>OZ024830.1:39107500-40307500 GCA_964016985.1 Anodontia alba | reverse complement strand
AGCAACTATCTGTGTCCTATATTGGGGTTAAAGCTCAGGATGTTTTAAATAAGATGAATGCTGGAGAATGTTAGATAAAAACTTGTGATCATAGAATGGATGCATTTTCTCCAAAACAGCTCTCTTTAGAGAGGATATGCCAGGGACCATGTAGAGATGGTGCAGAGAGTGTTAGATAGCAACTATCTGTGTCCTATATTGGGGTTAAAGCTCAGGATGTTTTAAATAAGATGAATGCTGGAGAATGTTAGATAAAAACTTGTGATCATAGAATGGATGCATTTTCTCCAAAACAGCTCTCTTTAGAGAGGATATGCCAGGGACCATGTAGAGATGGTGCAGAGAGTGTAAGATAGCAGCTATCTGTGTCCTATATTGGGGTTAAAGCTCAGGATGTTTTAAATAAGATGAATGCTGGAGAATGTTAGATAAAAACTTGTGATCATAGAATGGATGCATTTTCTCCAAAACAGCTCTCTTTAGAGAGGATATGCCAGGGACCATGTAGAGATGGTGCAGAGAGTGTTAGATAGCAACTATCTGTGTCCTATATTGGGGTTAAAGCTCAGGATGTTTTAAATAAGATGAGTGCTGGAGAATGTTAGATAAAAACTTGTGATCATAGAATGGATGCATTTTCTCCAAAACATCTCTCTTTAGAGTTCGGGTTAAGGTTACAGGAATATTAATAACAATACATGTACATGGATTTAGGGTGAATACACTGTAAACTAGTGGATGTGACTTTCAGTTTTTGATGTTGCTTCATTCTGAGGCTGTGATAATGGTTTTGATTGCAAGTTGCTTTTGTGTGCTAGTTGCTCTTTGGAATATTACTTTCTAATTGAGCAATACAACTGACATTAAATGTTATACCCAAAGTAAAATTTTGAACTATTTTAGTGGTGTATTTTCATGGACTGCCAGTATATTAATGTTTATATAGCAGACTGCTGAATGAAGCAAATTAATTGTGAATCACACTACATGTATTTATTTTTCTTGTTAATGGCATGTGCTGTTATGGCTTTTGGCATTTCCTCAGACCACATATGAGGTACCGTATATACCCCAAGTATTCAGATAGACAAGACTGAGCAAACAGGGTAGAATCAGATTAGAATCCACAGAGCACTGTATCATTTCAGGGTCTACACTTTTTGCCACTTACCCAGCAGTTTTAAAATGTGTTAACAGGTAGTAATATGGATTTATTCACATTTATGTTTAACTATGGTATAGAATTAAGGTGTCCATATACCTAGGGTAAATATGGTACTAGTATATATTTGGCTCAGATTTAACCCTCGCCTTGCTGAATAAATTAAGATGCCATGCCCACTTCAAATTTTCAGCCTATCAGATTTTTTATATAAATTCACATATTTAATGACAAACAGTGCAGATCCAGATCGGTTGGCTTCGTCAACTGATCTGAATCTACACTGTTTGCTAAGACAGGGCATGTCATGTTCAGCAAGAGAAGGGTTAATTTTGAATTTATTCTATTTGCAGTTGTTAATGAAAAGTCCCCAGAAGCGTCTAGTCGATTTGTACGCTCTACAGAATACATTGTTTTTCAAAACATGCAACTTTACTGATGTGATAGAAAAAAAGGTAAGATGACATTAGAATGATTTTTAGCTCAGCTGTACTAGGTACAGTGACAGCTGTTGTTCTTCACCATAGGTATTCCGCTTAAAATATTATGGCATGGAAACTAATTTTCTACCACCTGTCTTTCAGGCGAAAGAATGTGCACAATACTGGTTAACTGCTTAGAGGACTAAGCCTGCCCAGTAAACGTGTGGTTAGGTAAACTGACCGCGCTCGACATGACCCCATTGGGTTGACTGGGCCGTTAAACCTCAACACAAACAAATCTACCACCTGTCAGGAACCATAATTGCAAATAATCATCACAATTAGTTATGTTTAAGTTTTTAAAGACCTATATCTCCTGATTGCCTGGATGGCTTAAGCCTTAAAGTGCTAAGCAAAATTGCCGGCCTCGGTGGCTCAGTTGGATGCGCCGTCCGACTAGAGACCAGGAGGTCGCGGGTTCAACCCCCGCCGAGGTCGGCAACATTCTTTCGTGGAGATTGATCATGAAATATTTTCTACGGTCATTCTCTCCCTTCCGCTGATTCAAGAAGGGCAGTTGTCAGTTTCTGGCGAAAGAATGTGCACAATACTGGTTAACCGCTTAGAGGACTAAGCCTGCCCAGTAAACGTGTGGCTAGGTAAACTGACTGCGCTCGACATGACCCATTGGGTTGACTGAGCCGTAAAACCTCAACACAAACAAAACTAAGCAAAATTGTAGCAAAGGTGAGCTTTTGTGACCGGTCTTCAGCCGTGCGCTGTCCATCCGTCAACAATTTACTTAAAAGACATCTCCTCCTGAACCGACGAATGGATTTTGAAATAATTTTACAGGAATGTTCCTTGGGTGACCCTCTACCAAAGTTGCCTAAATGGTTCTGCTCCGCTAAACAGAATAGCCGCCAGAGCTGAAGAAGCCAACTGTTTTGGATCTACACTGTTTGCTAAGACAGGGCATGTCGTATACAGCAAGCGAAGTGTTAAAATACAAAAGAGAAGCCCCATTAAGCCTAGAAATAATTATTTTTAGTTTTATTCTTTTGACTGTGAGCGAGATTATTGGTGAACTGTCATAGCTGCTGTGTTGTTTTTTTTTTTCTGAAATTGGTGGCCATTCAGATGGTTTTGCTTCATTGGGAAGTGAATAAAATTTTTCACTAATCTAAAAGCAGGAAAATGCATAACTGTAAATAGAAATTATTTTCTGACACGGTTCATATTATTCATTTGTTCTTACCATAATCACCCTAAATATTTAATTCCTCAACTCCTTACCATATTTAAACTAAAATTTGCACAAGACCATTTGACTACCTGGTAAGGCTGACACAATCGGATAATCGATTAATTTAGCGATAAATTCCACAAAAATTATTACCATTACAGATTTGCTAATAATCGATCATTTGACTTCTGTGTCTGTTACTTTAACATATTTACCTTTAGTATTCAGACACCTCAACTTCTTACCATACTTAATCTAAATTTTGAACAAGTACAATTTATTACCCAATGTTGTGCCTAAAATAGCTGGATGAGTGGCAAACAGTGTATACCCTGATGAGATGCAGCATTTGCCGCATCTCATCTGGGTCTACACTGTTTGCTCAAGACTGTCTGACTGAATACATGCAATAAAGTATAACATATGGTAAGAGTTGTGCTCAGACAGGTAAAATTATGACCAAATCTTCATTGATTACTAATCGATTATCGATCACAATCACACAACTGATAATCAGTTATCTTTTCAGCTCTAATTAGCCAGCCAAACTACCTATCTAAAGTATTGTAGGCTAAATGGAAAACAGTGCATACACTGGTCAGAAGCCACATTCTTGGCCCAGTTATTCAAAACTAATGATGTTGTTAGTTAATGTATCGTTAAAACTTTTATCATTAAATACTGGTATATGCTTATATTTTTTGCTGAAAAAATGTGAGTAGCTTTTTCTTATTTCTCCATGAAAACATTTGTTGTGCATACTTATTAGAAGCATCTCAACAAGGCACTTCTAATAAGTACCCACAACATGTTTTCATGGAGGAATAAGAAAAACATCAGGGCCCAGTTGTTCAAAGCATCGTTAGCTAACGAGCTCGTTAAAGGTCATTTCGTTAACTGTTTTAGTGGATTCAGTTTACAATATTCTGATATTTTTTGCTGAAAAAATGTGAGTAGCTTTTGCACTGCAAAAAGCTACTCACATTTTTTCAGCAAAAAATTTCAGCATATTTGTGTATCGCTCGATGTAAATTTTAACCAATCGTTAACTAACGATCCTTGTAACAGGTAAGGGTAGAGGGGGGAATGTTTTTATTTCTTCTATTTCTTCACTTTAACTCCTGTTCCACTTTCTTCCCTGTCCCTCTCTTTCATCTCTTCTACTATCTCTTCTATCTCTTTTCTCCCTTTCTCTGGGAGACGACACAAAATAACCCTTAAGGGTTGACATGTCGTTAAACCCCAACACAATCAATCAATGGTAGAAATGATTTCATCTCAAAAAGACATCTCCAGTAATTGCTGCTTTTTGCTGTTTTCTAGATCTCTCCTCGGTCTGCTGTGGCAGATGACTTCTTCCCAATGACTGGTGTAAGCTACAGCTATGCCCAAGGATCACCAGGGTCAGAAGATAGCTTTTCTGATGTAAGTTCACCTCTAGTACACACTCCAGGCAAAATTATCCAATTGCAGATAAGTAAATGTAATCCAGTTACAGGAAAATTCTTAAAATCATAGCTCCAGATTTGGACATATCAGAAAAATATTTTTCTTATATCAGAATGAAAACATATGTTGTGGATACTCATTAGAAGTGCCTTACTAAGGCACTTCTAATGAGTACCCACATATATGTTTTCGTGGAGAAACAACAAAAATAATAATGTTTGCCGTAAAAATTGCCTCATTTGGATCTATGGAATACATAAGGGGCACATCATGCAAATTACAAACAAGAAAGGTTCAGATTTTTATGAACATCTGTACAGTCTGATCAGGGTCTTCATTGCCTGCTTACAGAATGGATATGGTAGATTATATATTGCTGGACAAAGAAGGTCTTGATCAGACTGCATGGAAACACAGTATGATCTGGACCTTAATTGTTCACATTTGGCATAAGGGGCCATTTGTGTGTTTAGTATCATGTATGGATCATATAACAAAAAAGGGATTGATTTGATATGGATATAAACAAGGAATTCCTTATAAGTGTACACATCTATCCGATCTAATATGGGACGTTTTTTGACAGCAGGTTTGGAATGCCAGTAGTTTTCATGGACAAATAAGACATATATATTACTTTTTGGTTGAAAAAAAATAAGTGCCTTGTCTGGAGTTGTGAGAACCATTAATTATGATATCATAGAATAATGATACTGAAAAGTGAAGGTCCTGATCAGTCTGTTGTGTGCCTGTAAGGGAAATAGATAAACCTTCAAGGAAAGTAACTTTGGTATGGTAATATTTGCCTCTCTTCTCCTTCTGGGCTTCTGTTAACATAAAGAATTTGCTCCCTTTGGAAGTGCGTTCATTTTTTTTATCCCTCCACTATTTGAAGAATGGTGGAAAGGTCATATAGTGTTACCCCGTCCGCATCCGAGATGATGTTAGCACTTTGTGTTTTAAGTTTTTCAGGCATTAGCATTTTGCGTTTAAGTTTTTTAGGCGGGGGCATTCATGTCCTTTGGACTTATTTCTAGTATAATAGTAGTTCTTGTATTTGAAAGGTTTTGAAAAGGGTGGCGATTTCTTGTCTGCAAAAAATGTCTTGCTTTGCAAAATGTTGGCAGAATCTTACAAGTGTATCCCTGCATTATAAGATATATGAGCCAGTGCACGACAAAACCTACTATAAGACTTGTGCACCAGTTAAGATGCAGATCAGCCTGTGCATCTGCGCAGTCTGATCAGTCTTTGCTGATCGCATGTGCCTTCTACAGCCTCCTGGCTATCTAAAGAGGGATGAACAAGAACCCTTGACATACTGGGTGGATGTAAGGCTGGTCTGGGTCTTTGCTGGTCACAGATTTAATTGTAGGTTTTGTCATGTGCTGGCTCATATTTGTTTTGTACAGTGGGTAGGAGCTACACTACGCTGCTTATGGCATCTTTCAGAAAATTAATACATGTATTTGCTTAGTGCTATACACAGAACAAGTAAAGTTGCAAACTGTTGTCATGATTTGATGCAAAAATCTTTTGTTGTACCTACCAATGCACAATAAATTTTTTGTATTAATTGGTTTAAAGAAAAAAAAACAAAAAACAAATATTTTATTTTTTAACCCCATTGTGAAAACAGCTGTAGATCATGCAGAATTCAGCAGTTGTCTCCCTTGTATAAGTGGCAGAAAGAAAGTCTGCCAAGTGTATCAAGTTCCCTTAAATTAAGGCTGGCACAACTAATCGGATAATCGATTATTTGATCGATAAATTCCACAAAAATGATTATCATTACAGATTTGCTAATAATCGATCATTTGATTTCTGTGTCTTTTACTTTACCATATTTATCTTAGTATTCAGACACCTCAACTCCTTAGCATACTTATCTGAAATTTGACCAAGTACAGTTTACTACCCAATCTGGTACCTAAAAATAGCTGGATGAGTGGCAAACAGTGTAGACCCAGATGAGACGCCACATTTTGCGGCATTTCATCTGGGTCTACACTGTTTGCTCATGCCTGTCTGACCAAATACACCACAACCTCATTATAACACTATTTTTGGGGTCCAAGCATAAACCGTGTTAGTTATACGACCATGTTATAGCCAAACAAAAATGTATAGATTATATAGAAAAATGACCACTATACATTTTTTTGATCCATCTTTGAACCGTGTTATATCCAAAACCGTGTTATAACAAACCATGTTATAAAGAGGTTGTAGTGTACATACAGTAAAGTATAACATATGGTAAGAGCCATGCTGAGACAGACAGATAAAATTATGAACAAATCTTCAGTGATTACTAATCGATTATCAATTACAATGGCAGGACTGATAATCGATTACCTTTTCAGCTCTGAATAGCCAGCTTTACCTTAAATACAAAAATAGTTTATTAGTGTTGAAATTTGAGATTTTGGTTTGGTTTTTGCAACATTAGAATCATAAGAAAACATTAATATAATAATATATGTGTGCTAGTGTGGGATTGTCTATTTCTTCATTGCTAAAACTAACATGCTTAATCACAGTTTGATGGAGAAGCTTAGGTAAGAAATGTTAAACTGGCAGCTTATAAAAGAGCTATTAACTGCTTACAATACAGTGAACCCTCGTTACAATGACAGCATTTGTTCGCAAAGACGTTGCTATTAAAATGACTTTGCTGTTATACAGAATACAATACCTAATGAGCAAATTGATATCTAAGAAAGGTCTTGTTTTGTTCTTATTTCCTCATAGAACATATGTTTTGGATATTTGTTAGAGTATTAAATACAATATCCTTGCATAATTTGTGTCTATATGTTACCTCTTAAGCAAAAGTTTTATGACAGTCAAATTGTCATTATGACAAATTTTGTCGTTGTATCGAGTGTCGTATAAAGAGGGTTGTCTGTAATGTTAATGCTCCTGACATACCAGGGGCTATATAGTTTTTGTCATTACATCCGTTTGGTAACTTTTTATACCCCCGGCATATGAAGTATGCCAAAGGGGTATTTAGTTTTCGTCCTTTCTGTTAGTCCGTTCGTCTGTCCGTCCATCCATCCTTCTGTCTGTTCTGATGTGATTCAGTCCGTTAACCCTTTCTGCCTCTACAAGGGAAAAGGGGACGCATTGGAAAGGGGCAACTACCACTGTCTCAAGCTGACAGAGCAGGTTATGAAAATCTTGGAGAGGATTGTGGACGTCCTCATTAGACAGTTGGTGTCAATCGACGATTCCCAGTTTGGCTTCGTCCCAGGCAGAGGCACTACAGACGCAATCTTTGTTGTCAGGCAGCTGCAAGAGAAGTATCTAGCTGCCAATAAGAGACTCTACATGACTTTTGTAGACCTGGAGAAGGCGTTTGATCGAGTACCTCGGAAGGTCATCTGGTGGGCGCTGAGAAAACTTGGTGTGGAGGAGTGGATTGTGCGACTGGTGCAGGGGATGTATGCAAATGCACGGAGCCGTGTCCATGTTGGTGAGGGGTACAGTGAAGAGTTTGAAGTGAAGGTTGGTGTTCACCAAGGATCAGTACTCAGCCCGCTGCTCTTCATCATTGTGCTTGAAGCCTTATCACGAGAGTTCCGCTCTGGGGTCCCCTGGGAGGACCTCTATGCCGATGACCTTGTTATCATCGCTGAATCGCTTGAGGAATGTGTCAGGAGGCTCTTGACTTGGAAAGAAGCAATGGAGAAGAAAGGACTGAGAGTAAATGCAGGAAAGACAAAGTTCATGATCTGCGGTATGGGACTGGACCTCCTGCAGAGTTCAGGCGAGTTTCCATGTGCTGTCTGTCGCACTGGAGTGGGCAGCAACAGCATTTTCTGCAATGGCTGCAAGCACTGGGTGCACAAGAAATGCAGTGGGCTCAAGCTCTTGAAAAAGGACCCTGACTACAGATGTACACGGTGCCAGGGAACTGCACACCCCTTGGATGGCAGACCACAGAAGGAAGTCCAGGTCAGACCTGACAAGCTTGAGGTGGTAGCTTCCTTTTGCTACCTAGGAGACATGCTCTCAGCAGCAGGTGGCTGTGAACTTTCAACCACAACACGTGTGAAAACCACCTGGAAGAAGTTCAAGGATCTGCTGCCAGTCCTCTCTTCACTCCACCTCTCTTTCAAAACATGTGGCCGTGTGTACAGCTCTTGTGTGCGGAGCGCAATGCTTCATGCCAGCGAGACTTGGCCATTGACAAAGCCGAACCTCCAGCGTCTGCAGCGAAATGACAGTGCAATGATCAGACAGATCTGCAATGTCAGGCCGCAAGACATTGTCACCACCAGGTCCAGTGAGCTACTTGTGCGGCTTGGCATTGAGGATCTGGACCTCATTTTGAAGGAGAGAAGACTCCGATGGTATGGACATGTGGTACGCTCCAGTGGTGCAATCAAGACAGCCTTTGACATACAAGTTGATGGAAAGCGTGGGCCTGGGAGGCCCAAAATGACATGGAAGGAGCTGACAGAGAGGGATTGCAGAGAGTGGAAGCTCTTGGCTATCAACCCTCATGATAGACGTACCTGGAGATCAGGTGTGAGATCTGCCATGCATGCAGCAAGCCAGCTATCTGGAAGGGGGCCCACTGATGTGGATGTTGCCCCTGTACCGGCACGTTAATCAAAAATCCGAATATGATATGATATATGATGTGACCCAGACTTTCACCTCAAAGTAAATCAGTATGACCTATATTTCATGGTCTAGTGATTTTGCTTAATATCTTTTAGATTATTTAATGGGATTATAGTTGGTATAATGCATCAGTGTGACCATCAGATTAATTTCTCAAGTATATGTAGGTCAGTGACTTATAATTTATGGCCCAGCAAATTTGCTTCATGTCTTGACTATTTACTCCAGGAAAGTTGTACTTGGGATAATAGATCAGTGTCACTCAGAGACTGACATTGTAAACTATATCTTGCCTTATACCATTGTCATTAACTTTAAATTATTTTATAATTAAGAAATGGTGCCGGCCTAGGGTATGCGTGACCCTCTGGGCACTTGCTCTAGTTACAATGATTTTTCTCTTTAATTGTCCCACCTGAAGGTGAAAGAAGCAGCAGTGATATAAAGCTTTCTGTCTGTTGTCTGTCAGCATTTGTGACCACCCAAACGTTCAAGCTGTTTCTTAATAACTATTACTCTTACAGTCATCTTAGCTGGCATACACTTTCTCCCTAATGAGGACTCAAACAATTCCGCATCATTTTATGACCATGGCTACTATTCACAGTGTAATGACTACCATTTTTTATGTCAGCCCCAGTATTCAGCTCCATTTCTATTATTACTATAACACCTACAATCATCTAGCATGGCAGGTGCTTTCATCCTTTGTCATTCTCTTTCTTTCCTTGAATTTTTAGCTTGTTTATAGTATGACAGGCACCAGCAGGTGTGACACTGCCTTCTGCAGAATTCTTGTTTTTCATTTTTCAACAGCTGGAAATCCAATTACATGTATTCTTATGTATTGCAATAATAATTGTATAGCAGTGTCTTTTACATAAGTATGGAACACCTGGGTCTGGTCGTTTGGTTGCATTCCTGATCTCTGTTATGTTAGAAAATTACAGCACAGGGTTATTAATACTTTCAGCATAGATACCATACAGAGTTTAGACGAGCACCTTGTTAGTTATCAGGCTTATGGGGAATGGATACACTTACAGAGGAAGCAGTTCTGTCAAAATTGTTTGTGATCCCCTCTGAAAAGGGGTCTACTCTAAAAGGAAATAATTTGCTCATCTTTTAAAGTAAACCCCCTTTCAGAAGGGCTTGGTCTGCAGGCAAGGAAATAGGAAGTCACAAAAGTTGTCTGCCTTGTAAAACTGGTAGAAAATGTACCAAGTGTTTAGAGTCATTTGATAATCATTTGAGGATGGGTGCTGGCTGGAAGTATACACAAGCCTTCTCACTTGCTCTGGTTTCGTTTTCAGCATGGTGTAGGGAACTGAGCACGGTGATCCATTTTTTTGGCTGATTTGTAATTATTTTGTTAAAACCACCCTTCAAAGAAAGTTTCCAATTTTGCTCAGGCATGGTTGTTCAGAGTTAAGGGTTAATATAGTATTAATCCATTTATGCCGAGTGGACGCTCCTACTTCAACCTTCTGGACAGGTCCATTTCCAACAAAAGGGGTATCTGGGTTGTTTTTATTATTACCATGTGTTTTCGAAAGTCCTTTACTTAATGCAAACTGTATAGACCCAGATCAGATCATTTTGTGGCATCTAATCTGGGTATACACTGTTTGCCAGTGTCCCTTTTAGGGAATGCTAGGCATAAATGGGTTAATTATGGCTTGGTGTGTACCCATGGAATATACATGCATCAAATGTAGCTTGGCTCTGAATCAGTAATCTTGAGTACTGTATTTACACTAAGTATGGTATGCTATAATGCAGATAGACAGGCTGAGCAAATGATGTAGATCTGAGAACTGCAGAATGTAGCATATCATCAAAGCCTACATTATTTGCCACTCATCCAGCAATTTTTAGACACATGAGCAGATAGCAAAATGGACTTTTTCAAAAATGGTAAGGAGTTATATTTAACATAAATACATTATATATTGCCTTGGTGTTTGGGTGATGGGTATTTGTAAATACTGTTACCAGTGTGGGTTACCAATGCACACAGCTAGTTTCAGTGTTTCACTGGTTCCAGCTTTTAGGAGACGTCTTAGGATTATTGACACCTTATGCTTATCTGAATCAAAGACCAGGCCCCGAGGTTATAAAACATTTTTCATGCTCGGCTCAGCTGAGCATGAAATTGTTCCTGCTAATAAATCTCAAATTACTGACAATTGCAAATTATTTCTTGCCTAACATAGCTGAGCATGAAAATTTCTCTGTTAATGAATATGAAAATGCAACTATTGTTGGCATTTTCATATTTATTAGCAGAGAAAATTTCGTGCTCAGCAGAGTGGAGCATGAAAAAGTTTTATAACCTCTGGGCCGGCATAACACTAGATAAGAGATGGGTATCAGGTAGATAATTTTCTTATGTCTCCAGGAGAAATAAGAAAAATGTCAATATTTTTTGCTGAAAAAAAAAATAAACACAAACACTCACACACATTCAAAAACACCTTTTCAGCAGCTATGAATGATACTGAATTGATGGATACACATTTTCAAGGGAGATAGACCATTTTATTCTGAAAGAATTAGCCTCTGTTCTCAAAGCTGGCTCTCATGAAGGAGAGAATCTGGGAGCAGATTTGTTCCTTTAAGTGTGACCCCTTTGAGATGGAATTTATATACACGGAAATCAAAATCTCTTGTGTTGGTCTTCCTTGGAAAAGGGAACCTGAAACTTTAGACTGCGGTTTTTGATGAGTATCCATTAACCTTAAAGGGACAGGATTCTCTTGGAAGATTGTGTGCCATTTTACAAGGGAGGCAACTTTTGTGACTTCCTGTTTGTTTTCTTGCACAAGATGCTCTGGCTGAAAAGGGAGCAAAATCTTTCCTTTTATAATAGACCCCTTTCAGAAGGGTGATAAAACTGTTTTTGAGTTATCTCCCCCTGAAACTTGTATAAATCCTCCTTAGCTTTGGAGGAAATCTGCTTTCTAGATTAGAAAATATCCTCAGGCTTACCATTGTTCCAATTCTGCCTTTTTGAGGCTATATTCCATTTGTTAGATTTTCAGCACTGCTGCTATATTTATCGCCAGACTTAGTCTAGATTGAGCAGAAAATTAAATGAAATTGTGCTTTAATGATTAATGAAGCCTAATATTTATGGTGAATATTTGTAGTACAGACTGACATTTTCTTTCAATAGTGAAGATATTCACTTCAATCTGTTCATAATGTGATAACTCTTAGAGCTTTGAGGTTTTGTATTTAACTGAAGTATTTGGACAGACAGGACCTGAGTAAACAGTGTGCACCAGATCAGGCCCCGAGGTTATAAAACTTTTTTCATGCTCAACTCAACTGAGCATGAAATTTTTCATGCTAATAAATCTCAAATTACTTACAATGCCAAATTCTTTCTTGCTAAACATAGCTGAGCATGAAAATTTCTCTGCTAATAAATATGAAAATGCCAACTATTGTTGGCATTTTCATATTTATTAGCAGAGAAAATTTCATGCTTAGCTGAGTTGAGCATGAAAAAAGTTTTATAATCTCGGGGCCGGAACAGAAAGTGTGGAATGTGGCATCTGATGAGGGCCTGTAGTGTTTGCCACTCATCCAGCAGTTTTTAGACACATCCAAATGGACTTGTTCAGCTTTTAGGACATGTATGTTAAGGTGTCCAATTATTTTGTTTATAATGTCATTTTATTATTTTTGACCTAAGGTGGCTTGTATCATTATGATGACTGTATGTCTTTTTAGTGTCTGATAAAATCTTTGCAATAGCTTTGTGTATCTTGTGGTAGAGGTTCTGTATATTTTAGTAGTAATGCTTATCATAATATAATGTTGTTTCTGCAGGCCTCGGCTCAGTTGAATGCATGTCTGACTGCTAATCAGGTTTGACCCCAGCTGGTCCTGCAACATTCTTTCTTGGATATTTGATCATGAAATACTTTCTACGGTCATTCTCTCCTTTTGGCTGATTCAAGAAGGGCAGGTAATTTCTAGTGAAAGAATGTGCACAATACTGGTTAACTGCTTAGAGGAGTAAGTCTGTCCAGTAAAAGTGTGGGTAGGTAAACTGACCGTGCTCGGCATGACCCAATTGGGTTGACTGTGCCTCAAGACAAATCAATCTGCAAAACTTCCTGTAAGCTTAGAATGTCTGCCGAATACAAATGGTAAATGACAAATTTGAATGTTTTTACATGTTTGTATGTTTTTATGGTTTGTATATCTTTATATATTTTATGGGGACTTTGAATATCTTCCTGTAAACTCTTTCCTTGCAGTAGCCCTGGCTTTGGCTTTGCGATGTATACAGCTTTGTATATCTTTGTATTAAATATCTTCTTGTACCATAGTTATCCTAAATATTGCGACACCTTTAGGAGAATGATACATTTTAACCCTTCTCTTGCTGAACACGACATGCCCTGTCTTAGCAAACCATGTAGATCCAAATCAGTTGGCTTCTGAAGAAGCCAACTGATCTGGATCTGCACTGTTTGTCATTCAGTATGTGAACTTATATCAACAACCTGGATCAAGTAATCTGATTGGCTGAAGTCAAAAGGTATCTTTAACCCTTCTCTTGCTGAACACAACATGCCCTGTCTTAGCAAACCGTGTAGATCCAGATCAGTTGGCTTCTGAAGAAGCCAACTGATCTGAATCTGCACTGTTTGTCATTCAGTATGTGAATTTATATCAACAATCTGGATCAAGTAATCTGATTGGCTGAGAAATTAGAAGTGGGCATGGCATCTTAATTTATTCAGCATGACAAGGGTCAAGAGAATGGCTACTTTCTGAAAATCATTTTGCCTCCCTTGTGAAAAGGGGTCTACTCTAAAAGGAAAGAATTCACACATTTTCAGAAGGGCCCTGTTATGCAGAATAGGAAACAGGAAATCACAGAAATTGTCTCCCTTGTAAAGATTGGCAGAAAATCTACAAAGTGTATCCAGTCTCCTTTACTCTATACTTGAACCATACTTACTCTAAATATTACAACACCTTAATACATTTATGTTGAGTGGAGCCTTCTACCATAACTCTTTGCTCTGTTTCTGATTTAAGGGGTGTCTGGTTGTTTTTTATTATTACTATGTTTTATAGCAATTCCTGTAGTCAATGCAAACAGTGATCTGATCTGGGTCTGCACTGTTTTGCATATGTCCCTTTAATGGGATGCTAGGCTTAAATGGGTTGACTCCTAAATTTTCAGCAAGTCCATTGTAGTACTACTTGTTTATGTGTCTAATGATGTAGACCCTCATCAGACACTGTATTCTGTAACCTCTGATCTGAGTCTACACTGTTTGTCTGTCCTAATATGTAAAATAAATATAGTATATTGTTGTATATGGTAAATGTCATAAAATTTCGAACACTTTATTCCATCTTTTTTTTGCCTAATTTTTGCTTTCTATACAATTATTTCTTAAAATACTTAAGTGCAATGGCAAACAGTGTAGACCTTGATCAGACTGCTCCTTCAGGAGCAGTCTGATCAAGGTCTACACTGTTTGCATATGAAAATTTGTCAGATATTTTGGTGTATGAAATTTTAGGAAATTTACTGTATTTGAGACATACCATGAGGAAATGGCCCGTATGCCATACATGTGAATGGAAAGGACCATGATCAGCTTTTACATATGCACAGTTTGTTCAAGGTCTTCTTTGTCAGTATATTCTATAGAATCCATTGACTCTGTAATTGGACAGCAAAGCCATGATGGATGAATCTGAAATTAAACATGGTATGAGTTGCACCAAGAAAAAAATGTACATATTCAGATCATCCTGCACATGCACAAAGTTTCATCTAGGTCTTTGTTCTCCATTCATCCATTATCCAGTGATTCCATTAATGGACAGTGAAACCCTGATCAGACTGCATCAGAAAATTGGAAATAGCTGAAATGTTGAAGTTTTCTGAGCCAGAATATCTGGTTCTGGCTAATATTCATGAGTGACCCTCATAATTGTTCAGATTTCTCGAAATTGGGCTCAGTGATCACAAAGGGCCAGAAAATAGTGAAGTGCTGGGAGAGGTTTTAGGGCTGCCAATGGCATTTACTACAGCTCTAGTGAAGAGAAATAGATCCGAAAAGGAGTAAACCTTGAGAGCAATGAACCCACATATATCATACCATAATCGGATTTTTGATTAACGTGCAGGTACAGGGGCAACATCCACATCAGTGGGCCCCCTTCCAGATAGGTGGCTTGCTGCATGCATGGCAGATCTCACACCAGA
The DNA here is from genome assembly GCA_964016985.1 of Anodontia alba. NCBI lineage: Eukaryota > Metazoa > Mollusca > Bivalvia > Lucinida > Lucinidae > Anodontia > Anodontia alba. The sequence goes on along the minus strand of OZ024830.1, from coordinate 40,292,333 downwards.
TCTCCAGGTACGTCTATCATGAGGGTAGACATACAAAACTGACTAAGGAGACAGTTTGCATGAAATGTAAAATCCCATTTTCTGGGAGAAATGAGAAAAAAAATATTTCAAATTGTTGTCTGCTGAAATTTGTACTCAGTATGCTAAGTGTCAACACTCTCTGGGCAAATTCAGCAGATGATAGTATTATGTTATTCTTTCCCAAAAATTAAGGTTTTATATTTCATGCAAATTGTTTCCTAAGGAGACAAAGTAGATTTAAACATATCATGCAAGGCAATTTGCATTAGGGAAAAATAAAATATATATAACAAAAATGTCATCTGCTGAAATGCAAAGTACAGTTGACTCTCGCTATCTCAACCTCGCTTATCTCGAAGTGAAAATCTGGTCCCTGCCTAAACATGAAAAATTAACATGTAAAAAAAATATTGTGGAAGAGAGGAGAAATTGCTCCTCTCCTAAGGAGCAATTTCTCCTCTTTTCCACAATATTTTCAATATATCTCTAATTTCAAGAGTCCAATTACCCATATATTTGTTAAACAAGGTTAATCAAATTAGTTTTTCCTCAGTTCTGCAAATCTGATATGTCGAAGTACAGATATCTCGAAGTATTTCAGAGAGTCCCTTGGAATTCGAGATAATGAGAGTTGACTGTATTAAGAATCTATGCTGTTCAAATTATAGAGACTACGTTCAAGAGAGAATATTTGGTGAATACAGACTCTGATGGGGACTTGCAGTCTGATAAAGTTTTAATTTTGTATATTGCAATAAAATACTGTAGCTTGTGTGTTTCTTTGTTTCAGTTTGATTTTGTGTGGAACCTACCTGAAAACACCCGCCCAGTAGTTGTATGACAGCAGTTTCCCTTAGATGCCATCAGATGAGTAATCTCCTTTAGGAAACTCTTCACTACCAGAAGATACAGAACTGTTATGTATCAAGAGTTGTTTCCTCTAGACAGGAAACTTTGAGAGTAGTCTCCCTTCATGACACTGTTTAGTCCATGACTAACAAATTAGCTTTAAGCATGGTGAAGGCAAAATTAGCAGACACAAACTGATGATATTTTGCTGAAAATAAGATTTGATATTTCTTTCAGTTCAGCTGTGAGATAATTTGAATGAAAATAAGGGAAAACAGAAACCATTTTGATTGCTCTTTACTTAGTGTCTACTGCTGTGAAACTGCTGTGTGTTTGATGAAAATATTAACACTTATCATAATGGTAAAAAATTTCAGCAGGCAACATTTTGAAATATTTTTCTTATTTTTCCAGGAAAATAGGATTTGGCGTGTCATGCAAATTGTTTCCTAAGGAAACACTGTACATGACGTGCAAAGCCTGTTTTCCCAGAAAAATAAGAAAAAACATTGTCAGTTTGTCATCTGCTGAATTAGCCCAGAGTGTAGTACAGGTTAATCATATAATCAGCATTGTTACCATTTAATCACGAACTATCAAGAACATTTTCCCTTCATGAAACTCATCAGTTTATTATCATCTACATACATACATAAAGGGAAATGTTCACAAAATCCATTTCATGCTATAAGGTGAATGAATAACACCTAGTAGTTTAGCTTTGATTTATAGCTTGCCTTTACGAAAGTACAGGTAGAGTTATAGCAGTTAGCATAAATATACTCGCTGACCTGGGCCTTTTCTTTCCACATATGGCACAAGGTCCCTTTTTGCTCATTCTGCATCATATAAATGAGTTACTGTGTCCAAGTATCCAGGATAAAACATGGTATTTGTAAATAGTAAATATATACAAAAGAATAAACAAGTATGGCTAGATCATACAGAAAAGAGCCTCAGTGTATAGGCCGACAAAACTGACTGTCGCTTTTTGACAGTTTGATTACGATGTTTATAAGTGTATGTTTACTGCATAAATAGGTAAATGCCTGCACCGATGAGCTGCTTGCTGTTTCGTGTGGAATGCAAGATTTTCTGTCAAGCCTGAAGTGTACAGTGGAAGTATCCTAATGAATACTACATGTAAAGGTCAAAGGGTCCAAGGTCAATTAGGTTGATCTATATACATACTGTACTGTTTCATTATCTTGACTTCAGAAGGTAAATGTGCTGTTTTCTTTCTTCAGGGACATTGTTCATTGTGTAAAGGTGCTTTCCACATAGTGTACATTGTATAATGTATTTTTACTTATGGGTTGACATGTTATTAAGCATCTTGTCTGTTTATTTAAAAGATCTGGTCCTGCTTACTGAAATGTTAGATAGCACCAACCCTTATCAAATGGCTTTTTGAGTAGGTTTGATCTGGGTCTACAATGTTTGTTCAGGCATTTGTTTGAATATTTAGGATATCTACAGTACTGCTAGGTACTTGGATATTGTGAATTAGTCAATTTTCCCTGTAAACGTATATATTTGAGATGAAGTTACTGTGACCTGTTACAGTGTGAAATACCATCATGCCCAAGCAGTTTGTACTCCTTTCTTATAAATTCGAATTATGAGATCTTGTGTTAGAATCTTGCTAGAAGAATAATTCAGCTCAGGACTACACAGCACTTCTTTGCCCAGAGCCTTTCAATATCATCCCTTCATCATCTGTATACAATGTATGTTGCAAATACTGCTGAAAGAGAAGTATGGTAAATGTCCTAAAATTTTGAACACTTTATTCCATACTATTTTGGCCTGAATTTTGCTCCATATGCACCTGTTGCTTAAAATACTTAGTGGAATGGCAAACAGTGTAGACCCTGATCAGACTGCTCCTTCAGAGCAGTCTGATCTGGGTCTGCATTGTTTGCACATTTCATTTTGTCAGACACTTTGGTGTTTGAAATTTAATGACATTCACCATAAAACTCCAAATCATTATCATTATCACAGCCGGTTAATGCTTGGCATGCTGGGTAAAATCTTCAGCAGACATTTTGAAATATTTTTCTTATTTTTCCCAGAAAATAAGATTTGACATTTCATGTAAATTGTCTCCTGAAATGTCAAGTCCTATTTTCTGGGAAAAAAAACAAGAAAGAAATCACTATTTTTGTCTGCAGAATTAGCTCAGAAAGTCATAAAGGTTAATAGTGTATAAAAGATAGTTTGGTACCATTTCCTTTTGTTTCATTGACTTCTTAATACTGCCAGTTTTCTGAATGCATATCAGCATGACTTTATTTCTGAAATACATGTATTCGTAAGGTTATAGTGACCAAGACATATGACTTTTCTTCTGAATGACTTTTCCTTTGGAAGCATTCACCTCATGACTGTTAGACACTTCATCACAAAGAGCCTTTCATTTTCACCCTATCACTTAAAGCAATGTTGAAAGGAACACCATATCATCATCGTCAACATAACTTTATTTCTGGAATATTCAAAAGGCTATAGTGATGAAAACACGTGACTTTTTGGAGGGATGTGTGTCACTATGACTATTTCTGGAGTACAGTTGACTCTTGTTATCTAGACTTCGCTTATCTCGAGTAACCAGTTATCTCAAAGTGAAAATCTGGTCCCTGTTTTAACATGGAAATCTAACAACAGGAAAACGAAATAGTGTGAAACAGAGGAGAAAATTTCTCCTCTTTTCCACAGTATATTCAGTATAACTTCTGGAGTCAATTTACATATTCAGATGTTAAATGTGGTTGTTCAGTTTATTTATTCTTCAATTCTGCAAATCTGATATGTTGAGGTACGGATATCTCAAAGTATTTCAGAGAGTTCCATGGACTTTGAGGTAACGAGAGTCGACTGTATTTATAAGATTATAGTGACCAGAACATGTGACTTTTCTTTTGACTGTGTGACTTTGTTTCTGAAATATAAAGTTATATTGACCAAAACATGTGACTTTTCAGAGCATTATTTTGTACAGTTTAAAAATTGCATGCTATATTCTTGATATTTCATATGAAATCATAATTACAGATAATGCCCTTTTATACTGCTAAAGGCATGAATAGCTTTCTTCTTTCTCCACAAAAATAGAAGTTGTGGGTAATCATTAGAAGCTCCTTGCAGAACATATGTTTTCATGGAGACATAAAAATATACACCCTCTTACTTCGAGCTATGTGAAATCCCCAGCAATTTGTTGATATTCTGGCACTGTTAGTTGAAGTTTATCCTAAAAAATTCTTCCAGTCTTGAAAATACATTCGAGCTGCATTGTGAGTAAAGGCTCTTTGGCCTTTCCATAGAATCAATCTTTCAGTGCTTTGCCCCTAAGCAAGGCAATAAGTCTAGTTCTTTGTCTGAAGTTGGTCCTTGGCTTGTTGCTTACGTAAGCAAACAGCATAGGTTCTGGTGAGACTGCATTGATGCTCAGGCTTGTCTGAACCTTTGCTGTTAGCATGTGCTATGACAGCTCTTTTCCCATTATGAGGCCCATAATGTATTTTCCTAGTAAAAGCCCTATTCTGGGCCCAGTTGTTCAAACTAACGATGTCATTAGTTAACGTATCGTTAAAATTTTTATCATTAAATGTGGCATATACGCTAATATTTTTGCAGAAAAATGTGAGTAGCTTTTGCATTTGCAAAAGCTACTCACATTTTTTCAGCAAAAATATCTGTGAATTAGATATTGTACTTGCTAGAACAATTAACATTTTGACCACTAATGAGCTGGTTAAGCTAACAATGCTTTGAACAACTGGGTCTTGCTGTTCTCAGAGTTGTGATTGTCGTAGTTGTCAGTGTTACACTTGTTTATATTAACACATGTACGGTAAATTTCCTAAAATTTTGAACACTTTATTCCATACTTGTTTGGCCTAATTTTTTTTATTTTTATGCCATTCCTTCATAAAATACTAGTGAAATGACAAACAGTGTAGGCCCTGATCAGACTGCTCCTTCAGGAGCAGTCTGATCTGGGTCTGCACTGTTTGCATATACCATTCTATCAGAAACTTTGTTTTATGAAATTTTAGGACATTTACCATAGCACATACAACCAAAAATGCATTTTACCTTGATACTGAATCATGTTTCTGAATATTAATTTCCTTATTGTAAATATATCTGCATATGATATTATTTGTGTAGCATAATGTCTGTTTTATGTATTTTTGTCTTTGAAAATGTTTATTTTTGTTAGATACATGTACCTTTTTTCATCATATCCAGTTTTACTTATATTTGCTACTAGTTATTACGAAATGATGACCAGTAAGGAAAATCTACAATATCACATACAAGTTTTTTTAGGGGCTCTTTGGGCTGAGTGGTCTAAAGCGTTGGCTTTGGGATCATTATACTTTCACAACTATGCAGGGCAGGTCCAGGGTTTAACTAGGGGTTTAGAATTGCTGAGCGGTGAGAATAGGGGGTGGGGGGTGGGGGGGGGGGGCATTGGTTTGATCAATTGATCAATTTATCCAAAGATTTTATCATTTTTCCGAAATGTCCCATGAAAAGGAAATAATTTGGACCTCAAACCCCATCCCCACCCAAACCGCTGCTCTAGCTGAAATGATTCGGACTGAAAAGGGAGTTCAACAAGATTTTTTTAACCAGTGGTTCAATTGCAGAAAGGGTGAGGGGTGAGTTCAGATTTTATCCTTTCAAACTTTGGCATGTAATTGAAAAAAATTGGATTGAAAGAGAAATTCAAAAGAAAGAAAAAAAAGAACTCTGGATCTGCCACTGTCTAGGTATTCAGATTGATTAGGGTCTACTGATTACATATGCCATATTGTAGAATTTCCCATTCTGTGGTTCAGATACCTAAATTCCATTATATATTTATTCAGAGTGTGTACTACTAGGAAGCACAGTTCCAGGTATGGATTTTTTTCAACCAAAAAGTAATAGATATTCTTCTTATTTCTTTTTAAATATCATGTTATTGGTACTCATTAGAAGTGCCTCACTGAGGCACTTCTAATGAGTACCCAAAACACGTTTTTTTTTATGTAGAAATAAGAGTAATATGTACTTGATACATTTGGGTCTGAGCAAACAGTGTTGACTGAGAATGTGGCATCTGATTAGGATCTACATTGTTTGCCACTCATCCAGCAGTTTGTAGATACATAATTGGCAATTAAACTGCATTGTTGACCCTTGTCATGCTGAATAAATTAAGATGCCACACCTACTTTAATTGCCAACCAATCAGATAACTTGATCCAGGTTTTTAATAAGAATTCACATACTGAATGAAAAACAGTGCAGATCCAGATCAGTTGGCTTCTGAAGAAGCCAACTGATCTGGATCTACACTGTTTGCAAAGGCAGGGTATATCTGGGTTTATCAGGATAGGGGTTAAATTGTAACAGCAGGGCATGGTGATCTGGTTCTTTGCTGGTCATAGTATCTTCTGCTGATGCTCTGCTTGTGTGCAGTTTACCGGTATATGAGTTACGTGCATGCTGCAAGTCCAGGCCCTTCCCACAGCAAACAGCAAAGGCCCTGATTAGCCTATAATCCGTACAGTCTAATCTTGGCCACCTCAATCACACTAACAGCATATGCTACAGTATCCATTGATACTGTTAGTAGGAATGTACATTTAGGCCCTGATCAGACTGAAAATTTAGGCTGATCTTTGCCTTAGTTGCCTGCATATCATCACGAAAACATGCCTATATAATGTTGACCCCCTTAAACCCAACTTTTATATAGTAAAACTGGGGTTTACAGGGGTATTCATTATTTTTTGCATTGCTGCTCAAAACATAGATTCTGGGTACTCATTAGAACTGCCTCAGCGAGGCAGTTCTAATGATTACCCACAATCTATGTTTTGAGCAGAGATATTAAAATTATAAGAATTTTTATCTGAAAATTTTCATTTTTTGGTGGTAAAATTTTCAGTATGTTTGAATAGGTGTGTTTTCATAATGGACATAAGGGTTTTGTTCTTGCTTTGACAAGTTTGTTCTTGCTTTGTGCATTATATTAGCCAAGTAATTACTGTGGTCTCTGGAATTGTATGCTGACAGCAAAAGTCTAGAACAGCTTGAATATCCATGCAGTCTGATCCAGGCAGTAACAGTCCATGGTCAGACTAAATAACACTGCTGGCTGATCTGGATCACATATACAGTTGACTCTCATTATCTCGACCTCACTTATCTCGTATAACCGCTTATCTCGAAGTGAAATTCTGGTCCCTGTTTTAACATGGAATCTAACAACAGGTAACAAAATATTGTGGAAAACAGGAGAAATTGCTCCTGAGGAGCAATTTCTCCTCTTTTCCACATATTTTCAATATGTCTCTGACTTTAGGAGTCATATTGCATATTCATTTGTTAAATGTGGTTGTTTGATTTATTGTTTTCCTCGCTTCTGCAACTCTGATATTTCAAGGTAGGGATATCTCAGAGTGTTTCAGATAGTCCCTTGGAATTCGAGATAACGGGAGTCAACTGTACCTTGTAAATACCTCTTCCCATGACCTGGCTTATATTTGGATAGTTTGAGCTGTGACATGCTAGAACTGGCTTGTCATACCTCATGGTATATTATACATGATTGCTTTGCTTTGATAATCATAATTGAGCCTGTTGTAAGAAAATCTGATTGTCAGATACTATTTGTGAATCCAGGCAAATAGTTTTCTTATTCATCCATGAGGCACATTACGAAAACATGCCTGTTCAAATACATTGAAAGTTTTACAACCAAAAAAAAAAAATTTTCAGATAAAAAATTCTGATATTTTTCATATTCCTGCTCAAACCATAGATTGTGGATACTTGTTAGAACTGCCTCGGGAAGGCAATTCTAATGAGAACCAGCAATCTATGTTTTTTTTTAGCAAAATAAGAAAAATAATGTATATTCCTGTAAACCCCAGTTTTACTATATAAAAGTGGGATTTAAGGGGTTTAAAATTATGTAGGCTTGTTTTCGTGATGACTTCTAATCAGTGCTTGTACAAGTATCACCCAATACTCTCTTAACAAGCCCTTTGTGACCAGACTGCAGATATGAGGCTGGTCTACAAAAAGATAAGTTGTGGGTACCCACTGGAAGCGGCTGGAAGAGGCGCTTCTAATGAGAGAATCCACAATATAATATAATTTCGTGGAGAAATAAGAAAACTATTTCTGGAGCTGTGAGTTATTTTCTACTTTGATACTGTCTGTTTGTTGTCCATTATTATATCATATTTTCCCTAAATAATGGAACACTTTACTCCATACCCTACTTGTCCTTAAATTTGAACCAGTCCATTTTAACCCTTGTCCTGATGAATAAATTAAAATGCCATGCCCACTTCTAATTTCCAGCCAATCAGATTACTTGATCTGGGTTTTTGATAGAAATTTACATATTTAATGACAAACAGTGCAGATCTAGATCAGTTGGCTTCTTCAGAGGCCAACTGATGTGGATCTACACTCTTTGCTAAGACAGGGCATGTTGTGTTCAGCAAGAGAAGGGTTAACATAGCTCTTGATAAGATGTGCAGTTTAGCTTCATGTTTACTCCTTAAAGTGCTAAGCATGACTTTGCTTTTCATGTGAAGCGGCTGCCTAGCAGATGATTCATGTGAAATGCCAAGTCTTATTTTAGGATGTTGTCTGATGCCGTTTTCTCAGTGCTTTAAGAATTATCAGTAACATCCAAATTGTGTGCAAACTTCCTTTTATTTTTTAAGATCTATGTATGCAGGCTTAGTCATATTTACTCAGAAATATTAGGACAGACAGTTCTGAATAGACAGTATGGACCCAGATCAGACACTGTAGAACACAATAGTTGTTTGTATCATCTAGTATTTTTAAGACACCTCAACTGGTAATAAACTGGGCCCAGTTGTTAAAAACAACAAGGCTGTTAGTTTACGTGACGTTAAAATTTCTGTCTTGAAATATGGAAAATACATTGATATTTTTTGCTGAAAAATGTCAGTAACTTTTGCAGAAAAAATATTAATGTATTTTAAAATACCTTAGCTACAACAGTTAAGGGGTATGTTATTAACAAATTCGTTAAGCTAACAGTGTTTTGAACAATTACGCCATGGGCAGGACAGTTAGACTCGACATGATAAGGAGTTAATGTGTTCAGATTTTTACGGTAGAAACAGTAATGAAAAGATATAAGTGAGACTGTGCATGTGCATTTTCTGGACTAGTTATATATGCAATTTACATGTGCCCTAAAACTGTTTTTTTTTCTTGTGACAGGACATTTGTTACCATAACGAAGAGCTAAGCATCAAAACTCTGTTACTGTACAGTTTGAAGCAAGATGTTGTCATTGTGATTTGTATTGCATCTTAGTAATCTATTCTATGAAGCTCCATTTTTCTGTTAAAAAATAATGTGAACTTTTATTGGGTTGAGGAGTGGGCTAAAACTTTTCAGTTCATTCTTTCAGAATTCTAATTTGTTTTAAAAATAAAAGGAACAAGTACAAGTGAAGACCTATAAAAAGTGCCTATCAGTAGAACAGTCTGTCTAGTATCAATAGTATAGTCAGCATGTTCATGAATTCTTTTAAAAAAAATTCTGATATTATTTATGCAAAAAGTGAAGAGTCAGACCACATATATATACACATTGGCTGGTTTCGTATATAATAATGTGAACATTTTTTTTGATACATTTTCTCTGGCAACAGTTGAAATAATATATCTCAGAGTTGCTTAAACAGAGCCACTCCATCACGAAAACACGCCTATATAGTTTTGACCCCCTTAAACCCCACTTTTATACAGTAAAACTGGGGTTTACCGGGGTATACGTTATTTTTCGTATTTCTGCTGAAAACATAGATTGTGGGTACTCATTAGAACCACCTCGGTGAGGCGGTTCTAACAAGTACCCACAATCTATGTTTTGAGCAGAAATATGAAAAACATCAGAATTTTTTATCTGAAAACTTTCAGTTTTGGCACTGAAATTTTCAATATATTTGAATAGGCGTGTTTTCGTAATGCTGACCTCAGGATCTGCTACAGTATGTCACAAAAGAAAACAAAAAAAAAAAAAAAAAAAAAAAACAGAAAATAAAAATCAACAAATTTTTATAAAACACACAAACACACAAAAAAGCAAGGACAACAAAAATAGCAGTCCAACACACTTACCCTGACGAGACTGCTGAAGGTTAATATTACTAGCAGCATATTACATTTTGATTTTTTTTTAAAGAGTAAACTAGGCTTGGCATTTCATGAAAAATTGAAATGTAAAGAATTATTTTCTCCGAAAATTAATGAAAAGAAATTAGAGTCTTATCTGCTACGAATTTGCTTGGCACTTTTACAGTAACAGCTTGTGTATAATGATGATTGAGTAATGTGAAAATAAAACAAAAAAAACACAAAAAAAACAAAAAAAAATATCGAACACTGTTTGTATTGCCAAATCACAGAACTCCTTTTGAAAGGTTTGTTTATACATTTTTCTTTATATTTCTTTGTATCTACCTTAGATATCATCAGTATGTGAACCACAGGAGCATGTTATGAACGGAAGAAAATAAAATTTGAATCATCAATGTTTTCCTTTTGTTTTAATGAATTCCATCTCTGGGGGATTTGAATGTGGGACCTCATCATCTAAAGTCAGGCCACTAACCGCATGACAGCAAAGACTCTTCCTTAACCCACGTCATGCTGAATATAAATTAAAATGCCCTACCCACTTCTGAATGTTAGCATTTCAGATTACTTGATCCAAGGTGTTGATACAAATTTACACATTGAATGACAAACAGTACAGATCCAGATCAGTCGGCTTCTTCAGAAGCCAACTGATTTGGATCCACACTTTGCAAAAGCAGGATATATCCGGGATCAGCAGGACCAGGGTTTAATGTTAGGTAGCCAACAGCAAATATAAGATGAAGAAAAGGGGTGGTCGGGTGGTGCGAAGGTGTTATGTATCTTATGTCACAGGGGCGTCCAACTGATATTAGCTTACACTTGGGCAAGGCCTGCTATCCTTGTAGCAGGTAAGGGTAGAGGGGATGTTTTTATATTCTTCTGTTTCTTCACTTTCATTCCTGTTCCACTTTCTTCCGTATTCCTCTATTTCATCTCTACTATCTCTTCTATCTCTTTTCTCCTTTCCCTGGGAGATGACGCAAAATGACCCACAAGGATTGACGTCGTTAAACCCCAACAAAATCAAACAGGATACCTATCCTCAGTAGACATAAAGTTATATCATTCAATATACTGGTCATCTACAATGCAACTGACATATATTTGTAATGTATCTTGATCAACATTCTTGGCTGTAAGTCTGTTGATATACATTGCTACATGCCTTTAAAGATTTAGTAATCCGATCAACACTGAGGTTATTCTTGATTGGAGACGGGATGAGCAAACTGCAGTCCTAACTAGACTCGAAACTGAGATTATGTAAACAATCCTATTGTTAGCAAACAATGCAGACCCTGATCAGACTGTATGGGTGCACATGCTAATTTGGGTCTACTACCCCGTCACATAAGTCTGATAATAGTATAATAATAATAGAGTCCGCACAGTCTGATCAAAATCTTTGCTGATCGCATGTGCCTTCTACAGCACCCACCCCCGGGCTATCCAAAGAGGGAACGGGAACCCTTGCCATACTTGATGGATGTACAGGCTGATCTGTCTTTGCGGGTCACACAGGTCTTATTGTAGGTTTTTCGTGCTCTGGCTCATATATATTTCTTATCATTCCGGTTTGGACATGCTCACATTGAAAACATGATAAAATAGCTTATTTTAGAAAAAAAAAAAAAAAAAAAAATACGAAAAACATCACGAAAACATGCCTATATAATTTTTTATGTAGTAAAACTGGGGGTTAAAGGGGTATACATTAGTTTTCTTATTTCTGCTCAAAAACAGATTGTGGGTACTCGTTAGAACCGCCTCGGGGAGTCGGTTCTAACGAGTACCCACAATCTATGTTTTGAGCAAAAAATATGTGAAAAAATATCAGGGCCCATTTGTTCAAAGCATCGTTAGCTTAACGAACTCGTTAGTGGTCAAAATGTTAACTGTTCTAGTAAGTAAAATATCTATTTTACAGGCATTTTACCGAAAAAACGTGAGTAGCTTTATAATTTTAACGATACGTTAAGTAACGACATCGTTACTTTTGAACAACTTGACCCAGAGTTTTTTGTCTGAAAATTTTTACTGTTTAGAGGTGAAATGTCTATATATTTGAATAGGCGTTTTCGTAATGTCCCGGGATTCCTGCTCAGTGGGTTTATCGAAATATAAAATATTTTTAAATTTGCCTTCGACCAATCAAATTGCTCTAGCAAATTAGTTTGGAATTTTATTGTATTGTTGACAAACGACCGTAATAACAACAAAACCTTATTTTTCTTAATAAACTTCATGCAAATAATAAAATTCAGTTCCGTCTATTTACGGGTAATTAGAGCGGGAACCATATTTATTTTATATTCACGGAAGCGATCGGCCTTGCGGCCAAACAAAACCTTCTCTCTAGCCTTATCAATCAACCAGTATCCTGGTATTACAAATATATCCTGCTTTTCATGGTCATTGTTTACGGAAAATAAGTTTCAGCATGAGAAAATGTAACTTCTAACATGTGCGCACAACGAAGACAAATCAGCCTGCGCATCCACACAGTCTGACCAGAGTCTTCGTTGTTCGCATGAAGAAACTCTGCAATCTTAAGTATCTTTAATGAGCCCAGTGAAGAGTCTGATCGGACTGCGCTAATGCCATGCTGCTCTAAATCTTAGCTGGGGGCAAATGTCCGAAGGTACGTTTTCTGACAGTGTTTCACAAATATATTTGCAATGACACACGAAAATAATAATAATAATAATAATTAAAACATTGTTGGGACATGTGCGAACAGCAACGGCCCAGGTTAGACTGTGCATATGCGCAGTCTGATCTGGGCATATGAGCAGTCTTATCAGGACCTTCGCTGTTCGCTAAAAATATTCTACGATATTATATGATTCCGTAGTAGAGCCTGACGAGGCTGCGTAAGTGCGCACACATCGTTGTTCCAAGTGCCCAAAAGAGACATATTCTCATGTAACGTCTCAAACAGCTAGGCAAAAAATATTAAACAATAAAACGTCACTTTCCTGATAGTGACGTAGATTCAGTCAGTCTGCACACCGACACATTCCAGTAAGGACCTGGATAACATGCTGTCTGTAGGTTTAAAGTAATGTCGGAATGAAATATGTAGACTTTGGCAAATTTCGCCAAATGTTGCCGCTAAGCTGATATGAACCATTTGAGAAGGTACGATTTCAGGTGCCACTGTAAATCTTAACCGGAGCATGAGAAAAAGGTCGTTATATGACATGCGAACATCGAAGGCCCAGATCAGACTGCGCATCCGCGCAGTCTGATCAGGGCCTTCGTTGTACGCTATCATATTCCGCAATGTCCCATGTTACAGCAAAGACCCTGATTAGACTGCGAGACTGCACGTACTGATCTACGCCTTTTCTATCCGCATTTGTCATAGGGCCCCTTTCTAATAACGGCTTATGTATATTGAACGCGAATTTTTGTGGTATAACAATAAATTGTGGAAAAACAATAAATTTGTTAGCCTTGAAACGATGACCGATGAAGAGAATTATCAGGGCATAAACACTAAACGTATAAATAAAGTTCCTGTGTTATACATCTTTATTAAACGATCAAGATGCGTTCAGTAATATTGTCAATAGTCTTCGTGGTCTTGTGCAGTCTCCGTGACACTGAAGGTAAGTACAGGTATATCTTTGCTGATCATAATTATATTTTAATATAATCAAACTGATTTTAATCAAATGACGACACGATATCTATATTTAAAAAGAAAAACGTTACAGGGCTTGTTTTATAATAATAATAATAATAATAATAATAATAATAATAATAATAGTAAAATCAACTATCGCTACAGTGCACGACCCGCCTCATCCCCGCCTTTGCCTTTACATAGCCTCGGGCTTTTGGCGAGTCTTTTGGCTAGATATTGTCAATATTAATGTGTATTCAACACTTTATCAAAATATTCCATGTCGAAGAACTTTGGCTATTTCCACATTTTGGCCTCTGCAATGTCCCTGTCAGTGAAAATTAGCATTTGGCAAGCCCATTGGCTAGATCTTGTCGGTATCAATCTGTGTGCGAAAAATTATCGAAAGTTTCATAAGATTTCAAGAATTGAGGTTTTTCGCTGTCACATTTTGACCGCGGCATTGCCTCGGTTAAGGAAAACAATGCATTTTTACAATTCCTCTGTCTGGATCTTGTCAATATGAATGTATATACAAAAATTTATCAATATGTCCCACATGGTTGAAGACCTACGGCGATTTTCACATTTTTTTAAATTTTTTTTTTTTTGCTACAGCATTGCCTTGGTCAAGTGGCATTTGGCAAGCGTATTGGCTAAATCCTTTTCGGTATCTGTCAGTATAGTAAATAAAAAACTACCCACCACTATCGTGTGGCGAGCAGATAACGCTGTCGAAAATTAACGAAATTTGCCCATTAGCAATTCCTAATCAGATCTCTATAATATCAATGATAATAATTCCACTATATAGTGTACGGGAGTTTTTTCAGTCTACAATGAGTTAAATTTGCAACCGCGGGCTTGCATTGTCTTGCTGAACAAGATCTGCTCTGTTTTTCACGACCTGCGTTTCTCAGCTGGTCAAGTAAGTTTGAAGGTTACCAGCCAGCTATTGTACTCCCCCTTTGGTAAAAGACCCCAACAGAGTTAAATCCTTTAGCGTCCCAAAAATACAGTGGCAATCAACCTGCCAGCCGCGGAATGAGTTTTGAGCTACTTGGGCCTCGGAGAACCAGCTCATACCCACTAATGACTTTGAACTATGTTTTCTGGATCACAGAAACAGACCCAGGTCTCATTTACAACTATAAAACGCAAAAGAAAACCATTTCCATTCGACCTGAACCGCTTCAACAGTCCGCTGCTTACTGCTGCTCTAACTAGCGTTTGCTGATCGCCAAGGTATAAGGTATATTAATGTTTATATTAATGTATAAACATTAATATATATATTTTCTACTATATTTGCAATTTAACATTATATATACCTCCACCGCCATAATTAAATAATTAAATATTGATATTGCACGTCTCTCTCTCTCTCTCTCTCTCTCTCTCTCTCTCTCTCTCTCTCTCTCTCTTATTGCTGTTTTGTTGCCATGAATTCATTTCAATTGTTATTGATTCATTCTCCAATAAGTTTTATCTTTGTAAATATACATATATGTATGTTAATCTTCACACCTCAGTTTGATGTATTTTTTATATATTATGTCCATGCATATTTGTTTACGCTTGTACTGTTTGTGTATTTGTTGCTAAAGAGGGCCCCAAGGAAGATTGGCTACCAGCCAATTGGGTTACCCTCTCAAAATAAAGAATTTACTTACTTACTTACTTACTTAAGGGATTTGAGGATCCAGTGGGCTGTTATCTTGCGCATACATAACGTTTTATATACAGTATAACCTCGATGGCTCGAACATGGATGACTCGTTTACCTTGGATGATTCGAATTCGTTTTTGACTTCCTAGGAAATTCTTCCGATAGCTCAAGAAAACAAAAAAAAAAAATGGGATTTTAAGGGAACGTTTCTTATTTTATCATGAAAATGTATGTTGTGTGTACTCATTAGAATCGCCTCATCGAGGCGATTCTAATGAGTACACTAAACATACAATTATTTTATAGAAAATGGAAAGGACATTCCTAGATTATTCTCATTTGCCTTCAAACCTTGCCCTATGATTACCCTCAGTGGCTCGAACTATCCATGTCTCGAACAAATTTCCATGGTTCCAAAGATGTTCGAGCCATTGAAAAAATGTTAAAACGTTGTCATGTGAAGTGCTCAATGTCTTTGCTCTCACTTACACCTGAATACGCCTCTCACAACATACAAGATTCGCATTTCATTTCACATCTCTTCGTTGGTGGCAGCTAGTGGGCGTCCAGAACTGATTTCACCTTCTGAGAAATGTGTACCTCGTTTGAACTCGCCAACTCAAAATTTTACTTGAGCATATCATTAGCCATGTTTAACTGCCGAAATCTTGTCAACAAATAAACTGACACTGGTACACTTTTACACACAGACCTTAATCTTTCACCGAAATTAGCTTATCCAGTGCTCTCAAAATCTCAAATTTCATCAAACGCTGGGTCGTCAGTTTATACACATCTAAACGATAACTATCACAAACCAAATGCAACTAAAATATTTTTTAGCTTCTTTTCATGTGTGTTCCTGGACAAACTCTTAAGTTGCAACTCTTAAATTGCAATACATGTTTAGATAAGCTTCCATAAAATCAAAGTTAACAGATTTTTGCACCGTTCTAAAATTGTACTAATTGTGAATTTGTGAAATGGCAGGGGAAATGATAGGGGTGCACATGCTTAATTCGTGAGTTACAATAACTTCAAAATCGTGGCCACGTCGGTCTATTCGATATCCGTTAGGCTGGTTACGTATTGATTCGCCCTTATAACTATGAGAGCACCGACTTTATTCACTCCATTGTCACAATCATGTTCAGCCTGGCTACTTCAGTATAATGATAATCTGACACGAAACCTTCGCTAAAGAGGTGACAGTTAATCAGAAACCATGCAAGAACATTTTAATTAATACTACAAGAAACAATTTTTTTTTAGATATTTGTTAGAATTGCCTAAGTTGGCAATTCTAACAAATATCCAGACATATATTCTATGAGGAAATAAGAAAAAAAGCAAAGTCTTTCCTACATAACATTCTGTTCATTAAGGATTCTTTTTGCAACATCAAATTCATTTTAATCGCAACATCTTTGGGAACAAATTCTATAACGAGAGTTCACTGTATCTTTAACCGGTTTATGTTAATTTTGATTTTTCCGTCCATATCCAGTAATTTTGGTAATGAATGCTGGGATTGTAATACATTTAGTAGATGTTCCACCATTCTTTACATGGAACACCACATTTTGTAACTTCCTGTTTGCTTTTCTGGCCAACATGTCTCATAAGATGTCTTCTCTAAAAGGAAAGAATTCGCTCCAATGGGAGCAAACTCTTCCCTTTTGGAGAATTAATCTTTTTAGAATGGAAGTAAAATTTCTTTTAATAAACTTGCAACCACCACCTGAAAGTTAATTCACTCTCCTTTATCTGACCATGTCGTCCATTTCTTCTAGGGATACCCAACGGATGTCGATCCGTTTTTTCACGCCCTGGTTCATCCGCAAGTAGCCAGTGTCGAATTTTCGAGTACTTCTATGGACTTTGGGCAGGTTATGTAAATGGACAGCTCAGGTTGGCCAACCTCTGTTGTCGGTTTAGGATTGGTCGACGTAGAAGCTAATAAGGTTTGTATAATAAACATAAAAAGATTTCCTTTGAAAACAAAGAACACACTATGGAGTATAAGCCGTACTTCGTTGTAGTGCTAAAATTATTTCATTTTTTATCTTGACTCACTAAGGCTCAAATAGCAACGATATCTTCCCCATGGTCTAATGAGTTTTTCTAATTGTCCAAATGATATTGTATAAGAAATTGCACGACAAAAGAAATCGGAAAAGTCGACAGACTTTACGAGGGGCGTTCATTTAATGTTGTCATTGGGATTCTACAGGACGCGTTACTATTCCCATTCACATTTCGTTTACTTCAAACCTTCGAAGTATTCTCCCTTGACGGAAACACACTTTTCAAGCCTCGAAATCCATTCTGTAAAGACAGAGAAGTAGGCCGTTTTAGGTATACCCCGAAGACACTGGTAAATTGCACTACCAAGTGCACTTCGGGATTCATATCGACGACTAGAAATGGTTTTCTTTAGTAAAGGAAGGAAAAAGTCGCAGGGACTAAGGTCTGGCAAATAAGGTGGATGAGAGAGCTGAACGACCATTTCCTCTTTCAAGCAGTCATGGACAAGAACACACTTGTGAGCAGGTGCGTTGTCATGGATAAGACACAGACCTCTTAAACCGGTTGCAGGTCTACGTTTTTCATAGTGTGCCTTTACCTTTGAGTGTATATGACTGAACCATCTTGAACTTTCAATAGCTTTTGAAAGACTAAACGGATTAGGCCGAAATTTCATCCTATTATAGAAAATCACGGGTGGCACTTCTTAGCTCTAGTTGATTCTTTAAGTTATTACAGATAATGACATACTGCTGGCTGATTATTGGCCATTGCAAGCAAACATTTTCTGTTTGATTACATTACATTATTAACTTTATGTAATCTGTGTTAATGTCCTACCTCTGGTGTAAGGTGTAATAAGCTCTGCAGTCCATTTTTGGAACCGGCAATTTGATTGGCTAACCGACTGTTAGTGATAATAACTAGGTCACTCAGTATAGCATGAAGTTTATCCAGGCCTTAGTGAAGCAAAATGTTAATTTTTTGGTCCTTTCCCAGCGGATGCGCAACGGTGAGACAAGTCGCATCAAGGTCCATGCAACGTCATGAGGTTGCATCGACCTTGATGCGTCCTTGTATAAAGGTCATATGCTTCCCAGTGGACACGCAACCGGGTGGAACACTGTCGCATCAACGCCCGCTGGGTTGCAAGTATTGAGCACATGTGTAAAAACAGAGTCCCAGTATAAGGGCTGCAAAGGTTTGTAATGCACGTTGTATTGTTTCTCATTATCCTCCATGAACAAACTGAATAAAACCCGATCTGCTATTTTGTGGCATTTGTGGTGTTCTGTATTTCCTCTCTTTCAGAATATTTAGTATAAGCCATAAAATGAGATAAAGGGTGTTATGACAGATATGAAAAGCATCACGAAAACATACCTATATAATTTTGACCCCCTTAAACCCCACTTTTATATAGTAAAACTGGGGTTTACAGGGATATACATTATTTTTCATATTTCTGCTCAAAACATAGATTGTGGGTACTCGTTAGAACCACCTCGCCGAGGCGGTTCTAACGAGTACCCACAATCTATGTTTTGAGCAGAAATATGAAAAATATTAGAATTTTTTTATCTGAAAATTTTCCTAGTTTGGTCGTAAAATTTTCAATATATTTGAATAGGAGTGTTTTCGTAATGGCGAAGCCCTAGATATGCCTGCGCAGCAGCGCAGTATGGTCAGAGAATTTATTGTTTGTCAACATATTCTGCAGTACAGTGGAATATATTGTCAAACAAGAAATACCGTATTCAACCTAATTACCGCACTGTGCGCTTAGGTTTTCAAAAATGCTGGGACAACTTGTGGTAAAATACGTATCTACGTATACTAAAGGTACATTTAAAAAAAAAACTGCAAAGGACTTATCAAATTATGCTTATGCGATGTTTTTGTATGTATTTTTTTTCTGATTGTCTTTATAAAATCATACGTTGTGGGTACGCATTTGAATTCATCGATAAGTCGATGCAATTCAAAAGGGTACCCAAAACATATATCTTTATAAAGAAGTAGACAAAAATACACTGGCTGTAATCCGAAGACTACGGAATTGATTGACTGTGATCTTATAGAGGCATGTGCGGTAATTAGGTCCAATACGGTAATCTCATTATACCGCGTAGCAAAAGGTCATCACAAAAGTTGTCTCCCTTGGCAGAAAAGGCAAAAAAAAAAAAAAAAAAAAAAAAAAAAAAAAGTAAAATAAGCGAGTTCAGGAACTGATACAATCAGATCCACATCAAGCCCCCAACACCAAAGGGAAAGACAGACAAAAACAATACAGCAGCCACAAAATGAACAGATGGCAAGCAGAGTTGGCAACTCTCCCTAAAGGTGAAGACTACCAAGACTATCCGGTCACCTTAAAGAGCCATTTTCGTATTGTTTTCCTCATTTCTGCTTTCAGATGACTGCAGTAGAAGGAAACAATTCTCGTAACACCAATGCCAGGCACCTCTTCGGCAGTATATATTTCTCCCGTAGAAGACACCTCTTTGACAACAGATACCTACCTCATCGATAGTATATACCTCTGTCTGTTGTAGACACTTCTATGACAAAGCTCTATTTGATAGCAAATACCTTACATTTATAGAAAAGATATAACACTTTGACAATAGATACATTTCTTTGACAACAGATACCTCTCACCATGACAGTATATTATACCTCATTAATAACAGATAACTTTTGACAACAGAAATATTTTTTAGCAGATATCTTATCTCCTAGAAAACAGATACTACTTTGACAGCAAATTTATTTTGATAAAGTATACCACTTTGTCAAAAGATAACTTTCCTCTTTCATTTGAAGATGCGTGTATACTTTTGTACTACTTTTTTACCAGACAGGTTAACCCCACTTTGATAACAGATACCTTACCTGTTTGATAGAAGATATCATTCTGACAGCAGATAGCTCTTTTACAACAGATACTTGTTTGATAGCAAATACCACGGTGAGAAGGCAACCTTCTAGATTTTTATTTGACAGCGGATATATATATACCACGTTCCACACTGTAAAGATATAAAAAAAGTATTACCTTGGACACAATCTGGATGAAATACCGACCCTTATATTCGGTATACATGTATACTAGTATATAGAGATACTGTTGATGCAGTGTCCAACTTCATTTTAATAAAAGCTCAGAGAAACTTGGCCTTAGTTTAATGTGTATGAAAATGACTATTTTGCAGTTTAAAATTATTATCAATTAAATATCTATATTTCTATCTTCTTTTACTTCTTTTTTTCTGATTCAAATGTTGCATCAAAGAAAAATACCTGCACAGAACAGCAAGGTCCAGAAAAATGGTAATACAGTCGACTCTCGTTATCTCGAATTCCAAGGGACTCTCTGAAACACTTCGAGATATCCGTACCTCGACATATCAGATTTTCAGAATTGAGGAAAAATAATTCGAAAACCACATTTAACGAATTTATATGTAATTGGACTATTGACGTTCCAGAAAATATTGTGGAAAAGAGGAGAAATTGCTCCTTAGGAGCAATTTCTCCTCTTTTCCACAATATTTTTTACTTGTTGTTAGATTTTCATGTTTAGGCAGGGACAAGATTTTCACTTCGAGATAAACGGTTATTCGAAATAAGCGAGTTCGAGATAACGAGAGTCAACTGTATTTACATAACTTTACTAAAAGAAAACATCGCCGGAACTTAAAGACTTTTTCAAGAGCCGATGGAGTGAGTACGATGCCATTTAATAAACATAATTTTTTATTAATATCTAACATTAGTATTGAAACCAAGATTCTGTGGGGGAGTTTGTTCTTGAAGAGGGCTCTCTGTCCCAACATTTAGGGAAACACGGTTTGTTTTATTGTGACGTTTGCCCTCCGTTATTACATACTATACAAGTATAGTGTCCAATGTGTTCGTTGTCCGTACATTTCTAGAAGACTCCTCTTGATTTGGCGTGGCATATTGTCTATTCTAATGCACTTGCGTATGTAACGCGACGTCTGATTGGATAACGTCAAAAATTCGCGACGGTATATTCTGCGATATACTGTCGGAAATCCGACGTCATCACGTAACGTCCCTTCTCACTGGCTGGCATTTGGTTTTACGCAGCTCACAGCACATGTCGCTTTGTGCAAATAGTACATTTTCTCAACAGAAAAAAAATGAATAAATGCATTAGAATGGGGATATCTGCATTCAAAATTGTCATTTGGGGAGGTAAATCGGCGATTTTACGGTCCCAAATTACGTTTTACGGCTCCGCTGGCGCGTCGCCGTAAAACGAAATTTCCGACCGTAAGACCGCCGATTTACCTCCCCAAATGACAAATTTGAATGCAGTTATCCCCTAATTCTATGTCCATGCACTGTCCATTATCGTGTAGTACATGTATTAAAACATTCTTCACTGCTTGGACTGTACCGTACAAACAGAAGTCTTTATATGTATGCGGAAAGGAATGTACCAGATAAGAAAATGTGTAAGCAGACACCAAAAACCCTGACCTGACGGCGGATTTCACTGACCGCAGATGCACATATGCTGGCTTTTCCCTTGACGGGGCTCATTTAGGATTAATATACGTCATCAGTACTGCCGCATGATGAATAAGTACTCTGTTCTTTCCGGCAAATGCGAACATCACAGTGTTTCAAAAAGCCTTGATATAGGCGTAGCGCCCAGTACGCACCTTACGCATGCGCGTAACATGCGTAAAAGTTATTTACAATAAAGTTAACATAAAATATTTTGATTCTTTACCACAGTGGTTGCTCTTAAAGGAAAGAAGTACTTTCCTTTAAATGTAGCCCCTTTGTTTGGAAGCGATACTAGGGAGTATTACAAGATGTTTCCTGGGTGTGCACTGTTTGATCAGGGTCTTCGTGTACTTAGTCTATTGAAGAAAGACACACAGACTTCTGATGTACTTCAACAGTCTATACGCAACATTTATGCCCTCCAACTCCAAGCTTGGATTAAATAAGCCATGAAAATTGAGCATGCGTCTTCAGGGAAGTCTGATCATAGTCTTCGTTGTCCGTAGATACAAACATAGGACCATGTAAAATGTACCATCGGACAGCAAATAATGGGCTTTGTAGATGGACAGGATGAACGGAATCTTCGCATTTCGAACGCGCTCAAAGACACCGCATGGGTACCACTTTCACACCCGAATTTCTGGTGTAGGCTCGATGGCTGAGTGGTTTGCGTTCCCGACTACGGATCACGAGGTCCTGGGTTCGAGTTCCGCTAGAGGCGGAATTCAGCTCATGACTGTACGGAGCTTAATTGCATAGAGCCTTTCATTATCACCCTCCCTCGTCTCGATATAACTTAAATAATGTTGAAAGGGACGTAAAACACGAAATCATCATCATCGTCTAATGTGAGCTCAACTATCTTTGAAACTAGACACATTGTCCATTGTTGTAATTAGGAGTGTCAATCAAAAAACAAACAAGAATGGCAAACAGTATTTCTCCTGATGAGATGGCTCGTTAAGAACCGTCTCATTAGGATCTATACTGTTCCCAGCGGTATTTATTTTCGTCCGCAGAGCAGAAAAAGTTAACGTGACCCGGCTGTCTGTACTGATTCACACAATGTGATTATCCATTATATCTTTCGTGTTTCGTAAAAAGAGACCTTAGCAAACATGTATCCAACCTTAGACACGGTAATAATTGATAGCCCTTATCAGTCCGCTTGAATGTTCAGTCTCATTAAAAGATCAAAGTAGGAATGGAAACTAAACAGGCCACGAAGCACTGCCTTCCCAAAGTATGACGTAGGAACTGTGAGACGTGTAAGTACAACATACAAACAATAACCGAAAAGTTACCAACGAATTGAAGACCACAAAGAACAGCAGACAGTTAGAAAGCTGAGAGTTCCTATTCATTTAAATCTTTCGGTGCCAAATTTCAGACGACATTTGTCGTCTGCTTTTTTATT
Source organism: Anodontia alba (assembly GCA_964016985.1). Taxonomy (NCBI): domain Eukaryota; kingdom Metazoa; phylum Mollusca; class Bivalvia; order Lucinida; family Lucinidae; genus Anodontia; species Anodontia alba. The sequence goes on along the minus strand of OZ024830.1, from coordinate 40,268,964 downwards.
TTAGCAAACCATCGCTTGGAAAGACGTCTATATGTAAAGTTGAAAGACTGAATGTCAAACAGCGTAGTTCCAGATGATTGAGCCGTCTCATCTGGATCTATGTTGTTTGCAAAAGTCTATTGATATTGCCTGTAGCAGTAAAAGAGTTAAGGAAAATAGATACACTTTCAGAGAAGCGTCCAAATTGTTTGTCTCCCTTCTAAATTTTTGTCTGCTTTAAAAGTAAGTAATTGCTTCCAGCCACTAAAAGGAATGAACTGTCTTCCCTTGGGAGCATTTTTTTTTTCCTTTTCAGAGTAGACCATTTTTCAGAAGGGGCTTGCTATGCATAAACGCAAACTGGCCCCGAGGTTATAAAACTTTTTTCATGCTCAACTGAGCTGAGCATGAAATTTTCTCTGCTAATAAATATGAAAATGCCGACGATAGTTGGCATTTTCATATTTATTAGCAGAGAAACTTTCATGCTCAGCTATGTTTAGCAAGAAAGAATTTGCAATTGTTAGTAATCTGAGATTTATAAGCAGGACAAATTTCAGCTCAGCTGAGTTGAGCATGAAACAAAGTTTTATAACCTCGGGTCCAGGAAGTCACAAAAATCATCTCCCTTGTAAACAATGATGGAAAATGTACCAAGTATATCCAGTACCCTTAAATGAATTATTCTCTTACATGTCCTAATAATATTTTGCTTCAATTAATAATGCAAAATACCGGGTACGCATAATTCGATGACGTCACGAGAAAATGAAGGACAGAAAACACGAAAAGCAGAAGGATTGCCGGTAATTAGTTGAAATAAAAGATCCGACCGTTGTATCAGTTCCATGCTTCAACTAGAAGCCTCCGTCAACCAGCTTTACACAGGCATCATCCAACGCAGCCTGTGCATCCGAGTAGTACGAACAAGGACTTCTCTTTTAGTAAACATATTTTTACAGTATCCACTGTCTGTGTAACCATGCAGTGCAGGCCCTGGTCATACTGTAGTGTTAATTGGGCCACGCCAAGCGAAAATGTGTCTTCGAACATGCGCAAAATGCACAGATTCAGATTCATCCCGCGTATACGCAAAGTCTCATCTGGGCATTTGCTCTCCATTGATGCCTTCTATAGTATCCAATGATTCTTTTAGCGGAGAGTAAAGGCCCTGATCAGAGTGTGCGGATGCGCAGGCTGATCTTGGCCTTTGCTGTCCGCATATGCCTGAAGACAAGTTTTCGCATGGCGAGGCCCAGTCGATTCTATAAATGCTAAAAGAAGAATCAGACTATGCGAATGTGTATGCTGATTTCGTATTTCGTTGTCGATTGGCGATGAAAGGACCATTTTGACGTTTAAAACGCAAAGCAGAATTAAGACTTGGCATGACATGCGAATCGTCTAGACGATTCGCATGAAATGTAAAACTTTATTTTCTTTGAAGAAAGAAAAATAGATAAATAAATCAAAATGTTATCTTACGCAGTTGTGACTAGCAAGGGTTACTAGTATGTGAAAGGTTAAGATGTAAAGTTATCAGTTGCAACCGTAAGATAGCTGTTTATCATTGATATTTTACAAACTCTGTATACAGTGAAACGGAAGAGAAGGTAGGATAAAACTATATTATATAATTATGTCTAAAAGAGATACTTACCCGTAGTGTAGCCAAAATAGAATTTTAACGCAGCGGCACACGCAGGAAGAATCTTGAAAAATTGACCTTAGCCTCAAAATAGGAGCTACTCCTAAAGGAGAGAATTAGGGAGCAAATTCTTTCCTTTAAGAGTAGCCCTTTTTATGACAATGGTGAATTATGTCCTTTAAGAGCATTCCTTACAGTAAAGAAGCAAACTATTTTATGTCAGTTGAAGTCTCTTTATTGCAACAATATTATTTTTTAACGCATTTTGCGTAATGTACGTAATGAGCGTTACGCCTATGATGACTGAGCTAAAATTAGTGCCTAACCGTCGTCCCCAATACGTAAATATACGTGAACAGCAGGATAAGGGTTAATAACAGGGCCTGTTTTGAATTTATTTAAAAGCTTCAGTTCTGCTTTAATGTATTTATCTATATATTTGGACACTTGAATAGCCAGATTACTTTTAATTGTTTGTAATTTTTGTTGTCTTCATATATCTGAATTTTATCCTACAATCATCATTGCTAACGTTGCTTGCGAATGCTGAGACGTTGCGAACGGCATACTGTGTGGCTAATTTGATGGACTCAGAAAAGTATGTATATGCTTACTTGAGTTCTCAGCATATCAGGATATCAAGAAACGAGGCTGAGCCTTTGCTCTCTGTTCTGGATACTCACAGTCGGACACTACAGAAAGAAACGTTTGATTTGATCAGAGTCTTTGTGTCTAGTAGTCTATTGAACAATGATAAACAAGGTGCTGATATAGACTTTAAAGGCAGCTTTTTTGCCGACCCACGTGTGTACGCATTTAAGTCAGTGAAATAAATCTCCAAAATTACAGTCAGCAATCACCATTTTCCGTCTTTCTGATTTTTCCATCGAACCCTATCAGATGCCTATTCAAAAGGGGCTTGATTCTCAGGAAAATACACAGGAAGTTATGAAAGTTATCTCACTTGTACAAAATGGTGTAAAATCTACCAAGTGTATCCAGTCCCCTTAAACATTAGAGCCATGCTTTTGAATACATTATGACGAAATGATAACACCATCTCAAATCGTGCTTTATAATATGAGCCAGCGCATGACAAAACCAACAAAATGGCATGTGCGCCAAGCGAAGACTCAGATCAGCCTGGGCATCCGCCCAGTCTGATCAGAGTCTTTGCTGTGCGCTCAATGGGTAGCTAAGGACCAAAGCTTTCTTCGTGCGGACAATGAATACTCTGATCAGATTAGGCGGATGCCCAGGCTGATCTGCGTCTTCGCTGGGCGCACATGCCACTTTGTTGGTTTTGTCATGCGCTGGCTAATATACATTTGAAACTGTATATGTTAACACAGTTGAGATGAATCATCATCATATCATAATCGGATTTTTGATTAACGTGCAGGTACAGGGGCATCATCCACATCAGTGGGCCCCCTTCCAGATAGCTGGCTTGCTGCACGCATGGCAGATCTCACACCAGATCTCCAGGTACGTCTATCATGAGGGTTGACAGCCGAGAGCTTCCACTCTCTGCAATCCCTCTCTGTCAGTTGCTTCCATGTCATTTTGGGCCTCCCAGGCCCACGCTTTCCATCAGCCTGTATGTCAAAGGCTGTCTTGATTGCACCACTGGAGCGTTCCACATGTCCATACCATCGAAGTCTTCTCTCCTTCAGAATGAGGTCCAGATCCTCAATGCCAAGCCGCATAAGTAGCTCATTGGACCTGGTGGTGACATTCATTCATTTATTTCAAAATGTTATTTAAAGCATTATTTATTTAGTGCAATGTATCAAAATCAGATGACTGTCTCAAAACTAGCTATTCTCAGAAATTCAAACTAATTAACTTTTTTGTATTGTGCAGCCATGTTTCTTATTCGATGTGCAACGTAAGAAAGTAGTTCTTATGTCCAAGCAACCATATTCTGAGAAGCCTATGCGCACGTTCTGTTCAAGCATTCGCTATCGACCCGTAGAATCAACAAATATTATAGAATGAACAAAGAAGGCTCTGACTAATCTGCGTGAATGCGCAGGCTAAACTGGGCCTAGGCCTTCGCTTTTCACATATTACATAAGGACTCTTGGTGCGTTAGACATCACTTCCATGGAATTTATCCATTTTAAGATCCCTGCATTTACACTAAATATCCGGGCACCGCCCTTCTTTATCATAATTACCCTAAAACTTGAACAAAGTAAATAAGTGAACTCAAGAACTGACACAATCAGATCCACAGCTAGTTCCAAACATCTAAGGGAAAGACAGACAAATACAATTAAACGGCCACTAATAGAACAGGTAGCGAGCAGAGTTGCCCTTTCGCTAAAAGGTGGCAACTCCGTTTCCCAAACTTAACTGAATATATTTTTAACTTACATAATTGTTAAAAGAAAAACATTTGTAAGTGAAACACTATACGTAGAATAGTTAACAAAAAGTACCACAATGAAAGTATACCACCTTGGAATGTTCAGTGGTAGATTAGTTGGCGGCTTAAGCTAGCTTTACGGGATCCCAACACTCGCACTCAGCCTCCATTGTGGTTAAAACATTTGTTCAGCTTCAATTCGTCCATTCATCATTACGGGCAACAGACCAATCACAGATAAAGCCTATAATGAAATGTAGATGAAGACTCGTACATTTTTCTACCTGTTCTTGGCCATAACAATTTTGGACGGGTGGCAAAAAAGTGTAGACCCTGATCAGACGCCGGGTTCTCCGGGTCTACACTGTTTGTTCAGGTCAGTCTGTCCCAATATTAGGGTTAAAACGGTTACCTGAAGGACACACCTATGGACACAGTAATCTTTAATTGTGCTTATTACTGTTCTGACAGAAACACCGTTGACCATGGCAATGGCAGACGGCGCCCTAAGATACAAGGACAAAGTTACCATAGTAACGGGAGGATGTCAAGGCATAGGCCGTGGATGTGTAGAATTGTTTGGTAATTATAATTATATCCATTACGAAAACATGCCTATTCAAAACTATTGATAATTTCCCCACCGAAAAAGGAAAATGTTCAGATAAAAAATTCTGATATTTTTCACATTTCTGCTCAAAACATAGATTGTGGGTACTCGTTAGAACCGCCTCGACGAGGCGATTCTAACGAGTACCCACAATCTATGTTTTGAGCAGAAATAAGAAAAATAATGTATACCCCTGTAAACCCCAGTTTTAATATATAACAGTGGGGTTTAAGGGGGTCAAAATTATATAGGCGTGTTTTCGTGATGCTATTAAACTTTATGGCCATATTTTGTACTCAACGCCGGAAAAGAAACATTATGCAATATGCAAACAGCGAATGCTCCAGTGTTGTCCCCATTCATCGAAACATGCTACGATAGCCTTTTAATTCTGTAACCGGGCAACGAAGGCCCTTTTCAGAATGGGTGAATGCGTAATGGCTGCTGTTGTGAGTTCAGCATCATTTATATTTTAACTCTTGTCCTACTGAACCCGGATATATCCTACCTTTGCAAACGGTGTAGATCCAGATCAGTTGGCTTCTGAAGACTCCCACTGATCTGGATCTGCACTGTTTGCCATTAAGTATGTAAATTTATATCGAGAATCTGGATCTAGTAATCTGATTGGCTGAAAATTAGAAATGGGCGTGGCATCTTAATTTATTCAGCAGGACAAGGGTTAAATGTACAAAAATACATCTTAGTAAAGCTGATATTGATAGGATAAAATTTCGACTTTTTTTTTAATTAAACATATAGAAATATTTTAAATTTTATCTTAAATCATCTCCCGTATTACTTTATCTGTAGCTACGTTGTTTATCAGTTCAAGTATCAAGTAAGATGTACTTAGTGAAATATGCACTGCGTTGTCTAAAAACATTTTGCGAAATGTGCACAGTTTGCATGGTCCAGTCGTTACAATAAACGGCGTACAACTTCATCTGATTTCGCGGATGTGCAGAACGGTTTAGGTTTATTAACCCTATATTACTGGCATATGCGACAGCCAACATGTACATTTTTGTATGTCACGATATCGGGCCCATTGTGGCATTTTTTGTCGATCAATTATCAAATGCAGTCGACTCTCGCTATCTCGACTTCGTTTATCTCGAATAACCGCTTATTACGAAGTTCAAATTTGGTCCCTGTTTTCAACATGGAAATCTAACAACAGCTAACAAAAATATTGTGGAAAAGAGGAGAATTTGCTCTTTAGTAGCAATTTCTCCCTTTTTTTTAAAAGATTTTTAATATATCTCTGCATGTTTTCCTGAATTCCGCAAGTCTGATATGTCGAGGTATGGATATCTCTAAGTATTTCAGAGAGTCCCTTGGACTTCGAGACAGTGAGAGTCGACTGTATCCTTAAATGGCCTAAAAGGATCAGAGGTTGTAAATTACACTATAGTGATGCGATGGGAGCCGCTTTACCTCCGCTTCACGATACAAACATCAGCTGTAGTGAAGATAAATGGATACTAAGAGGAATAAAGCTTGACAGCAATGACACACACACACACACACACACACACACACACACACACACACACACACACACACACCACCCCGCCCAACACACACACAAGCTCGCACGCACGCACGCACACACGCACGCACAGAGCTGAAATTTCGAAGTTTTCTCCAAGCATTAATTTTCAATGTTCCTCGTTTGAATTAGAATATAACTGTGTGAATGATCGCAGTTCGAATTGTTCGAATAAACAAGACATTGTGACATTGTGGTCTCACAGGGGAATGCCCGTTCGAATAAAACAATAAGACTATGTGGCTGGTCAAGGCTTTCACTGTTCAAATATTGAAAACAATTTACCAGTGTTGCTGAGCTAGTATTTCTCAGTGCGTAGAGAGAAGATGCTTTACTGTTTGGTTGATTTAAATGTACATAATATCAGAATACGAACAACGGTGGCCTGGATATTCACTCACAATACATGTATAATATAATTGTGTGGTTAGTGATATGAGGGTCACTGGTGGTGGTATGAGGGTCACTGGTGAGGCCTAACTGGGCGAAACTATCTAGTCTGATCTACATGAAGGTTGGTGTAGTTGTATACAGCTCTAATAAATATGGTGCCATATAAGTTCTTCTTCCGTACAGCACAGCTTATTTCAGATTTAGGAGAGCTGTTAGAAACATGCGCTAAAGTTGGTTGGGTAATTGATCTACTGAGTTACAGGAAACCAAACCTCACGTCTTAAATCTGTAACTAACTGCGAGAAATCTGTAATGGAAAGATATGAATATATTTAACCGGCTAGAGTCTAGTTTAAGCAGTATATTATGTGTACCTACTGAAAACTTCTTAGGAAAAGGCAAACATTGTTTTGTAAGACCATCCAAGGGAGTTTAAAATTATGATCATTTAGAAGGTCTCTTAACAGCAGATGTCCCGGAAGTGCCACAATCACAGGGCATAGCCTACCAATGGCACCAAGAGGAAGAGTAAGTAAACTGTGAAGGAACAGTTGTCTTAAGGGTAGGTTCCCATGTATAATGTGAAGTAGAGTTTTGTGTCTATTTACAGTGAAACATGGCTCAAAAGTTATCAACGCTGATATAAAAGGTGAGTTTTTGTCTTTTTCTCTATAGTTGGCTTGATGTCTGTCGTGTAAAGCAAATTCATACTTTAGCGCTTACATGATAAAACACATTACAGCAAAGAAATCGGATGCTCTGAATCACGTCGCGTGTATGTTCCCGGGTCAGAGAAGCACACGAGACTTTAACGTTAATTCGAAGATCAGGGACCATAAACAAGACGTGATGCAGTGCGCCAGATCGCGTTACTGTAGTTATGTGTTGTTATAATAATATATCTTCAAAATAATGCTTAAATCGCCATTCATAACAACAGCAAACGGCATTCTATTTATTTTTCATTTTTCCGATCAAACAAATGATAAAAGAGAAGACACACAGGAAATGCCACAATCACGGAACAAAGCTCTCCCCCCGAGGCACAAAAAGAAGGAGGGTTGAGGAACAAATAAGGACAGACAAACGTCACATATGAAACCACCAACGCACAAACATAGAAGAACTGGAACAGAGGAACCACCTTGGAACGGTCATTAGGAAAACTACTGGGGGAAACCTCGCCCTGAATTCTGATGCAGATCCAAAGGCTTAGCCTTTCATGTGAATTATCTTCTGTGCAGAATATTCATAAGAAAATGTTTAGAAATAAAACAAATTGAATATAATCTACTGCAATATTTGAATGGCGTTTTAAGGCTGAAGTAATATAAAGATGCAAGAAAGTTAAACGTACGCCGATTGGAGATAAAGAAGAGCTGTCGCAGGACAATGTAGCGCGCCTGAGCCGTGCTTAGCCTCTAAGAACTTGTAATCAAAAACTTTAACATACTTTTTTTCTAAGTTCGTGACCTTGATCTCATGTGGATTGGGAATGTACAGCATAAAACTTCAGACCAGTAGCTAATATCAAGACAAGTATGAATTACTTCCATTTAGAGGTTCAGGAGAACAAAGATGTTGCTATAGCCTTTTAAAAACTCTAACCAACATCTTTGTCCGACTCCGACGCCGCTGGGGTGACTGCTTTCGTACAGGCGAGCTAATAAGACTCGTTTTATCAAATGTGATATAGATCTACAAAAATCGATACTTAACTGATTTGGAGTTTTGGCTCTACATGTAAGTTAACGGTTTGAAAACGGTATAATTAGTAGGTATGTAATAAAACTAGTATTTCCAAAGGATGTCTCAAATAACATGTCGATTTTCACTGCATTCTTCAGATTTAAGGTATCTGTATTTCGTTTTTAATGCTAAGTAGGACACACCGTATTTCTACTAATGTAATACTTTACATACAACGTTGTCCGTTCTTTTGTTGTTTGGTCAGAATTCAGTAATGTTTATTATATTATTTTGTCAGCTGACCTTGGAGCAGAATTAGAGGAAAGTCTGAATAAAGATGATCAGCCTGGAAAAGTTACATTCATTAAATGTGACGTGACAAAAGATGAAGAGATCGAGGTAAATGTACAATAGTTTAATAAAGTGTATGCGACCTGGACTAGACATTTTCCAAACCATAGTGTCTTGGCGCAATGCACGTTTGAAACACTAACTAGATTTCTATAATCTATAACGTGACAATAGAAAATACAATTAAACAGTATACACCAAAATTCTGCACATGCGCGCAGCCCCAACAGAGGCTACACCACTCTTCCAATGGTCTTACATGGACCAAAACGTATATGAAATACAATACTTTCTCGGGAAGACTCTGCTGTGTGAGTGTGACCTTTCCTCCGTAGCTTCGTTTTTATTTTATCGTAACTTACCAGAATAACCATTTGAAGAAATAACGTTCCTAGATTGAAACAGGCACCATGTCATTGTGATATTCGATCTGTTATTACCATAGGGATGAATTTCACTTTTGTGGATTTTATCGATGTGTAAACGCCTGGGAATCACTCATAAACAAAACAAAGCCATTATAAAGCCACGTGTCAAGTTTTTGAGTGATTCATCGGCGTTTACGCATAGATAAAATCCAACTACATGTAGGTCATCTTTATGTCGAAAATAGAGGTAGAATGGTTCATTTTAGAAATTTGCTTGAAGAAAATAGTTCCGGGATTTCTGTTCATGAAATTTATTGAAGCATAAACCCCATTTTCAAATTGCTCTTGGCCAGTCAAATGGCGTTTAATGTAATGATTAAATTACTGTTCAGAACAAACATGAAATAGGTCTGTAGTTAACTGAACTGCTACATTCTTACTGACATCATGAACACGTACTGATGACCTTACTTCAAAGTATCTCAGGGAAAGCATAACATAGCTACTCGCTGGGTACCCAGTTTTCATTAACCCTATTATTTTGCTCGAAGCAAATTTCGATTGAAGATGTCATATTTAATATTTTTCACAGTTGTTTCTTCATACCGCTTAGAAGATTCTATTTATTTTCCGTGTACTTTCAAAAACAAATGAGTATAGAAAAATCTAAAAGGTTGCCTTTGTAAAGAAATAACACACAAAAGAACGAAAATCGGAGACACTTTTTTTCAAGTCTGTTATACATATACAGCAGTGTACTTTGCGAGATTGTATATTTTCCCCCACCACCTAGCACCGGTATAAGCGGTATTTGATTGTCAAAGTAACCAGGGCCCAGTTGTTCAAAACTAACGATGTCGTTAGTTAATGTATTGTAAAACTTTGATCATTAAATATGGCATATACGCTAATATTTTTGCTGAGAAAATGTGAGTATTTTGCATTTGCAAAAGCTAAGCTAAGCTAAGGATGCTTTGAACAACTGGGCCCAGAATGTTTATACTTATATAAACCATGTGATAGGAGAAACCTCACTTATAGTATAAAACTAGTTTTGATCTATATGTACAAGCAGAAGTGTTAAACTTATGATTCGCAAAAAGTAAATAGAACTTATTTTATAGTTTTGGTACGAAGTAGTAATAAATATTAAAGAAAATCCTCTTGCAAAAGGTAGGCAATTCGGGTAATTAATTAGATAATGAGTAATGTAAAGAAGTATATATCTATCTGTCTATCTCTCTATCTATCTATCTATTAAGAATCTAAAACTATCTGAGTACTCTATTATTGCATAAAAAACAGTGTCGCACGCTATTAACAGTCGTGCATTAACCGGCAAAAAACCGTGTATTAACAAGGCAATTCACACGCTGTTAATGCAGGGATATGCAACTTTCAATATGCTCATACCGGGGCCATAGAATTGCTGCCGTCACGAAATGTGTACTGCCATGCTATAAAACGAGTATAGCCCGTGGAAAGAGCGTTCGAGCGACATCGGGGAAAAGGCGAAACACAATAGTGCAAGAAAAAAACCCACGAAATGTAGCGAATGTTTTCAGATTTTATGCAATAATAGCGATCGAACATAGTTTTTCAATGCATTAACATTCGCCAGGTCCCTTGGGAGGTGTTTCAACACCTCCCACGGGACCTGGCGAATGTTAGTGCATGAAAAACAATGTTTGATCCCTATATTGTAGAGCTTTCGCAGCCTCGAGTAGGCTGTGCATCGTGATTGTGGCCGTTCCTGGTTTGCTTGTTATATGTTGGGCGTATGTTTATTGTACATGCATATATTTTGTCTTCAGAACATGATTCAGAAAACTATCGATACATACGGACGAATAGATTGTCTTATAAATAATGTGGGGACAAGTAAGTATTGCAGTCACATTTACTTTAACCCCTGCAGACCCAGTTTCTGGTTGAATTTACCATGTTTAGAGGACTGCCTACACTTGGTAGATATTCGGCCATTTTGCAAACGAGAGTGCCTTCCTTTTAAAGTAGAATCCTTTCAGAATGTGGGCAAAAACATTTTGACAGAGTTTACCAAGGCGAACAACACCATAAATATCCATGATCTATGTTTTAAACAAACCTGAACTCAGATAAACTTGGATCAACAGCTGATTCGTTTAATATTTACGAAATTTTGGCATTTAAAACCTTTGGTTTTACAAAATATATACATTGCAAGTTGCAACAGTCACAATTACCTAGAATCACAAAGTAGTCATATGAAACAATTGGCGACATAGGTACCGATGTGTTGGTTCCATTTTTAAACTCATAACCATAGTGTGAATCTTTTCTTGCAAGCATCTTCTAACATATCTATGGTAAAATGTTTTAGATCCTGGACCAAGGCCGATAGATTCGTGTACGGCTGAGGAGTTTCGTTGGCTTCTAGATCTAAATCTCATAGCACCGTTTCTTGTTTCCAAAGTAAGTAACTAATACAAAATGACGCATATGGGCGTAAATTTTTGGGGACAATATGGCATGGCATTTCATGTGAAACGTCTGCTGCACATGAAATTTTAGACCTTTACTTTAGCTGAAAATAACAAAATCAAGTTTAGAATGTAATCAAATGTCTGCGAATTTGCTTAGAACTTTAACGGCGAATAGCCAGACCATATGGCGTCAACGCAGTTTGTCAAGACTACAGTTTTCGCCAGTGTGTTCACTAGTCAGTGGACCACGGTCAGGCTGCGTATATACACAGGCTAATCTGGACCCAGTTGTTCAAAACTAACGACATCGTTAGTTAATGATTCGTTAACATTTACATCGAGTGATACGCAAATATGCTGAAATTTTTTGCTGAAAAAATGTGAGTAGTTTTTGCATTGCAAAAGCTACTCACATTTTTTCAGCAAAAAATATCAGAATATCGTATATTGAATCCGCTAAAACAGTTAACGAAATGACCATTTACGAGCTCGTTAAGCTAACGACGCTTTGAACAACTGGGCCCTGGTTAGCATTGTTTCCGTTAGGTCAATTGTCCATTTCGGTTGACGAAACGCAGATATGAGCCAGCGAACGACAAAACCTACAACATGACCTGTGTAACCAGCAAAGATTTTAGGTCAACCATTACATCCACCTGGTATGGCAAGGGTTATCGTTTATCCATCTTTGGATAGCCTGGAGGCTGTAGAAGGCACATGCGATTCAGGCTGATCTGAGTCTTCGCTGGTACACAAGTCTTTATTGTAAGTTTTGTTGTGCGCTGGCTGGCACATATACTGGGGAAATTTGGCTGGATACTACACGGTCAAGGGACAGACGTTTCACAAATGTAATTTCTCTGTGGATTTCAGTGTAGATTATACTTGTAAACGAATTGTTAGATTAAAGATTGTTAATGCGTAACGAGAAAGAAATGAAAGTGAAACCAGAAACAAGCAAGCTTTAAATTATTAACAATATTTATTCACAAAAAATAAGACAAGATTTAAAAGAAAAGAATGTAAGTAAACAATACCTTTCAAGATTTTAGTACACTTAGTCACTCAGAAATAGTGCATAAGAATATTTAAAACAATTCCTTTGGATAACAGTTTCTGATCCCACAATTTGAAGACCCTGAATTAAGAGTTTAATTCCAAAATGAATAAAATATCAAAGTAATCCAGTATAGAATAATTTCCGATTAATGTGTACAAAGATGCCCATATGAAAATATTTTCCCCCTATATATTATGAAAGGACAGTCTAGAGAAAGAATTTGCTAAAGTCATCACTTAATTTCTAGTTTTAGTCAGGAATATTCTAAATGTTCTATGACATATAAAAAGTAGCTTAATCTAGAATATTCCTTCTGGAAATTTCTAAAAGAAATATTAACAACTTGTTATAATAATTGTAAACATGATTTTCCAGAAAGTTCTATAGAGACTTGCAGTAAACATGAATATAGTGATATTTAAAAGAATTAAACATCTTATATATAACAATATTGAAACATCGTAAGGAGCTTGATATAACATTAAAGTTAATAATGAATACTATATACACAATTCTCCGAAAATGTTTTGATCTATGTTGAAATAGAATTCTGGATTTAAAATAGATCCAAATTTTGAGAGAAGCAGCATTTGACTGACTGGCAATTTCGCCAATACTGTCAGAGCAAATAAAACGTCAGAGTATTAGAAACTCATGCCGGAGACACACACGAAAAACACTATAATGATAAGAAGAAGAACCTACCTTTATCGCCTCGTTAATTTATTCATTCTACCCTTATTGGTAACAAGTTTTAATCAGATGTATAGAAACGTCCTGGTAAATTGTCTTACATTGTCTGTTAATGTCAGCTATATAAAATAAATTCTTCTGATACCAAAGCCCCATTTTTGGAGTTAAATTTATCATCAACACTCTGAATTAACACTGTCTACCTATGGCAATGGCTTGAGAAACAATCTGTTTCAACAAAGATTTGGAACTAGTGTTGGTACATGTTGCTCGAGGATATTATGAACCGTAATATCAGAAAACGAATTTTCGCCCAACGAAGATTCAGACAAGCCTACGCATCCGCGCAGTCTGATCAGAATCTTCGTTCTCGGCATGAAGAAACTTTGCCATCTTGGCTATCCAAATTGCATCCAGTGAAGATTCTGATCTGAATCTTAGCTAGGCGCACATGTCCGAAGGTACGTTTTCTGACGTAGCGGTTCATACATAACGTGACGCTGTCCACATCATTGTTTTCAGTATGCAGTAAAATATCTACGTGAGACGAAAGGCAATATTGTTAATATAGCAAGCATGTCGGGAGTTCTCGGACAAGGACAGGTTATGCCTTACACAGCTGCAAAGGTCAGTAAACATAAACTTCTAGAAATACCAACATCATTACTAGTTTCAGAGTGTCATACAGAACACAGTTTTATAAACAAAATAGATATATCCAAGACGAAAATAGATATTACATTGCGAAACTTGCACTCAGTAATGCAGTTAAACACAAAATGAATTTGACTTATGCATACTCGATAAAGTCTTTAATGTTCAACGGATACAAAAAAGTTCCGTTCAATTCATTTCGAAGATATTAAAAATATATGAAAGCAATGGCGTTTCAGAAGAGCTCAACTCATGAATCCGCTAAAAATGAATTGTTAAGACAAGCTAATATACAATTCTGTCTTGCATTTTGTTTGAGTTATGGCCCCTTTCACATAAAGATAATTGTTCCATCCAGATACATTCCCGCTGACAATTTATGCTATCTTTGTAACACTGTTCTGACACTAGACAAATTTAGTTGTTATCTTTCAAGAAATTTGTGGAACGAATGTATCAAAAGGGTCTAAATCACAGGTATTTGTGCGTCGAGTAATATATATTACATGGTGGAGCTGTAGTTCTTATAGCCAGAGATAACATTTTGGCCTCATCAAGCGAAACAATGCCTTCGAACCTGCGCAAAATGTGTGGATTCAAATCATTCTGCACACGCGCAATGTCTCATCCGGGCACTTGCTTTCCTTTGAAACATTCTATAGTATCCAATGACTCTGCGGGCAGGGAAGGTCCTGATCAGACTGCACCCAACGTAAAACCATCTTAAGCCCTGTGCATTAATTTCCCGAGTCGCATGATATATGATTATCTGTAGCCTGGAAGTTCGGGGACGAAGTTCAGTTTGGTGGGGGAGAATGTAATCGGGTTAGGTATATACAAAACGTCCTGCCTTGCAGAATAAACCAGCTTTTATAGCGACGTGGTCGAGTGCTCGATTGTTACGCAAGCAGCCCTGGTTCGATTCCCGGTCGGGCCGGACGTGGGATTGTTTCTTCGTCTGTTACAGTAGTTCAGATGTAAGCCGAGAACAGTTTCGCTGATTTTTACGTACGTCCATCATGCAATATAATGTATCATTGCATTTTATCAATACCTATAATATATAACTTGTCAGTGCACTGATGTCGCAGAATTTCAGATCTTTGGTACACCACAGAAACTGGTAAAAAACGCGAGACGATGCTGATAGGTTTTTGCACAGTTATTTATAAGAGGGTCACATATTTTTCATGGTGCAACGCAGGTACTGTGTTATGCAAGTGACTAGTCTGCGTTCAGTTAAGCGAAATGTTTGCATTTGCTCGCAAACTAAAGCAAACTTTCCGTTCATTTGTGACAGTTTTAGGTGGACGGTAGCGATATTCGTAAACTATTCGCAAACTGTATTTTGGCGCAACCAAAATGGCGGCCTATGCGAATACGATTGTTGTATGCTAGTTCGTTACCAACCCCTCCCCACCACCCACAAAAAACAAAACAAAAACAAAACAAAACAAAAAAAAAAAAAAAAAAAAAAAAAAAAAAAAAAAACAAAAAAAAAAAAAAAAAAAAAAAACAACAAGAAACTGTTTACTGGGTTGTTGGTATTATATATTCGAGCCCTTATAAAATTATTAATTATGTTTGATCCACAGGCCGGACTGATAGGACTCACCAAGACGTTGGCCGTAGATGAGTCTAAGCATGGAGTGAGGGTCAATTGGTAGGTATATTTGTAAAAATGTTTAACTCTTTATATGCGCGCCAAGCAGCAGACGATATCTTTTTTGAGAAAATAAGTCGTCTGCCTGTTTCTTTAGATACATAATAGGAACACAGCTGCAACGCGCAGCCATATTTTTTAAAAGTTTTTATTCAGTTTTAGGCAATTATATGTACATGTATATACTTTGGTTTGTATGTTGTAGTGTACCTCCTGGATTCTGAGCAATGATTTAATACGTTATTTGTAATTATATTTCTTTTTTACTCTGTCCTCAAAAGTTTTTAATGCCACTACAGGCTGCTGTTTCTTTTTCTTCAAATATTAATTAATTTCTATCAGTATAGGAGGCCGCGGTTTCCAACACCTCCCTAGCGACCTGGCGAATGTTAATGCATTGAAAAACCATGTTCGATCGCTATTATTGCGTAAAAAGTGAAAACATTTGCTAAATTCTGCGTTATTTCTTTCACTATTTTGTTTCGCCTTTTCATCGATGTCTCGCGAACGCAATTTCCACGGATTATGCTATAGGGCCGGGCAGTACTCATGTCGTAACGGCAGCAAATCTGTGGCCCCGGTACGATCATATTAAAAGTTGCGTAGCCGTGCATTAACAGCGCGTGAATTGCCTTATTAATACACGGATTTTCGCCGGTTGATGCACGGCTGTTGAAAACGTGCGACGCTGCTTTTTATGCAATAATTTCTAATCAGAAACAATATTTGAACCGCAAAGTGAGGAAATGTATTTTGGCGTCACGAAAACGCGCCTATATAATTTTGACCCCCTTAAACCCCACTTTTATATAGTAAAATTGAGGTTTACAGGGGTATATATTATTTTTCTTATTTTCGCTCAAAACCATATATTGTGGGTACTCGTTAGAACCGCCTCACCGAGGTGGTTCTAACGAGAACCCACAATATATGTTTTGAGCAGAAATATAAAAACTATCAGGGTTTTTTTATTTGAAAATTTTCAGATTTTGGTGGTGAAATTTTCTATATATTTGAATAGGCGTGTTTTCGTAATGGACATGTGCGCCTCGCGAATACACAGATCAGCCTGCATATCCGTTCATCGTGATCAGAGTCTTTGCTGTCCGTCTGAAGAAATTCAACTTCATTTATAGTTTTTGTCAACAGAGCGCCCAGCATACACACTAATCATACTATGCAAATGAACAGGCTGGTCTTGGTCTTTACTGGGCTATATTTCCAAAGATGCACCTTCTCAGATGCGGCTATTTTGCGTGGAACATGTTAAACGTATTCATGATGTAATGACGTATGAAACAATAAATGGAAAGGAAGGCAATGATTAGGATCGATACAATTACCTAACACCTTCAGTCCAAGACACCAAAAGGAAAGAAGGACGCTCTGAAAGTAACGGCACCACAATCAAAAATCTACAAGCAGAAAGCCAAAAGGACAGTTTCTTTCCCGAAAATTGGCCGAACGGCTATCCAAAATAAAGTATTTACCAGGACATACATGCAAAGAAAGACAATGACAGAAATAGTAAACCAAAGCAAAAGCACCGCTTTGGAACGGTCAGTAAAAATGACTGGGGTGTCGGGTGCGTCGGGTGGGTCGGGTGGGGCGGGACACAAGACATTTGTTCAGTGTGCGTGAAGGGTTTCTATCTCATCCGTACAACATCTCAGAGAACATAAAAATCAAACGAATACAGAGATGAAACAACGATGAGGACTCGACAACAAGTATCCATGACATCTGCGAAGATTCAGGTCAGCATGTTCCAAGCAAGTTCCTCTGTTGCAGTTCTTCCTTGTTTGTGCGTCGATGGTTTCATATGTGGTATTTGTTTTGTCATTGTTTGTTTTATCATCTTCTCTCAGATTCCTGGGTATCTTTTCTTATACAGTCAACCCTCTTTATATCGACACTCGATACAACGACATAATTAGTTATAATTACAATTAAAATGTCACGAAACCTTCGCTCAGGAGGTGACAGTTAATAAGAAATTATGCAAGAATATTGCATTAAAACTTCAAGCAACATATGATTTGGATATTTGTTAGAATCGCCTCACTGAGGCGATTCTAACAAATATCCAAAGCATATGTTCTATGAGGTATAAAGAATAAAACAAGGTCTTTCTTTCATATCATTCTGACCATTAGGGATTCTTTACAACAGCAAATTCATTTTAATGGCAACATCTTTGGGAACAAATGCCGTCGTTGTAACGAGGGTTTGCTGTAATTTTGCTATTCACAGATACAGTCACTGAGGAGCAAGGCATTTGCTGAACACATACACGTAAAGGATTCCTTGTTTTCCAGACGTGATTTTCAATTTGAAATGATTGTCAGTCGTCATAAAAAAGATAGGTTACTGCAAGCATATTCTGCGGCAAAGTGCATGCATTGTTGTCAACCCAGTTATGGTTGATAATACAATGGATCGGTTGATAATTTGCTTCTTCTTTAATAGCACGACAATG
This sequence comes from Anodontia alba, assembly GCA_964016985.1. Lineage (NCBI taxonomy): Eukaryota > Metazoa > Mollusca > Bivalvia > Lucinida > Lucinidae > Anodontia > Anodontia alba. The sequence continues at coordinate 40,250,983 of OZ024830.1, read as the reverse complement.
GATCGGTTGATAATTTGCTTCCTCTTTAATTGCACGACAATGGATCGGTTGATAATTTGCTTCCTCTTTACTTGCATGACGATGGATAGGTTGATAATTTGCTTTTTCTTTAATAGCACGACAATGGATCGGTTGATAATTTGCTTCCTCTTTAATTGCACGACAATGGATCGGTTGATAATTTGCTTCCTCTTTAATTGCACGACAATGGATCGGTCCTCAGACTAAATGACGATTCCCTTTGTAGTCTGTTGTAGATGGTTGACGCCTGATGATCAATGTCTGTAGTCGGACCCATCGTGGTCCTGTTTGTTCTTTTCTTGTGTTCTGGCTTCAGATACCAATTGAGCCCTTTGCTTTGTTTCATCACAGTGTTTGTGATTATGTGTTTCACTGTAATGTTTCATAGATGAGGTAGATCTCCATGCGGACCGAACATATCTTAGTTTTAATTTTGATCTGCATCAGAATTAAGGGTGAGGTTTTGCGCCAGTAAAACTGGTTTACGCACCCCAAGAAGTTTTTCTACTGAATGTTCCAAGGTGGGTCCCCTGTTGCAGTTCTCTGTTTGTGCGTCCGTGGTTGCGTATGTAGCGCTTGTTTTGCATCATTGTTTATTCCTTATCCCTTCTTCTTTTGGCGCCTCGGGACACCTTCGTGATTGTGGCATTTTTTGGTTATCTTCACTTACAGTCGAACCTCGATGGCTCGAACACCGATGGCTCGTTTACCATGGCTAATTCGAACTCGTTTTTGAGTCCCTACGAAATTCACCCGACAGCTGAAGAAAACAAACATTTAAGGATTTTGTTTTATTTTATCGTGAAATTGTAGGTTGTGTGTACTCATTAGAATCGCCTCATCGAGGCGGCGTACACTCAACATACAATTACTGTGTAGAAAATCGAAAAGAATCCCCTAATTTATCGCTATTTGCTTCCTGAATTGGTGCCATGATTAACCCTCAGTGGCTCGAACTACCGATGTCTCGAACGAATTTCCATGGTCCCAAAGATGTTCGAGCCATTGAGGTTCGACTGTATATTGTTTGGGTATTATAACTGAATTCCATGAACTTACAAAGTAATTTCATCTACATTCTCAATATCACTAACAGTGTATCACCAGGCCCTGTTGAGACGCCACTGCTGAAAGATTTCGTCAGTCTTGAGCCAAACCCAGAGAAAGCTACCGCCTTTTATACCAACCATTTACAGGTCAGCGAAATTTCTACTGAAAACAATTTAGGCAACCTCAAAGAGAATGTTATCGTATTTACTCTAGGTATTCGGACATCTTACCTCTCAACTATCCTTTCTAACGTTGAAAAAATCCGCTTGACTGTCTGCTGATGCATTTAGAAGTGGTTTTGCGAATGACAAACAGTGTAGACCATGATCAGACGCCTCCGAAAGCAGCTTCTGATCAAGATATCCACTGTTTTCTCAGTCCATTCTGTCCTTATAAGTCGACCCTCGTTAACTCGAATTCCAAGGGACTCACATAAACACTTCGAGATATCCGTACCTCTACACATCAGAGTTGAGAGAGTGAGGAAAACAATAAATTGAACAACCACATTTAACAAATGAAGATGTAATTTGATTCCTGAAGTTAAAAATATATATATATAAAATAATGTGGAAAAGAGGAGAAATTGCTCCTTAGGAGCAATTTCTCCTCTTTTCCACATTATTTTGTTATCTGTTGTCATAGTTTCATGTTAAAACAGGGACCAGATTTTCACCTCGAGATAAGCGGTAATTCGAAATAAGCGAGTTCGAGATAACGAGGTTCGACTGTACTTTGGGTAACTACGGTAACTTTAGGACAGTTGAAACAGCCAAAGCCTACGCATCTTTTTAAGTCCGAATTTGATACTGCTGTGGGTTTTTACACACAGTCGAACTTCAATGCCTCGAACATCTTTGGGACCCTGGAAATTTGTTCTAGACATGGGTAGTTCGATCCACTGAGAGTTAATTGTAGAAGCAGGCCAGAAGCAAATGGGAGTGATTTAGATTTCTTTTAAATCTATGAAATAATAACATGTTGAGTGAACTCATTAGATGAGACGTTTCTAACGAGAACAAACAACATACATTTTTTCATTACAAAAAATAGAACTCCCTAAAATATGCATAAATATTTATTTTTTTGAGCTGTCGGCAGAATTTCCTAGGGACTCAAAAACGAGTTCGAATCAGCTAGGTAAACCAGCCATAGGTGTTCGAGTCACTTAAATTTTACTGTATTTAAGATTCCACTTACTCACAAAGTAACTAAATTTATTTTATATGTATTACACACAGTGTATCGCCATGCCCTGTTGAGACACCAATGTGGAAAGAAAACGCGAGATCTAAATCAAACCCTGAGAAAGCCATAGAGTACTGTATCAACCACTTACAGGTCAGCGTACAATTTTACTGAATAAAAGTGGGTCCGGGTAACGTAACACGACGTCAGGCATGTGTACTCATCTATGCTGCCTGATCAACGATTGCACTGTTCAGTATCAGTGTTGATTTGACTGTAATATTATTTGTCACGAAATTACTGATTGGCAAACAGAGATGGACCTAAAACATTTAGAACATAGAACTTAATTTAACTAACTTAGAATATTGTAAAATGTACAAGTTATATATAAAAAATAAAGAAAGAAAGAAAGAAAAAACAAACAAACAAAAAAAAAGAAAAAAAAACAACAACGGTAGTCCACATGTATCCCGTGGCTTAGAGGACTGCATATACTTGTCAGATTTTTCGCCATTTTTACAACGGCGACAACGTTTGTAAAATCCTGTTTGCCTTTCTGAGCTAAACAACCCAATCTAAAAAGGTGTTTACGCTGTGAAGAAAGACTTTGCTTAATTAGACCTCTCTGCTCCCAAGAGGAGTTCTCATCGCCGCCAAAGTTGAAACTATTGCTGGAATAAATAGTTTCAAAATACTTTCCAGACATAATTACTGTCTCGCAGTGAGATAATTCATTTAAAAAAAAAGAGAAAAATAACAGAAGACGAAAAAAAAAAAAAAAAAAAAAAAAAAAAAAATGAAATACGACTTTAGCTCCAACATGCATCGTGTAGAGTCCTAATCTTAAATTATACTTTCAGTTTATGCAACGACTTTGCCAGCCAGAAGAAGTAGCCAAGGCATGTCTCTATCTAGCGACAGATGCTACGTATTCGACGGGCCAAAATCTATATGTATCTGGAGGCTGCGAATTGGATTATGGCTTTAAAGCAAACATGGACTTCTTTTTTAAGAAATGAGCTAGTGATCCGAAGATAAACTAAATTACGCAACATGCCAACGACGAAGATTAAAGCCAATTGGCATACATTCGATCGGCATGGAATGTTTATAGAAACTTGAACAATATGGCGGACAGAAAAAAAGTGTTATGAACATGGGTAACTTCCTAGCGGGCACATGGCGTTTATAAAATTCTTTCAACATCGATGCAGCGGCATGCATCAATGTTGATGCGACAATGTCTACACGTTGCGCGCCCACTGGGTTATAAAGAACCAAATAAAAATAAATAAAGCCGAACACTTCTCAAAACAGTCTTAAACTTTATGATATAGCATTTGTTAACACTAATTTGGCACAGTGTCCTAGGCACTGACACTTTTAAATGGTATCATGGAAGACTGACTCGAATCTTCTGAAGTGTCCTGATCAAATCAGCTCTGGATTAAATTCTATTTAGGGCACATTCTGTACGAGAGTCTGTATCACCTCAACATATGCTGCTTATCTGAGCCGCGCAAAGCGAAAAGTGTCTTCGAGCATGCGCAAAATGCACTGATTCAAATTCATCCCACGCATGCGCAAAGTCTCTTCCGAGCATTTGGTCTCCATTGATGCATTCTAATGTTTTTTCCAATGAGTCCGTTAGCGGACAGCAAAGCTTCTGATCAGACTGCGCGGACGCACAGGCTGATCTGGGCCTTAGCTGTCCACAAATGCCCGAGGACACGATTCCGCATAGTTTTGCTTATTTTGGTCTGCAGGGCTTAAAGGGTTAAGGGAACGGGATACACGGGTAGTTTTCCCCACCACTTTGTACAATGGAGACCAACTTGCGTGACTTCTGATATGGATATCTGCACCCTAGGTCCCTTTTGAAAGGGATCTACTCTGAAGGTAAAAAACGCCAACAAGGTCATTTCGTCGAGAAAAATGAATAGATCTGATCTGTCATGGGGAAGAAGTCCAGATACAAAACATCACTTCATTGTATGATAATAGCTTCCCTTTAAATGCGTTAAGCCAATACATGTGTTGTTTTTGTTTTGTTTACTTTAGGCTACTAAACATAATATATGAAATGCGTTATGGGAAAAGCAGCCGGTGCATTTGCGGGCAGCTAAGGCCCAGATCAGACTGCGCATCCGCGCAGTCTGATCAGGGCCTTCACTGTCCGCTTACAAAACCATCGGCTACTGTAGAATACACATATATATCCCGAAGTCATGCTTTCTCGTGGCGGGTCTCATATATTTGTGCTTACCCATTAAAAATGTATACATTTTTTTACTTTGAAAAAGGTTATTTTGTTAATCTTTGTGTTGCTGCTGCTGGCTTGTATAAAAGTGTCTTGTGGGGGAGTTGCAGGAAGCTTTCTGTAGATGGACATGCATACACTCAATCGAGATAGTAAACAATTACGAACTGCGACAGACACAAGTCAACAATCATGAGGTTACTATTAATGAATTTGAGTGTCATGTCAAAACAAGCCTTAAGACAAACGCAAACTATGTACGCCAAGACCAGACTGCCTACATGCACAATCTGGTCTGGTCAAGTCATGTACAGTTCGTATTTCAAATTATACTGGTGCTAACTGTTCCCTGAGCGACAAATGCGTATCATGAGTAGATTGCGTATTTACATACGTCGGTCTTAGCATACGTACTTGCCCTAAATTTTCGGACAAACGAATCTGTGAAAGCTGTGTAGACCCTGATCGGAGAACGCAGAATTGTTGCGTCTGATCAGGGTCTACATTTTGCCACTTATCCATTAGTTTTAGGCACATCAACATGTAATTAAAATAGACTTGTTCAAATCAAAGGACAGGTACGGTAAGGTTTAAAATGTCCGAATATTCAGGGTAAATATGATGCAAAAACACTCGAAAAGGGCCCTTATGGAGTTTGCGGTCAACGAAGTCACTGATCAGCCTGTGCAAATGCGCAGGCTGATCAGGGCCTTTGTTGACTGCTTACAGAATCAATGGATATTGTAGTATATGTCGACAAACAGAGAATGTGCGGACCACTCTGTACGGATGCGCACGCGTATCTGGACCTTCGCTGTTCGCACATGGCGTGAAGGCCTTTTTCCCACTTTGCGCATAAATTATGGTATGCAGTACGCATATGCAACGAGACAGAATTTTCAAAACTCGTCAGTAACATGAGAAAAATTACCTTATCATATTTACCGTAAGCATTCGGACAACTTTACGCCTTACAATACGGACAACGTTACGCCTTACATACTCGTCCAAACATTTTGAACAATTCGGTATTACTATCTGTTTAGTTGTCTGAAAACTGCTGGATGAGTGGCAAACTGTGTAGATCCAGTTTGCTCAGGTCTGTCTATCCCTATACTTTGGGAAAATACGGTATTTCATATGCAGGTAACAAAGGCCCAGAACAGCGGGCATCATGAGCCTGATCAGTAGTTGCGTGCTAGATGACCCACTAGATACTGTTTAATATATTAACTAGCAGAGTGTGTTTTGAGCAGACTGCACGGATACATAGGCTGATCTGGTTCTGTCCTATAATACACGGGGCAATGTTTTTGTTTTGTTTTGTCTAAAAGAAAAAAAAGTTTTATTGAATTGCAAACAGTGAATGTTCTGATCCATCGACTCCTTTAGGAACCATTTCCTCGTCTAGATACAGTGAATTATTTTTTTTTTTTTTTCATTTTTTTTTCTGAGTCCATACTATTTGCTCATGCAAGACTTCCAAATACTTACGGTGTATGAAAACACACTTGAAGTAGACAATATGGGCAATGCCAAGTGAAAAGGTGACATCAGGCATAAGCGGTCAGCGGAAGTCCAGACAGCGAAGGCTGAGCAGGGCTTTAGATGTCCGCTGTTCAGAATAATTGAATACTATAGACTCGTTACAAAAATATGCCTATTCAAATATATAGAAAATTTCACCTCCAAACACTGACTTTTTTTAGATAAAAAACTCTGTTATTTTTCAAATTTCTAATCAAACATAGTTTGTGAGTACTTGTTAGAACCGCCTCGGTGAGGCAGTTCTAACAAGTACCCACAATCTATGTTTTAGAGCAAAAATTAGAAAAAATAATGTAAATCCCAGTTTTACTATCTAAAAGTGGTGTTTAAGGGAGTCGAAATTATATAGGCATGTTTTCGTAATGGTATCAACGGAATGCAAATAGCCTGATGAGACTGTTAGGCCTTTGCTGTCCATAATGTCATGAAAACATAATTATACATTAGATCCTTTCTGACAACTTCCACTGAAATTATGAGGAAAATTATTGGTCATAATTAAGCGCTGTCAGTCCATAATACACAATCAAGACGGTATAAGTACTACTCTTACGTCAAAAATCAAGTTTCATTCAAAGAAGCATAAACATTATAGTTAATCAGAAAGAAATTGTAACAAAAACTACTCTATCGGTAGGACCAAAACAGAAAACAATCAATCTCATTAAGGCGAAAGAACTTTATGTGTCATTCGGCCTGATGTCATGTTAAGTCAGAGGAAAGTGCGTTTGCAAAATATGCTTTAGCACAGATTACGAACAGCGAAGGCCGCCTATTTGCCTTCATTCTACGCAATTTCATAAGGGACACCTTTTGCCAGTTAACTCATATTGGTGAATGTATTAGTTTACCTCTTTGATATTGCTTGTGGTCATAGATTACTAAATCTGAAGGACACCGTTGACGATTCTATACGAATATAGTACCATAATTAAAAGTTCCAGAGGTTTTGTCTTTTCCGGGTTTTGATACCAGATTTTATAATAATTCTGGTAATTCTGCGTTAGATATGGGCAAAACTGTAGATCTGGAGAAGTTGCTCTGAAAATGAAACTTAAAATCATCTGGAGAACATATTGCCTTTACTCCGGTCGAGACCTGGTAAACAATGTAAACTAATATGGGGCCCCAGTCATTTCAAAGACACAGGAGTTTCTTATATGTCATAAAATCTACCGAACCCTTTCTAGTTTTGGACTTTTCAGAGAAACTGCTATCAGGCAAGAACCTAGGGCTTACCCTCCGAACTTAAATCAAAAAAGTCTGTGGGCTTCTGAACTCATGTAGAAATTTATGTATTTTATAAGAATATAAATAATCATTTGTAATCTCTATCCGAAATTTCTAAGATGACGATAGGCAGTAATTAAATAAAAGCACTGACAGCACTGGTGGGTAGATTGTCTCTAGGTGTAGGCCGGGAAAATGGTCCTAAACGGGAACTGTTTCATTTAACCATTAAATTCCTGTACTTGAAGCAAACATTGCAGACCCTGCTGATCTGAGTGTGCACTGTTTGATAATGTTCACGTCCAAGTTTTACAGTGTTACGAGCCAGGCGTAACGAGAAAGAAATGAAAGTGAAACCAGCAACAAGCTTTAAATTATTAACAATATTTATTCACAAAAAAATGAGACAAGATTCAAAACAAAATAATGTAAGTAAACAGTACCTTTCAAGTTTATGTCACAAAGTCCCTCAAAAATAATCCGCAAGAATTGATAAAACAAATCCTTTGAATATCAGTTTCTGATCCCACAATTTAAAGTTCCTGAATTCAGAATTTAAGTCCAGAATGAATAAAATATTAAAGTAATCCAGTATAGAATAATTTCCAGTGAAAGTATACAAAGATGCCCAGATGAAAATCTTCTCTCCTTATATAATATCAAAGAACGTTCTAGAAAAAGAATTTACTACAAGCATCTCTTATTTTCTAGGTTCCTTCAAGAAACTTCCAAATATTCCATGATATGCATAACTCAGTCCAGAATCAAGAACATAAACATCATGTTATTGTAAACATGTTGTTCTAGAAAGTTATTTTTGGAAACATAGTAAATAAGGCTATTTATGGAAACGTAGTAAACATGATGTTTAAAATAATTGAACACCCTGTTATATAAAACAGATAACCCTCTTTACATTGCACTCTGACGTCACAGCGACAAGAATAGCAAAGGCTATAAATAACCGTTACCTGGATTCGTATAAAAGTGCGATTGGATATCATTGGTCAATGATAATCACGTGGACAACAACCTTAGAAAAATTTGATGTATGTACAATCGACCCAAATAAAAACGAAGGCAAAAGACTTCATAAGCAAATAAAGCCGTAACGAACAACCATAAAGCCACTGTGATGGAAAATGCACTATATATTGTAAGGGTAAGCAACTTCCGACTTCTTTTCCATATCATAGATTTGGACAGTGTTATAGTGGAGTTTTGTTAACCCTTAAGATGCCAAGAAAACCTGCATCTGAAAATGTCGTCCGTTTAAGTTGTCTGCTGAATATTCCTGCAAACTTTTCAAACCTATTTTTGCATACAGGCAAACAGTGTGGACCCTGATCAGACTGCTTCTATATGAGGAGTCTGATCTGGGTCCTCACTGTTTGCAAAAATGACTTAAAATCACAAGCAGATGACAAAGGCGACGACAACTGTTGTGATTGGCAGTTTAAATGTTAATCTCCATTTCAACGGGAATTGGTTTTTGTAAGTTGGTGGTTGTTGTAGGGAGGTTAAGTATACATGTATACTGAAACAGCTCTCTAAGGGATCAGAAAAGTAGGTGTTACAAGAGGGGGTGGTGGGAGTGGGGTCGCTGCTGTTGAGAGGTGGTAATTCGTAAAGGTTCTAATGACATGTATTTTGCGGATTCGTAAAACACATATGCTGCTGCATGCGTGTACATGCATTCAACCATGACATATAAAAGCACACAGTAATATGAATATTGCACGTTATATATTGCACGTTCCTCCTGCATATTATTGCGGTCCTGGGTCTCTCTAATTTTAATATTATTTTATTTCTAGGTTATCTTAAATTAGCGTCAATTTAGCAGACACAAGGGAATTCAGTTAAAAATGGCGAGAAATTTCAGATCTGTAATTGATTTAACAACATGGCTCTAATAATTTGCATCCAAGGTTTGAATTTGCATAGTGGAACAATTGAGCTGCGAGATGGTAAAAAAGTCGTTTTAGCATATGCATACAGTAATGGTTTAGGCGAGCCTGTGCATCTTATATTCTTCGCTCAGATAAGCAGTAGACCGAGGGGAAACTTCAGCCAAAGAACTTGAAATGTGGCCTTGTTAAAGGACAGGGCATGCGCACTGAAAGACTGATTTGACGAAAGTCCGAAAAGCCTTTAACTCGCGAAAAGGCTCAGTTGTATTTCACAAACTTTCTGCGCAGACAAAAATATCAGAACCTAGTAATATAATAACATAGGAATGATGTTCATACACTTGACGATATCATAACCCTTGTCATGCTAATAAATTAAGATGCCACACCCACTTTTAATTTTCAGCCAATCAGATTACTCAATCCAGATTGTTGATATAAATTAACATACTGAATGACAAACAGTGCTTCAGAAGCCAACTGATCTGGATCTACACTGTTTGGAAAGGCAGGGTATATCCGGGTTCAGCAGGACAAGGGCTAACAGGTTTTTTTATTGCATTGTTTTGGAATGAAGTCTACATAGTCTGGCGCCATATAACTCAAAATGGTCCCGTTTGGGTGATTTTGTATGAAGAGGCATTATTGAAACTATTTGCTTTTGCTTTTCTTAGAACTAGAAAATTGACATTACCCGTTATAAATGAGTCCCGCAATGATAAAACCTGTGTTTAGGGGAATTGATACACTTTCAATGGAGACAGTTTTGTCAAAATTGCTCTAGACCCCGCTGCAAAGAGGCCTGCCCTTAAAAGAAAGAGCTTGCTCCCCTAGGCAGCAAATTCTGTTCTTTTAGAATAATTCCTCTTTTTGAAGGGGATTGGTTTATAGGAAAATAAACAGAAAAACATAAATGAAGATAGTAAAAAAGTTATCTCCCTGCTGAAAAATGGTTGAAAGTCTACCAAGTATGGTTTCTTTCTTTAAAAACATAGAAATAATAATTTGCAGCCTAGGTTTGAATTTGCATAGTGGTAAAAAATGTATTTCACACACACACACACACGCACACACGCACACGCACACACACACACACACACACACACAGAGAACAATAACAACCAAAAAGAAAAAAACAACATAAAAAACAACGAATATATAATGGCATGTGAATGATGTGCAGACACGTAACAAAAGATTGTTTATGACATTGTTTTGGAACAAAGTTTACATAATCTGGCGCCATATAACTCAAATGGTCTCGTTTTGGTGATTGTACGAGTATATGAATTAATATTAATGTTTTGAAAGTATTATGGCTTTCCTTCGAATCAGACAAGAGCTGGCATTACCCAAATCATAAATCAGTACCGCAATTACAAATATATAGAAGATGTTCAGAACATCACGAAAACATACCTATATAATTTTGACCCCCTTAAACCCCACTTTTATCTAGTAAAACTGGGGTTTACAGGGGTATACATTATTTTTCTTATTTCTGCTCAAAAACATAGATTATGGGTACTCGTTAGAACCGCCTCGCCGAGGCGGTTCTAATGAGTACACACAATCTATGTTTTGAGCAGAAATATGAAAAATTGCAGAGATTTTTATCTGAAAATTTTCAGTTTTTGGAGGTGAATTTTTCTATATATTTGAATAGGCATGTTTTCGTAATGAGTAGCCACACTTGCAGACCATAGCCAATCACTGACACAAAGAGGAAGAGCAAACAAACAATTGTCTGTCCAAATACATTCGGTAAACACGGCAATTCTTTAAACTTTTATAGATGGTTTGTGCCTTGCATTACTCGTCTATGGTCTGGCTCATCGTGGTTCTGCCAATGGTTTTCGTTTGCCCTGACTTTCAGTTGTAGTCGAGCCCTCATCTATGTTTCGTCAAAGTGTTGAGAAGTTAATCTATATGTTTTCTGTGTTGACCCTTTGTTAACCCTTCGCTTGCTGAACACGACATGCCCTGTCTTAGCAAACAGTGTAGATCCAGATCAGTTCTGATCTGGATCTGCACTGTTTGCCATTAAATATGTGAATTTCTATCAAATGCCCGGATCAAGTAATCTGACTGGCTGGGAATTATAAGTGGGTGTGGCATCTTAATTTATTCAGCCAGGGAAGGGTTAAATTAACGAATTTCAAAGCGGATCGAACAGCTATGTGTAGCTGAAACTGCATCAGTATTAAACGCTTGTATAACCAGGCTAAAGCACCACGATTTCTTTATTGCTCGTTTCATGTCTTGTTTGAGAGAAAATTTCATGTAGGCCTTAATGTTTCACGAGATTCCCAGTTTCGTTATTTCACGTGTTCGGTGTTTCCAAATGCAATCTTTACAGATTCTATACAATTCGCATACACACATGATTGTTCAGTTATTATGTTTCATTCTTCTTGCGTTTTAGATACACGACATCAGCAATCATAAGATTTCATACTTAAGATATAAACGAAACACTTTACATATTAATAGCTGTCAAATGACTTTCTTCTACATCCCATTTGCACAGTAGTGTTCTTTGTTTGCATTTTGTCTGTTTTGTAATATGAAATTTATACAACCAAATAAATGTATAAAACAAACACAAAAATGCGGCTTGTGTCAATTCAAATTGAAATGTTTAAAACATAAATTCTAATGGGAACGCTATGCAAACAATACACAATGTGGAAAAAAAAAAAATAAAATAAAAAAATAAAAATAAAAAACACTTATACGTTTCGCTTTCTCTTGTCTATACAGGATAGAGACTATCATATATATTACATACACTTTTGCAAATGTTCTGAATCAATAGATGATTTGTTGTATTTCAAAGGGCAATCATTAAGACATTGCCTGACATTAGTACCACAGAAAAGTTCAAAACCAGAAAAGTGTGTTAACCCGTTTAGGTCTAGCGTCCCCTTTAAGGGATGTTTGCAAACAGTGTAGATCAAGATCAGACGCCACAGATAGTTAATATGGACTACACTGTTTGCATTAAATACAAATTGGGCTGGTTCAAAGAGTCAAGGTAGAAGGGTCCAACCGGTACAAAGGGGTTAAGTATGTGACAAATAAGAAGCTTCTGTGTCTTTGAAATGACTGCCCACAGATTGTTTACTAATTAAAAAGCAATATGTTATTCCGAAGTTAATCTTTTATTTTGTTCATATTTGTAGTAGAACTGTGTGACTTATAATTATATCCGATCAAAACATTTAAAAAAGACTTTAAAAACAGGTAAAAACTCTGGAACTCTCTATTATGAAAGTACCTCTTTGTGAGATTTTAGTAGTAAATATACCATGTTTCATCATACGTAATTATTTAAACAGACAATCTAGCCCTGATCAATTTTTTTAAATGAACAGTTTTCTAAGAATATGCGTCTTTTGTTATTGCGTATTTACATTCAGTTAGACGAAACCACCAGCTAGTCATATGGACATGAGTGAAGTTTAGACACGGTATTCACGTATACAAACACACATTAGAATCTTGTATATCTTGATAATTCGTTAGAAATTGTAATATTATTAATAGTATATGTCAAATATATATATATATATATATATATATATATATATATATATATATATATATATATATATATATATATATATATATATATATATATATGTGTGTGTGTGTGTGTGTGTGTGTGTGTGTGTGTGTGTGTGTGTTTGTGTCATTTGAAGCAAAACACCTTTTGATGTATGTCAGGCTTGGGACCTTAAATACCGCCGAGTTTAGTGCTCATGCAAAGAAGTCGTCAGTAACTTATAAATGACATGTTTATGGTTCTCCTAGCAGACAGCGTTAATCATAACAAACTGCAGTTTTCGGATTTGTTTATAATTTGAAAATTTAATTCTACGATATGATTGGCACGGAGATGCTTCAATAATAATTTCACTCGCTTATATGAATTTTGGAATTAGAAACTGAATTTTAAAATTATGTTTTCAAAACAACATTGATCCAATGCGTTTAAGAGTTCATGATGCTATAAAAAAAGTATTATTTTTGTATAACGTTGTGACGTTAAAAATTGCCAAATGAATAAAATCCGGATCGAACATAATATTTCTCTGATTAGTTTAGAGATGAAAAACTAATAAAAGCAAGTTGGAAATGAAATTAGAAAAGTTAAATATAAATTATTCAAAGGCACGGTTCGACAACAGTGCATATTGTCAGTTTTAATGCTTTTCACGCAAACACATAAATAGGTAAATGGATCCTAAAATATATCTTAGCACGTGTGCGAAAAGTGCAGGACCATATTAAGAGAACTAGTACTGGCAGCACTTGGTAAATTTTCCACCGTATTTACAAGAGAGACAATTTGTATGACTTCCTGTTTTTTTTTCCGGACCCCAATCCCTTCTCTAAAAAGAAAGAATTTATTTCCAAGGGGAGCAAATTCTTTCTTTTTAGCAGAGACTCCGTTTCGGAACGGAGGAAATAGTAGTTTTGACAGCGCAGCCTCTCCTGAAAGTATAACAATTCCCGCATGTTTGCGCATGCTTCAACAGACAACAGTCTTCTTTTGAATATTTGTACAATAAAACCTCGATGACTCGAACATCGATGACTGGTTTACCTTGGATGCTTCGAACTCGTTTTTTAATCCCTACGAAATTCTTCCGATAGCTCAAGAAAACAAATATTTAGGGAAGTTTTCTTTTTTTATCATGAAATTGTATGGTGTGTTTACTCATTAGAATCGCCTCATCGAGGCGATTCTAATGAGTACACTTAACATAAGATTATTGTATAGAAGATAAAAAAAGACTTCCCTAAATTATCACCATTTGCTTCCCTACCTGGCTCAATGATTAACCATTAGCTCGAGCTACCGATGTCTCGAATAAATTTCCATGGTACCAAATATGTTCGAGCCATTGAGGTTTTACTGTAAACTATACAAACGGGCATTGTACGAACATGTTTATAAGAGACAACATGGGCCAATGTAAATGTGTTTTTTTTAGAAACAGGCGGGCACCGAAAAAAACATTGGATACTTTAGAATGTAAAGACGAAGGTCAAACACCATAATGAACCTTCTGGATTTACAGTAAATATTCGGACAAGAAGATCTTAGTAAACTGTAGACCAAGATCAGAATGCTGTGTCTGATCATGTCTACATAGTTTTACAGTCATCCACTCCAGCAGGTTTGAGACACATCATCAGGTACTAAGATGGGCTTATTGTTGTTGTTTTCTTCGGAAAAAGTATGGTAATGAGTTAAGGTGTCCAAATATCAAGAATCAATTTCAGTATCATCGGCGACCAAGATACGAGCACTATGTTAACACGAGTCAGCGCAAGACAAAACCAACAAAGTGGCATTAGGCCCAGCGAAGATTCGAGTCAGACTGGGTATCCTGATCAGAGTCTTCGCTGTCCGCATGAAGAAACTTTGGGTTCTTAGCTACCCACTGAGTGCACATCGAAGACTCTGATCAGACTGGGCAGATGCCCAGGCTGATCTAAGTCTTTGCTAGGCGCACATCCGTTATGTTGGTTTTGTCATGCGCTGGCCCAAATCATTCATATGAAATGCATTGCATCGGGGTTACCGAGGATGAATATTCAGATGCAAATACTGAGCAGAGTCTTCGTTGCGCTTATGCCCCGAACACACATTTTCACATACACTATTGAAGTAGAGCCGTTCTAACAGCCTTGTCTCTGAAATTATGAGGAACATTGTTTGTTGTAAATAAGCGCTCTTAAAGATGGTATAGATATTTATTTACGCCAAAAATCAACCTTCATTCAAGGAATCACAAATGTGTGTTTTTATTGATCGGGAAGAAAACAACAACAAATATTAACAGAAACTATTGTCTGTTAGTAGGATCAAAAAAGAAGACAGTCAGTTCTGTTGAGGTAAATGAATACAGACAACAAACTGCCTCAACAGCAGTAGGAACCTTTAAGAATGTGGGGTTCGTTTAAAGGAACGAGTTCCCCGGAAAGTTACGTTTCATGATTGTAGCATTTCCCGGGTACCTTCATTTACATCACGAAAACACGCCTATATAGTTTTGACCCCCTTAAACCCCACTTTTCTACAGTAAAATTGGGGTTTTCAGGGGTATACATTGATTTTCTTATTTCTGCTCAAAAACATAGATTGTTGGTACTCGTTAGAACCGCCGCGCCGAGGCGGTTCTAACGAGTGCCCACAATCTATGTTTTTGAGCAGATTTATGGAAACTACCAGAATTTTTCATCTGGAAGTTTTTATTTTTTGGTGGCAAAATTCTCAATATATTTGAATAGGCGTGTTTTCGTAATGTACAGTTTCACTCTTTGCTTTCCTACACACACCAAACCACACCTGAAAAGAGGTCTACTCTAAACACTCCTTTCGTTTAGAGTGGGTTACTTTTCCGAAAGGCGGCGCAGTCCATTTTAACAAAGTTGCCTGCCCTGAAAAGATACTACTTTCCTTAAATGCCTTCCGACGGCCTTAGTACAATTACGCTTTATAAGCCGGCAGTTTTACTCATTCTATCATGACCTTTACTTTCATCACGAAAACATGCCTATATAATTTTGACCCCCCCTAAACCCCACCTTTATATAGTAAAACTGGGGTTTGCAGGGGTAAACATTATTTTTCTTATTTCTGCTCAAAAACATTGATTGTGGTACTCGTTAGAACCGCCTCGCCGAGGCGGTTCTAATGAGTACCCACAATCTGTGTTTTGAGCAGAAATGTGAAAAATAAAATCAGAGTTTTTAATCTGAAAATTTTCAATTTTTGGAGGTGAAATTTTCTATATATGTGAATGGTGGCAGTTAACTCATATGTATGAATATATTTCTTTACTACTGGCTGATTTACTCTTCTTTATTGCAAAAGCGTTAGACAGTTGTCAGACAAATATTAAGAAAGACATAAACTTGATAAGCAAAGAAAGCGGTATTAACCTTTACCAATCTCTAGACAAATTCTGCAGACGACATTTTGGAAATATGTTTTCTTATTTTTCCCGGAATATAGGATTGAGTTTTATGCAAACAGGAGACCATTTGCATGTTATATCAAGACCTATTTTTTGAAAAAAAAAAAAAGAACAGCGTTTCAAAAATGTCTGTTGAAACTACAGTCGAATCCCGTTATCTCGAATTCCAAGGGACTAACTGAAACACTTCGAGATATCCATACCTCGACATATCAGAGTTGAGAGAGTGAGGAAAACAATAAATTGAACAACCACATTTAACAAATGAATATGTAATTTGACTCCTGAAGTTAGAAATATATATAAATAATAATGTGGAAAAGAGGAGAAATTGCTCCTTAGGAGCAATTTCTCCTCTTTTCCACATTAGTTTGTTCTGTTGTCATAGTTTCATGTTAAAACAGGGACCAGATTTTCACTTCGAGATAAGCGGTAATTCGAAATAAGCGAGTTCGAGATAACGAGGTTCGACTGTATTACCCAGTATGCTAATTAATCATGTAGTCACTACCATGTATCCATTTTAATGATATGCAAATGCCGACTTAATTACCATATCATAGATATATAATGATCTTAAATGAAGTTTTAGGGTAATTTTCAATAGGAATCAAAACGTTAATCCTTCTAATGACATGTATTTTGTGTCTTCGTAACATTCGATAACAGACACAACGTGCGTATCTGCGCAGTTTGATCGGTCTTCGTTCTCCCCACAAAGAAAATTTCTTTGGCTATCCATAATGCGCCCCGTGAAGATTATGATCAGAGGGTTGAATGCGCAAGCTGATCTGATTCTTGGCTGGACGTTCATGTCCGAAGGTACATGGTGCGACGTTCCGGCTCATATACTACATATAGTAAAACCTCAATGGCTGGAACACCGATGACTCGCTTACCATGGCTAATTCAAACTGTCTTTGAGTCCCTAGTAAATTCTCTTGAAAGCCCAAGCAAGCAAATACTAATGGATATTATAAGGAAATTTTCTTATTTTATCCCGAAATGTATGCTGTGTGTATTCATTAGAATCGCCTCATCGAGGTGATTCTAATGCATACACACAACATACCATTATTGCGTAGAAGAAGATAGAAAAGATTTCCATAAATTATCGCCATTTGATTCCTGACCTGGCGCCATGATTAACCCTCAGTGGCTCGGACTACCCGTATCTCGAACAAATTTCCTTGGTCCCAAAGACTAAAGTTTGTCTGTATAACACGCATTTAAAGGTCATCATTACGAAAACACGCCTATTCAAATATACAGAAAATTTCACCTTTAAAATCTGAAAATTTTCTGATAAAAAAAACCCCTGATATTTTTAATTTTTCTACTCAAAACATAGATTGTTGGCACTCGTTAGAACCACCTCGGCGAGTCAGTTCTAACGTGTATCCACAATCTATGTTTTTGAGCAGAAATAAGAAAAACTAATGTATACCCCTGCATACCCCTGTAAACCCCAGTTTTATTATATAAAAGTGGGGTTCAAGCAGGTCAAAATTATATGGGCATGTTTTCGTGATGAGAATTGCTACAATTTATAGAACACCGGATTTGTTGATGAATACGCTCGTATGCTTCCAAAATAAATAGTTCGCAAACTATTGTCTGTTTCTGAAATGTTTTTGCATGCTTTGTTACCAGAATTAGTCAGAATGTATAATTCAGTCAGTTTTGCAGTAAACATGAGCAGAATTGTATATTTCAATGGTTGCTTTAAAAATGAATGTAGAAAGTCTTATTGGACGAAGTCAGTTAAAATTATTCGCTGACCCATGAATGTAAATATATGTATGGAAAACATTATATATCGTTAGATCATCACAACACATGTCTATATAATTTTGACTCCCTTAAACCCCACTTTTATATAGTAAAACTGGGGTTTACAGGGGTATACATTTTTATTTCTTAATAAATAAGAAAAGTATCAGAGTTTTTTATCTGAAAATTTTCAGTTTTTGGAGGTGAACTTACCTACATATTTGAATAGGCGTGTTTTCATAATGAATCATATTTTGCATTAACATTCTTCATATTATAAAGTCGTCTTTCTTAATCAAGTGCAGTGCGTTTGGGATGTTAGGTATCTGGTTTTAACTTATCGCAGTAAATGGTATTGAAATATGAAACAGAAAAAAGAACTAACTATTTGGTGAAATTCACATTTTCCTATATTTTCGATTGTAGTAGTGTACCTCCGTAAATACTTCTTTCATAAAAAAAAGATGAACGGTGCCAGCTTCAGCTTTTTAAATAGAAACACGGTTAGCAAATAAAAAAAAAAAAAAAAAAAAAAAAAAAGCTTAGGGTAATAATCTATTTTGCGTGATTATATTGTGCAAGGGCATGTAATGATATTTCAAAGAGCTAAATCAAAGTGCACTTCCTGCCATTCATCTCTGTTTAACGTGAATAATCGGAATGAAGTCGTGGCATCGTAGGTTATCAAGGGTTTGTTTGTATGCACTGGGTGTTTAGACGTACCGTCATTTGGATATTCGTGTGACCTCATATGTCATCCATGAGTTCTCCCACCTGATCATCCACCAGCACCTACCAGTTGCAAAAATTGTACACTATTCTTCATCGCTTGTCTTATTTTTTGAAGATGCTTCTTGTTATACTTACGGTGCCTTGACATCGTACAAGGTATATGTTAGTCACTTCGAAGAATCGGAAGCTCATAACATGTCATACAGACAACCCTCTTTATTTCAACACTCGATACAACGACACAATTCGTTTTAATGACAATTTGCCTGTCACGAAACCTTCGCTTAAGAGGTAAGAATTAGCCACAAGAATAGTTATGCAAGAATATTGTATTTAATATTTCAAAGAAACATATGTTTTGGATATTTGTTAGAATCGCCTCAGTGAGGCGATTCTAACAAATATCCAAAACATATGTTCTATGAGGACATTAGAACAAAACAAGACATATCTAGCATATCAGTCTACTCATTTAGTATTCCGTATAACAGCAAATTCATTTTAATGGCAACGTCTTTGGGAACAAGGGCTGTTGTTGTAAAGAGGGTTCACTGTATACACTAAAGGACATAAGGAAAATCAATTTTATAGTAAACATTCAGACACTTTTTATACTTCCTTCTTTATCACTTCACTACTCACTAATGTGTCTAAAACTGCCGAATTAGTGGCAAACAGTATAGAACTTGACCAGAAAACGCATTCTGCGGCGTCTGGTCTGGGTCAACACTGTTTGGCCAGGCTAGACTGTCCGTATACATAGGTAAAATACATGAGCAAATTTATACAAAAATGTAACAAATGTAACAAGACACTGCACATTTTGTCTTATATGTCCCTAATAAATATATTCCATTGTGTTCTGATCACTCTTTGACCCTAATTCGTTTGCTTCAACAAAATCTTAAATAAACATCAATTTACCAGCCATAAAGAAATTCAGTGGAAAAAAAGATCAGTAATTCATTAAAACAACAGCGATCTACTATTTTGTAGACAACAATTTATTTGCATATTGGTAGATTAATATGGCAAACACTGAAACAGATAAGAGACTAGCAAAAACGTAGAAAGAAAGCAGGAAGTCACAAAATTGTCGCTCTTGTCATTACGAAAACATGCCTATTCAAATATACAGAAAATTTCACTTCCAAAAACTGAAAATTTTCAGATAAAAAAGTCTAATATTTTTCATATTTCTGCTCAAAACATAGATTGTGGGTACTCGTTAGAACCGCCTCTGCGAGGCGGTTCTAACGAATACCCACAATCTATGTTTTTGAGCAGAAATAAGAAAAATAATATATACCCCTGTAAACCCCAATTTTACTATATAAAAGTGGGGTTTAAGGGGGGTCAAAATTATATAGGCGTGTTTTTGTGATGGAAATATCTCCAGGTGTATCAATTCACTCAACGCAATTTTTCATTTACCTCCCTTCTCAAAATGTATGTACGGTAAAAGGAAAGAATTTGCTCCCACTGGAGCATTTTTTCCATTTAGGGGAGACCTCATTTCAGAAAACATTTAGCATGTAGGAAGGCAAATAAGAAGTCACGACTCACAGACGTCTACCTTGTAATTATGACTTGAAATATACCATGTATACCAAGTCCACTTCAATAACGACTGAGATATTGAAAGTCTGACTAGCTTAGACCACTAGTGAAGCGTATCAGAATGATTCGACTGGTAGAAAAAAAAAAAGAAATAAGTTTCGTTTTATATCAGGAACAGTTGGCGTCCATTATATAGCTAATTTTTGAGAGAGAGAACAAAAGAACAAAAACGTGTTGCTTTTCTCCAAAGATTTTTAATTATTGACGTTTCGCAATAATATTGTAAAAGAAATCCGAATTTTAGAGTAAGTAGTACTTGTTGACTATCTATCTCGAATCTATCTACCTTATCAATTTTTCATAATTTAGAGTCAATTTTACTACGGGAAAACTAAAATAAATGATGGCTGTTTTTAAACCAACGAATAGAATAAAGCCTTTGGAGTATATGCAGTTACGATAAAAGGTTTCAAATTGAATCATGATAAAATTTTGAAAATTAACTGAGATATAACTGTCTAAAGATGTTGGCAGCAGAGTAGTTTGTTATTAGTGTATAATTACAGGCTGAGTTTTAAAGCATTACTGATTTAGAGCACAGGTTTAGAGCTTATGATGTTACAAAGAGTATACAATCAACAAAACCGTGAAAATTGTTTTCACTTCCTTCTTTGGTGTGTATCTTGTTTCCGAATGTCAACATTTTAAAAGTTTGTTTTCTTATTTGTCCAGAAAATAAGATTTTACGTTTGGAGACAAATCGCTTAAACTAACAATCCCATATTTTCAAATAAAATCATCAATAATAATTTATCGTCTACAGATTTCACCTAGAGAGAACTCAAAGTTAATAAGATGTCTACTTTGATGAATGAGAAGTTTAGTTTATAGCTTTATGACAAATTAACAAATAACATATAATTCAGAACAGGGGAAAACCTACTCTGTAGAAAGAGAAAGCAGCCAATGAAGGTCTAGACTAGTTAAGTATCCACACGGATGCGGTATCTCGGAGATCATTTCTCCTGTACTTCATTTGTTAGTGACGTTTTGATGTTATTCTAGGAACGGAAAAGCAAAGTGCGGTGTACGTCAGTAGCGCTATCCGATGAAAACTGACTTGACGGCCGTCCATACAGTCTCAACAAGGTATGCACAATGTGTCCTCAGGCTCTTCAAAGTCGATGGATTGTAAAAGACTAGAGTAGATTAACCATTTTGTGTTCGAGCGCAATCTGATATGTGGGTAAGATTGCCACAATGAGGTTACAAAAAGACAGATTCTTATTTAAATCGTCCACGTCTGTTTCCCATATGCACTATATTTTATCTCTGTCAATACAACAGTAATTAGGTCCCAAAATATTGCAGCTTTATCGGTTTATGACGTCCGGTCA
Organism: Anodontia alba; assembly: GCA_964016985.1. Taxonomy (NCBI): domain Eukaryota; kingdom Metazoa; phylum Mollusca; class Bivalvia; order Lucinida; family Lucinidae; genus Anodontia; species Anodontia alba. The sequence continues at coordinate 40,229,313 of OZ024830.1, read as the reverse complement.
GAATCTGCATTATTTACCATGAGATAAATACAGTCAATCTTCTTTATACCGGCACTCGGTAGAACGACAGAAAGCGTTAAAACGATAATTTAACTGGCACAAAACCTTCACTCAAGAGGTGACAGTTATGCAGTATTTTATGCAAGAACATTGTATCTGTACTTCAAGAAACATATGTTTCGGGTATTTCTTAGAATCGCCTCGAGGCGACAATTCTAACAGATACCGAAAACATATGTTCTATGATAAGATTAATAAGTCAAAGCCTTTCTTGCATATCTTTTTGCTCATTATCGATTCTTTACAACAGAAAATTCATTTTAATAGCAGCATCTCTAGGAACAAATGCTATCGTGTCACGAGAGTTCACTGTAATTTGCAATTATAAACGTGATTTCGTCAGTTTCTGTTCAATACGATTTTAACTTTGTGGTAAATGACTACACATGAAACATCTGGCGGCCATTTTTGCAAATGAATACAACGTTTGCAGACAAGACTTTGCTAAAATGTGAGATTTTATTAAAGGAAAGAATTAGCTCCAAGAGAGCACATTCTTCCTTTTAATATTTGACTATTGATAATGGAGGACACCTTGGAGGTGGATCCATTCACCTTTAGTAGATAATAAATCTTTCCATCTTGTGTGATGGAAGAGTTCATTTACAATATCTGAACATTAGCTCGTAAATAGTTCGTCTGTCATTACTGACAATGGCCAATCTAAAGCAACATAAATTGCTAGTGTTTGTGTATTCTAAGATGGCTGATGAGACCACTTACCTCTAACCGCCTGTTACAGATAGAACAAGAGAGGTCTGAGGAAGAAAGCTCTGATGGTGATGCCTGTAAAATAGCTCTGGGTTTCCGCTGAGCACGTTTCTGCTCGGCGTCGCTGATTCTTTTTGCTTCGCATTCGCCAGCACACCCTCTTATGAGGCATCGCCACTTTGCTCGATCCTGTACATTTTTTTTCTCACGCCTCTTTTGGTATGTTGAAGTCCTTGAGGGAGGCTTTGACGCTGTCCTTGTATCGCTTCTTCTGACCACCATGGGAGAGTTTTTTCCCACTTGTAGTTTTCCATAGAGGATTTTCTTTGCCAGCCGCTCGTCAGGCATTCTGGTAACATGGCAAGTTAGGAAAGGTCCGTACGTACACACTGCATCCCTGCCCTTTTAAGGGTGTCTGTGTCTGGAATTCTGTCTTGCCACTAAATCTTTAGAAGTTTTCCAAGACAGCTTGTATGGGAGTGGCTCAGTCTTTTGACATGCCGTGGATAAACTGTCCAAATAAAAAGGATGGCAATGATCAGGAATCGATACAATTACCTAACACCTTCCGTCCAAGACACCAAAGAGAATGAAGGACACACTTAAAGCAACGACACCACAATCAAAACACTACAAGCAGAAAGCCAAAAATACAGTTTCTTTCCTCAAACTTGGCCAAACGGCTATACAAGTAGTTGCGGTCATGGTACCAAAGCCGTAATCCAAACTCATTAATCCATAAACGAATGACGAATCAGAATGTTCAGACCAACAGACATGGACCCCAGAACAAAGGGTGTAATCAGGCGTCCGCGGATAGTAAGCATTACTTGGTAAGCAAGCTTCGCCCACCATGCCCATAGGCCTGAACGAAGGAAATATCGGTAGAAGCGTACCTCCGAGATTTGGGAAGTCTACTTAAATTAAAACATTCACCAGGGCATACATGCAAAGACATACAATGACAGAAATAGTAAACCACAGCAGAAGCACCGCCTTGGAACGGCAAGTAAAAAAATTTCTAGGGTCTTAAATCGATTTTACGTGGCCACAACCTCGCCCTTAGTTCAGCCGTGGTATACACAAGACACTTGTTCAGTCCGCTTGAAGAAAATTCTAACTCATCAGTCAGAGATGCGTATGGTAATGTTGGCAGTACCACAGATCTGTAGACTTTCAGCTTTGTGTCAAGTCTGACTCTATTTTGATCCCAAATACTTCAACGTAGTCGGCAAAATGCTGCACTAGCTTTAGCAATCCTGGCAGGGACTTCATCATCAATGTACAAAGCTACTGACAATGCGCTTTCAAGTTAGGTGAACTTGTCTACCACTTGCAATCGTTGACCTTTTACTGTGAGGGTAGGCACCTTGTAAGGCTTTTTAGGTGCTGGCTGATATACTAGTTCAGTCTTTTTGATGCTAATTGTAAGGTCATATCTCTCACATAAATCAGTTACTTGATCCACACCTTTTTGCATCTTCTCTTCTGTTGAAGCACCATTTACCATGTCATCAGCAAAGAGTCACCTCTGTCTGCACCGTGGATTTAGTTTGCAACCTGCTTAGGTTGAAAAGCTTCCAATCAGAGCGATACCGAATAGGTATTCCATTGTCACCATCCGAGAAAGTATCTGTAAGCATGGTAGAAAACATCATGCTGAACAGCGTTGGAGCTTGTACACAGCCTTGCTTAATTCCTTTTGTCTCAGAGACTGGATCAGAAATCTCGCCATCATTTTAGACTCGTGCAAGCATACCATCGTGGAACTGCCGCACCATTACTATGAACGTTGTCATAATTTTTCAAAGTCCCTCACGACTGTTTGTGTCAAATGCTTTAATAAGGTCGACAAAGGTAATGTAGAGAACCATAGTCTGTTCCTGGCATTTCTCTTGAAGCTGTCTTGCTGTTAAGATCATGTCAATTGTTCCTCTTATCTTCCTGAATCCACATTGGCTTTCTGGTAGAAGCCCTGACTGTTCAAGGTGTTCATTCAAAGTGAAACTCTCTCAAGGATCTTCCCATCAGTTGATAATAAAAAGATGTGCCGATAGTTTTCACAGACTTCAGGATTCCCTTTCTGTTTAAATAGGTTGATAATTGGCGCATCCTTGATTTCTTTATTGATGGCTTCTTTTCTCAACATAATGTGAAAGAACTCTGTCAGTTTCTCTGCAGCTGAGGGCCCCTGCTTTGTAGATCTCTGCAGGTATTACATTTGATCCTGGAGCTTGCCAGATGACAGGAGTTTTATTGCTTTTACTATTTCAGAGAAGGTTAGGAACTCAAAAAGCAGCGGATTACATACCACATGTGGTAGTTGATAGCTTAATCATTGATAGATGATGGCCGATTAAGGACACCATCAAAGTGTTCAGCCCATCTTTTCAAGTTACCTTCTCTGTCAGTCAGAAGACGTTCCATCTGCACTAAGGAGTGGGTTGGTTCCTGAGTTCTGGGGACATATAAAGGCATCAAAGAACTTCTTCATATCCTTTCTTCAGCCTTCTTGCTCAGCCAAGATTTTTGCATGTCTTTGAGTCTAGTCTAGACTGTCTTACATATGCTTGTATAGGGGTCCCTGGATTTCTTCGTAATCCTCGTCAAATCAATATTGGTGTTTGCGAGATACTGGTCCTAGGGAATCCATTGCTGAAGAGTAAACGGTATCTCTGAAGACTGTCCAGTTCTCATCTGGATCCTTTGAACTCTGTTCCAATACATCTAAACGGCTGCAGATATCATTGATGAATGCTTGCCTCTTGCTTCAGCTTGGAGACAACCAGTCTCTTTGGCATTTTTTGCCTTGTGGTTGCCCTGCAGGCTGAATGCATAGGTTGAGTTTGCTGACAAGCCATGTCTATTTTATAAGGGTTTATTACATGCGGTGATTTGTCCAGCAGTCTGTACCACACATACTCTTTGCCACTCTGGCATCTTGTCTATCCTTCTTTCACACAACAACATAGTCAAGTAATTGCCGGTGTTTGGAGCGAGGGTGCATCCATGATGTCTTGTTGCGATTTGGTAGACGGAAGACTGTGTTGGTGATCAGCAGTTCATGCTCTGTACACTTCCTTAAAAGAAGAAGGCCATTGCTGTTGTACTTCCCTACTCCTACAGCTCCAGTCATTCCTTCCCAGGTTCGACATCTAGAGATTTGGACGATTTATTTATTATTGACAATAAGCACTTCGATCGTTTGATTAGTCGTCAAATTTATCCTTCCGAGCTTCGATGAAATAAAGCAAAATCTTCTAAAACTGAAGCCCCGTTTTTGGATTTGCATTTGTCTATTTTATAAGGGTTTATTTCATGTAAAATTTATGATAAACGCGACGATTTTGATTTTGAGTTTGTAAATTTTCCTTAATTTGATGGGGATGTTCCTCGTCGAGCATCCTACTGTGTTTATATGTTGCAAGTTATTCGGTTCGCCAGAGTGTCTACGAGTAGTCATGATTCTGACTTCAGCACTCGAAATCAGTTGTTAACTGCTAAACTTCTAAATCAGGGTTATTGGTACCATAAACTCCGCAAAGCTTTTTTCTAAATTTTAAAGACGTCAATAAGCACTTCGATCGTTTGATTAGTCGTCACATTTATCCTTCCGAGCTTCAATGAAATAAAGCAAATTCTTCTGAAACTGAAGCCCCGTTTTTGGATTTGCATTTGTCTATTTTATAAGGGTTTATTTCATGTAAAATTTATGATAAACGCGACGATTTTGATTTTGAGTTTGTAAAGTTTCCTTAATTGGATGGGGATGTTCCCTGTCGAGCATCCTACTGTATTTATATGTTGCAAGTTATTCGGTTCGCCAGAGTGTCTAGTCATGATTCTGACTTCAACACTCGAAATCAGTTGTTAACTGCTAAACTTCTAAATCAGGGTTATTGGTACCATAAACTCCGCAAAGCTTTTTTTCTAAATTTTAAAGACGTCATTTCGATTTAGTTTCAAAATTCAATGTTGGACAAGTCGCTTCTACAACAATGCCTATCGGAACCTGAATTTTATGGTGACTTAGTATAAATATTCAGAAAAATATATGCTTGCAATGATTTTAGTAGTCAATTTCGTAAAATCATTCTTCGATCTATAACGATTGGGTACAGCATAAATGTAATGCATGCATGGTATTTGAACCAATCACGGTTAATAATTTTGCTCCTCTCTTTGGTTGCACGCCGGCGGGTTGGGCCTCAGACTCTATGAAGGCTCCGACCTAAAGACTTTTAAGTAAGTCGGTTGGTGCCTGATGCCCTGGCTCAGGTCGGGCCCACCGGAGTCCTACTGTCGGTTTTCTTTTTCTTCAGCATTTTAGCTATTTATTGCTGTCGAGTCCTCATCGTTTGTTTCATCTCTGTATTCGATTGATTTTTTATGTTATCGAAGGTGTTGCACTGATGAGGTAGGAACCCTTCACTCGGACTGAACGAATGTCTTCGTGTATACCACGGCAGAACTAAGGGCGAGGATTGTAGCCACGTAAAATCGATTTAAGCGCCCCACCCCCCAGTAATATTTTACTGACCGTTCCAAGGCGGTGCTTCTGCTGTGGTTTATTATATCTGTCATTGTATGTCTTTGCATGTATGTCTTGGTGAAATCTTTATTTTGGATAGCCGTTTGGCCATTTTTTGGAAGAAACTGTCCTTTTGGCTTTCAACTTGAAGTGTTTTGATTGTGGTGCCGCTACTTTAAGTGCATCTTTCTTTCCCTTTGGTGTCTTGTAACGGAAGGTATTATATAGATGTATAGATTCCTGATCATTGCCTTCCTTTATATCAAGTGATGGTCTGTGCCCACTCTGGCACTGAAATCCCCAAGGAGGATAAGTTTGTCTTATCGGCGTGGTGCAGAAATCACAGAATCCAGATCTTCATAGAACTTGTTTTCAACCTCATTCTTGTTCATTGTGGGTGCATAGCCACTTAGAAATATTGAATGTCTCTTACCAGTTAAGGGGTCTCAGCGTCATTAGGCGGTCATTCATGCCTTTCGGAAAGAGTTTGCTGACAAAGTGTGACTTATTAGCGAATCCTACTCCTGCTTCACGCCACTCTTCTTTCTTGCGTCACTCCAGAAGAAGGTGTAGCTAGCACCGACTTCTTAGAAAGGCCCTTCCTTTGCAAGGCGAGTCTCACTCACAGCGGCTATTTCGACTTTATATCTGTCAAGTTCTCTAGCAATTAGACCTGTTGTTCGCTGAGATCTCCAGCATAATACATTAGAATGCACATATTCCATGCTCCGATTGTTAAAGGTATCACTTTCGTCTTCTTTTTTCTTGTTCGACCGCTAAGTCTGATTGCGGGTAACCAACCAGCCCCTCCCCCTGGATAAGTAAGGGGTGGGGGGAGGGGGTGGGGATGAGCAGTGCGATCCTGGAAATGTCTGCTCAGTCGCTTTGTTCGGCTGCCTAATACCCTATACTGTTTCGTTATTTAGGAAGCGACCGTATAGAACCAATAAACGTCGAATTTTGGTTTTATTGGGACTCTCCATGAGCAGTAATAAAGTTTGCAGCACTGCTTACACCCTCTAGCGCATACATGAGCATGAGCAGGACTCCATTTTCAAAGATATCTCAATGGGCCTAATAATCCCAAAGGAAATGAAACACAATCTGCGCTATGGTGAAGTACGGAGAGACGTTCTACGTCCGCCACACGACACTAACATTAGCTCCAGTGTAGTAAAAGAGTAAAAAAGACGTCAGGCCACCTGTGTGCAGGTCCGCATCTACAACTTCCAGTGTTTCCTCAGCTACTGTTTCGCCGCTTGCCCATCGCCACTGGGCTTTTGTGTGGCTTGCATATGTGTGTTTGCTGTGGCTGTGTGTTGATGATTAGGATGGCATGCGCTGTTAATTTGATTATAGTGAGGATGAAGCGCGCAGAGTCAACCTTACTCTTTAATCCTGATCTAGCCGGATATTGGCGTGTTAACTGATATATGTTAGCCGCAATGTCAGATGACATACGGACGGACATCTGCACCCAGCAAAGATTCAAATCAGCCTGCGCATTCGCGCAGTCTGATCAGACTCTTCACTGGGCATATTTTGGATAGCCAAGACTGCAAAGTTTCTTTATGCAGACATCGAAGACTGATCAGACTGCGCGGATGCATAGGCGGATTTGAGTCTTCGCTGGACCCATATGTCGGCAGGTATGTTTTCTCATGTTGCGGCTCTTGATTTACTAGTACTTTGAGTAGTCCTGCAATGCATGGCAGGGAAGGGAGGTAATATTAGATATGTTTTGTATTGTGTATCATATGCGTCCAGAAATTATCTAGACCATAATCTGAATCCGCGTAGCTTGTCTTGATAGTAAAAGAAAATGATAAAACTGTATTTATTCGAAATGAAAAGTCTTTGCGACCTAAGCGGACGCAAAAACTGATCAATACGCATAGGACCATCTCTGTTTACATATGAGCTGGGCAACAGCATTTCGAAGCAGATTGCAAGTGCGACCAGCGAAGTCTCAGACAAACCTGTGCATCTGCGCAGTCTGATCAGAGTCTAAGCAGGACACTCTGTAGGTAGCCAATGATACAAAGCGTCATCAGGCGGACAGATTAGACTCAGATGTGCATGTGTGGATGCGCAGGCTGATTTGAGTTTTCGCTGGGCGCACATGCAGTCTTGTAGAAAATGCTGTACCCATATGTCGGCAGGTATGTTTTCTCATGTTGCGGCTCTTGATTTACTAGTACTTTGAGTAGTCCTGCAATGCATGGCAGGGAAGGGAGGTAATATTAGATATGTTTTGTATTGTGTATCATATGCGTCCAGAAATTATCTAGACCATAATCTGAATCCGCGTAGCTTGTCTTGATAGTAAAAGAAAATGATAAAACTGTATTTATTCGAAATGAAAAGTCTTTGCGACCTAAGCGGACGCAAAAACTGATCAATACGCATAGGACCATCTCTGTTTACATATGAGCTGGGCAACAGCATTTCGAAGCAGATTGCAAGTGCGACCAGCGAAGTCTCAGACAAACCTGTGCATCTGCGCAGTCTGATCAGAGTCTAAGCAGGACACTCTGTAGGTAGCCAATGATACAAAGCGTCATCAGGCGGACAGATTAGACTCAGATGTGCATGTGTGGATGCGCAGGCTGATTTGAGTTTTCGCTGGGCGCACATGCAGTCTTGTAGAAAATGCTGTGTCCCAGCTCATAATCATTTTAACCGTCTTTCTACTCCAAAAGGCGGTTTTCGCTTAATCTACCTAAAGAAACTAATATCAGACACTGTAACATTTCTGCTAATTGGAAGTGCTTGAATGATAAATTTGAATTGCTTAAAGTGTCTGAAAAGATCTGAAAAATGCGATTTTTTCTTTTTTCTGTAATTTGCAATCTTCATCACACACGTTGGTATTCTCGTAAAAGATGCTGATTGGTCAGTCGTTAGAGTGGATGCTGTTGCTAGTCATAGAAACGATATCAAGTGGAATGGCTAGACTTTCAGGGAAGGCAACTCCATATATTTGTTTCTGCTTGTCTTCTTAAGAGGAATCTACTCTAATGTTACGTTTACATGTCTATATAATCTGAACCCCATGTTATCCTTTATTATATAATGCAAACCAAGGTATATGTGGGTATACATTTTTGGAAAATTGTCAAGAATTTTTGTTTTATAGCTTCCTTCAATTCGTTTGTTATTTTTTGTCAGCCATCTACAATGCGTAAATGTATATTAGTGAGGATAATAAGCATATTTTGGTATTTTCGCCATATTACGTTGCGGTTGTTAAAACCGCCACCACATTTTACATACCGCATTTCTACAGTCCGTTTTTCAATAAAACATACCTAACATCTACCTGAATCCGCCCTCCAAAACAGTTTCCTGCTAATGCTGATCACGATAAATTCTGCATTTAAACATATTAGCTGCATACACTATGATGCTTATAAATAGCGAATAAATAACAAAAGCCAAAGAAAACTTCAAACTTTCGATGAAATAAAATACAGTCGACTCTCGTTATCTCGAATTCCAAGGGACTCACTGAAACACTTCGAGATATCCGTACTTCGACATATCAGAGTTGAGAGAGTGAGGAAAACAATAAATTGAACAACCACATTTAACAAATGAATATGTAATTTGACTCCTGAAGTTAGAAATATATATATAAAATAATGTGAAAAAGAGGAGAAATTGCTCCCCTCTTTTCCACATTATTTTGTATCTGTTGTCATAGTTTCATGTTAAAGCAGGGACCAGATTTTCACTTCGAGATAGGCGGTAATTCGAAATAAGCGAGTTCGAGATAACGAGGTTCGACTGTATAGGCGAATGAATATGAATACACTAGTACTGAATACGCCAAATCTGCAGTCTTGGGTAACGGCTGAAATCAGTATTCACGGCCTTGGTATCAGGCAGAGATGATTTTATGAATTGGAAATAGAGGAGGAAGCTTTCTCAGTAACACAAAGAGTAGGGGTTGTGCAGGGTCAAAACCCACAAGGTCTGAGACCATAACGCCTAACAATTTAATATTCTGTTTGTCTTCTTTTCTTTCTTCTTATCTAGTGACCTAGATGTTGCTTTAATTGATCAGTTTGATCTTACTTCTCGGTAATGTAGGCAGGACGTTTTGTGGTGTAAGCAGAACCACCTATTAGCAGCATTCGCCCCAATACAAGTTCATGTTTTGACGCTTCGTTCTGAGCTTACCTTTTTATCTTTATGTTGGTAGGAAATGTCATTTATATTCTTTGATTATAATATTCTGATAATAATCGTAAAAATGCAAGTTTAAAGATCATATTCAAAGGAAATTTGAATTATTCTAAATGAATATCTTGATGAAAGAAGACACCAAGATGGTCATTTTGTTGAACCGTATCGGAAAAAATTCCATTCCGTTCAAAAGTTACAGCAGTTTGAAAATGAGGTATACCTACTTTACTCTTAGAGTACTCACCCTCGATTTCCTCTATTACTTAGCCATAATGCAGCATTCTCGTCATCAAAGACTTGAAGGTTATACATGAATTTTAAAATGTTGAAACCGACCAGCTTTTGGCATGCATAAAATTTTAATCATCAAAACTGGTTAACATTAATCAATTAGTTATTATAAAACATGAATAACATAGGCGTGTCAATGCAACAAGTAAAGAATTCATAAGGCTTGGTAGCAAACTCATTTCTTTTAGAGCAGGCTTATACATTCGGGTATTTAAAGTCGGCTGAAATGAGTTCGTTTATGTTTGTTCAGTAGAGGGTGTCAAAATATAAATGTTGAAACTATCGTTGAAAATCAGGTTCTACGTTAAAAACGCAACAATATGCATTACGAACTTCAGTCCTTAACTTTAAGATCGACTTTAACTTGAGAAACGATTTTAAACCTGGACCCAAGCGTGTCAGGTTCCTTTACTTTAACGCATTTATACCGAGTGGAGTCTTCTACCGTAACTTTTTCCTTTCCCAAAAAGGTGGCAACTCTGTTACCCAAACGTAACTAATATATCTTTAACTTACAAAATTGTTAAAAAATAAACATTTGTAAGTGAAACGCTACAGAACAGTTAACAAAAAATGTACCACAATGAAAGTAGCCAAACAGAGTATGTCTGACACAACAGTGTCAAATGTGGTTCCTAAGGAAAAGAACTCCATAAGCAATTTGCTTTGTATCTAATCCTGGTATTTTGTATGTTGTTTATTGTGTTGTGTGTGCCTTTAATTCTGAATAACGTATATTTCAGCTTAGTGTGGTTATTCCCAATAACAACACAACATCGTAACAAAAGCACCGAAAGAAAACGAGTTAAATAACAAACAATTAAAATACATTTTTAAAATCTGACATAATGACACAGTTTGTAATAAGCGACATATCAACAATGAATTGTGACGCAGAAGCCGCCTTGGGACAGTCATCAGAAAAACTCCCTTTGCTCGGTCGAAACCTCGCATTGAATGAATGCTGATGTAGTATCATCTGTTATTATCTAATCATAGTCGATCTTTTTTCTGACGTAAAAAAGTAGTTCCAATTCTCCTCGCAATTTCATTGGTACCCTTTTTCTTATAATATATATTATTATGATCCGTTTCACTGCCTGGTGGGATACTTTAAATTTTCGTCAAGGAAAATTGATAATCTGTCAGGGGAGAATACTGTCAAAATGTTTAAGTCCCTTCTAAAAAGGGTCTACTCTGTAAGGAAAGAATTTGCCTCCTCCTATAGGGGGTCTACCAGTAAAGAAATTACTTCTAAAAAGGTGTCTACTAGATAAGGAAAGAATTTGCTTCGAGAGAGAGCAAATTCTTCCACATTTTCCTATATGAGATAGGCTTTTTGCCCATGTGAGAAATTTCTATCTCACTATGCTGGTCCTAGAAACAATCCACTTAAAGGTAGGACAAAAAGATCCATCATGAGCCAGCCATCCCATGCAGGATAAGGAAATATCACCCTCGGGGTATGATTTCAACTAGGGACTCGGCAAGCCTCGTCCCTGTTGAAATTCCTACGCCTTGGGTGAGATAATAATAGTTGTCTTCCTAGTCTATCTGGGCTCCGTTATTGGCAAACAATGTAAACCCTAATGAAATTTCAGCGTAAATATAACATCTTTGTGTTGCGAAAAAGCTTAAAGTGAAATAAATCAACCTGAACTACATTAATGACGTTCAAGAGAGGAAAGGCCATTGCGTCTTTAATCCGCGAGAGCTGAAGGCCCACATGTGCATACTTATCAGGTCCCATTTCATTCGTCGATAATACGAACAAAGAAGAACTACAACAGAGGAACCGACTTTGAATAATCAGTGACCTGAAGCCGTAGCAAAAAAAAAAAAAAAAAAAAAAAAAAAAAAAAAAAAAAATTGCGACAACAGAGAACAACGATACATACTTTACATATCCATATCTGTCAAATGACTCTTTTCTGAATCCCATTTGCACAATGGTTCTTATGTTTGTATTTGTCTGTATCATAATGTGAAATTTATACAACCAAAGGTCTATATAAAACAAAAACAAAATTCCATCTTGCGTCAATTCAAATTGAAATGCTTAAAACATAGATTCTAATGGAAACTCTATGCAAACAATCACAAGAAGCAATTCTACTAAAAAGTCCAAAACCAGAAAGCCAGGTATGCGATTTATAAAAAAAAGCTTCTGTGTATTTCAAATGACTGGCCCCTATGATTTACAAGGCCTCGACCGGAGTAAAAGCAATATGTTCTCTAGTTGGCTTTTCATTTTCAAAGCAACCAATAATTACCTTTCTTTTGCCTATATCTACAATAAAACCTCAATGACTCGAATACCGATGGCTCGTTTATCATGGCTGATTAGAACTCGTTTTGAGCCCCGAGATAGGTCTTCTGATAGCTCACATAAGCAAACATTTAGGAATAGCTCAGAAAAGTTTTCTTATTTGACCATGAAAATGTATGTTGAGTGTGTACATTATAATCGCCTCTTCGAGGTGATTCTAATGTACACACTCCACATACCATTATTTTACAGTAGATTGCACAGCCGTCCCTAAATTATCCCCATTTGCCTCCTGACCTTTGGCGCTATGATTAATTCTCAGTGGCTCGAACTACCCATTTCTAGAAAAAATATCCCTGGTCCCAAAGATATTCGGGCCATTGAAATTCGACTGTATTTCAAAATTGCCTTAATTATACCTTTTGACCGATTAAAACATGTAAAGAAAAGTAAGCCGGACACCCTTATACAGGAAATGGACATGTCCAAAGAGTTCAGGTAGAAGAATTCACTCGGCATAAATGGGTTAAGACAAATATCTTTATTTTTAAACCTACAATTAGACCTGTGTGACCATTAAAGGCTCAGATCAGCCTGCACATCCACCCAGTATGACACATTTATGATTCTTTGAGGCTAGCTCCATTCTCCACTGAATAAATAAACATTGTTTTCATAATTCTTCTATGATGTAGATAAAATTAAACAATCGTAATTGTCTTAAGTATAGGGACAGAAAGCCTGCGCAAACACAGACATGTGATATTTTTCCCATGCATTTAAACTGTTTATATTGTCTGATATAGCGCTCGTGCAAAGACGTCATCAATAATTCTAAATGACATATTTATAATTCTTCTAGGCAATCTCCAATCTCTATTGACTAAATATTTATTGTTTTTATAATCGTCTGGGTCACGGGCTGCTAAAATTTATAGAGCTATGGGTTGGTTCCAAAAGTACATAGTTCCATAATTGTTGCCTGTTTCTGAAATGTTTGCACTTTGATGCTAGAATTGGTCAAACCGTATTATGAAGGTAATTCTGCAGGAGATTTTAACAGAATCGTATATTTTGTTGTATTGAATAGGAAAGCAGAACTCATCTGGGGTATAAATTAGCTTACACCTGCCGTGATTTCGTACAAGATCTTTGTCAGACATTCCGTTTCTAGTTTTGAAGATTTTAGAGGGACTGCTGAAAAAGTGGACAAGGACAATCAATGGTGGTCTGTATCCTATATGATATAGACTGTAATAACCCTACTGTCCTTTCGACATCTCTTGGAAAGACGTTTTTGCTTGGCGTTTTATTTTAAATTAAAATATTTTGTTCTGGTTGACCATATCTAGTCAGAAATCATTTGTCTTTTATGTTTCTGTGTTTTGTTCTCAAGTATTTACACAAAAATTAAAGTTACGGCCAAAAGTTGGTCTGACCTATGCTATTTCTATAGTAAAGTGATTTTTTGGAATTTCTGTCTAAGAAAATATTTTTTACTTCTCTTTGCTGAATTTGAATTATTGACATTTTACAACAAAAAAGAACAAGTGAAATCTGTTGAAAATTTGGCTCCAAGTTACCTACCCTACAGATTTCTGCATGATTTGGCTTCATTTTTACTATGGGAAAAAGTGAAAATATTTGATTTTTTAAAAACCAATAACTAGAATAAAACTTTTTGTACATAGGTAGTTACGACAAATGGTTTTGCATTAAATCATGACAAAAATTTGCAAATTTACTTCTACTGTGTAAAGCGTCAAGCAAAAAAACGACTTTCTGAAAGATGTCGAAAACACAGTAAGTGTAGGACAAAAAGACCTGCAGACAGTGTAGACACCGATCAGAAGCCGCTACACTGTTTGTCAGCCATCCAGCAGTTGTATGTATATGAACAAGTAGAAAAAAATGACTTGAGTAAAACTGTTTTACATCACGAAAACATGCCTATATAATATTACCCCCCCCCTCTCAAACCCCAATTTTATATAGTAAAACTTGGGTTTACAAGGATATACATTATTCGTCTTATTTCTGCTCAGAAACATAGATTGTGGGTATTCGTTACAAACGCCTCTTTGAGGCGGTTCTAACGAGTACCACAATTTATGTTTCTCTTCGAGGCGGTTCTAACGAGTACTACAATCTATGTTTTGAGCAAACATATAAAAAAAAAATAACAGATGTTTTTGTCTGAAAATTTTCATTTTATTTGGTGGTGAAATTTTCAGCATATTTGAATAGGCAAGTTTTCGTAATGAGCATCCTAGTAGTTGTCCTACTGACCGTGCCAAGGCGGTTCCTCTGTTGCAGTTCTTCTTGTTTGTGTGTCTGTAGTTTCATATATGGCGTTTGTTTTGTTTTTATATGTTCCTCATCTCTCATTTATTTAGTGTCTCTGGAAGACCGTGCTTCGTTATTGTTGCATTGCCTGGGTATCTTCACTTATATTTTTGTTCAAATGTTAGGATCAATATGATAAGCATATATGATGTACGGATATGCAGGATATATATAGTGAAATTTTGTGGCACTGTTCACTGAATTGACTGAAAATAGAGAAAGGCCAAGCTTTACTTGGAGTATGGTAAAGATATTATACCTATTTAAAACACCCTCATGTAATTATTCGGACATCTTAACCCTTGCAAAACTTACCTTATAAATTAAACAAGACCATTTGACTTCTGGGTGATGTGCCTTAACCGTTGAGACTGAATATCAAAAAAGTGCAGACCCTGAAAATAACTACTATTTCAGGAGCAGTTTGATCTGTGTCTACACTACCGGACACATCTGAAAGATGGCCTCTGTTTTTTTAAGGAGGTGGACAATGTTTTGACTTTCTGTTTGTTTTCCTGCACATGGGACCCTTCCTGAAAGGGTCAATACTAAATGGAAATAATCTGTTCCCAAATGGGAGCAAATTATTTCCTTTTAGAATACACCTATTTAGCAAGTGACAAAATCAGTTCTACAGAATTGCCTCCCTGACAGGGTATCTATTCCCCTAAAATTCAGAGACCAACCTCTCTATGATTTTCCTAGCAGAATTGCTAATTACAAAGAACGTCTGTAGCGATGTTCGCTCTTTGACAATTATAGGCTGAAAAGGAGAAACTTCATTAGCATCTAAACTATTGCGCTTTTGACATCTCTTAGAAACACGCTTTTGGCTTGGCGCTTTATTGTAAATGCAAAAAATTATTAGTCAGTGATAATTTCTGATCAGAAACCATTGTCGTTTCTGTTTCTATGCTTTTTTTCTCAAATATTTACCCTAAATTAATTTTATGGCTAGACATTAGTCTGACCTACGCAATTTCTATAGCGAACCGATATTTGTTGGTTTTTTTTCGACGCTTATGTTAAATTATTGATGAAAAATTAATGACACGTCTAAATAACATTGTAAAAACTTCAGAAATTTTGAATAAGTAGAACGTGCTGAATACTTGTCACCCATCTACCTTCCCTATCGTTTTTTTTTTTTTTTTTTTTTTTTTTTTTTTTTTTTTTTGCATAATTTAAAGTCATTTTATTAGGGAAAAATGGAAATGTTGTTGTGTTCAGAATCAATGAAGAGAATAAAACTGTAGACGTAAATGAAGTACGACAAAATATTTTGCAATGAAGCATGATAAAAGCTTGCAAATTAGCTTTATTTTGATTAAAGCACCGTGCAAATCTGAAATATGCTGAAAGCTGAGTAGCTTGTTATTATTGTGAAACTACAGGTTAAGTTTCAAAACATCATTGATTCAGCAAGCTTATTATGTTACAAAGGGAATAGAATCAATAAGACCGAGAATATTGTTTTTATTACTTTGGTGCACCTTGTTTTCAAATGTCAGCATTTTTAAAGGTTTCCAAAATTTCCCTAGAAACAGGATTTGACATTTCAAGCAAATAAATGTACTCCATAGGGAACAGTTTGCTTGAATTGTCAGTCCCCTATTTTCTAAATAAAATGTCAAATTATTTCTACAGAATCTACCCAGAGAGAACTAAAAGTAATAAGATGTCTACTTAGATGAATGAGAAATTTAGTCTTTAGCGTTATGACATTTTTACGAAACATACAATCCAGAACAGGAAAACCTACACTGCTGAAAGGGAAAGCCAACAGTGACGGACCAGTCCCTTTTAATATCAACTCAGATGCAGTCTGCTGGGAGAGCTTTACGTGTGCACTTCAGTCGTTTGTAACGTTCCGGCTTACTTTAAGCAAAAAGATCTGGGCCCAGTTGCTCAAAACTAACGATGTTAGTTAACGATTCGTTAAAATTTACATCAAGTGATACGCAAATATGCTGAAATGTTTTGCTGAAAACATGTGAGTAGCTTAACGAGCTCGTTAAGCTAACGATGCTTTGAACAACTGAGCCCAAAGTAAAGCACGCAGCACGTCAGCGGCGATGTCCGATGAAAACTGACTTGACGGCGTAAGCGACTGTTCATACAATCTGACGAGGGTCAGTGTAATTCTTCCACAGGCTCTTCATAGCTGATGAGTTGTTAGAGGCCAGAAAGTAGACCTTCACCATACTGCTTTCGTGCACAACCTAATATGTGGCTAAAATTGTCACAATATACAGTCGAACTCGCTCATTTCGAATTACCGCTTATCTCGAAATGAAAATCTGGTCCCTGTTTTAACATGAAACTATGACAACAGGTGACAAAATAATGTGGAAAAGAGGAGAAATTGCTCCTAAGGATCAATTTCCTCTTTTCCACATTATTTTATATATATATTTCTAGCTTCAGTAGTCAAATTACATATTCATTTGTTAAATGTAGTTGTTCAATTTATTGTTTTCCTCACTGATATGTCGAGGTACGGATATCTCGAAGTGTTTCGGTGAGTCCCTTGGAATTCGAGATAACGTGAGTCGACTGTATTTAAAAATAAAGCAGACTTCTGTTTTCCCTTATACGCACTATATCTTATCTGTGTGACAATAATATTTAGGTCTCAGATATATTGCAGACATATCGTTATACGACATCCAGCCAGAATCTGCAATGCTTTATAATGACAATTTGTCTGACACGACACCTTCTCTCAAGAGGTGACAGTAATTCAGAAATTATGCTAGAATGTTGCATTAACTACTTCAAGAAACATATGTTCACTAAGGAAATAAAAGTAAATTCAAGTCTTTCTTGCCTTTCCTCATTCTGCTCAATAAGCTTGCTTTACAACAGCAAATTAATTTAATAGCAACGGTAACATTTGTTCCCAAAAGATGTTGCTATAAAATAATTTGCTGTTGTAGCCATTCATATAAAATTTAAAATCGTATTGCAATTAAACAGGCATAACTACTTTTATAATTGCATTCACTGTAATTTGCAATTATAAATTAAAGTAGTTACGCGAATTTCATTGCAATATGATTTTAAGTTTAACGTGAATGGCTTTACCTGAAATATTTGATGGCCATTTTGCAAACGAGAGACAACGTTTGTGGGCAAGAAAATGCCAGACATAGGGGCTAACCTTAAAGAAAAGATTTTTTCCCCGAGGGAGCAAATTATTATCTTTGAGAACAGCCCCAGTGGCAGTAGGGGCAAATACTTCAATTTCATTTACCGTATTCGACCTAATTACCGCACCGTACGCTCAGGTTTTTCACAATTACTGGGCAAACTTGTGGTAAAATATGTGTCTACCTATACTAAGGGTACGCTTAAAAAAGGTCAGCGGAGGACTTATCTAATGATTCTTATGCGATGTTTTTGTGTGTTTTTTTATTCTGCTGTTCTTTATAAATCATCTGTTGTGGATACTCATTTGAATTGCATCGACAAGTCAATGCAATTCAAATGGATACCAACAACATATGCCTTTATAAAGAAGTAGACAAAAATTACACAGGCTTTAATCTGAAGACTACGGAATTGCTTGACTGTGCGCTTATAGAAGAATGTGCGGTAATTAGGTCGTAGGTACATGTATTAAGTTGGAGGTGGATCTACTTCCCTTAAGTAGACAACGAATCTTTCCAACTTGCACGATGGAAGAGCCTATTGACAAATGAACATTAGTGTGTTAATATATATATATATATATATATATATATATATATATATATATATATATATATATATATATATATATATATATATATATATATATATATATATATATATATATATATATAATTACTGGTATATATATATATTCACTATAATTACTGTTATACTGTTAAAATTACTTTTATTCACAATAATTACTGTTGCCTATTCAGATATCTTTTATTGGGGCTATACAGGATATTTATGACTCTATTATAGTAAAATGGCGTTACGTATTAAGACTGTATGACTGAATTACTGTTGCCTATTCAGATATCCTTTATTGTGGCTATACAGAATGTTTATGACTCTATTATAGTAAAATGGCGTCACGTATTAAGACTGTATGACTGCCTAAAGTGATCTTATTAGTAGGACGGTCTTGATATTGAATGCTGAATAATAGGAAAAAAACAACAACAACACAAACAAAAAAGAACAAAAATCAAGAACAAAAACAAAAACAAAAAACCCCATAAAAACAACAACAAAAATAAAATAAAATAAAACAAAATAAAAAAAAAATAAAAATCAAATAAAGTAAAAAAAAATCTAACAAACAAAACAAAACAACATCAACAAACAAACAAACAAACAAAGAAAAAAATCAAACAAAAAAACAGACAAAAAGAAAGAAAAAACAACACCAACAATAACAACAAAAACAAACAAACAAATAAAAAAAAATTTTTGACTGGCAAAAGCTGCTTTTAATAGCGGGGTAGTTTCGAGTGGTCTTACCAGCGGAATTTTACTGTATATCAATACATAGTTATAAAGCTGTAGCATTTTTACCCTTGTCATGCTGAATAAATTAAGATCCCACACCCACTTCTAATTTTCAGCCAATCAGATTACTTGATCCAAAATGTTGATACCAATTCACATACTCATTGACAAACAGTGCAGATCCAGATCAGTTCAGAAGCCAACTGATCTGGATCTACACTGTTTGTAAAGGCAAGATGTCAGCAGGACAAGGGTTAAGGATCTTTAGAATGTTATGGCCGCTGCTTTATTCACAGATTTTCCAAGATGGTTTCTCTGCTGTATTTCGTTTTTGCTTGTTTGTCGGTTATTAGAAAAGGATTGTTTTATTGTTTGTTCCTCAGTTCTTCTACTTTCGGTCTCTCGGGAATTGCATGCGGTCTTTCCAGGGTAATGTCCTTTAGCTGATTTTGTTCTCTTTTTTGTTGTTGTAAAAGGCTAGAGACGAACATACAGAATCTCTTTGACGCTATTGTGTTTATTACCAGTAATGCAATATTTTACGTTTCTTTATATCATTTGTCGGGCTTAAGAGTACAGCAAGAACATTACAGGATGACTTCGTTTTCCCCATTAATTTAGAATAAATTTGATTGTCCCGCTACGCGTGCTGTACTTAGTCCAGTCTACTGGATAAATGATAGCAGTTTTGACCACAAATTCAAATGCGTTTATCCCGTTTTTATCAGATAATGATAATTCAGTTTCGTAAACGACCCTTGTATGTAATTTAATCTCATGATCTACTCTCTTCATTATAGTCCTTGTTCTCTGCTAATGTGTTTTATCCGGGAGGATAAGGAAAGATTCTCACGTCAAACCCAAATAAAGTGCGTTTTAGTTGGTGTTTCATGTCCCAGTCAACACTGTTAAGGTCAAATCGAGCTGGTCATTTAATCTACATAAAGTTTTTTTCTCGTCAGGCATTGTCCTCTAAGCGATTATACAGTGTTTATGTTCATATTTTTGCCAGTAACTGACAACTGCTCTTTTTGAATCATCGGAAGGGGGCGAATGACCATAGAAATAATTTCATTATTAATCTTCACGAACGTTATGTGACCGAGCTTGAATTCGAACTTTTAATCCCTGGATCTGCAGTCAGACGCGCTTAGGACTGCGCTATGAAGCCCGGTAAAGTGTGTTTTAGGTTTATTGATACACCTGCAGGGAGAATGTCAGTCAAAATTGTTTTTGTCTCGTTTAAAAAAGGGGATCTACGCTATTAGGAAAGAATTGGAGCAAATACGGTTCTTATAGAGTAGACTCCTTTCAAAAAGGGCTTGGCGTGCAGTAGAGCAACCAGGAAGCAATGAAGTTTGTCTCCCTTGGTGGAAACGTTTCTTTAGTGAAACCCCAAAAAGGTTCGTTGTAGGTTTAGTTGAAGGACAACTCTGCCAAAATTGTTTTTATCCTCTTTCGAAAAAGGAACTGCATTATAAAGAAAGAATTTGCTCCAAGAGGACATTCTGAAAGTCCCTCTAAGGTCCTGCAATACTTATAAAGAAAGCAAAACAACATACTGGCATAAATAGAAGTGTTCATTCAGGCAGTTAAGCGGGACTCTGGAAAAATGTTCAGAACCGCTGATAGTTAAGAAATGCGATTAATTGGTACCATTATACCCGGATAAGTGGAATATGGATACATTTTTGGTTCCGTAAGGATTTTCTGATTTCTCCACATAGTTGGTAACAATTGTGTCAACTTCTTTGCTCTTTGCAGCCTCGTCGAGGCGGTTCTAACGAGTACCCACAATCTATGTTTTGCGCAGAAACATGAAAAAAAAATCAGCATCTTTTCATCTGAAAATTTTCATTTTTTGGTGATAAAATTTTCAGTATGTTTGAATAGGCATGTTTTCGTAATGTGGTATTTGCGCGAGATCTCCATTGTAGAATACACCACACATAAAGAAAAATAAATTAGTGGACCCAGGAACTGATACAATCAGATCCGCATCAAGCTCCCAATACCAAAGTGAAAGACAGACAAATACAATTAAGCAGCCATAAAATGAACAGATGGCAAACAGAATTGGCAACGCTTTCCTAAAAATGTGGCAACTCTGTTACCCAAACTTAACTGAATATATCTTAAACACACATAATTGTTAAAAGAAAAATATAGAAAGTGAAACACTACAACAATTAACAAAAAGTACCACAATGAAAGTACCACCTTGAATTACTGGTGGTGGGGTGGGGGGTGGGGGTGGAGCTTAAGCTAGCTTCACGGGATCCCAACCTTCGCCCTCAGCTTCCATAGTGGTAATGACATATATGTATTCGGTCCGTGGGGAAGTCTTCTAACTCATCCATGAATCATTACGGGCAACAAATAAATATGTTGCATAAGTCTTCTGAAGAATACATGCAACTGGCTATAGATACCATTTTCAAGAGCTCGTCTTTTCACCTTATGTTACAGCTTAAGGGGACTCAAGTACATTTAGTAGATTTTCTGCAATTTTTGACAAGGTAGATTGCTTTTTCTATCCACGTGAACTTGAAGTAAAGGAAACAACGGAGACTGCAGCTCCTCTTCATACTTGGACTGTTATCTCTACATTGACAATGGAAAGCTTACAACTAGGCTTTATGACAAACGGGTTGACTTCAATTTTCCCATTGTTAATTTTCCATTCCTGAGCAGTAATATCCCTTCTGCACCAGCATATGGCGTTTACGTATCACAGTTAATCTGTTATGCCAGAGCCTGTTCAAATTATCAGGACTTCATGGAACGAGGGAAAGTGTTCGCTACAAAGTTGTTGAGCCAGGGGTATCATAAAACCAAACAGGTAGCAACACTTAAGAAGTTCTACGGGAGACATCATGATCTGGTCAATCCCTACAATGTGGCAGTTTCCAGAATTGTTTCTGATGTTTTTGCCAATGATTAGCCATAAGTAGACTTCCAAAATCCCGGACATACGCTTCAACCTACATTTACTTCTTTCAGGCATATGGGCATGGTTGGCGAAGCTTGCTTACCAAGTAATGCTTACTATCCGCGGACGCCTGATTACACCCTTTATTCTGGGGCCCATGTCTGATGGTCTGAACATTCTGATTTGTCATTCGTTCAGGGATTTATGGGTTTGGATTATGGCTTGGGTATCATGACCACAACTACTTTGTAGCGTCCTGTCTGCGTTCCTGCACATTAATCCCTTTCTGAAAATGGTCTTTTCTCAAACCAAAGAATTTGCTTACATGGCAAGCAAATTCTTTCTTTTGAGAGTAGAGTCCTTTTCAGAAGGGGACATAATTTAGTCAGACATTTCTCCCCCGAAATTATATCCACTCCACTTAAAGGCACATAATCTCAATGATGCTTTCTTGCCGAGTTGTTGCTAAATTTTCTGTCAATTTAGAAACTGTGATTAGCTAAAAAGTCTATTTCACATATAGTTTGGTATTAAGTCCAGCAATCCGTCCAAAATATATCTCAAAGGTGTTATCTGGACGCTGAATCTACCAAGCTGTCTACAGACTAAAGTTGTTTTCCTTTCTGGCCTTTTTGCTGCTAGTCTTCCCCCATCAGCTTAAAGGTGAATTGCAGGACTGTTAGTTGGTCTTCAGGCCAAATGTCGGCTCCCTCCTCAATCTGTTCCAGGTGGTTAGTGTCTCATATTAGTGTCTGTGGTTAGTATCATCGTAGTTCTGCTTGTAGTTTTATTGTTCTAGCTTGCCTTGTTTCATCAGTGTTTGCGATTATATGTGTATCACTGTGATGTTTCATTGATGAAACAGACCACTGTGCGGACGGAACATAAATAATGTTTGTATTTTGCAGCTGCATCAGATTTAAGAATTTAGCGCAAGAATACCTCGTTTAAGCATCCCCACAGTAGTTTGTTTTACTATTCGTTCCAAGGCGGTTCCTCTGTTGCAGTTTTTGCGCCAGTGGTTTCATATCTGGGCCCAGTTGTTCAAAGCTAATGACGTCGTTAGTTAACGATTCATTAAAATTTACATCGAGTGATACGCAAATATGCTGAAATTTTTTGCTGAAAAAATGTGAGTAGCTTTTCATATTTTTTCAGCTAAAATATCAGAATATTGTATATTGAATCCGCTAAAACAGTTAACGAAATGACCGTTAACGAGCTCGTTAAGCTAACGACGCTTTGAACAACTGGGCCCTGATGTTTGTTTTGTCACTGTTCTGGTAACTGGTAATGACATACTTCCTCATTGCGCCTTCGCATCACGAAAACATACCTATATAATTTTAACCCCCTTAAACCCCACTTTTACATAGTGAAACTGGAGTTTACTAGGGTATACATTAGTTTTCTTATTTCTGATCAAAAAATTAGATTGTCGGTACTCGTTAGAGCCGCCTCGGCAAGGCGGTTCTAACGAGTACCCACAATCTATGCTTTGAGCAGAAATATTAAAACTATCAGAATTTTTACCTTAAAACGTTCAGTTTTTGTAGGTGAAATTTTCAATATATTTGAATAGGCGTGTTTTTATAATGGTTTGGTGCCTCGTGAAGGACGAACTTGTGGCATTTCCTTGGTATCTCACGTATATTTTTCCGCTTCTTTCCAATAACGAGAACACTTGTTACCGCTTGTTTGCTTTCCCTGGACACCGAGTCCTTTCTAAGCATTTTTAGTCCTTACGAAAACATACCATTTCAAATATACTGAAAATTTTACCACCAGAAATGGAAATTATCAGATAAAAAAATTCTGAAATTTTTCATATTTCTGCCCAAAACACAGATTGTGGTTTCTCGTTAGAACCGCCTCGACGAGGCGGTTTTAACTAGTACCCACAGTCTATGTTTTTGAGCAGAAATAAGAAAGATAATGCATACCCCTGTAAACCCCAGTTTTACTGTATAAAAGTGAGATTTGAGGGGTTTAAAATTATATAGGCATGTTTTCGTTATGTATAGCATAGAACACATTGGAGAAAGAAGGCAAACCAATTGGTGCATTTGTCTCCCATTGAAGTGTTTCCATTCAGTTTAATTAGTCTTATACAGCCCATTTAAGACAGGATTCCCACCAACCGCTGTACAATGTATTCTATTCAGAGTGAGTTGGTGCTCATAAGGGGCTGTTGAAGACATGTCAAAATTAGACAGAAATAATCTCAAAGATAGAAGCGGGACTGAAATGAAGTGACCAGGTATTATATGAGCCAGCGCACGACAAAACCTAAAGTAAGACTTCTGCGACCAGCAAAGACCAGCAAAGACTCAGATCAGCCTGCGCGTCCGCGCAATCTGATCGGAGTCTTTACTGATCACGTGTGCCTTCTACAACCTCCGGGCTATCAAAATAAGGATAAACGAAAACCATTGCCATACTGGGTGAGTGTACTGGCTGATCTGAGTCTTTACTGGTCATACAGGACTTATTGTAGGTTTTGTCGTGCGCCGGCTCGTATGTTTTCCATCGTGATGTTTCACAGATAAGGTTGAGGCCTCTTATGCGGACCAAACATATGTTTGTAATTTGGAGACGCATCTGAATTAAAGGCGACATCACGAAAATATGCCTATATAATTTTGATCCCCTTAAAACCCACTTTTGTTTAGTAAAACTGGGGTTTACAGGGGTATACATTATTTTTCTTATTCCTGCTCAAAAACACAGATTGTGGGTACTCGTAAGAACCGCCTCGTCGAGGCGGTTCTAACGAGCACCCACAATCTATGTTTTTAGCAGAAATATGAATAAACATCAGAATTTGTTATCTGAAAAGTTTCATTTTTTGGTGGTAAAATTTCCAGTTTATTTGAATAGGTATGTTTTTGTAATGCATATGTTTATAATTTTGAGATGCATTTGACTGGTTTAAGCCCACAATAGTTCTCCTACTGACCATTGCTCTTTTGCATTTCTGCTTTGTTTGTGCGTCGATAGTTTTAAATGTGGCGTTTGTTTTGTCATTGTTTGTACCTCTCTCCCCTTCTTATGCTGCCTCGGGAAAGACGTGCGTCACGATTGTTGTATTTCTTGGGTATCTTTACTTTATATTTTGACATTTTTGGAACGTCAAAGATAATGTTTTAAGAAAACTATCGATTTGTCGTCTTCTGAAGCCGACCATGGAGTGGTACAAGTTAAGGAATGGTGTCCCAATATTTACTGTATATGTATAAGGACAGTTTTTGCATAGGACTGCTTAGCACATGAAACAAAAATATGCATTGCCATATACAGTTGTTATTAATGCTTTGCAATGCTTGATAAAAATACAACAGATGACGTTTTGAAATATTTTCTTATTTTTCCCTAAAAGGTAGGCTTTGACATTTTATGCAAATTGTCCACTTATGTGACAAATTTGCATGAAATGTCAAAGTCTATTTTCTGGGGAAAATAAGAACACTATCATTAATTCATCTTCTGCTGAATTTGCCCAGAGAGCGGTAAAGGTTGTTATGAATTTTTGAGGGATTGTGTGCCATTTATTTCCATAATACGTTTTACTAGTTGTTTTGAGACACGCACAAGAGTTTCGATTTTGGCATTTGATGTTTGTTACTCAATTAGGCGTCCAACCAGTCTGTAAGCGAACAACATAGGCCTTGATCAGACTGCAAATATACCCATGTGGCATTTCCTTCATACCGCGGCTCAAATGATATAGTAAGTGTAACAAACTTCGAGTTGGCAGATTTTCCGCCATTTCTTACATGGGGGACAATTTTGTGATTTTCGTTTTTCTGTTCTGTATGTATACACAATCCCGTCTGATAAGGGGTCTACGCTAATAGAAGAGAGTTCGCTCCAATGTAGTCACCGTAAGAAGGTATTCAAAAGTGCACATTATATAAATGAATTCTCCCAGAAAAGGCCAACACCACGAAACATGGCCCCGACGTTATAAATCTATTTTCGTGCTCAACTCAGCTGAGCATAAATTTGTCCTACTAAAATAAATCTCAAATTACTAACAACTGAAAATTCTTCCTTGCCAAACATAGCTGAACATGAATTTTCTGTGCTGATAAATATGGAAATGCAAATTATTGTTGGAAAATTTCATGCTCAGCTTTTCAATTAAAGACTGTCACACAGAAACCACTTTACCTGTCTTTGCGACTGTAAATCATTAAAGGCTCCAAATTCCTCAAAAATAGACATTTTGTTATCCAAGAAAGGTTTAATAAAACTGTTATATGGTATTAATACAATCATAAAATGTGGCACCTGACAGCCAACTGCAAAATTTGTCTCTCTTGTACTTGAAATGAAATGATTTTTTTTTATCGTATCTCTGAATTAATGTTGCCGACATTAATTCAGAGATTCGATAAAAAATCATTTCATTTTTGATCCAGTTCAAAAACGAGAGACTAACTGAAATTTTACAGGTTGTCAGATGCCATATTTTATGCTCGAATTTATACCATATATCAATTTATTAAACCTTTTTTTCGATAAAACATGTCTATTTTTGAGGAATATGGAGCCTTTAATATAATGACCAACAATGCATTCACTAATCAAATGTTGCGGTCTGCAACGTCTGATTTGAGTCTAAAATATTTGCAAACGTACTTGCTAAGTATTTACTGGTTAAACTTTAGAGCTTTATTCTAGGGCGAGGAGGAACAATCTGACCATAGGTCGTACACCATTTACGAGTATTTACACTGTTTGTCTTTTTAATCAATATATTTCAATTTGTGCATATTATGACCACGGTAGAATACACGAATTGTAAGAATTAATGATACAAAAGATTTGTTATCTCTCTCTCTCTCTCTCTCTCTCTCTCTCACACACACACACACACACACACACACACACACACACACACACACACACACACACACACACACACACACACACACACACACACACATTTGTCATAAAAAACCCGAAAGTTTTCCAAATTATTAAAAATAAAAGTCCTAATGTTTTCGGATACTAGATATAATGAATTCTACGAAAATTTTCAAAATCACTATAAACAGAGTGACAACTTTTCAAGATAAGATCCCTCTTGGGAATGCAAAGTGGTGCTGCAAAGAACATTTAGTAGTCTTACAGTGCACGACCTAAGCGAGGAGAGATGATACCAGATAAGTTATGTAGTAGCACATCATATGCAACCTGGCAATGTCTTAACAGGCCAGATTCTGAATCGGCGTAGTTTGTCCGGACAGTAAAATAAAATTGTAAAACTGTATTCCAAAAGAAAAGTGACGGCAACCTTCGCGGAAGCAGAAGCTGGTCAATACGCATAGTACCTTTTCTGTTCACATTTGAGCCGGGACACAACATTTCCAACAGTAGCGAATGTGCGCCTCCCGAAGACAGATCAGCCTGCACATCCGCGCAGTCAGATCAGAGTCTTCACAGGACACTTTGGGTAGTCAAGGATCCAAATTGTCTTCAGGCGGACGGAGAAGACTCTGCGCTGATTTGAGTCTCACTTGCAACTTGCAGGAAATGCTATGTCTCGGTTCATATTTCTTTAAACCATCTTCTTACTCCATAAAGCGGCTTTTTCCCAATCTACCTAAAGAAACTAATATCAGGCACTGTAACATATCTGTTAATTGGAAGCGCAGGAATGATAAATTTGAATTGCTTAAAGTGTCTGAGAAATCTGAAAAAATATGATTCATCTTACTTTTTTTCGTAAATAGCAATTTCGATCACACACGGCTGGTATTCTCACAAAAGATGCTTATTCGGTAAAATCGTTTGAGTGAATCCTGTTGCTCTTGTCAAAGAAACGATACGACTTTGTCTAAATTGTTAAATGAAACAAAAATCTACTCCCCAGCTAGCATTATTTATAAATCTACATCGGGTAGCTGACGGCCGATAACGGCTCACTATAGATATATGTAGAATGCTTACTGGGTCTAAAAGGCCTTGGGAGCAAATTCTTGCCTTTAAGAGTTGGATCCCTTTCAGAAGGATACTGCAGTGAAGCACAAAGGAAGCCACGAAAGAGGTCTCTCAAGTAAAGCTTGTGGAACATCTACCAGGTGTATAAAGTCCATTTTAAGTTAAGAAAAAAACATGAACAAAATACTAGCGTACCTACCATGGTATTCGGACATCTTAACACCATTGTTGTCCTAAAGCTTTTTTAAGTTTATTACATGTACCTTTTCGAACGTGTAAAAACTGTTGGACGAATGACAAATTGTGAACCCTGATCAGACGCCGCATTCTGCGCGTCTGATCTAGATCAACGCTATATAATCGAGCCCGTCTGTCCGAAAACTTAGGATAAACACGATATTACTCGCATCTCAGCTTTATTTTAATTCTAAATTGTCTATAAAATTTCTCCGTTAAAGTAGTTCCAAGGGTGATCTTTCTCAGGAAGCAACTTCGCAACAAAGGCACCGACAGAATAAGGGAATAAGGGAAAACCATGACAATTTCTGATATGAATTTAATTGGTGCTTCCTATATTTCGTGTATGTGCGTCTAAATTATCATTACTTGCTTCATATATAGGCTTGCCAAACACAATCACAAATAAAATTTCGTTCCTTTCACCGACATATATCTACTTTAACCTGATCAAAACAATGGTAGTTTACGGCTTCTACTCCAATATCCCTTCCGAGCTTTTTGTTTCAAAGACAATAAGCTGAAATGATTTGTGGAAATATAGACATTAAAAATATGGTGTTTGATACAGAAACATATCATGGCCGCCATGTCAGTACCCACTTTTTATTTTGGCCCGGCCTCTGCGTAGAGCTATATTAATGTGACACATCACGGAAAGGCTTGCATTACTGTACACGCACCGGAACGCAAATTATTTATATAATAATCTTTTTTTTTTGTTTGCACCTATCATTGATTACAGGACATTCGGGGAACTGCTTTGCATTGCATTTTCTGCTGGGCGCAAATATAAAATTTGATACAACGGCACAATTGCAATAACCGACATATAAAAAAAGAATGATTGCAAAAGATTCCGGAATCGCCTTGAAATGGCCAGCAAAGAAACCGCGGAGTGAGTGGGAGGGGACGGGTAGGGGTGGCGGGGAGGGGGGTGGGGGGGGGGGGGGTTGGAGTGGGTGATTTAACTTGTTTTATTCGATCGAAACCTCTCTCTTAATTCTGATGTAGCTTTATCTGTATACGTCCAATCACAGTTGGCTTTACTCTGAAATATAACAATTGATTCCATTCTTCATCACCATCTAACTGGTTTTCCCTATAATGGTTTCATTTGCGTTACATTTGAGCAGTAACGTCAGAAAACGTACCTTCGGACATGTGCGCACACTAAAGCTACATATCAGCCTGTACATGAACGCAGTCTGATCAGAATCTACTGAGCGCATTTTGGATACCCAATAATGCAAAACCTCTGCCCGCGAACAAGTAAAGCTATAACTTGAGTCTTCGTTTGGCGCACATGACAGACGGTACGTTTCCATGACATTGCGACGAATTTGATTGAAAAGTACAAGATTACACAATATGTCATAGACATTGCGATTACACTCAATGTCATAGACAGTACGATAACACACCGTGTCATAGACAGTGCGATTACCCCTCTTGTCACAGACAGTGCAATTATACACCATGTCACAGACAGTGCGACTATACACCATGTCACAGACAGTGCGATTACACACCATGTCACAGTGCGATTACACACTATGTCAGACAGTGCGATTACACACAATGTAACAGACCGGGCAAATACACACCATGTCACGCACAGTGCGATTACACACCATGTCACAGACAGTGCGACTAAAACACCATGTCACGGACAGTGCGATTACACACCATGTCACAGACAGAGCGATTCTCCACCTTGTAACAGACAGTGCAATTACACACCATGTTACAGCCAGCGCGATTACCCACCTTGTCACAGACAGTGCGATTACACACCATGTCACAGACAGTAAGATTACATATCATGTCACAGACAGTGCATAAACACACCATATCATAGCTAGTACGGTTACCCCTCATGTCACAGACAGTGCGATTAGATTCCATGTCAGACAGCGCGATTACACATATTGTCAAAGACCGTGCGAATACACACCATGTTATACACAGTGCGAATACACACCATGTCACACAGTGCGATAATACACCATGTCATAGACAGTGCGATTACCCCTCATGTCACAGACAGTGCGATTATACACCATGTCACAGACAGTGCGATTCGAAGTGCGATCGACATGTGAATTTGCGCAGTCCGATCAGGGTCTGCTCTGTTCATCGATATATTCTCCAATATTTCTTGATTTTGTAAACGGACATGGAAGGCCATGATCAGTTGTGCGTTCGCACAGACTGATGAAGCCCTTACAATGATTCTGTAAGCGGGAAAAGAAGACCCTGCTCAGTCTGTACGAATGCGCTTGATCAGGAGCTTTGTCGAACCCATATGGCATGGGACGTTCCTTCTGTTTCGTATCATTTATATAACACGCCAGAGATATAATTTTTCCGGAGACATGTTTATGGCATGAAGAAGACTGATGCCTCGCCTGTTGCCCTAAATATCAATCCTTTTCACAATATAATTGTGCAATCAGAAACGATGGGCAATGTGAAAAAAAAAAAAGCCTTATCACATATGCGGATAACGTAGGCCCTGACCAGTATGCGCATGTACAGACTTGCCAGGACCTTTTTTAGCCCGTATACATTACTAAATTCTCTAAGATGGATCCAGGACGGAGAGGACCTTAATCAGAGAGCCCGTGTGTGCAAGTTTATCCGGGTAGTCGTTGTTGGCATATGGCATAAGGATCATTTTCATAACTTGTGCATCAAATATCTTGTCATTCTGCGTTTTTCAAGTCTCCGCCAAATAATAAGTTTCGAGAAAAAAATAAGAAACCATATATTAGCGTTTCGAAGTGAATTCCTTCAATGTCGACTATTCTTATCTTAAGCGCCAATTACTCGTCCTATGTGGTATTTCTTTGCACATCAGTTTATAATATATTTTCGCTGTAAGTTTCACATATCAACGTTTCTTATTACAGATTAAAGGAAAAGCTTGCCAGGTTTTGAGTTTATTCTTCATCATAAAAAACGTATATGATGAAATTACCCTTATAAGCGTTTCAGTCAGAACTATGATTGTCAATACGTTTTTCTCTGCATACTGTTGTCCATTTATTTGTCTTTGGATCATGATTCTGTAAGGTGACTGTTGCCTCATTCTGACCTTTTCGACTTAATACTGATACACAAAATGGTGCCACTAAATTGCATGGGATAAACAAAAGTACAAATTTTGAGAGCAAAAAGGATAATTTACCATAAAATTATTTGAGTGATTTGGGAGAGAAATGATTTATTGTACTTCGTGCATTTATTGTATCAGATAATAACATCCATCATTCCAGGTTGCCAGAAACTTGTCTCATCATTCGCTTGAATTAGCAGCCCAGACAGGGACAAACTGGATGCGCTGGTTTGAATTTGGAATAAAATATTAAATGTATGCAATGTATATATTAATAATACAGTCAAATACGTGACGTACAAACATACGAAGTAGCAAGAGGTTTTATTTTTTGGAAATATTTGGAACAATAAATGCTTGTATTTTAGATATCTCGAGGGTTGAGCGCAAGACTATCGTAAGTCAGATGATTGTTTTTCCCCAAACCTAATCTCCTCACCATGAAGGCGTTATGAAGATTACAACATTTCTTTCTGTAAACAATGAAAATTTAGGTGCCATTGCTCGTATGAGCAATGGCACCTAAATTTGCATTGTTTACAAAGGGGTCCAAGTTGCCCCTAAACAAGGGTTTCAAAAATACGTTTGAGTTACCATAGTCTTGCGCTCAACCCTCGATCTGTGCATGCTGCATTTCGAAGTGGGGAATGTGCAGTGCTTGCCAACATCTGAACTTTAACAGCTTACTTTTAGTACCGCTGACAAAGATTTGAGCAGCAGCAGGTCCTTCCCTGCAAGATTGCATGTGCGTCCAGCGAAATCTCTCACATGCTAATCAACATTGTGTCCGCCTTCGGCTTCTTGCCTACCCAAAATGTGCACTTCAGACTACGCGAATGCGCAGGTTTTGGTGACTTCGCAAGGCACACATGCAATCTTGTAGGAAATATTGTGGCCCGGCTCAGTTCAGAAATGGGCACATCTGACAGTAAGGCCACATTTATCTTGTCATACTGTTTTTTTCTTTGTTTTTGTACTGGGCCCAGTCGTTAAAACTTTGATGATCAAATATGGCTAATACGCTAATATTTTTGCTGAAAAAAATGTGAGTACTCACATTTTTCAGCAATAAATGAATTAAATACTGTACTTACTAGAACAGTTAAAATTTTGACCAGTAACGAGCTCGTTAAGCTAACGACGCTTTGAACAACTGGGCCCTGATATATAAATGAAAAGGCACTTGCACGACCCGCAGAAAAATCGAGAAACTGTACTGTAGACTTTCGAATCCTATAATCAAATTATTCGTTTGTGGAAATTTTGTGAACCGTTCGTGGACAGTTTGTGAACTTGTCTGTGGACAGTTAGCAAAAATTGCAATACGGCTATAACCGTCAGGAATATTTTGATATATGTTTTTGCATACTGGTAGATAAAGATAAGATCTATCAAAGAAAGGACCTTTTAAAATTCCAGCTGGGTCGTGCCCCTTAGCGATAGATGATCATGTATTATAACTGATCCTATTTCGTCGAAATATTTACACACTTGTACCGGAGCCGCCCTATTCAAACCTTATCTTTGGCGCACAGCGAAACCCAATATCTGCCTACGCATCCTCAGCCTGTAGTTAGAGTCTACAGAGTATTATTGGATACTATACAGTGGTGTAGCAAGAACGGAATTGTTTTAACACACACCCAGGAACAATGTAGAAAAATAATCCTAGGTATCGCATTTAAAAAATAGAGGCTACTCTTAAAGGAAATAATTTGTTTCCAGAGGAAGCAATTGTTTCTTTTAAGAGTAGCCCCAATGATAATAGTAGTTTATATTTTGTGGTCCTTTGCGATCATTAAGCCAATTCGGAGAGTTTAGAAAAAAATTATATGAGGGTCACTGAGGAGGCCTAACTGGCTTAAACTATCTGTCTGGCCCAGTAAGCTTGACACTTCAGCTGTTGTCAATTTTGTGAGTGTGTTCACTGCTCTCAAGTGGCATTCCTTTTACAAACTATTACCATTACGATAACACACCAGTTCGCATATATAGAAAATTTCACCTCCAAAACATCTGAAAATTTTTAGATAAAAAAACTGATATTTTTTTTATTTCTGCTCAAAACATGGATTGTGGGTAGTCGTTAGAACCGAGGCGGTTCTAACGAGTACCCACAATCTATGTTTTGAGTAGAAATAAGAAAAATAATGTTTACCCCTGTAAACCCCAGTTTTACTGAATAAAAGTGGGGTTTAAAGGGGTCAAAATTATATAGACATATTTTTGTGATGATTTTCGCCAAGCAGTGAAGCCACGTAGCTCCAATACCCTTCGAAGTGTACAGCTAAGCCCAGATTGCGAGAACAGAAATATCAACCAACAGAAGTTCTACTATATCCCGGATGTCAGGAAATAGGTTCAACCAAGACATTTTTAGACAACAAATTCGTCATTAAAAAACTGCGATTTTTGCGATAAAAAAAATATATATATATAATATATATATATATATATATATATATATATATATATATATATATATATATATATATATATATATATATATATATATATATATATATATATATATATATATATCTCACCTGTCATAGGGATATGATGGGGTGGGGAGGGATGGGGTTGGGTATGTGAAGTCGTTTGTTCCCTTGAATCTATTCTGGATCCGTTCCTGATATATTGAAACCATATAGACAGAGCAGCGTCTATGCTGAACGTAGATATATTCTACAGCATATGCATACCGCTCATTACACGCATTTGACACGTGCGTAAGGGAAACTGTTTGCAAGAAAGCGAGATAACCTAACATTTCCAATTCTAAAGCGAAGCACGGGGACACGTCTAACGAACGCCATATAGAGATTCTAAAACGAATGATCAAAGCCAATATATATTACAGTGGCCCTCAACTCCCATTGTATAGACTGAATATAAGAGACAATAAACATTATCAAAGAGTAAAGATACAACTGAGCAAAGATGAAACTGTATATATTTTAGAACAAGTACAGTAAGGTATTTTAGTGTTTGTATATGTAGTAATAACGGTTAATTAAACGTCAAAGCATCTATAATATATTCCACAAGAGTGCTGTGAACTTTCAAGTTAAGTGAAAACAAGAAAAGAGCAAAATTCTTGTTATATATTAATAAAATATCAAAGATTCAAGAGAGCCACCAAATGAGTTATAAGCGTTATACCTCGATAGGGTTATTAGTCTCTACTTTTTACCAACGCCGTATTTACAAACAAACAAACAAACCAGAAAAGCAAACAAACAGAAACACGAAAAAAAAAAACAAAAAAAAAACAAAAAAAAACAACAACAAATAACAACAAAGAAAAAATAAATAGAAATAAATAAATAAATAAATAAATAAATAAATAAATAAATAAATAAATAAATAATAATAATAATAATAATAATCATTATAATAATAAAAAGAAAAATGTCAGCGACGAGAATACTTTGACAAATACTTCCAATACAACTCCTATAGCTAATCAATTTATGATTTTAAACACAAATATGACATAAAAATTTATAAGGTATTTACCATAAATATACGGACAGCTTAACGTATTACCATAGCCTAAAATCTGAACAAATCCAATTTTGATTCCTGCTAATGTGTCTGAGAATTGTTGGATGAGTGGCAAACGTTGTAGACCCAGATCAGACGCCGCGTTCTAATCTGGGCCTACAACGTTTGCCCAGACCTGACTGTC
This sequence comes from Anodontia alba, assembly GCA_964016985.1. Lineage (NCBI taxonomy): Eukaryota > Metazoa > Mollusca > Bivalvia > Lucinida > Lucinidae > Anodontia > Anodontia alba. Next base: position 40,194,511 of record OZ024830.1, on the reverse strand, counting down.
CAAATGTAGGTTAAATGCGGTAATAACTACAATATTTCGCTGAAATATTTATGCATTTATTAGAATTTTCCCAAGTTTTTATTGTAATTTAGGACTCAATATCGGGAATCCAGGAACGGCTGATGTTTTGTAGTTAAAACTGACTATTGAATTTCCTACTCCAATAATGAACAAATCGGACGTCACTTCGTTTTTTATGAGAACAACATCATATATCATGTTTACGTTAAATATTTGAACGCCTGGGCCCAGTTGTTCAAAGCTAACGACGTCGTTAGTTAACGATTCGTTAAAATTTACATCGAGTGATATGCAAATATGCTGAAATTTTTTGCTGAAAAAATGTGAGTAGCTTTTGCAGTGCAAAAGCTACTCACATTTTTTCAGCAAAAAATATCTGAATATTGTATATTGAATCCGCTAAAACAGTTAACGAAATGACCCTTAACGAGCTCGTTAAGCTAACGACGCTTTGAACAAATGGGCCCTGAATTCCTTATTATACTTGTGCTAAAATATGAGCAAGCCCATTTTACTACATAAATGAGTAGTAGTCGAAAACGTAGAGGTAATTTTTGTAATATATACGACTTATTTTGAAAAGGTATTATCGTAATGGATATTATTGATGATGTTATTAATTTACATTAAACATATTCCTCAAAAATAGACATTCATTATCCAAGAAAGACTTAATAAATTGATACATGGTATTCATACAATCATAAAATGTGGCACCTGACAGCCTGTAAAACTTCAATTAGTCTCTCATTCTTGAAATGAAATGACTTTTTTTTATCGTATCTCTGAATTAATGTTGCCAACATTAATTCAGAGATACGATAAAAATCATTTCATTTTTGATCTAGTTAAAAAATGAGAGACTAACAGAACTTTTTACAGGCTGTCAAATGCCTCATTTTATGATCGTATTAATCCTATATATCACTTTATTAAATTTTTCTTGGGTAAAAAATGTCTTATTTAGAGAATTAAGGAGCCTTTAATATAGACACACCTATGAAATGTTCAAACGTTGGTAGTAACTCTTTCTTTTTTTATCCAACTTTTGTAAATTTTGCTTTATTGCATCCAACGTAATATACTTACACATACGTGAAGATACACAGGGAATGCTACAGCATATTTTAGCTTTTCTGAGGCACCAAAAGAAGGAGAGAGAAGAACAATAAGAAAACAACGAATAAAACAAATGTCACATCTGAAACCACCGATACACAAACAAATAACTGACTGCAACTGAGGAACCGCCTTGGAACGGTCAGTAGAAAAACTACTTGGTGTTTGAACCAGTTTTACTCTCGCGGAACCTCGTCCTTAATTCTCATGAAGCTCCGAACTACAAACATATATTCGGTGTGCACACGGTCTTCTACCTCAACTGTGAAACTTCACAGTAAAACACAAGTGATCATCAACACTTTGATAGAACATGTCGAGTCGAGAAAGGCATCATCGTCGCGTGATAAAGAAACCTATAAGAGGTATAGACACTATTTACTAAGAATAATAAGATAGACAGACCTGGTCTCGAGGTTATAAAACTTTTTTTTCATGCCTGAGCATGATCTTTTTCATGCTAATAAATCTCAAATTACTAATAATGCCAAATTCTTTCTTGCTAAACATAACTGAGCTTGAAAATTTCTCTGCTAATAAATATGAAAATGCCAATTTTAATTAGCATTTCCATATTTGTTAGCAGAAAAAAATTTCATGCTCAGCTGAGTTGAGCATGAAAAACGTTTTATAACCTCGGGGCCAGGTCAAAAACCAAACTACTCCTAATGGTTCGATCACTGTTGGCCATTTCGTTTATTATAAGAGGAACAGGTACACTTTGAGGAAGACGATTCTTTAAAAATTGCTTCCGTCCTCTTCTGAAAAGAGGTCTTTTCTTGTAGGAAAGAATTTGCTCCCAGATGAGGGAGCAAATTCTTTCCTTCGAGATTAGACCGCTTTTCAAAAGGGGCTTGGCTTGCAGTGAAAAGAACATGATATCTCAATAAATATCTCATTTAGGGGAAATGGAAAAAAATCTACAAAGAGTATCCGGTCCCCTTAAGACATGTTATTTGGTAGTCAGATGGACTTATTCAATCTACGGCTATGTCCCCATAAAACACATCCTCTGGTAGTCAGACGGATTTATTAAATCTTTAGAATAAGTACGGCAAAGAGAGTAAAATTTTCATAGACCTTTCACTTCAGACCATTTGTCTTGCCCGGTTTGTTGAAATACGGAATAAATATAAGCCGCGTCATGTGAATATGCTTTCGCGTCATATGCGAACAGCGAAGGTCCTGATCAGGCTGCTCATTTAGGGGAAATGGAAAAAAATCTACAAAGAGTATCCGGTCCCCTTAAGACATGTTATTTGGTAGTCAGATGGACTTATTCAATCTACGGCTATGTCCCCATAAAACACATCCTCTGGTAGTCAGACGGATTTATTAAATCTTTAGAATAAGTACGGCAAAGAGAGTAAAATTTTCATAGAACTTTCGCTTCAGACCATTTGTCTTGCCCGGTTTGTTGAAATACGGAATAAATATAAGCCGCGTCATGTGAATATGCTTTCGCGTCATATGCGAACAGCGAAGGTCCTGATCAGGCTGCTCTGATCCGCATGCTGATCAGGACCTTCTGTGTTTGCTTTCCTGTCCCAATCACAAGACACAGTAGTATTTATTGCAAAGGAACGTTTCAGGTTGTGTGCCTTCATTGGCTTATATGGGCTTTTCCTGATTGCATATGCACCGAAGATGCCTTTTCTCATGGCACGGCTTATATCCAATACAGAACGTCTTTTGTAACACAAATAGCCTGTCTTGAGGCTGACAAACACATATCTTATCAGAGCATTTGTATCAACAAGAGCTTGATGTCTGTAAACAGTTCAACAAAACAATGCAATTTACGAGGAAAATTTGTTTAAAAGATTTGTTTCTTCTATATCGGTCGGTAACTTATCATAATCTCCAGAGACCAAATACAGTAAACAGCCAACCGCTATGGGTTCAAGAAGTACGTGACAACTATTATGTGTGCTAGATGTACCCTTTTGTACAACGCTTCCATTAAGTTAACAAGTCTATAAAATACAGTCGACTCTCGTTTTCTCAAACTACATGAAACACTTCGTGATATCCGTACTTCGACATATCACATTTGCGGAAATGAGGAAAACAATTAATTGAACAGCCACTTCTCCTTTTTTCCGCAATATTTTGTTGCCTATTGGTAGATCTCTGTGTTAAAACAGGGACCAGGTTGTCACTTCGAGATAACAGAATGAATATATATGTAATTTGATTCCTACTTAGAGATGTTTTGAAAATATTGTGGAAAAGAGGAGAAATTGCTCCTAAGGAGCAAATTTCTCCTTTTTTCCGCAATATTTTGTTGCCTTTTGGTAGATCTCTGTGTTAAAACAGGGACCAGGTTTTCACTTCGAGATAAGCGATTATTCGAGATAAGCGAGTTCGAGATAACAAGTCGACTGTATGTACTCCCATGGACACCCGTTATATGTAGTGAAAGCAGGGGCTACCTTATTAGGAGGATACTTTCAGAATTTTGGAGTTCTTACATGGACGCCAATAATGGTTCAATTCATCGCGAAAGCTACGCATTTTTAAATACTGACTTATTCCAAGAGGTGATGTTTTGCCATGGAAACCAGAAGGAGAAAATATCCTGATCTGGCGTGTGACTGCATCAAAACAGAATAACTCAAACGTGACGTTTTTTAGTAAAGCTAGTTACTCGTAACTACTTACGATAAACCACAATATTCTTAATCAGCAGTTTTACACAGTCTAGCTGTTGTACAATGAAAAAAAAAGCAAAAAAAAAAAAAAAAAAAAAAAAAAAAAAGAAAAAGAAACCCCCCCTCCTCCCCCCCCCAAAAAAAAAAAACAAAAAAAAACGCCCCCCCCCCCAAAAAAAAAAAAAAACCACAAAAAAACAACGAAACAACAAACAAACAAGCAGTTTTTCTATGTTTGTTTTATATTGCTTTTCCTCATGGATTTTTTTCCAAGAATTTTCGTATGAATAACGTAAATGTCCATAACAAATATGACGTTATCGACTTTAGGCTTACCTTACGCCAGCCCAAAATCACAAAATGACGTTCAAAATACTACAATGTTAAAATGCCACTTACAAATGGTTAGACGACTTGTTAAATGTTGCAAGAAAAATATTGCTTTACAAGTGGAATATTTGTTATTGAGAACCGCATACGTTTTGCACAAGAAGCTGGCCCCGAGGTTATAAAACTTGTATTCATGCTGTATTCAGCTGAGCACGAAAATTTCTCTGCTAGTAAATATGAAAATCCCAACAATAGCTGGCATTTTCATATTTATTAGCAGAGAAATTTTCATACTTAGCTATGTTTAGCAAGAAAGAATTTGCAATTGCTAGTAATTTGAGATTTATTAGCAGGACAAATTCATACTCAGCTGAGTTGAGCATGAAAAAGTTTTATACCCTCAGGGCCAGAAATGCATGACAACAAAAGCTGTGTATTAGACTATAGACTGGTAGCACTAGATCATGCCAAGCAGTGTATTGTGGTCACGTGAGAAGCACCTGACTGGTCTGTTAATGGGACAAGATACACTTGGATGATTTTTTACCGTTTCTGTACTTTCCTGTTTGCTTCACTGCACATCAGGCCATTCTAATTGTTTGTTTGTGTTGAGATTTTACGGCCCAGTCAACCTTTTAGAGTCATGTCGAGCACGATCAGTTTACCTAACCACACATTTTCATGGGCATGTTTAGTAAGCGGTTAATGGCATTTGTTCACATTCTTTCGCCAGAAACTGGCAACTGTTTGTTTGTGTTGAGGTTTTCGGCCCAGTCAATCCGATGGACCCCATCAAGCGCGATTAGTTTACCTAACCACACATTTACTGGGCAGGATTAGTCCTTTAAGCGGTTAACCGGTATTGTGCACATTCTTGCGCCAGAACAAAATGACAACTGCCCTTCTTGAATCAGCGGAAGGGTCAAGTCCTTCTCAAAAGGGATCTATTCTATAAGAAAAGAATTTGCCTTCTCTGGTGCACCTCTAATCAGAAGGAGATAGAAACAATTTGACAGAGTTGACTCCCATGAAAATGTATATTTTTTCCCTTAATGCCTTCAAGTGACGTTATACGAAGGCATTAATTCAATAGATGCATCAGAGACTATCAGTTTTTGATACATAGTTATACTCGTATTGTTTTATTAATTACCGATGCGTTGATGGTGTTTTACGCACAAAGGTCCACTCAGTAATTGCATGACGACGGTAAGGCGGATAATAATAAAGGCTCCATGCAGAATATATAGGATCTGTACATCACAAGAAAGATTCCATCCTGAACTGGATTCGAACACCCAGTCCGCCAGCGAGTGCTAAAACTAACGCAATATCGATGCTATTTGAAGCGCAGTTCTTGAGTTTTAGAACGACATATATATATATATATATATATATATATATATATATATATATATATATATATATATATATATATATATATATATATATATATATATATATATATATATATATATATATATATATATATATTCTTGATCTTTTTCCGTTGCCGCTTGTGAAGTACATTTGAACTGCTCCACGGGAAAAGGAGTCTTCTGGGCTTATGCTGATCAATGCCTTTGCTGCCTGCTTAGCTTATACAAATATTGGATACTGTAAAATATTTTGGTAGTATACTCGTACAACAGAACCTTATCAGATTATGCGGCTTAGCTGGCTGGCCAGGATCGGGAATTTAGTATGACGCCAATGATCCATCTTTCACAGAACGCGGCTCATGTATTGCATATTCATGAGATACTTGCAAATTACTTCCCCAACTATTCATTCCTTATGACAATAGGTAATTATGTCACAACATTTACTAATTCATGATCCGTTTTCTTGCCATCGGCATTGCATTTTGTCAACAGGAAAATGCGTAATAGTAGTTCATTGTAGTATAGTAGGTTTGCTCCTTTTCGTCTGAAGTTCAACTATCAAATTACGTACTTATCAATTTATTATTTTAAGAAAGTACGCCTTAGGGAAACTGCGGAGCTTGCCTACTTACTGCTGTACTCGTACGACACATCCATGCTTTAAGGGGAAATAATTAGTTGCTTTTCCACCAATTGTACAAGGAAGAAAACTTTTGTGACTTCCTGTTTGCTTTTGTGCGCCCCAAAATCCATCCTGAAAAGGAAGCTACTCTAAAAAAAAAAAAAAAAAAAAAAAGATTAGGGAGGAAATTCTTTCTATTTGAGTAGAACTCTGTTCAGAAGGGAGATGAAATGATTTTGACAGGGTTACCTCACCTGAAAGTGTATTCATTCCCTGTAAGGACTTCATCCGTGGTATAAATCAATAACCAAAGAAAGGGTACAATGGAAAAGCACTACGTTCCCAAGGCACAGAGAGAAAAGAGACGTGGAAAAAATGGCAATATAAAACAACATATATCCAATAACGAAAAACGCACAAAGATGAGCTAGGGTAAGGGGCTTTAACTGGCTTCACTCGCGAGAAACCCCAACCTTATTTCTAATACAAAGGAAGGCATTGATCAGGAATCAGGAATCGATACAATTACCTAACACCTTCCGTTCTAAGACACCAAGGGAAAAGAAGGACGCACTTAAAGTAATGGCACCAAAATCAAAACACTACAAGCAGAAAGGAGAGTTTCTTTCCAAAAAATGGCAAAACGGCTATCCAAAATAAAACTTTCACCAAGACATACATGCAAAGACATACAATGACAAATATAGTAATGCACCTGCAAAATTATACATTTGCTTGCGGTCCTCGTAGGGGCTTTCTGCCTCCCAGTAAAACTCTTTGATCACAAACTATGATAGAATAAAGTAGGGTGCTCAATGGCAACTTGAATCCCAGAGCAAAAGCAAGTAGGACACACTTACCGACTACAAACAACTACAGTCAGGCGCGAACCTTTTGGAACAGATTGAGGAGGGATCTTCGCTCAATCTAAGGCATGACGCGCTGTCGTGCAATTAAAGGGAGGAGTAAATTTAACAACCATTATTCCGTCAACAGACAGGCATGCAGATTGATGCAGAATAATTGTGTTGGTACATACCTTATTTTAACGACTGACAGCCTTTTTGAATGGTTCCGAAACGTCAGTAACTTCAAATAATCTTTCGGAATTTATAGACTAAAGCACCATAAAATTCTGATAGACATTTGTGCAGCAATGGTTTCAACCACTATATTTGGAAATTCATTCAAAGGGCAAGATACACATGGTAGACGTTTCCGCCATTTGTTACAAAGGAGAGGACTTGTGACTTCTTGCTTGTTTCCAAGTCCCTTGTGAAAGGAGTCTATTCTAACAAGAAAGAATTTGCTCCCTTTGGGATGCATATACCGGAAATGCGCTCCCTTTGGGAGCAAATTCTTTCCTGTTAGAGGAGACCCCTTTTAGCAAGGGGTGCATAAACAATTCGGCAGAGAGTTACCTACCCTGAAAGCGCATCCATTTCCTTTAAAAATAACGGCAATAAAACCTGACAAAAATATTTTACATAGATTATGATGCTTATAATCTTGTTAAAGAAGTTTAGCAGTTCAAATGTTTATTCAACATTGACCTCATATACCGGAAATGCGCCAATGTTTACAACAACATACAGAGACCGCCTTGCACAGCCGTTTAACATAATATATAGGTTGTCTAGTCATTTTTAAAACAAAATTTCACAGTTTATAGTACAGCTTAAAGGAACCGGATACATTTGATAGCTTGTCCGCCAGTTTTACGAGGGAGACAACTTTTGCCACTTCCTGTTTTCTAGCTTCATTCTAATGTAATGCCCTTCTGAAAAGAAGTCTTTCCTAAAAGAAAAGAAACTGATCCGAAGTGTGAGAAATTCTTTCCTTTTAGAACAGACTCGTTTTCAGAAGGGAGACAAAACAGGTTTTACGGAGTTACCGCCTCTGCAATGGTATTAGTTTCCCTTAACATAAAGATATTGACATCTTATACCTGATCTAAATTCGCTGTTTAATGGATATGTAGCAAACGAATATGCAAATTGTTATCAAAGGACTATGGAAAACCGAATACAAAGAGAAACAATAAAAATAAACAAAACATAGTTGTGACCTTCTTATTCTTCAAGTATATTTTTTTAGAAATGCTAAGTGTTTGGTATGATATCACTGTATTTACCTTACATATTAAGACACTTTAATTCCTGACATATTAGTCTTTGAACACTTATATTCTAATACCTGCTGATGTGCCAAAAACCGCTGGATAGCTGATAAACGAGTGAGCCCCTGACAAAACGCCACGTTTTGTGGCGTCTGGTCTGGGTCTTCATTATTTGCCCATGCTTTTTTATCCCAATACTTAGCGTAAATACAGTACTCTAAGTTCACTTTTATTGGAACACGTTTTAAGATTTGTCCTGTGTATACGGACACCATAACTCCTTACCAGGGCCCAGTTATTCAAAGCGTCGTTAGCTTAATGAGCTCGTTAGTGGTCAAAATATTAACTGTTCTTGTAAGTATTCACAGGTATTTTTGCTGAAGAAATGTGAGTAGCTTTTGCAAATGCAAAAGCTACTCACATTTTTTCAGCAAAAATATCAGCATATATGCCATATTTAATGATCAAAGTTTTAACGATACGTTTACTAACGACGTCATTAGTTTTGAACAACTGGGCCCAGAATGTCCGGAGTTTTGCACAAAATGTAAGTGGAGATACTAAGGAAATGCCGCAGTTACGATGCGTAGCCATCTCGAGGCACCAAAAGAGGGAGAGATTGGGAATAAATAAGGCCAACACAAACGCCACTCATGAAACCACAGACACAATAAGACTAACATCATTTCAGTCCTTCGGGATGTGACAAAGAAGTTGGCTTAATGACAAACATTTAAGGTACTGATCAAACGCCTTCGAAGTTGATATGGGTAAGTATTGTTTGCTTGGACATGTCTTTCCGAATATTTAGGGTAATTATGTAGGCTACATATGGTAAAGTGTAAAACTGTAAGCTGGAAACTAGAAAGAGTCTACTGAATGCTGTTTTAGAACAGATATTGCGAATTTACGATAATCACAGTATAAGTAGGACTATGACCAGACTTTTTTTCAGTTCTACAAATGCAGTTTTATACTTCACTATAGTGTAGTTTATAGTTTCGGGTCCTTTGTGATCACTTATTTCATTCCGGGATTTTGAAAATTCATATGAGGGTAACTGATGAAGCCGAAATGGCCGACACTAGCCAGTCAGAAAACGAGACATCTGCCGTTTTCGGGTTTGCAAGTTTATTCATTGCTCACAAGGGTCACGCCATTTAGAATCTATTTATGATCAAAACAGTTTTTTTTTTTTTTTATAAAGAAATGACGTTTCCTTTAATAATTTAGGATAGTGCACACGCCAGAAAACGTCTTTGAGTTAGCAGTAATGAGACATATCTCTATATCAACATAAATCATGTCAGAATTCATCCTGTTTAAGCAAGATAGATTAATTCGGAAATGATACCTATCGAACGTTTTCTCTGCGATTAAAATTCAGTGCCCTGTACAAAAGAAAATACCGATACATTATCTAACTCAGAAAACCGCTGAGTTTGGAATGAACTGACTGGGCAAAAAAGTAAAAATCAAGTATTTAGGATGACAGTCATGTCATGGGACTGTACGCAACGTTTTGCATTTAACCCATTTATGCCTAGCGTCCCATAAAAGGGACATCGGTAGATAGTGTAAATCCATATCAGATGCCACAGAACGCGGCGTCTGATCAGGGTCTACACAGTTTGCATCAAATACAGATTTTTTTTTATAAAACATAGTAATAATAAAACTAACCAGACACCCTGCTATTGGAAATAGACCAGTCCAAAGAGTTGTGGTAGAAGAGTCCACTCAGCATATACAGGTTAACTTATATCACAAGAATTTTCTCTTAATTTCTGACCCTCATCCACGATTCCCCCTAGTATCATATAAAGTGGTGAATTAGTTGGTTTCCCTGAATAAACGAAACACTTTAACTTGTAATTGTCTCTTTATCTAGAAAAAATGAAATGTTTTCGTTTCCTAAACCCCCCATTGAAGAGGAGCAAAGACTAACTTTACACAAGTCATTAAAGAGTTTCTGAAGTTGAAAGATTAATCTTTACTCTGCTAACTATAGATAAAATCAGACGACTTATAAATATTTGTCTTTTTCACAGTAAACTAGACGGCGTTTTCATTCAAATTGTTTTCGAATGAGACAACTGAGAAAATGTTAAGTATTATTTTCTGCTAAAATAGTAAAAAAAAAAACACTTATTCTCACGCGATGATTTAACATTCTCGGCGCCAAATCTTGCAACGAAAACGAGCTGGAACACGTAATGAAAGGCTTAATTTGCAACATAAGTATGTTGTCTCTTTGCACTAAAGTTAAAATGATGTGCTTTCTTTTGTAGCCAGAGCAGTCTTTGAATCAAATTACCCTCAAAATTGAAATAGTGCATTCCCAATTACGATCAAAATCAGCAAAACAAAAAAAAAAAAAAAAAAAAAAAAAAAAAAAAAAAAAAATTAAAAAAAAAAAAAAAAAAAAAAAATATAAAAAATAAAAAGAACCAAATCAAAAACATTCGATTTAATTAATTCATGAAAATATGCGTGCATTTTTGTTAAAACAAAATATATAGAAGAAACCTTTTCAGGTTACCAGTGCATTCGAGTTGATCTGCATATTTTTCAGAATATATAACACCACATTTGCATGAAGAAGACTGTCCAGAATTAATCTGACAAGAAAATGGAGCTGTTTAGTTCACCTAAAAAAAAAGGAAATTTATTACGTACAGCGGTATGCCACAGCCAGAGCGGTTAACGTGTATTGGCGAGATCTGATCAAGGTCCTTTGCATGCCAAGAGGCTGTATAATCAGTGGTAAAGAGTAAATGCATTAATTGTATGCGAACAGCGACGGTCTTGAGCAAACTGAATGAGCATTGTTCATATAACATCACGAAAACATACCTATATAATTTTGACCCCCTTAAACCCCACTTTCATATAGTAAAACTGGTGTTTACATGGGTATACATTATTTTTCTTATTCCTGCTCAAAAACTTAGATTGTGGGTACTCGTTAGAACCACCTCGCCGAGGCAGTTCTAACGAGTACCCACAATCTATGTTCTGAGCAGAAATATGAAAAATATCAGAGTTTTTATATGAAAATTTACCATTTTTGGAGGTGAAATTTTCTATATATCTGGATAGGCTTGTTTCCGTAATGAGATCTACGGTACATTTTCCTATATGTAGTTCCGAATATAAATGGTTTTCCTGTCACGACAGCGAGTGCTTCGTCTCCTGATCCGTGACCACAGTAATGCATCAAATGCTTGTTACATATGTTTTTGTAATGATAAATGACTTGAGTGCTACTTGGTTGAAGTCTACTTATTTTGTTAGATATCTGTCTAACTGCAACATTCCTGATTAATATTAACCCTTAAAGCCAGGCAGACCAAAACCAGTACCTGTGCAAACAGTGTAGAGCCGTCTCATGAGGGTCTACACTGTTTGCCGTTCTGTTTTTGGTACTGGATTGAAACCCCGATTTGTATCAGAAGATAAATCCAAATTCAAGAATGGAGGAGTCCATTTCCGAAACTTAGGGACGAAAGGGTTAAAATAATTGGAAGATTATGTAAATTATGTGTAATACGCTACAGTTTGGTGGCTAAATGTTAAAGCTACAATATCCTCATCGTGTTCCGTACACTGAATATTCGGGCAAACAGATCTGAGGAAACAGTGTAGACCGAGATCAGAACGCGGTGTGTGATCAGGGTAAGCACTGTTTGTCATACATCCACTAATGTTCATACACAGGCATGTAATTATATAGAATCAAATTTTAGGACAAGAATTGTAAAGAGCTGAGGTACACTAAGGGCAAATAGGGTACCGGTTGATGCTACCATGCATTTCGATGTAACAAAATAATGTTGTTGGCTTTTCAGTATAGCCTCTATGGACCAACTCTCGAATATATTTTTAGCTATGATTAATCAAACATTAACATAAAAGAAATGCTGAAAAATTATTTTACTTACAGTTTGTAGAGGCAACTTCGGGAAAGTCACTGACCTACATTTTTTTCCGTGACGTCACATGTTTACCGCTAGAGATCCTCCAATGTAAAGTGGGTAAAACTCATGTCCAGTTTGACTAAATGGTACCAACTCTCGCACCTGCTGTTTTAAAGTACATTTATGTGTTGTATGAAAAAATAATGATGAAAAATCATAGGACATTTATTAAACAAACATGTGTGTACAAATTCGTTCATATAACATGTAGGATCCTGAGTATATTTGTCAGAAACAGACAGGCCTGTAAATTCACTCTTCAATACAATATTATCATTATTTTAAGTTGATGGTAGTAGTGGTAGTAGCCTAGTAGCAGTAGGAGTATGCATCTCTGAGACAGATAGACAAACAGCCATACACCCACACACATGCACAGCACATTACCATCACCTCTGACCCCCATGTAAGGTTACCCACCAAAGGAGGTTGTTTCACATTTAAAAATACAGTGACGTACAATGATAGTTCCCTGTCGTGCGCCATTGACTTTGATGACATTTAGGAAATTCCGTGGCTGGATTATTTTGGTTTACGTCTGTGCAGGCAATGTTTTATTTATTTGTTTTGGATTACAAATCAAGGTAGGGTTGTTTTGTCTAGTATTTTCATTAACGAAGAATTTGTCTTTTTAAGTTTGTATTGCTTTCTTTTTCTTTCTATTCTTTCTATCCGTCGTCTGCATAGATTACAGCGTGAGGCAAGGTCTTGGAACTTCGCCAGGAAAATCGCGTGCCAATTGATGGACATGTTAATATCTTAGTTGGCATAGATTTTATTTTTGTTTATAAGTTTTTAGGGTAAAAGTAATATTTAGTGCGAGAGTTGGTTCCAGTCGAGAGTTGGTATCTTGAAGCTATGTTACGTATCGCAAGAAAAAAAAAACAACAAAAAAACGATATATGGCATACGGACAGCTAAGACACAGATTTTTATCGTCTGGTGAAGGCCTTCTCTGTGCGTTGATATATATCTAGTATTCATCGATTTTTTAATCCTTTCATCACTGAGTTTTTGAAATGCAATCTTCCATCCCTGAATTCAAGTACGTCCATTTATTCAAATAAGGTTTAAGTCTAAATAAAAAACGGAATGACAAACAGTGTAGATCATGATGAGACGGCTCGTGACGAGTCGTCTCATCATAACCTACACTGTTTGCATAGGCATCTGTTTTGGTCTTCCGGTTGAAAGGGTTTAGCTGACAATGAAAAAAAAAATAAATTTCTACTTCGTTGGCCGCATATAGTATATATTTTTTTCCATCTCCTTTATGGCAAAGGACAGCCTTCTGAACAAAACCATTTTGGATAAACTTCGTTCAAACTTTAAGACGGTTATAGTAAGCAAATGCTTTCCTTTTAGAGTGGTGTCCATTACGAAAACACGCCTATTAAAATATATTGAACATTTTACAATCAAAAAAAAAAAAAAAAAAAAAAAAAAGAAAATTTTTGGATAAAAAATTCTGACAGTTTTCATATTTCTGCTCAAAACATAGATTGTGGGTACTCGTTAGAACTGCCTTGCTGAGGCAAGTTAATCCCAGTTAACCCCAATTTTACGAAATAAAAAGATGGGTTTGATGGGATCAAAATTATATAGGTTTGTTTTCGTGGTGTTCAGAAGGACATGCTGTAAAGCAAACACAAAGTCATAAATGTTTTCTTTAAAGCATTCCCCTAAGTAATAAAATGAGCGGGTGCACAAGAAAGCATACACAAACCTTAAACGGAGCAATTCGAAATCAAAGTGCATGTCAGATCATATTGGCGGACTTTCGTTGCTTGCGTACACATTATTTGAATTTATCGGTTCGCCAAACAAAATATATATGTACTCTTTGACCGGACTACGCGAAGGACAGGTTAGCCTGGTGTTTGCATTTTGCAGATTTGTAACAGAAGAAATGACTCTCATGTCATACAATGAGCCCCCAGTTCCCGCTATACATCCGCGCAGTCTGATCAAGGTCTATCCTTTTCGTCCATATATTTTGTAGTATCCTTTTTTCTATGAGCAGGCAACTAAGACAGTGAGCAGACTTTGCAAGTGCGCATGCTGAAAAAACTTTTTTCAAGCATTCATATTAAATCATGACAATCAGTGCCGAGTTGATCAAAGCATCGTTAGCTTAACGAGCTCGTTAAGGGTCATTTCGTTAACTGTTTTAGCGAATTCAATATACAATATTCTGATATTTTTGGCTGAAAAAATGTGGAAAGCTACTCACATTTTTCAGCAAACAATTTCAGAATATTTGCGTATCACTCGATGTAAATTTTAACGAATCGTAACAAACGAAATCGTTAGCTTTGAACAACTTGGCCCTGTTTAATTAAAAACTAAGCCAGTCAAGGACTATATGTGGCAGAATGAACTAAACGCACTATGCGTTGATCTATCATGCACATATTGCACTTCTGGTGAAAGCGGTATGTAAATGAGCTCCACGTAAACATCACATTTGCACTAATAATATAGATTTGCACGTAAACAAGACACATCATTTGCATCTTGCGTCTTCTGTAGACAGTCGATGTCCTAAAAACTACGAATGTAGAATGTATTCACCTTATATAACAGCAGAAAGGCCATCAAAAGTCAGTCTGTACTTTGTTTTAAAAAAATCTAATTGTATGACTGTAGTCGTATACGACATTCATGTCAACTAACCAATATATCACCAGTTACTTCTAGCACTCGAATATTTATTGTTGCAGACGCAGAAAGATATATGTCATGTCCTCAGCGAACATGAATACCCCGATCGGCCTAGAAGTGTAGTCTCTATATATGTACTCCTAAACTGAATGCTAGTAATGTTTTTACTATTTATAAACTCTTCAGGACATGGAACATATTTGATAGGAAGCATACACTTTGACAGACTGTTAGCTGTCAAAAATACATGCGCTGTTCTTTTTCTAAATTAAAACAGTAATTTTGTTTCTTTGATGTTTAATTTTTAATACAGTAAAGGAACAAAATTCAAACTGACAGCTTTATTGTTTTATTATACTTGCTGTAAACTGGTAATCACCCAAAATATTTGAATCTTTCATGCTAAAGAAATGTAAACGAAAGTCATTTTTCTTTTAGACATTTCGTTGTTGCTGGATTGGTAAACAGAATGACACCTGATCTTCAAGGAGTGGCAAAAATAACTGTTTCAACAATGTTGATCGAAGTAACTTTTTTTTCAAAAGTGTAAGGATTGCACACTAAAATAAATAAACGTACATGTGACATCCCAGTGAATCAGAAGATGTCAATTTGGTTCCCATTTAATCTATAGACTATATAACATGGATATTATGCGACAGACGGCATGATTAATCTTAACCCTTGCCCTGATAAATAAATTAAGATGGCACACTCACTTAAAATTTTCAGCCAATCAGATTACTTGATTCAGATTGTTGATATAAATTCACATACTGAACGGTAAACAGTGCAGATCCAGATCAGTTGGCTTCTTAGAAACCAACTGATCTGAATCTACACTGTTTGCAAAGGCGGGATATATCCGGTTTTCAGCAGAACTAGGGTTAACCCAACAGTTGGTCATACCTCTATGCTTTCCTGTTAATTTACACGGATGCCTGATGTCATGTCTTTATTTGGACTCCACGGTTCGCTTAGTGATTTTCTTTAACTCCAGCTGCCAGTGTCTGAGAATTTGCCACTTGTCTGAGCCATCCTCCTTATTTCAGCACAGCCATTTAATTGGATTTACACCTTTTTCTGTGACATTTCAACATTTGAAGCTTGTGTCAAACTTTGGTACTAGTAAAATGAAATACGAGTAACTCCACGCCACGGTAGAGTTTACTACTGACTGTTCCACGGCGATGGTTCTGATGTTGTGTGCTCTTTGTGTGGCGTGAGACTACTTCCTGTTAAGCTTTTTCTTATTTTGTCCTGTTCAATGTCTTATTGATACTTTGGTGGATTCTGTCTGTATTGTGATGACCTCGTTGTGGTGGAAAGGCAGTTGGTTGCTTTCTTTTCCTTTGGTTTGTGGCACATTTCATTACGAAAACACGCCTATTCAAATATATTGAAAATTTCACCACCAAAATTGAAAGTTTTCAGATAAAAATTCTGATATTTTTCATAGTTTTGCTCACACATAGATTGTGGGTACTCGTCGAGGCGGTTCTAACGAGTACCCACAATCTATGGTTTTGAGCAGAAATAAGAAAAAATAATATATACACCTGTAACCCCCAGTTTTACTAAGCATATAAAAGTGGGGTTTAAGGGGGTCAAATTTATATAGGTATGTTTTCGTGATGACTATCTTTCATGGTTTGTCATGGTCATGTCGAGCGCGGTCAGTTTACCTAACCACACATATACTGGGCAGGCTTAGTCCTCTAAGCGGTTAACCAGTATTGTGCACATTCTTTCGCCAGAAACTGACAACTGCCCTTCTTGAATCAGCGGAAGGGAGAGAATAAGCGTATATTTCATGATCAATCTCCACGAAAGAATGTTGCCGACCTCGGCGGGGTTTGAACCCGCGACCTCCTGGTCTCCAGTCACATGGTATGTTTATTCTTCCTCTTGGTGTCATGGTATGCTATGCTCTGTGATTGTGGCTCATTCTGGGCATCTTCTACAGTGTTTTCTTTACAAGAGATTATCTTATTAATAATTTTAAATTACCTGTAGTGTGAAAATGCCTTAATTGATAATCTCATTACTTTAGTCGATATTAATAATCTTACAACATTACTGAAAATAATATGATTTTAAAAGTTTTATACAATAATTAAATGAACAATTAGAGCCAACATAGATGAAACAAGTTATTTTCATTGGCTCACCTGTACGAAAGTACTGGATTAGCTTTTGCACTTCCTGTGGCGTCGGCGTATGCGATGGAGTCGGTGTTGGCGTTTACTAGTATTTAGGGCTCAATGGCAAGCTGAAGCAGGACCACAATGGCCCCAACTTCAGGCATTGATAGTCATGGGCGAACCACCTGGCCCAGATTTAGGGCAGAGAGGCGCCATATAGTCTAAGACCCGACTCACCGTCGTACAATTAATGAGCAAAGCACAGTATCAACTATAAGTGGATTAACAACCATATATACAGTTTGACTAATACATTCATGTTGTGACGTATCTTGATTTTATAACGACTCACAATCGATTTCGATACATTAGTATACAAACATTTTTGCAGCGTTTTGGAATGGACAGCGTGATATTATAACTTGACATGGCTGTCATATGTATGAAAACATATATATTGCGTAATATACTACACACTACATCAGTTGCGCACTCTGATTTTAGTCTTCGTTGGGCGCACGTAAAAAAGTACGTTTTCTCTCGTTGCGGCGCTAACGTAGAATAAATTATTATAAAAGGAAACATCACATTTGCAGTAATAGTCCAACAAAGAGACACTTCAACGGATAAACACAGGAGTTAGATGCGTAACCCTTTTATCCCTGGGTTTCTGAAGTGGACTCTTCCATCATTAAATTTGGACACGTCCATTCATGCAAATACACGTTTCAGGCTAAAAAAATGAAAGTGTTGATCAAAATGAATACTGAGCCATCTCATTTTGATCAACACTGTTTGCACAGATATCTATTTTGGTCTATCGTGCTGAAAGGGTAAATAAACATTATGTACAAATGTAGGAATTGTGCATTCCCTTAACCTGATATTGGAATCTTCGAGAGTAAAAACTCTAACCAGACAGTAGGTATATAAATGTTTAAGCAACTGTTGGATTTCCTTGTTCGTAATTGTCCCATCACGAAAACATGCCTTTATAACTTTGACCCCCTTAAACCCCACTTTTATATAGAAAAACTGGGGTTTACAGGGGTATATATTATTTTTCTTATTTCTGCTCAAAAACATAGATTGTGGGTACTCGTTAGAACCGCCTCGTCGAGGCGGTTCTAACGGGTACCCACAATCTATGTTTTGGGCAGAAATATGAAAAATATCAGAGTTTTTTTTATCTGAAAATTTTCAGTTTTTGGAGTTGAAATTTTCTATATATTTGAATAGGCGTGTTTTCGTAATGGTTTAAATGCTTCAAACATTTGGCATTCTGTCAATGTTAGATATCCTCTCTTATGCGATTTTTATTGATTTTATAATTCTATTATAGTGGCATGTTAGTTTTAAGACGAATATTTCATACATTTATTATTACTTTGAAATATCACGTGAATCTATATCATTTATCAAAATAACACAGTTTGAAAGTTGTCACAATAAATCATATTTATATGCCATAAACATTGGTTAAGAAAAATGGAACTTTGAAATTAGGAATTCGAACTCGTGTACTTATCAGGAAACGTAAGCTGCACACTTTGTATAGTGAAATTTCAATGGTTCGTTTACCATGGCCGATTTGAACTCGTTATTTAAGACCTTAGGAATTTCTTCCGATAGCTCAACAAAACAACTGAATGTCTAGGGATATTTGTTTCTTATTTTATCATAACAATGTATATTATGTGTACTCATTAGAATTGCCTTATCGAGGCGAGTCTAATGAATACGCTCAACATACCATAATTTTATAGAAGATAAAAAGACATCCCTAAGTTGTTCCTATTTGCCCCCTGCCCTGGCGCTATGATTAACCCTCAGTGGCTCGAACTACCCATGTCAAGAACATAACGAAAACATACCTATATAATTTTGACCCTCTTAAACCCCACTTTTTTATATAGTAAAACTGGGGTTTACAGGGGTATACATTGTTTTACTTATTTCCTGGGGTTTACAGGGGTATACATTGTTTTCCTTATTTCTGTGGGTACTCGTTAGAAACGCCTCGGCGACTCGGCGAGGCGGTTCTAACGGGTACCTTTAATCTATGTTTTGAGCAGAAATATAAAAAATATCAGAATCTTTATATGAAAATTTTCCATTTTTGTGGTGAAATTTTCAATATATTTGAATATATGTATTTTTGTAATGAATTTCCAGTCCCAAAATAATCGACCGTATTATTTATATAGATAGAGTCCGGAAGATATTAGAAGTCTGACTGGAGAGCTTAGCTTTATTCATTTAGCATCTATCCAAATTCAATATCAGCACAAGAATTCCGTAAAATATCTATGATTTAGCGAAATAGCCTCGATACTGGATTATTCTCTTATGTTCACTGAATTTATTTTTGTCGTTTTGAACTTTCCGAACTAATGCTCGGCTGCTTCTACTTTATAGTTTTTTTTTTAAGTTCGCGTCACCATTGTGCTGAATTAACTTATTTTTAGCTTCAAAATTATTTGTCAATCTATTTCATTTGTTTGAAACTATGAACAGGTGATAACATTACTGGCAATGTAAAATAATGGTTCATCCTGTATTCGAAACAAAATAAATACAAATAAAACAACAAACAAACAAACAAGCAAACGCAAAAAAAAAAAAAACAACAAAAAAAACAACAACAAAAAAAACAACAACAACAAAAAAGCAGACAACCAAAAATAATGTAAGTACAAATACATGAAACAAAATCAGAAGTAGGAATCATCAACAACAACAACAGTAACAGCGGCAGCAGCATTACCTCCAACAACAACAAAAAAAAAAAACAAAAAAAAAAAAAAACAAAAAAAAAAAAAAAAAAAAAACAAGATCAAAGGCGAATGTTAAACCTAGGGCGCTGCTGGACCATCCTTGTGTGCAGTTTCATTACGCTTTCCAAATACCACTGCATTTTCAGATTTTATCTTTTTTTTATTTCTTAATCTGTTGATGCCACGTAGAATCTTCCGTCGTTTCATTATTTCTTTTACAAAATATCTTGTGTTAAAGGTAAACAATGAAGACAATGAAGACGCTGCGGCGTCTAATTTGGATATACAGTGCTTGCCTATGTCCCATTTGTAGGACGCTTATTAATGGGTTAAAGTTTGTTTAATCTGTAGCACTTTCTGGGAAAATCCAGAAGATGACAAACTGATGATATGCAAAGTGGTAATACCCAATTGTACGAG
This sequence comes from Anodontia alba, assembly GCA_964016985.1. Taxonomy (NCBI): domain Eukaryota; kingdom Metazoa; phylum Mollusca; class Bivalvia; order Lucinida; family Lucinidae; genus Anodontia; species Anodontia alba. The sequence continues at coordinate 40,174,276 of OZ024830.1, read as the reverse complement.
GTATTTGAAATTTATCTTCTCAGTTGCTCATTTCACATGCCATCGAGTAGTTCTGTCACATGATACATGTACGCCGATTTCAATACCCATTTTCTTGGCGTTATACTTAAGCCTTTCCAGTGGGCATACAACGTTAAAATGACGTTGTATCAACGACGTCATTTTGATATTGATACGACGTCATTTTGATATTGTGTGCCTGCTGGGTTGTCGTGTGAAAAAGACGTCATCGAGCATAGCTTAAGAGTAAAGATGAAGCCCGTCCGATCTGGGAGGCCGTTTAGCGTACGTTCAGTTTTAGTTTTCCCAATATTTAGTTTCCTTTTCCCTAAGCTCAAGCATTTCCCTACGTTCTGTGTTGTACAATGTTGTAAAGGCCTGGTCAGAATTACGGGGAAGTGTAGGATAATCTGGTCACATATGTCCACATATCTCCGAAGACACGTTTTCAACTGGCTCGGATCATTGGCTGTTATCATTTGAGCCGCAATGCCAAACAATATACTTCGGATATGTGCGCCCAGTGAGGATTCAGATCAGCCAGCATTCTCGCATTCTGATCAGACGTTTCACTGGGCGCATTTTGGATAGCCAAGTATGCAAATTTTCTTCATGCGGACAACGAAGACTCTGGTCTGACCTTGGATGCACAGGCTGATCTGAATCTTGGCTGGGCGCACATGACCATAGATACATTTTCTGATGTTGTGACTCATTTGAGAAATGGGACCATTACGCGTTACGAAAACACGCCTATTCAAATATATAGAATATTTTACCACCAAATAAATGAAAATTTTCAGATAAAAAATTCTGATATTTTTCTTATTTCTGCTCAAAACATAGATTGTGGGTACTCGGCGAGGCGGTTCTAACGAGTACCCATAATCTATGTTTTTGAGCAGAAATAAGAAAAATAATGTATACCCCTGTAAACCCCAGTTTTGCTATATAAAAGTGGGGTTTAAGGGGGTCAAAATTTTTTTGTGATGGAAAAAACGTCTGTTCAAATATATTGAAAATTCACCATCAAGTAATGAAAGTTTTCAGATAGAAATTCCGAAATTTTCATATTTCTGCTCAAAACATAGATTGTGGGTACACACTAGAACCGCCTCGCTAAGGCGGCTCTAACGAGTACCCACAATCTATGTTTTAGAGTAGAAATAAGAACCTGTAAACCCCAGTTTTACTGTATAAAAGTGGGGTTCAAGGGGGTCAAAATTATATAGGCATATTTTCGTGATGTAGATTGTGTTATATTGTATTTGAACTAGCGCACGACAAAGCCTACAATTAGACCTGTGTACAAAAACTCAGAGCAGCCTGTACATCCACTCAGTATGGCAAGTGTTCTCATTAAATAAACTGGAGGTTGTAGAAGATGCATGCAATCAGCGATGACTTTGATCAGACTGCACAGACGCGCAGGCTTATCTAGTCTTCGCTGGTCGCTAAAGTCTTATCGTAGGTTTTGTCGTGCGCTGGCTCATATTATTTTCAGCTGAATTTCCGTTGTCGAAAAACAGATTATCAGTTTATTATGGAGAGACTAATGGAAAAAAAAGAGTCGTTGCCCTATAAATGTAGTTCGGGAGGTCAATGTTTTCCATCGCCAGCATTTGAACCCAATAAACCTTGTAGACTCAGATCAGATGACGCGTAAAGTTACTGGGAGTTACTTTCCATTATGTGTTCTTTGATTTCAAGCACAATCGTTTAGGGTTTACATGTATGTATGACCTACATTTGCATCGGATATTAGCAATATTTGAAGAAGGTAGGTGGCAACTTGGTCATATTGTTTCTTTAAAGCGATCTGCTCTTAAAGGAAACCATATCACATGGGATCAGGCTCTGTTATTTTAGGGCATAGGGGAACACATTCGTTTCTTTTAGAGTAAAGATCTTTTCAGAAGAGGATTGGTAAATAGTGTTATCTATTGAAAGGCGTTGGCAAACTACATAAAGCCTTAACCCTTGTCATGCTGAATAAATTAAGATGCCACGTCCTGTTCAAATTTTTAGCCAATCACATTACATGATCCAGGTTTTTGATAGAAATTCACATATTTAATGACAAACAGCGCAGATCCAGTGAAGAAGCCAACTGATCTGGATCTACACTATTTGCTAAGCCATGGCATGACGTGGTAGCAAAAGAAGGGTAAAAGTGCTCATCACAACTACAGCAGACGGGTTTTTGGTGTTATTTTCAGAAGAAATAAGACTTGAAATTTCATGCGGATAGTCTGCCTAATAGACGATTCACACGAAATGCCAAGCCATATCTTTTAATAATTATAATAAAATAGAATGTCTTCTGCTACAATTTTGTTCAGTGCTTTAAGGGTAATAAGGAACATAGAGACTAATGGAATGAGTAGATTACAGTATCAAGTTGAATTATTGGTAATAACCGCGAAAAGACCGAATTATCTTAATCTGATAAAAGCTGGGAAAATACATTTCTGATCATGCTCAAAATTGCTAAACCAATACAGACTTGCACTAACACTTATGCAGTATATTACATTTATCAGTAGACTTTACTAAATACAGTATGGCACTTAAAGTTCAATAGTACGAGCGTATATAACATTTATCCTATAGAATTCACTAAGTACACACTGGCACTAAACGTTCAATAGTCTATAGCAATTATTCTATAACGTCACTAAGTACAGACTAGCATCAAAAGGTAAATAGTATACCAATTATCAAGACAATATTGAAATAATGTAGGACTGGTCAGTTGACCGATTTCAGTTTAACTTTGACTATATGTTAGGATGTGTATTTGGTATTTAATTTAAGTCAATAGACTGATGCAAGTCTAGGCTAAGTGCGATAAACGCTTGACGGGTAAATCAGATTAATTCTAAATTAATAGATAAACAGCCAAAATCAACGAAGTCACTCATCTTGTATGTGTTAAGTGCTCCAAAGCCAGCAAGTACTAAAAATAATGGTTTGGGGTCTGGGAGGGGCTGCGGTTCATGGTCCCGGTGTTAGTCTTACTCTTTGTTGCTTTGTGGGTTATTCTACGAGGCGATTTGTTGTATGTCTTTCCGTGTGTCATTTTGTTCTTGCGTTTTTCAGTCCTTTTAGTATTGCGATTACCTTGCTTGGGGAAGAGAGAGCTAATCTTAGTGCTTTTCGTGCGTTTGTTCGGTTTGTGCTTGTTTAGATTTGTCGGTTTCCTCTTCCTCTTGGGGTCTGGGAAGGGCTGCGGTTTGTGATTGTGGCACTCCCTGGACTTTTCTCTTACCTTTGTTTTTGTTACAGGTAATGAGCAAAAGTTTCTAAATACGCTATCATGTAATAATGGAAGAAGTTTGATATTAGCATCCACAAAATGTGTCCATAAAGTATTGTGTGAAAATAATATACAAATTATTTTGTTAGTATAGGGATCAAACATTCGCCAGGTCCCGAGGGAGGTGTTGAAAACCGCGGCCGCGGTTTTCAACACCTCCCTAGGGACCTGGCGAATGTTAATGCATTGAAAAAAAAAACATGTTTGATATCGCTATTATTGCATAAAATCTAAAAACATTTGCTACATTTCGCGTTATTTCTTGCACTATTTTGTTTCGCCTTTTCACCGATGTCTCGCGAACGCAATTTCCACGGACTATGCTCGTTCTAGGGCCGGGCAGTACACATCTCGTAACGGCAGCAAATATGTGGCCCCGGTACGATCATATTGAAAGTTGCGTAGCCGTACATTAACAGCGCGTATATTATTTGTATTCCAGCTTCCAGTTCCTTGCCGATAAGGGGCTTATAACTCATCACTAGATCAAGGCACTAAAACAGTGATTAGGGCTCGACTGACAAATGAAAGAACGAAAGAAACCCACTAGTAGAACGATGGTCAGCCCGACAATAGGCGAGATCAGTCAGACATAAGTCTTATATTGATCGCAATTGATAGAGCCGTTAATGTAAACTGCGACCCGGCCCACCGTCGTGTACATGTAATTAGAGAGGGCTGTAAAAGTCTAAGCATTCATTGGATGAATGCCGTTTAAAACCGTTTTGGCCACGTAATGGTATAGAATTCATAATTCTAGAACGAGTTTAAAGGGAATGACCCTTGAAAACAGTGAAAACAATCGCAATATTGTAAAGAGCAGAATTCTTGGTCAGACCAGCTGGTTTCGGCTAATTAGGCCTTATTAGTAAAACTTCTATAAATTTTTAAAAATCCCGGAATGGGCTCAGAAACTATAAACTACGCTATATTGATACCGTTATTGGCAGCGCGATTACTAACATCTCTGTTTTAATCCATTGTGAAGAATGAATGAACTCCCCCACACTATATATTGGAAGATTCTAATTTCGATTTGAGGTATGTCAGGCTATGTGATTTAGATATTACGAGAGAAAAATGGTTGAACTATTTGCAAACAGAGGAGACCCTGATCAGAAGCCGCGTTCTTCGGCGTCTGATCAGGGTCTGCATTGTTTGCCAATTATCATTTTAGGGGTTTCCAGGATACAATGGGTTAATACCTTATACAATTGCATCGAAAGAAGGAATCATTCAATATTTTTCCAAGTGGAAAGTATACAGTACAATAAAATGCCATATCACACGTCCTCTTGTTTGACAAAATGATTTATTGTTTTGTGGACTTGTAGAAGAACATGACATATCAATTGACCTCATCGAGATACACAACTAAATTAAACTGAAAATGAGCTTGTTATTTGCCATCAAAACACAAAAAGATATTTGTAAATCGAAGCCAGTGAGGTTTTCGTTTGCTTTGTTATCATTTTTTTCTCATCCATTACGCAAACACGCCTATTTAAATATATTGAAAATTTTACTACAAAAAAAAAAAAAAAAAAAAAAAAAAAAAAGAAAAATTTCAGATAAAAAATTCTGATATTTTTCATATTTCTGCTCAAAACATAGATTGTGGGTACTCATTAGAACCGCCTCAGCGATCCAAGTTTTGTGCAGAAATAAGAAATAATGTATATCCCCGTAAACCCCAGTTTTACTATATAAAAATGGGTTTAAGGGGGTCAACATTATAATTATATAGGTATGTTTTCGTGATGCCTCCTTCATTTGGTGCCTCGGGAAGGCTGTGCATCGTGATTGTGGTATTCCCTGTATATAATCACTTTTAGTTTTACTCTAAGTGTGGATATCCATCACGAAAACATGCCTATATAATGTTGACCCCCTTAAACCCCACTTTTATATAGTTAAACTGGGGTTTACAGGGGTATACATTATTTTTCTTATTTCTGCCCAAAAACATAGATTGTGGGTACTCGTTAGAACCGCCTCAGCGAGGCGGTTCTAACGAGTACCTTTAATCTATATTTTGAGCAGAAATATGAAAAATATCAGAATTTTTATGTAAAAATTTTCATTTTTTGGTGGTCAAATTTTCCGAGTTTAATAGTATAGGCGTGTTTTCGTTATGTTTCGCTAGTTTATCACAGTAAACATTCCTCTTAAAATGTTTGCATCGAACTGTAGATGCTAACTGAGGAAGTGTGGGTGTAATGCTTGATCTGGATTGACGTATATTATGTATGGTCAAAATGAACTCTGTAAAAGAAACCAAGTACCTTATTGTAGGTGGATACATTTGGTAGATCTTTCTCCATGTCCGCTGAGGTAGATAGCTTTACTGCCTGCCAAAAAGGTAAGAGAAAAGTCCAGGGAGTGCCACAATCACAAACCGCAGCCCTTCCCAGACCCCAAGAGCAAGAGGAAACCGAAAAATCTAAACAAGCACAAACCGAACAAACGTACGAAAAGCACCAAGAGTAGCTCTCTCTTCCCCAAGCGAGGTAATCGCAATACTAAAAGGACTGAAAAACACAAGAACAAAATGACACACGGAAAGACATACAACAAATCGCCTCGTAGACTAAACCACAAAGCAACAAAGAGTAAGACTAACACAGGGACCACCGTCTTAGAACGGTCAGTAGAGCAAACCACCGGGGGGTTTAAAGCACTTTTACAGCTAGCTAACTTCACCCTGGGTCCCGATGCTACTCTTAATACAGAAATACATAAAAATTCGGTTCGCATAAAGGCTCCAACTCAGTCAATGCATCAAAGCGAAAACATAAAAAATCAAATTAATCACTATAATAAACAAAGACGAGTACTCATGGCTAATTCTACTGTATGCCAGAGTAAATGAAAACCAATAATTGAACCACGGCCGGCCAAGCCAAAGGCATATCGTCATGCCAAGCCTCTTCTGAAAAGGAACTCTAAAAGGAACGAATTTGTTCCCATTAAGAAAACGGAGTCTTCTCTAAAAGGAAATAGAGTATACTCACAACGGAAAGAATTTGCTCACACTGCTCGCACTGGTAGCAAATTCTTTTCTTTAAAGAAGACCCGTTGTCATTAGGGAGGAAAAACAAATTAGCAGCGTTGCCTCCCCTGAAGGTGTATCCATTTACTTTAAAGGTATGCTGATATCTAGTGCACGAAGGCGCGCAATCAACGCAGAGTTTTCGCTATTTGCAAATGTAAAATTGTTAGAAGCAAATGCTAATTTAAACAAAAGACCAAATGTGAAGTGTGGTCAGGATCTTTTGGTACGCTCGTATTCTTGTACGGCGCATGATACCGTTTCCAAGTTCCTCTACTCAATTAATTGCCTTATGGGTTATCAGTATTTTAAGTGCTGTGGCCCATGTATTGTCACTCTTATCCATGAAGATGGTTATTTGTCAATACGTATTACGATTGGTTTCTTTAAACGATAAGAGAACAGCCGCATAGTACAGACGTACTTTAGTGTTCATGTTCGTTTTGCAAGATAATTGTCTAAAAGCAGGAAGCTCAAAATTTAATGACCTCCAACTCCATACTGATACCCTTCCTGGCATAATCGACCCAACGTGGACTCAGATCAGCCTGTGCATCCGTGTGAGTCTACACTAGTCGCTAACATAACGTATGTACCTTAGACTCAATTAGCGAGTATTTTTGCGTTTTATAGGGATATCTTTCGCTAGTTTATCACAGCACACATTCCTCTTAGAATGTTTGCATAGAACTCTGTAGATGCTAACTGAGGAAGTGTTGGTTTATTGGTTGATCTGAATCGACGTATATTATGTATTGTCAAAACGAACTCTGTGAAAGAAAACAATTACCATATGGTAGGTGGATACCTTTGGTAGATCTTCCGCCATGTCCACCTAGGCAGACAGCTCTTTGTGACTTCCTGCTTTACTCCCTGCCAAGCCTCTTCTGAAAAGGAATCTAATCTAAAAGGAACGAATTTGCTTCCATTAGGAAAAAGAATTCTAAACTAAAAGGAAAAGGAATCTACGCCCACTGCGAGCAAATTCCTTCCTTTTAAAGTATACCCCTTTTCAAACAAGAGAAAAAAACGCTTTGACAGCGTTGCCTTTCTTCAGTGTGTATCCATTTACTTTAAATACAGTCGACTCTCGTTATCTCGAATTCCAAGGGACTCACTGAAACACTTCGAGATATCCATACATCGACATATCAGAGTTGAGAGAGTGAGGAAAACAATAAATTGAATAAACCACATTTAACAAATGAATATGTTATTTGACTCCTGAAGTTAGAAATATATTTATAAAATAATGTGAAAAAGAGGAGAAATTGCTCCTTAGGAGCAATTTCTCCTCTTTTCCACATTATTTTATTACCTGTTGTCATAGTTTCATGTTAAAACAGGGACCAGATTTTCTTTTCGAGATAAGCGGTAATTCGAAATAAGCGAGTTCGAGATAACGAGATAAACGAGGACTGTATATGCTAATATCTAAGGCTCGAAGGCGCGAAATCGACTCAGAGTTTTCGGTATTCGGTAAGAAGCCATATTTTATTCATTACGAAAACAAGCCTATTCAAATATATTGGAAAATTTACCAGCAAATTATGAAAAATTTCAGATAAAAATTCTAATATTTTCAAAAACATAGATTGTGGGTACCGAGGCGGTTCTAACGGGTACCCACAATCTATGTTTTGAGCAGAAATATGAAAAATAATCTATACCCCTGTAAACCCCAGTTTTACTATATAAAAGTTGGGTTTAAGGGGGTCAACATTATATAGGCATATTTTCGTAATGTCAACAAAATATCGCATTTGAAGTGTGGTCAGGACCCTTTAGTGTTCTTATAGACCGCTTGATACCGTTTTCTGGTTCTTCGACTCAATTAATTGTCTCATAGGTTATCTGAATTTAAGTGCTCTGGCCCATGGTCCGTCACTCGTATCCGTGGATATAGTAATTTGTCAATACTTGTTACATTTTTTAAACGACAAGAGAACAACCGCATAGTACAGATGTACTTTAGTGTTCAGTTCGTTTTGCAACATAATTCTCTAAAAGCAGGATATCCAAATTTTACAATAATGACTCCAACTCCAAACAGAAAACTACATTGACATAACCAACCATCGTGGACAAAGATCAGCCTGCGCATCACACTAGTCGCTAACAAAACAAATACACCTTAAACACCACTAGCGAACATCGAAAACACGGATCATATTAAACGGGCATCTAGACTGTGCTGGGTATACACAGCTTGCACATGTCAACTGCTGAAGTTCCAATAAAAGGGCACCATTGTCAGTAATATGACTAGACTTCAATCGTGAATTTAGTACACCAACGAGTGGAGTGAGGAAATGACAAGAATCAACAGGAACATAAAAAGGATAGCTATTTTTTTTCCTGTCAAAATGGCGCTAATGAACTGTTGTAAATGAGACCCATTAAAGTTCTTTAAAGTGCGTATGGTCTTGCGATCTAGTCAGTCCTGAAAACCTAGTACATAAGACCAGCTACGAACTGCAAATACCAGACCAAACTATGCGTCATTAATGAGCTAAGGTCTTTGCTGTTAGCACAAGCAGTATGTCTTTCCGTCTTGTGTTTTGTCACAGTGTTTGTTATTATTTGTGTTTCGCTGTCATATTTCATAGATGAGGTAGAAGATACCGATGCTGACTAGATATGTTTGTAATTAGGATCTGCATCAAATTCAATGGGGGAGGGGTGTTTAGCGCGTAAAAATAGTTTCATCTGTACCCACCCCCAAGTAGGTTTTCTACTGACCTTCCAAGGCGGGTAATCTGTTGCAGTAGTTCTTTGTTTTGGCTCGGAGGGTCATATGTGGCGTTTATTTGGTCATTGGTTAATCCTCATCTTTTAAAATTGGGTTTATATGCAGGTAACCCTCGTTACAACGACAGCATTTGTGCCCAAAGACGTTGACATTAAAATGAATTTGCTATCGTAGAGAATAGTTAATGAGCAGATTAATATGTAAGAAGGGTCTTGTTATGTTCTTATTTCCTCATAAAACATATTAAGAGTAGCATCGGGACCCAGAGTGAAGTTAGCTAGCTGTAAAAGTGCTTTAAACCCCGGTGGTTTACTCTACTGACCGTTCTAAGGCGGTGGTCCCGGTGTTAGTCTTATTCTTTCTTGCTTTGTGGTTTATTCTACGAGGCGATTTGTTGTATGTCTTTCCGTGTGTCATTTTGTTCTTGTATTTTTCAGTCCTTTTAGTATTGCGATTAGCTCACTTGGGGAAGAGAGAGCTAATCTTAGTGCTTTTCGTACGTTTGTTCGATTTGTGCTTGTTTGGATTTGTCGGTTTCCTCTTCTGCTTGGGGTCTGGGAAGGGCTGCGTTTTGTGATTGTGGCACTCCCTGGACTTTTCTCTTACCTTTTTTGGATATTTGTTAGAATCGCCTTACTAAGGCAATTCTAACAAATATTCAAAACGTGTTTCTTTAAAGTATTAAATACAATATTTCTGCATAATTTGTGACTAATTGTTACCTCTTAAACGAAGCTTTCGTGAAATTGTCAAATTGTCTTTATAACAAATTTTGTCGTTGTATTTAGTGTCGAAATAAAGAGTGTTGTCTGTATCTTGAACTAAGCCTACTGAGCACTGCTTATAAATTTTGCCTACTAGACATTTCTTTTAAACATAGAGGAAAAACATTGAAACATATACCACTGTAGGATCAAACAACTTTTTTTTATATAATTTAACAAGCTCCCCGCGAAACAGCCCTTCGCGGATCAGTAAAATGCGTAGATCATTGTCTTTTCAGAATAATGAGAAGCACAGACTAATTTGATTAAGCGCATTCGTATGTTGATCTGTCTTCTCTGCACATTATTTTTCGCACTCATTCCATTTGAGCCAGCGCATGGCAAAACCAACAAAATAGCATGTGCTCCCAGCCAAAACACAGATCAGCCTGGGAATCCGTCCAATCTGCTCAGAGTCTTCGCTCTGCGCTCAGTAGGTAGCTAAGGACCCAAGCTTTCTTCATGCGGACAGCGAAGACTCTGATCAGACTGGGCGGATGCCCAGGCTGATCTGAGTTTTCGCTGGGCGCACATGCCTGGTTTTGTAACGCTTTGGTTCGTTTGTCAATTATGATTTCTGTAGACGGTTGACACTTAAATATTACCAAATGATGCGCAACATAGAAAAAAAGGCTTTTATATCATATGCAAACAGCGAAGAATTCCGTTGTGTCCGCATACGGAAAAAGAATCCTTTATCCTGCTTTGAGTATCACCAAAGAATACCGTATTTAATCTATATATCGAGACATCCTTACTCCTTACCATATTTGTCCTAAGACTTTTTGTGTCGCTGAACCTGCTAGATGAATTGCAAGCATTGTAGACGAAGATCAGACGCCGATTTTTTTCTGGGTTTGCACAGTTTGCTGCCAGTAGTTTGGATGAATACATTTATTCATATTACACATTAGCGGAGATGCCATCAAAAGTCAATTTTGTACCTTCTGAAGATGAATCGTAGTGTATAGATTTGTATCCCATAGGAAACCAAAGTCAACTAGGCCGTACATCAACCAATTATTTCTTACACTTAGATAGTTATTGAAGCCGACACACAGCAAAACCAGCTCAATGCCATATAATGCGAACACACGAAAAGGGCCCTTATGCAATTTCCGGACAATGCAGGACCTGATCAGCAGGCTGATGTGGGCCTTTTGTTGTCCGCTTACAGAATCAGTGGATACCCCAGCTAGCATTCTACATAAATCTACATCGGCCATCATCGGCCCGTCAGCTACCCTGACGGGCCGATGACGGCCCGATATAGATTTACGTATAATGCTGACTGGGACTGTAGTACGTTTTGATGGACAGAGAATGTCCAAATTAGACTGCACGAATGCGCAGACCTATCAGGACCTTCGCTGTTCGCATTAGGCATAAGGGCATTTTCTCACGTCGCACATCATATATGCATCGTCCGATCAGACTAGTACTGATTTACGATTTCTTTGATTGTGCAGGATAAAATTGTTTAACAACGTGAAAAATGTACCATATTATGTATTCGTCCAGTGAAGTGTCAGATCAACCTGCACATCTACACAGTCTGGCTAGCCGCATAGCCCCAAAGTAGCCTCTCAGATTGAGCGGATGCACAGTCTTGTCTAAGTCTTCGTTTGGCACAAGTCATCAGGTAATTTTTCGTACGTTGTGGCCTAACTGAACTGCACGGATAAATAGCATACACGGAAGGCATCTGTCTGGTCTTGGCCTTCGTAAGTAACATGCCGTAGATTTCCCTTGGCCTGGTTCGTGCTTACTGACTGAGTTTCAGCTCGCACTAATTCAGTCTCGTAGATAAGGAGATAAATTTGAGGCAGAATAAATTCGCCTATATAGTTTTGACCCCCTTAAACACCTACTTTTATACAGTAAAACTGGGGTTTACAGGGGTAGACATTAATATTATTATTTCTGCTCAAAAACATAGATTGTGGGATATTCGTTAGAACCGCCTCGGCGAGGTGGTTCTAACGAGTTACACAATCTATGTTTTGAGCAGAAACAAAGAACATTATCTACCAAAATTGCTCACACCCTCCACTCCACCTGATATATTACCTACCATTTCATTTGTACAATATGGATCAGGTGAGCGATCCAGGGCCATGATGGCCCTCGTGTTATACTACCCATAAACTAGGTCATTCCTTTTAGAATCTATTTGGACAGTTCATGCAAATTGTCTCCTAAGTGTTGAACTGTCCACTCTCTTCACATGGTAACTCGGTTGTTTACATTTTACCAAGTTTCCACCGCAAATATCAATATGAAATTTATAATGATTTTGTTTTCGAACATTGTGATGGTTAGTAGAAGTTTGAATATTTTATACCGTTAATGTTGTAACTGTGACCTATCAAGTGGATCGACTCTAAGACATTTATCAAAGTAAGGACGTTTGTCAAAACGGACAAAACGAAGGATTGGCGGTGCTTTGAACATCAATAAACTAATAAAATATGTGCAACACAAAAAAAACTGCTAAGACTTATTTGCAACCGTTTGTTAAATTTGTTTGCTTCCTAATAAGATGATTTGTATAAAATGTAAAAGGCCTATTTATTGGGAAAGTAAGAAAAAACATCGTCAGTTTGTCACCTGCTGAATTAGCCTAGACAGTGGTTACGTTTAAGTTACTTTAATGACCGTGCCAAAACATATTGCGGAAAACCCATTCAAATCAACTACCTACCCAAAGGATATTGTGTGCAAAAATAATCACTATTTTCAAAACACAATTTTGATCTGGACCTATGATATATGATGATATAGATTTATATCTCTAGAGGATTCTTAACCAGAAAATAATATTTGAGCCAGCGCAAGACAAAACATACAATAAGACATTTGCGACCAGCGAAGACTCAGATCTGCCTGCGCATCCGCGCAGTCTGATCAGAGTCTTCGCTGATCGCATGTGCCTTTTCGGGCCTCAAGGCTACCCAAAGAAGGCTGAATATGAATCCTAGCTATACTCGGTGGATGTACAGGCTGACCTGTCTTTGCTGATCACACAGGTCTTATTGTAGGTTTTGTCTTGCGCTGGCTCATTTAAGTGAATGAGTGATTCATTAGAAGTTCACTTACACCATCCGCACCATGATAAAACTACTTAACGATATATATGGACCGCGCGTGTTAGTAGAGCTCATGTGTCCCTATAAAGTACTTAAAGCCTTCGTCTTTCATATACAGAGTTTGCAATGTCTACATGGTACATATTTAGGGGTCTGAAAGCATTTCGTACGGGTTTCGTCATTTCCGCTGAGAAAGACAACACTTGTGGCTTCGTGGTTGTGGCATTTCCTGAGTATCTACACACATATTTCCCAAGCAAATTCTTGCGTTTTAGCGTTGACTCATTTTCAGAAAGTAAGTGAACCATTATGACACAGTTGATTTCACTTAAAGTGTATCCGTTCCACTTATATGATATTTTTCTTACCAGGCGGCGCGGATGAGTTTTCTTATCGCAGCAATGATTTCACACAGCCTCAACATTTCCAAAGACGTCATCGCAATTCAATTATCAACACATATATTGAAAAAGTAAAAAAAGACATTTTCATAGGATAAAAGACTAATGAGGATTAATGATAGTAGATAATATATATGTATCACGTCACTTGAGAAAACAGAATCGTTCGTCACTTTTGACGGCAAACACGGCGTTTTGAAGCATTTTAAAAATGAAATTTAAAAGTCCTTTAACAATTAAATGTTCCTAGGTGCATGCGCAATTTTCTAAGTTTGAATAACGTTTTATAGCAGTTTCCACACAGAATGCACTTTTGAAACAGGAATGGAAGGAAACAGTTGCCTGTGAGAACAGCTTAAAGGTTAAAACTGTTTTACTCTATGGTCATCACGCGAAAAGAACTTTCGTGAATATGCGACAAGATAAATAGATTTTAAAAAGAATAGTCCTTGCGAACAATGAAAACACTTACAAAAAATAAAACAGCTGAAACCAGACTTGCTACTTTAGACCAATCAGACCTCACCAATGACCCTCATAATAATTTTCATGACTCCAGGAATAGGCTTAATGATCATAAAGGGCCAGAAGATATAACCTACACTATAGTGAAATACGGAGAGACGTTTAACCGCCGCCACATGACACTAACACTAGCTGTAGTAAAGGTAAACAGATTCTAAAAAGAATGAATTCGATGTCACCCTGCACATGTGACGTTTGGTCTACAATATCTGTTTTGCCAAATACAATAACCAGGCTTCAGCCTATTGCAGTTTTTCTTGTTTGCTTGTGCGTCGGTGGTTTAATCTACTGACTGTTCTAAGGCGATGGCCCGGTGTTAGTCTTACTCTTTGTTGCTTTGTAGTTTTTTCTACGAGGCGGTTTGTTTCATGTTTTGCCTTGTGTTATTTTGTTCTTGTGTTTTTCAGTCCTTTTAGCATTGCGATAACCTCGCTTGGGGAAGACAGAGCTAGTCTTCGTGCTTTTCGTACGTTTGTTCGATTTGTGCATGTTTGGTTTTGTCTGTTTCCTCTTCCTCTTGGTGTCTGGGAAGAGCTGCGTATTGTGATTATGGCCCTCCCTGGACTTTTCACTTAGCCCCTTTTTTATATGTGGCGATTGTTTTGTCATTACAGTTGACTCTCATTATCTCGCACTCGCTTATCTCGAATAACCACTTATCTCGAAGTGAAATCTAACAACAGGTAAAAATATATTGTGGATAAGAGGAGAAATTGCTCCTGCAATTTCTCCTCTTTTTCACAATATTTTTAATATATCTCTAACTTCAAGAGTCCAATTACATATATGTTTGTTAAATGTGGTTGTTCGAATTATTTTTTCCTCAATGTTGCAAATCTGATATGTCGAGGTACGGATACCGCGAAGTATTTCATAGAGTCCCTTGGATTTCGAGATAACGAGAGTTGACTGTATTTGTTCGTTCCTCATCTCTCCTTTTGATTCCTCGGGAAGGCTGTGCTTCGTAATTGTGGCATATCCTGGCTATCGGTACGTACAGTCGACTCTCGTTATCTCGAATTCCAAGGGACTCTCTGAAATTTTTCGAAATATCCGTACCTCGACATGTCAGATTTGCAGAATTGAGGGAAAAATAATTTGATTAACCAAATTTAACAAATATATATTATGTTATTAGATTCTTGAAGTTAGAGATATATTGAAAATATTGTGGAAAAGATGAGAAATTGCTCCTTAGGAGCAATTTCTCCTCTTTTCCACAATATTTTATTACCTGTTGTGAGATTTGCATGTTTAGGCAGGGACCAGATTTTCACTTCGAGATAAGTGGTTATTCGAGATAAGCGATGTTGAGATAGCGAGAGTCAACGGTATATGTTTCATAGAGACAAACGGCCTGGACTGTTATAGTGCCATACGCACTTAATCTAAGGTTTCTTTAATTTTTGACGTGTCTCATATTTCTTTCCATTTTAGATCTAAAAGAGTAATCACAACTGCAGCAGATTGCAGTTTGATGTTTATTTGCTTTTTTTTCAACGAAAATAAGACGCGATTCCATGTAACTTCTCTGCTAATGGTTATTTCATGTGAATAACCTGCCTACCAGACGATTCACATGAAATACCAAATCTCATTGTTGTCTGAAAAATAACAAAATCCGTTTTAGAATGTCGTCTGCTACAAAAGCGCTTAACGCTTTTAGGGATAGTGTTTCTTTCATTTTTTCGAAATGTCAAAAATAAAACCTTGTTCGAACACCTGAAGCACAAAGCTGCGAAAAAGAGATTACACGCTAACTTTAAAGTAACAGCTAAAAGGAAAATAATGGAACAAAAGATTAAACCCGGTAAGATTCAAATGTTAAATAATTTTATTTCTATTTTAGGTTTAGTCAAGCACTGTGTGAAAATATAGTAAAAGCCGAACCATGCGCCCACACTAAACATCAAAAGATTAACAAAAAAAAAAAAAAAAAAAAAAAAAAAAAAAATTCTGTCTCTTCAGCAACAAACCACGACAGTATGCCGAACTACTAATATTACAGTATTGCAATTTGACGTTAAAAGCCTACCTCCTAGCATGCTGCGTATATATTTCATCAGACGCATGTTTGGAATATTTGTTTACTTTATTCATAAAAAATAAGGTTTGCTAGTTCATGCAAATTGTATCCTAAGGAATACCCAAACTAGGTTTCCGAAAAAAACAAACAAAAACAAACAAACAAACAAACAAAAAAACAAAAACAAAAACCAAAAAAAAAAAAAAAAAAAAAAAAAAAAAAATCAACAACAACAAAAAACAAACAAACAACATTATAATTGTGTCGTTTATTGAATACTTTGTTTTATATCCAGCATGCTTAAAGCGTTGTTATATGTAATGCATCATGCAGCGTAAAGTTGCAAACGCATTTGCGAAACTACGTACCAGCAGTCTCCCTCTATCCTAACAACAAAGCATTGAATGGAGTGTGCACATGCAAAGAATGATTGATTCCATTTTGCACAATGTGCCGGTATTAATTATGAACCACGCAATAAGAAAATATGAGCCATTTCGTAACAAAACCAAACAAAAATGGCAGGTGCGCACAGCGAAGACTTAGGTCGACCAGGGCATCCGCCCAGTCTGCCCAGTCTTTGCTATCCACGTACAGAAAGCTTTAGTCTTTAGCAACCCATTGAGCACACAGCGAAGACTCTGATCAGACTTAACGGATGCCCACCCTGATCTGAGTATTTGCTCGGTGCACATCCATTTTGTTGGCTTTGTCATGAGGTGGCTCATATGTCTTCGGGTTATATGTGGACAACGAAGGCTAAGATCGGATTATTTCTTACCAAAATAGTTGACAGAAAGAATAATTTGTAAAAATATATTGATGTTTTCACGTTTGTTTTTTGTATGCTGTTTGCATTTCGAAGGTTGTACGGGTTACCTTCTTGTACAAGCTGCGATAAGAGATCTAAGCAATCTTGTCATGTTCTTCATCACTTTAAAGGAGTGATCATCAGTTTTTAATAAAGTAGCTGAAGTATAGATGTGTCTTGGTCCGACTAGCTAGCTTTACCAGTTAGATATCATCACATTACGAAGACACGCCTATTCAAATATATAGAAAATTGCACCACCAAAAACTGAAAATTTTCAGATAAAAAAGCTCTGAAAGACGTGGCCTGACTCCATCAGGGCCTAACGCTTTAGATACGCTCGATATGTTGAGAACACCCTATGTAGATATTATAATCGATGCTAGTATGGAGCAGTACACAACAGTACACAGGCTGGTGTATTGTTAAAAGTTTGTGATCGTCATTGTTTGTGAGTAAATAATTGTTTATCATAATGAATTTTGTATCATTTTCAGCTAATAACTAGTTCAAAGTTAGTAAAGGAACGCTACGGGTTTTTTTTTGTCTCTAAATATAAGATATACTTTGACGTCTTCAAAAGTGATTTAGAAGAAGACCTCTTATAGTGCGCAACCTACAAGTTTACTCTTTGTAGATGGTCTGACCTCGTTTAGAGGAGTATTTCTGAGTTCTTTACAGTTTTGCCCAGGAACTGATTTTATGTTTGTTGAAACTTTCTAAAGGTATTACTACAATTTCTAATTAGATGTTTAATATAGCTTCAAAAGATGTCCCCGTTGCCTGATCGTAACAATCTGGGCCCTGTTGTTCAAAGCGTCGTTAGCTTAACGAGCTCGTTAAGGGTCATTTCGTCAACTGTTTTAGCGGATTCAATATACAGTATTCTGATATTTTTTGCTGAAAAAATGTGAGTAGCTTTTGCATTGCAAAAGCTACTCACATTTTTTTCAGCAAAAAATTTCAGCATATTTGCGTATCACTTGATGTAAATTTTAACGAATCGTTAACTAACGACGTCGTTAGCTTTGAACAACTGGGCCCTGAATGATATAGAATTTTCAATGAAGTGTGTAATAACATGTTCTAATTCAAGTTTGTCTTCAAGTAAACAAATACAGTTGACTCTCGTTATCTCGAAATCCAAGGGACTCTATGAAATACTTCGAGGTATCCGTACCTCGACATATCAGATTTGCAGCATTGAGAAAAAAATAATTCGAACAACCACATTTAACAAACATATATGTAACTGGACTCTTGAATTTAGAGATATATTAAAAATATTGTGGAAAAGAGGAGAAATGGATCCTTAGGAGCAATTTCTCCTCTTATCCACAATATTTTTTTATCTGTTCTGAAATTTTTATTTTTAGTATGCATATAAGAGTTTGCTGTTAAATTCTGCTAACACATAATTCCATCCCCGTCGCAAAACTGATGTAACTGAAGGAGACATACATTTTAGAAATAAAAGGGCTATATATTAAATCTGGTCTAAAATGTTATAAAAGAATCTGCTACTCCACTAGTTAGGATATTTATATTATTGCCTACTAAAATAAAATCAGTGAGAAGCGAATGAATTACAGAGCAGAGGATAACTCCTTTTTCATCTGTTTACACGTTTTTAGTGTAATGTCATACTGACCCAGTTAAGGAACTTCTATGCCGAACAATTGATTTGTATTTTTCAGAACATTTGAACCTCGGATTAACATTTGGCACCTTTAAAATAGATTTGGTAGTTCTTAATGGTGACACTTCTAAGGCGGTGGCTCTGGTGTGGTTTGGTGTTTGTGTGTCCTTGTAGCTGCTCGCAGCGGAGCTTTGTTTAAAGTTCGACCTGTAAGCTTTCTTATTTTTGTGTTTCGTGGATCCTGTCTGGCGCTGTGGTTACCTCGTTGGGGAAGGGTGATCTGGTTGCCTTACTTTTCTTTGGCTTGTGGCATGTGTATTGTCTGTCGTTGTTTGTTTGCTTCTCCTCTGAGTGTCGTTAGTGGACTAGGTTCTGAGACTCTGGCTCTTTCTGGATATTTTCTATACTGTGTGATACGGTTATATTGTTGTATCAACTCCCGCGTCTACGCATATCAAACTTGAAGTCTCCGGTAATGATTTGATACGGTTTGATCACCTCGTTGTGGATGAGTGATCTGGTTGCCTTGCTTTTTCCTTGGGTTGTTGCATGTGTACTGTCTGTCGTGGTTTGGTTGCTCTTCCTCTTTGTGTCATTGTTGGACTATGTTATGTGATTGTGGCTATTTTTATGGATATTTCTGTATTATTTGATACGGTTATATTATTGTATCAACTCTAGCGTCTACGCATATCAAACTTAAAGTCTCTGGTAATGATGATATCGGGTATATGTCTGTTGTAGGAGCTATCACAATGTTCAGAAGTTATATAAAATAGTAAAGCCTGGTTATCGGAGAGTTGTATTGTTCATTCATTGTGGTGGTTGTTTCTTGTTTTGTCTTGTATGTTGTCTTATTCTTGTGTTTGGTTGGTCCTGTACATCACTGTGATCGAAAGTAGAAGTAACATTACCGAAAATGCAAGCTCTTTACCCCACGGCCTTTTAAACCAAAACGTTTTTGTCTAAAACAGCGTTTTATTAACTGTTCTTCTACTGTGCGCCCTCACTATGCGACAATGTTATCAAGACAGAAATTTATAATCATCTTACGACCTTAAGATATCACCATCGTGTATACCATCATCGTCATCATCAAATTAGTTTGGCATTTTGTTGCCTACTTGTTGCCTACTTTGAACGGAACATGGACATTTTGTAATACTTTGTAGACCGTGAAATAGCAAAGAAATTCAGACGGCAAAAAAAAAAAAAAAAAAAAAAAAAAAATACCGACAGTATTTGTTTCGGAAACATATATGAGCCGGGGCACAGCCTGTTTTACAAGATTGCATGTGTACCCAGCAAAGACAGATCAGCATGCGCATCCACGCTGTCTTCACTGTCCGCCTGAAGTCGCTTTGATCTTTGCCTACCCGCAGAATGCTCTGCGAAAAATCTGATAAGACTGTGCGGATGTGCAGGCTTATCTAAGTTTTCGCTGGGCGCACATGCAATCTTATAGGAAATGCTGTGCCACGGCTGATAAACTAATTGATTGATGGAAGGGAATGAGGAATCTGGGAATATGGGAATTGTATTATTTCAACATGTACGCATCAAAGAAAAGTCAAAACTACTACTATACAGGGTAATTGATTACATCATTAAACGAGTCCATATGCAAATATCTTGTAGCACAGATACAAGTATACTTGAGCCGGCACACAACAGAACTTACAATAAGACATGTAACCAGCAAATGTCCGCCTGTACATCCACCGAGTAAGGGAATGGCTCTTGTTTATCCATCTTTGGATAGCCTGGAGGCTGTAGAAGGCACATGCGTTCAGTGAAGACTCTGATCAGACTGCGCGGATGCGCAGGCTGATCTGAGTCTTCGCTGGTCGCACACGTCTTATTGTAGGTTTTGTCGTGCGCCGGCTCATATTTTAAGTCTTTATGTTTTGATTAAATTCTAAACGTCTTCATTTCCCGGTGAAACCAAATCGACTAATACTTTATATTTTTCCCAAGAAAAGTGGGATGTGCACATGAACATTGCGTTCAAACTATCTGCCATATTGTAGGAAAAACGCCATTATCACAAACGGGGCTGGTTACAGAGATTTGCTGCCATTTTGTGCTAGGGAGAATTTTTTATGACTTCCGGTTTGCCTTCGTGCACGTCAAACCTCTTTTGAAATGAGGTCAACTAATAAAAATGTGCTCTAAAGGGGAACAAATTCGTTCCTTTTAGAGAAGAGCCTTTTCAGAACGGTCTTAAAAGTGTTTGACGGAACTGTCTCCCTTGAAAGTGTGCTTCCTCGTAATACAGTCGAACCTCAGTAGCTTAAACATCGATGGCTCGTTGACCATGGCTAATTCGAACTCGTTTTTGAGTCCCAAAGAAATTGGCAGTCGAATTCGTCCGTTCGCTGTTTACATATGAACCAGCGCATGACAAAACCAACAAAATGGCACGTGCGCCCAGCGAAGACTCAGAGCAGCCTGGCATCCGCACAGGTTGATCAGAGTCTTCGCTGTCCGCTCATGGGGTAGATAAGGGCCCGTTTTCTTCATGCGGACAGCGAAGACTCTGATCAGACCGGGCGGATGCCCAGGCTGATCCGAGTTTTCGGTTGGCGCACATGCAATTTTGTTGGTTTTGTTATGCGCTTGTTCAAATTCCTCGTGTTGTGACTCAGTTAAGAATTTAAGGGGATAGGATACACTTGGTAGGCTTTCTTTCACTTACAAGAGATACAGTTTTTGTACTCTCGTTTGCCTTTCTCCACATCAATCCCCTTCTTCTTTAACAGGAAAGGGGAGCAAATTCGTAGAGCAAACCCCTATTCAGAATGGGAGCAAGAAATTTTTAACAGTTATCTCCATTGAAAGTGTTCCACTTCTCTATATAAATTCCACTTATAAAATACAATCGAACCTCGTTATCTCGAACTCGCTTATTTCGAATTACCGCTTATCTCGAAGTGAAAAATTTGGTCCCTGTTTTACCATGGAACTATGACAACATGTAACAAAATAATGTGGAAAAGTGGAGAAATTGCTAATTTCTCCTCTTTTCCACATTATTTGAAAAAAAAATATTTCTAACTTCAGGAGTCAAATTACATATTCATTTGTTAAATGTGGTTGTTCAATTTATTGTTTTCCTCACTCTCTCAACTCTGATATGTCGAGGTACGGATATCTCGAAGTGTTTCAGTGTGTCCCTTGGAATTCGAGATAACGAGAGTCGACTGTATTTGAATTTAAGCGTGATTACGAGTCAAATATACGAGCCACAACGTCAGAAAACGTATCTCCAGAAATTCACAAAGTCTGATCAGAATCTTCACAGAACAACAAAGAGCGGAAACTCTGATCAGTCTGAGCAGAAGTACAGACTTATTTGAGTCATCGTTGGGCTCACATGTTAGAAGGTTCGATTTCTCACGTTGCGGTTCCATGTTTGATTAGACTATACCCTGCCATGTACAACAATAATGTATGTCTCGTTAATGATAACATATAAAAAATCGCGTATACGTTCTTCTATAATTATTTGTATTAAACCAGTGATTGCACGGTGCCACAGTAAAAGAACAATTTATTAGAAGCATTTCCCAGAGAATCCTATTATGGTAGTCGACAGCCCGATATCTTTTGAAGGTAACTGCTTATTTTGCGTCGTCTTTTTGGCATAGCCTATAGTAAATATGCCATTCAGCTGCAACGTCAGAATGTACATTCGGATATGTGCGCCCAGCGATGACTCAAATCAACCTGCGCTTCCGCGCAGGCTGATCAGTGTCTTCGTTGTTAAAAAAAAATCTTTGCATCCTTGGCTAGCCAAAATGCGCTCAGTGAAGATTCTGATCAGACTTCGCGAATGTGCAGGCTGATCGCAATCTTCGCTGGGAGCACATATCCGATGGTACGTTTTCTGACGTCGCGGCTCTATCAACAGGTTATTTAAATGGCATTTGTTCGTATGATATTCGTATATTGTGCGGGTCCACAAAATATACTCGTATTTGGCCCAAGAATCTGACCGTCTTGATCTGGCTATTTCTTAATAAGCAGCTAACATAGTAAAGAAGGTGCCCAGGAACATAAAATAGATAGAATTAAAGAAATCTCCTAAACCTTGGTACGCCCGTGACAAAATCAGAATCCATCAAATGACATGGCTTCGTCCCATGTCCAAAAACTGCACTAAGTGTTTGAGAAAAAAACGTAAAAAAAAAAAAAAAAAAAAAAAAAAAAAAAAAAAAAAAAAACGAAAGAACTTACTTTCTGACAAGACCACAAAATATATAATAATGTTATAATGCTATGGTCTTTCGGATCTGAAAAACATATTTTTTTAAAAAAGGAAGGTAAGGAGAATATTTTTTTTTCTTATGAAAGTTTTTTGTTCATTAAATGAAGACGTCTATCTTTTATCTGTTGTATTAATCGTGGTAAAACTTGTTCAGGCGCGCGGAAATATCTAGATATAAATCTATTTAAAACCAAACCAGATTTTTCCATAGACCAAATGAGAATTTTACCAGATATTTCTCTTACAGTTTCACAGTATTTAACTATATGTAGCAGTTAATATTTTGAGAGTTCACTCGTCATGTATGAACTAGAATTTAAGAGATAAAGCGTGTTTTATAAACTGATTTATGCAGTCAAAAGGTAGCGCAGTAAATAGGTTGCATGAAGTAAATAAACAAATGAAAACTGCAAACATCCACCAAATAATGATACTCCCTGCTTAATGCATTTTCACTCTTTATTATAGGGAAATATTGGGGTCTATATTACACGGACTTGAAAGGCCGCGATCAGATCTCAATGCGCGGTCATATGACAAAAGTTTCTAAGTCTGACGCTGAAGTTTGGAATTTAAAGGTACAGGATACATTTAATAGAATATGCGTCATTTTTTTTACATGGGATACAACTTCCTACTTACTTTCCTGCGCATCAAACTCCTTCTGAAAAAGGGTATTATCTAACAGCAATAGAAAGCAAATTCTTTCTTTTAAGAGTAGACTCCGTTTTCAGAAGGGATATAAATAATGCTGACAGACCTGGTGTCCCTAAAAGTGTTATTCTTTTCCCAAAATTCTATGTTAAAACATTATATGGAAACAAGTGTAACTGCGTGTAAAATAACTTCAACAGTAATGCTTGTCACATTATCGCGTGTCATTGCCGCCTTAAATATCGTGGTCTACTACTAAAGACACTAATTGCATGCCTCCACACCAAACGGATGACTTATAATAAATACTTGTCTCAGAAAATCCGATTGTGCCAATTGATAGGTCACTATCTTAGGCCAGTTAATGAATCATTTGTCTAGTTATCATATTGATGCAATAGCCTCTGTTCGAGCCCAACAATTATTTTGTACTTTTGTACAACATTTGAGCCCAAGAAACATCGATTTACCCCCTTCCACACACGTGGTAGTTTTTACTGATTATTGTTGTAAGGTGGTTGTTGTGGTGTTGTTCGTTTTGCAAAAGCAACTCACATTTTTTTTTCAGCAAAATTATCAATGTATTTTCCATATTGCAAAATAGAAATTTAACGTCATGTTAGCTAACAACTTCGATAAGTTTTGAACAACTGCGCCCCGGTTGTTATTATCTCTTTGGTGTGTCCTGTCTGGAATTGTGATCACCTCGTTTGATAAGATGGAGCTGGCTGGTTTGCTTTTCGTTGATTTGTAAGATGTGAACTGTCTGTCATAGTTTGATTACTTTTCTGTTGGTGTCAGTGCTAGGCTCTGTTAAAGCTCTTCCTGGCTCTACTATTTGAGTCAGCGCATGACAAAATCTGCAAAATGGCATGTGCGCACAGCGAAGAGTCAGATCGCCCAGTCTGATCAGAGTCTTCGCTGTGCACTCTGTATGTAGCTTAGAACCCAAGCTTTCTTCATGCGGACAGCGAAGACTCTGATCATATTAGGCTGGTGCCTAGGCTGATCGGTCTTTGCTGGGCGCACATGCCGTTTGGTAGGTTTTGTCATGCGCTGGCGCATTTTTTGTTTTGCAATATGGTTCTATTAGAGGTTGCTCACCTAAAGTAAGGTGGATTCTAATGACTTCTTATTACAGCAACCAAATTCTATTTCTGGTAACAGTTTTTACACGCATTTACTTATTTTAAGGCTCACTGATGAAAGACTGAAACTGTTATTCAAATTATATTCAACGGAAATTGCAATATATGGTTAAATCTTTGCAGTTCAAAATGACTGTACATTGCCTTTTACCATGTATATTGCTCACTTGTAATACTGGTAAATTGCATTTGTTAGAAACTGTTTTCTTTTGCAAAAAAAATAGGAATTGACGTTTAATCATCGGCATACCACGGTTCCCGGTTATTCTTCTTGCAAAATGAAAGTAGCATATGCGTTCTTAATTGAGTCTGCTCATGATCTCCATGTAAAACATATCGTGTTTGCTGTACTTTATAATGTGAAACACTAGAAACGACGGGTTTTATTGTTCTGACAACAAATTTCATTTTCACTAAATCATATATGCATGCTTATTGTGGTCAGAACCATAAATTTATACCTAATTATAGCTTTTTGAATGATCTAAGAAAGAAGAGGAAGAAAAAAACAACAACAGAAACCACCACCACCACCACCACCACCACCACCACCACCAACAACAACACACACACACACACACACACACACACACACACACACACACACACACACACACACACACAGAGGAAGCAAAGTCGGCAGTCACCTCCCAAAAATGCGGCAACGCCACACAAACTCAACCATACACATCTTTAACTTACATAATGGTCAAAAGAAAAACATTTGCAAGCGAAAACACTATACAACATTTAACAAAAAAGTACTACAACGAAAACACCGCCCCAGAACGGCAAGTAAGTCGAAGAAGTTGGATCCCGTATAAAAAGTGGGGGGAGGCACCAAAGGAAGGAGAGATGTGGAACAATAATGACAAAACAAACGTCACACATACAACCACAGACGCACAAAGAAGAATTGCAACAGAAGAACCCATTGGAACGTCCGAAGGAAAAATACCGTGGGCGTAAACCAGTTTTACTCGCGCGAAACCTCTCCCATGATAATTCATAGTGCCTGGGGTTCACTAGTCAGTGAGTGCCCAGCAGTAATAATTATTGATCGGAACAGAACTTGTCCTCTATTGTCTAGCTTTGGTTAAGTATTGAGCTCTAGTAAAAACTTCAATTGCTCTTTGTGGGACTGGCTACCATATTAACCCAAAACGTTCGGAAACTTTAACTCCTTATCATATTTATCTCAAAATCAGTTCCATTGTTCTATGTGCTGATGTGTCTAAGACTGCTTGGAAGGGTGTTCAATAATATAGGGATCAAACATGGTTTTTCATGCATTAACATTCGCCAGGTCCCGAGGGAGGTGTTGAAAACCGAGGCCAAAGGCCGCGGTTTTCAACATGTCCCTAGGGACCTGGCGAATGTTAATGCATTGAAAAACCATGTTTGGTCGCTATTATTGCATAAAAACTAAAAACATTTGTTACATTTTGCGTTATTTCTTGCACTATTTTGTTCCGCCTTTTCACCGATGTCTCGCGAACGCAATTTCCACGGACTATGCTCGTTCTAGGGCCGGGCAGTACACATCTCATAACGGTAGCAAATATGTGGCCCCGGTACGATCATATTGAAAGTTGCGTAGCCGTGCATTAACAGCGCGTGAATTGCTTTGTTTATACAGGGCTTTTCTCCAGTTAATGTACGGCTGTTAATAACGTACGACACTGCTTTTTATAAAATAATATAGTTCCGTTCTGATTTAGGTGTAAACTTTCCAGATATTTATGGTAAACACGGAAGTGACAATGCGTATGTTAGTTATGTTGTTGACATTTGCACGATACTCCAGATAACCCTTCAGTTTTAACAGGGTCTAGATGAAAACACGGACAACAGATCAATGATGTTTTTCTTAGTTACTTTTTTTTCCACAGAAGTAGATAAAACAGTTTGATCAACATTTCTTCAAATCGTCTAATCAAAGTATTGTCTCTACAAGTGGTAGTTTCATTTCCGAAACAAACATGTTAAAATTTCACCTGCTTTCTATGTAACTCCAGAATGGCGAATATTAAGAGACTAGAAGAACAATTGCGTGTCAAATATGATCAGTATCAGTTCTATTGTTTCCCACGACATCGCTATCCTCATTAAGGAAACTATATTCTGAATGCAAATCCTATATCGTTTCCTCTTTAATTTAAGCGGTCTACTAAAAGAACGAACTGCACGCCAGCTACTTTAGCTCTAACAAAGGGACTCTATTTACTGTGTAGTCTTGCTGCCATTTTCACACAAGAAAGAACACTTTTTGCCATTTTGTACAAGGTAGCCAACTGCTTTGTTTTCTTGTGTTCCAAACCACTTGTAAAAAAACGACCTTTTTTTTGAGCAGATCCCTTTCTAGAAGGGAGGCAAAGCGCATGACAAAACCAACAAAATGGCATGTGCGCCCGGCGAAGCCTCAGATCAGCCTGGGTATCCGCCCTGTCTGATCTGTCCTCGCTGCTCGCTCAGTGGGTAGACAAGGACCCAAGCTTTCTTCATGCAGACAGCGAAGACTCGTAAAAAGGGATCTACTTTTGGAGCAGACCCTTTTCTAGAAAGGAGGCAAAGGAATATAAGGCAACGCATGACAAAACTAACAAAATGACATGTGCACTGAGCGAAGACAGATCAACCTGGGCATCCGCCCAGTCTGAACAGTGTCTTCGATGTGTGCTCAATGGGTAGCTAAGAACCCAAGCTTTCTTCATGCGGTCAGTAAACTCTAGTAAAAAAAGGGATCTACTTTCAGAGCAGACCCTTTTCTAGAGGGGAGGCAAAACAGTATGAGCCAACGCATGATAAAACCAACAAAATGGCATGTGCGCTCAGCGAAGACTCAGATCAGCCTGGGCATCCCCCCGGTCTGATCAGAGTCCTCACTGTGCGCTCAATGGTTAGCTCAGGACCCAAACATGTTTTCATGTGCAAGCTTTCTTCATGCGGACAGCGAAGACTCGTAAAAAGGGATCTACGTTTAGAGCAAACCCTTTTCTAGAAGGGAGGCAGCGCAATATAAGGCAGCGCATGACAAAACTAACAAAATGGCATGTGCGCTGAGCGAAGACTTAGTTCAGCCTGGGCGGCCGCCCATTCTGATCAGCGTCTTCGCTGTGCGCTCTATGGGTAGCTAAGGACCCAAGCTTTCTTCATGCGGATGAACAGCAGAAACTCTGATCAGACTGAGCGGATGCCTAGGCTGATCTGAGTCTCCGCTGGGTGCACGTCATTTTATTAGCGTTGTCATGCGCTGGTTCAATTGACAGAGATGCCTCTCCAGTAAGGACCAAAATTTTCTTCATGCGGACAGAGAAGACTCGTAAAAAAGATCTACTTTCAGAGAGCAGACTCTTATTAGAGGGATGGCAAAGCAATATGAGGCCGGGTGACAAAACCAAAAAAAATGGCAGGTGCGCCCATGAAGACCTAGATCTGCCTCGGCATCCGCCTAGTCTGATCAGAGTCTAGACTGCGCGCTCAGTGAGTAGCTAAGAACCCAATCGTTCTACATGCGGACAGCGAAGACTCGTAAGAAGGGATCTACCTTTAGAGCAGACCCTTTTCTAGAGGGCTGGCAAAGCAATATGTGGCAGCATGACAAAACCAACAAAAAGGCATATGCCCGCAGCGAAGACGCAGATCAGCGTGGGCATCCGCACAGTCTGATCAGAGTCTTCACTGCGCGCAAAATGAGTAGCTTAGGCCCCACATTTCTTCATGCGGACAGCGAAGACTTATAAAAAGGGATCTACTTTTAGAGTAGACCCTCATTATTCCACCTTCGACCTTCGAAGTGTGAACATCGTCTGCTGTAATAACTAAAGAATAAGCATGAATCAGTCTGTTATACCTGCAGTACTACTCAGGGCCCTGAGTGAGTACAGGTTTGTTGGTCATCCTCTCTGGAGGATGGCTGACGGGAAGGATCATGTTCGTGTTGAACTGACCTTCCACAAGAATCTACCAACACAACCAGTCTACAAGAAGAGGGCCGAAAGCAGGAGGCAGCCTGCACCCTCTGCTGGCGAGTGGCCTCGCCAGCCCACAGCTTCTAGACGACCACCGCCTAACAGATCGTCGCCTACAGTACAGCCAGTACGCCGAGAAGCACCGGAGAAGGAGACCTCACCGCCAGCACTACAGACAATGGAGATTACACCAGACACCATCACAGTTTCAAGACCACCACAGACAGCACAGCTTACACCATCTCCAAGCATCAAGAAACCAGCTTCACCGTCTCCTTCTCCAGAGATTCCACCAGCTAAGAGACCGAGAACGAAGTCGCCGAAGTATACCAGTAAACAGCCAATGCAGTACTTCCACGCCAAGATAGAGGAAGAATATCCACTTCACGAGAAGTACGACCTCAGGGACGTCCACGCCACCACCTACAAGGTCATCATCAAGGCTACAAGACTACCCCGGGAAGACGAAGGACTCAACGTTGATCTACCAGTATTCTTCGTCTACCAGAAAGAGAACACTGGCTACAGATCAAGGGGCCAACCAGCAAGTTCTACGATGACCCGTGGTACTCCAACATTGAGATGCTAATGGGAGCGACCGGAGTGAGACAGGCCAACACGGCTCACTGGTACGACGTCCTGGAAAAGTCATGCCAGGATCCCTTAGGGGTTGGTGGAGGACCACCGCTACTTCGGCTCGTGCCGCCAAGTTATTTTGGCAAGACTTACTAAGTAGGTCAACTGGCGGCACGCGGACTCGAGTGAGGACACCCAAAAAGTCCAAGGGTGAGGACACCCTCTCGGTTCTTGAGTGAGGACACTCTCTCGGCTTCTGAGTGAGGACACTCTCTCTGCTCTGGGTGAGGACACCCACTTGGCTCCTGGGTGAGGACACCGGCCTTGCACCCTTTCCGGCGACCGATCGATGACATGTGGCCTGTGTCCGAAACTTTCGCACGACTCGAGCTGAGTGCCTAATGCATTTTGCAGTCGGAATTGACACGCATTAGGTACGAGATTAAAAGCTCATACTTTTCGACCAATACGCAAAATTCTGCAACTTACAGGCTGGACTACTACTCTCGCACGAGGTCTGGACACGCACGAGGTCTGGACGTGCACGCACTCCGTGTCTGGGAGAGGTGACCTGGTTATGAATTATAACTAGGCACCGTTTCAAGCCAACCCAGTAGTCCAGTAAAACTAATCCTGATTTATCTGGCGCTGCCTCTATGTGACTCATTTGCCTGGCAGCGTTAAAAATCTGAAAATTGAACTGAAACTGAGTAGACCCTTTTCTAGAAGGAAAGTAAAGCAATCTGAGCCAGCGCATGATAAAACCAAAAAAATGCTTGTGCGCTGAACGAAGACTTAAATCAGCCTGGGCATCCGCCCAGTCTGATCAGAGTCTTCAGTGCGTGCAAAATGGGTAGCTTAGACCCCAAGCTATCTTCATGCGGACAGCGAAGACTGGTAAAAAGGGACCTACTTTCATAGCAGACCCTTTTCTAGAGGGGAGGCAAAGCAATATGACCCAGCGCATGACAAAACCAACAAAATGGCATATGCGCTGAGCGAAGACTCAAATCAGCCAGGGCATTCGCCCAGTCTGATCAGAGTCTTCACTGTGCGCTCAATGGCTGGCTCAGGACCAAAACTTTTTTCATGCGCACAGCGAAGACTCTGATCAGACTGGGCAGATGCCCAGGCTGATCTGAAGCTTCGCTGGGCGCACATGCCATTTTTTTGGTTTTGTCGTGCGCTGGTTCATTTGAAAGATATGCCTCTCCTGAAATTGTATCCATTTTCCTAACTTTAACTCCTTATCTGAGCATACGTAAACATCGCATGCTCAGTCGAGACAGCGAAACTGCACAGTCTCGGTTGAGCACGCGGTTAGCTAAAACTATATTTTACGCAAACTGCGTTTTCCCAGACCTCACTGCGCGTGCGCGGAGCCTATGATGGGAATGTGGGGTTCTTATATGCTTAAAATATGGAAGATTTTGGTGTGACACCACTCGTTTTTGAAATGCATTGTCATCTAAAAAGGACATGCAAATCTCCAACATACGCACATCAAATAGCCTTAAAATAACTCAAGTGTCTAAGTTTTCTTGGCTAAAATAGCTAGTTTCGGTCTATTAAGTCACGACAGAGACCCTCATATAAGTTGTCAAAAAGAACGATACGGGCTTAATGATCACAAAGGACCAGAAAATGGAATTACTCTTTTGTGAAGTATAAAACCATATTCTGTGGCATCTTAATTGGTTCTACACTATTTGCTCAGGTCTACAGCTCCGAAAACTTAGGGTCAATCTTTTAACTTTGTATCGACATTCACATCATCTCCAACTCATCGGATTGTAAACTACGTGCAACGCTATTTTCTGATGAAATCGACTTTAAGGACTTTGATATACTTGGTAGATTTTCAGTCATTGTTACAAGGGAGATAACGTTTGTGACTTCCTATTTGCATTTCTATATATCTGGCCCCTTCTAAACGGGAGTCTACTCTAAAAGGAAAGAATGTGCTCCCCATGGGAAGCAAATTACTTTCTTTTAGAGTAAACCCCTTTTAAGAAGGGAGTCACAATCATTTTGACTGAGTTATCTCCCATTCTTCTTGAAAAGGCATAGCACTGCACTCAAGATTAGAAGAAACCATATTCTGTAAGAGATATGTTTCAGAAAGCGATAAGATGGGCCTCAAAACTATGTCTACTTTATAACAGCGAAAATTAGATCATCTCTATGCATTCAATAACTCGATCGGAATATTCTCTGCCCGCCAACAGATTTTTCTTGTCCTTGGGTAGCCACAGGGTACCCAGTGAAGCCTCTAATCAGACTACACAGACTGATTGGAATCTTAGTTTGGTGCATATTTCATTATGTTTATTGTCTCACGCTGTGAATAGTTATTACAGTTAGAAATACAGACAGTAATAAAAATGCCACAGTTGTCATTTAAATTTAAGCCGGGTCACAGCAGCATTTCATACAAGATTGCATCTGCGCCCAGCAATGACTCGGATCAGCCTGCGCATCCACGCAGTCTGATCAGTGTCTTCGCAACGCACTCTGCTGGTAGCCAAAGCGTCTTCAGTCGAACAGCGAAGACTCTGATCAGACTGTACGGAAGCACAGGCTGATCAGAGTCTTCGCTAGGCGCATATGCAATCTTGAAGGAAATGCTGTGCACCGGCTCATTTGTAATAAATGCCAAGCTATCCTAGAGCGTGTGAAGAGATCATAAAATATATTTTGGTTCCTAAGAATGTTGCCAGAACATATTTTTCATTAACCCTTAAAACGCCAAGAAAACCTGCATCTGAAAATGTCGTCTGTTTATGTCGTCTGCTGAATATTCTTGCAAACTTTTCAAACCTATTTTTGCATACAAGCAATAGTGTGGACACTGATCAGACTGCTCCTAAAGGAGCAGTCTGATCTGGGTCCACACTGTTTTCAAACATGACTTTTAAAATCACAAGCAGATGACAAAGCAGATAACAATTGTTGTGATTGGCAGTTTAAGGGTTAACAATAATTACCCTTATTACTGAGATAATATAACTCCTTATCGTAATTGTCCTAAAACTTGAACACGCCTGTTTGAGTACGAGTCTGAATGCCAAAGTGTGAATGAGCTGGCCAAACTGTTCCCTTATATTGTGTTTGTAGAAATAAGAACATTCAATTATTTTGTTATAACGAAATAATTTATCTAGAACTATGGCCAAGGAATATACAATTTACTTAGGCATGTTAGCGTAATGGGTCCTAATATGGCCAGCGTTTAGCGAAAATATGTCTTCGAGCATGCGCAAAATGCACAGTTTCGGATTCATCCCACGCATGAGCAAAGTCTCATGCGCACATTTAATATATCCATTGATGACATTATATCGCATCCAATGAATCTCTAATCGGACAACAAAGGCATTGATCGAAATGCACGGACCGAAGGCACGTTTTCGCTTGGCGCGGCCCATATTGTAATTCATTCTCTTGACAGCCTACTTCCGCATCACTACATCTAAGTCACACAGATGCTTGTTCCCTTGTTATAGGTGGCATAATTGGTTGTTAAAGCTTTTAGTGACCTAAAATCTAAATGACCAAGAGAAAAAGCGTTGCGAGGAAATGTATACGATCTGGGAATTTGACCCATCTGTTTCTGACATTTCAGTTTTATTTCAGCGAAAACATACTTACATATATTGTGTTTATAACAAGTTACTAAATCCTGTTTACAGTTAGATTTACACTCTGTCTGTGAAAACCCATTATGTTTTCAAATTATTATCTCACCCTGTCCGCTATATAATCGATCATTTTTTATATGTCGCGTCGAGCATAAAAATAAAATTAACGTACGAGCGTAAGTCAAAACGTAACCAGCCTAACTTACTTTCTTTCGAGTTCGTAAGGAAGTAAGGAAGGCTGGTTACGTTTAGAGATCGAAAGAAAGTAAGGTAGGCTGGTTATGTTTTGAGATCGACAGGAAGTAAGGTAGGCTGTTTACATTTGACTCACCTTAATGTGTCAATTTATTTTTTTTCTATGTCTCGGCATGGTACATCTGGGCCAACGATGTACCAACGCCATCATGTCAGAAGTGAAGAACTCCTGGGTCCTTTGTGTTTACTCGCTCCTCAACCGCTGCCTTGACAGCTTCATCGATCCGGAAATGGCGTCCTCGGATATTTGCTTAACTGGACAAAAAATAATCATTAGGTGCTAAATCAGGCCAATAAGTGGGAGCAGTCATTGAACCTTGCAACTGTGGACTGTTGCATTGCTTGGCTTAAGAGGAACCTCTTTAGACAGTGAAACGCGCCGTTTTATAGCTTGCGATTCTCAGTTGGTCAAGTAAGTTACTACTGACCGTTCTACAGACTAACATACAAACGGAACAAGAAGGAACAACGAATCTGCTTTTACGAGCGCTCAACCTTTGCCTTGATAATGATACAGTTCCATCTAAATACCGATGTTCAGTCCGCGTAGGAGTTCCATGGATGAACACAGAAAACATATCAGTTCACTTCACACTATAAAGAAACAGAGATAAGGGCTTGACGACTGACGCTGAAAGCCAAAGCAAACGAAAGAGAAGACAACTTGCATGAAATATCAAATCCTGTTTTCTGGTAAAAAAAAAAAAAGAAAACTATCTGAAAAAGTCGTCTGCTGAAATTTTTACCTGACATGCTTAGCGTTAAATAATAGCTGTAATACTATCTGCGTCATTAAATATACATCACGAAAACATGCCTATATAATTTTGACCCCCTTAAACCCCACTTTTATATAGTAAAACTGGGATTTAGAGGGGTATACATTATTTTTCTTATTTCTGCTCAAAAACATAGATTGTGGGTACTCGTTAGAATCGCCTCGGCGAGGCGGTTCTAACCAGTACCCACAATCTATGTTTTGAGCAGAAATATGAAAAAATATCAGAGTTTTTCATCTGAAAATAATCAGTTTTTGGAGGTGAAATTTTCTATATATTTGAATAGGCGTGTTTTCGTAATGATATGCTGTTGAAAGGAATCAAGGGTGGGTACACACTTGAGAATTTCACCTGTCGTATAAACAGTGGCACTAATTCAATGGAAATATTACTTAAACCGCTAGATTGCTCCATAAGGTGCAATAAGCTACCATTTAGGCATCTTGGCTCTCTAAATAATGAATTATACATAAAATGTATGTAAGGCACGCCATGAGAAAAATGTCATTTTGTCTTTTGCCAGATCTGCCAGCACATCAGCAAAGTTTGATCAGGGTCATTTTTATTTCTTGATATATTTTACAGTTTCCATTGACTCCATTGATTTTGCAAGCGAGCAACAAATGTCGTGATCCGACCCTGTGGTTATAAAACATTTTTCATGCTCAACTCAGCATGAAACGTTTTCATGCTAATAAATCTTAATTTATTAACGATTGCAAATTCTTTCTTGCTAAACATAGCTGAGTTGAGCATGAAAAAAGTTTTATAAACTCGGAGCCCGACTGCGCGAACCAGCAGCCTGTTCTGGACTTTATTTGCCCACATATCTACAATCGTAATATATGACATATGTTTTGAGGACTTTTTCCAAATTTGTGCACTATACGAACTGTACCTTTTTTTACCCTAAATATATTGATTCCTTACCATACATGTCCTGAAGTTTGAACAAGTCCACCATACTTGCTTTTGATGTGTAAAAAACTTGATCGATGGGTAATGGATAGTGCAGACCATTATCAGACGCCACGTTCAGGAGAATCGGTGCGTTGTCGAGATCAACCAATCCTTTAAGCTCTTTTGTTTCTCTAGCGAGTTAAGCATTGTCATCTGCGAATCGGGTATTGACAATTAATTACTCTGCTTCCACTGCTGTTTTTTTTTTCATGCTAGGCATCGCCAATTATTATTTCTAGGAAGATGTTAAAGAGCGTCGGTGACAGAAGACATCCTTGCCTCAGTCCAACTGTGGCCCTTAGTCCCTTGCCTGGGATGTAATTGAACACGACTGTACCAACGGCCTTATCGTAGTCACTCAATGACACGGACAAGGTTGTCACTGATATTATATGTCCTAACAGTTGCCCATAAGGCTTCATGCCAAACCCAGTTGAATCCTGGAAACGGCATGCTACAAATACTCATTTATGACTGACACCGTTTTAGGAACTGAACAGAGCAAATCAGGTCCTGAGGTTATAAAACTTTTTTCATGCCCAACTCAGCTGAGCATGAAATTTTTCATGCTAATAAATCTTAATTTACTAACGATTGCAATTTCTTTCTTGCTAAATCTAGCTAAGCATGAACATTTCTCTGTAAATAAATATGAAAATGCCAACTATTGGTGGCATTTTCATACTTATTAGCAGAGAAAGTTTTCATGCTCAGCTGAGTTGACCTTGAAAAAAGTTTTACAACCTCGGGGCCTGATTTCTTTATCACAAATGTAAACAGACAACAAAACTACCTTCAGTATACCCAGGGTCACTTAAAAAAAATGTGAGTTTGGGTTCTGACGATAGGTATTTGGACCTTTGGGATAATTAAGGTGGTAATGGTCTTGTTTCACACACGGGTAGCGCATATGACCCCGATGTACTAGCATTCTACATGTCCTTTATACTGGCGAATTATCGAAAGGCGATTAAGCCTAAGCATCCACAGGAATTCAGGATAAGGAAATACCAAGTAAATGTCAGCGTGAACTCCTTTTACCTATCGGCCTAAAGTTTGCTCGTACAAACATTGGTTTTCTTAGAATTTCTTGCAGCTATAAATAATGTCAGTTTAAAATTGATTCACATATCATATTATTCTAAAGCATTATTAGATTTTCTCTCTATAATAACATAAATGGATTTTTTAGTTACAAAATGGCTGACATACAAATTATAATACGTAACGAACGAAAATGTGCTTTTGCGGCATATGCACACAGCGAAAAATGATCTGAACCTTCACTGTTCACTTACACAATGCATAATGCCGCGTAAAGCAATTTTGTAAAATAAATTATTGGATAAAGTCTTGATGGTACTGTGTTATCATTTAGTAGTACCGGAATCTGCGCACATCGCAAACACTCAGACATCGGTTTCGATTGAAGTTGTCAGTTATTATCTTGCACTAATTAAATAAGTCAGAATACACTGCCATGAGCGTACCATAGTTAACATAAATATTTGGACATCTTAATTCCTTACCATACTTGTCCTTAACATGCCTATATAATTTTGACCCCTATAAACCCCACTTTTATATAGTAAAACTGGGGTTTACAGGGGTATACATTATTTTTATTATTTAAAAAATATAGTTTGTGGGTAATTGTTAGAACCACCTCGCCGAGGCGGTTCTAACGAGTACCCACAATCTATGTTTTGAGAAGAAATATGAAAAATATCAGGTTTTTTTATCTGAAAATTTTCTTTTTTTTGTTGTAAAATTTTCAATCTATTTGAATAGGCGTGTTGTCATAATGTGTTGGTGTGTCTAAGACTCGCCGGATGAGTGATAAAACAGCGTAGGTCCTGATCTGTGACGTCTGACGTGGTTCTGCACTGTTTGTCCAAATACTTTGGGTAAACATTATTATTCACTCTATGAGAGCAATCGACATGTTTCAACAATCTGTTTGCAATAAAGCATACATGAAAGGCTTAGAAATATCCCTGTATTACATAAAATATGATTTATTTAAAAACATAACCATAAAAAAGCAAGTCTAATATACAGATCACACATGTTTGTGATGCATTACCATTTGCCGAGTCCCGAGGGAATTGTTTGAACACGAGGCCGCAGACATTTACATAGCATATGTTAATGCAATGAAATAAACATGTGCAATCGCTATTGTTGCATTCTCTGTTTGATTCCAATTTAAACTCTCACAGATAAACCATTGTAATTAAATGTTAATGCTATGAAATAAACATGTGCACATTACGAAAACATGCCTATTCAAATATATTGATAATTTTACCACCAAAAAAATGAAAGTTTTCAGATAAAATAAATCTGATATTTTTCATATTTCTGCTCAAAATATAAACTGTGGGTACTCGTTGGAACCGCCTCGGCGAGGCGGTTCTAACGAGTACCACAATCTATGTTCTGAGCAAAAATAAGAAAAATAATGTATACCCCTGTAAACCCCAGTTTTACTATATAAAAGTGGGGTTTAAGGGGATCAAAATTATATAGGCATGTTTTCGTGGTGAAATACTATTGTTGCATTCTCTGTTTGATTCCAATTTAAACTCTCGTAGATAAACCATCGTAATGAATGCATTTGTTCGTTGTATTTCGCGAAAGGTAGAATCACTTTAACATCAACAAAAGTTAAGTCAAAATATTTTTTTGTCCACACCCTGATAAATAATGCACATACAAGCAATGTGCTAATATACAGTCGAACCTCAGTAGCTCGAACACCGATGGCTCGTTAACCATGATGGCTAATTCGAACTAGTTTTTGAGTCCCTACGAAATTCTTCCGAAAGCTCTAGAAAACAAATGATATGGATTTTTTTTCTTATTCTATCAGGAAATTGTATGTTGTGTATACTCATTAGAATCGCATCACCGAGGCGATTCTAATTAGAACAATCAACATACTATTATTGTGTAGAAGATAAAAAATATTTCCCTAAATTATTGCTATTTACTTCCTGACCTGGCGCCCTGATTGACCCTCAGTGGCTCGAACTTCCCATATCTCAAACAACTTTTTATGGTCTAAAAGATGTTCGAGCCATTGAAGTTCGACTGTAGTCAGAATTTGGCATTTGGTATCCTGAAGGTGAGTTTAACAAACGACAAAAATAGGATATAAATTGGGTGCTTAATCTTAGACTCTCACGGGGCGTTTGCTAGTATGTTTTAATTGAAGACTACTAGAAAGTGATATTAGTCACACTTGTATTAAGTGCAAATCGACAAATTATTCTTACTCATAATGGCTGTTACCTCAATCTTTTTCAGACGGTTGGCGCTTGAGTAATTTGTCTGTCATTGGGCAAATCGTAGTTCAACGTGTAGTTTTCTTTTGCTCGGGTTTTAGATTGCCACTGAACCCTCTACTTGGTTTCAGTGCACATTTTTCTACTTCTTCTTCCAGGTGAAGGTCAGGAGTCTTGTCAGACTGTAGAATTGACCTTGTGTTTATCTGGTTTACCATCACGAAAATATATCTTTATGCTTTTGAACCCCTTAAACCTCACTTTTATATAGTAAACTGGGGTTTACAGGGGTATGCATTATTTTTTTTGTCTCTGCTCAAAAACATAGATTATGGGTACTCGTAAGAACCGCCTCTGTTCAGACTATGCGGGCGCACCGACTGATCGGAGTCTTCGCTAGGCGCATATGCAATCTTGAAGGAAATGTTGTGGCCCGGTTTATTTGTAATATATACTGTGAACCCACATTACAACGACAGCATTTGTTCCCAAAGATATTGCCATTGAAATTAATTTGCTGTTGTAAAGAATTCTCAATGAGTATAATGATATGCAGCAAATGCCATTTTTAATTTAATTGCTTTATAAACCATATGTTTTGGATATTTGTGAGGCGATTCTAACAAATATCCAAAACATATGTTGCTTGAAGTATTAAATAATAATGCTACTGCATAATTTCTAATTAATTGTCAACTTTTGAGAGAGGGTTTCCGTGCTAGTCAAATTGTCGGTATAACGAATTTTGTTATTGTATCATGTTATCTTAGAGCGTATGAAGAGATCATAAAATATATTTTGGTTTCTGGCAATGTTGTCAGAACATATTTTTCACTGACAATAATTATCCCTTATTATTGGGATAATATAACAACTCCTTATCGTTACTGTCCTAAAACTTGATGAACAGTTTGTTTGAGTACGAGGCTAAACACCAAAGTTGAGTTAGCTGGCCAAAAAGACCTTGTAGATGGTAGAAAAATGACCAGACCTTGAGCTGAACTAGACAGTTTGATCTAGCTAACCTTGACGCAATGCATGTTTGTAATATTGTATCACCTAGCCCCTCACCTGGACATCTGAAAAGAACAAAAAGATTTGTATCCCCACGCTATTTTAAAAAAAAGCGATGGGGATATTGTTAGCGCCCCCATTCGTCCGTCAGTCCGTCCGTCACGCTATCTCCTCCTAAACCACTGGGCGGAATTCTACCAAACTTGCTACACCACTTCCCCTAACGGAAAGGGTGTGCAAGAGCAGCATTATTTTTCTGTGCGTTCGTCCGTCTATGCGTCCGTCGTCCGTCCATTTGTCTGTCCAAATTTGGACATTACTTCCCCTCATGATTAGGATGTGCGAGAGCAACATTTTTCCGTGTGTTCGTCCGTGCGTCCGTCGTCCTTCAATCTGTCTGTCACGCTGTCGCCTCCTAAACCACTGGGCTGAATTCAACCAAACTTGCTACATCACTCCCCCTTATGATAAGGGTGTGCGAGAGTAACATTTTTTCCGTGAGTCCGTCGTCCGTCCATCTGTCCGTCACGCTATCTCCTCCTAAACCACTGAGCGAAAGTCAACCGAACTTGCTACATCATTTCCCCACATGGTAAGGGTGTGCGAGATCAACATTTTTTCCCGTTCGTCCGTCTGGCGTCTGTCCATCTGTCCTTCACGCTATCTCCTCCTTAACGGAATTTAACCAAACTTGCTACAGGACCTTCCCTCATGGTAAAGCTGTGGGACAGCAAGTCCATCCGTCCGTTATGCTATTAGCAATGAGCGCAGGAATATACGATGGCGCGCCATCGACTGCGCATTCCAGTTGTTTATATTTTGGTAAACGGCATTGTACTGCAAAATCAAAGCCGTCCGCTTTCACTTGGCACTAAAGTACCACTGAATGACTTACTTATGACCGCATCAAGTACAACGGTTGCTTCCGATATAGGCCTTGGAATGCGTCTGCATAGTCCGCACACGGCAGACAATATTGACGCACATCCATTACTTTAACAAGTATATGAACGTGTGGCTGCAGATCGTCACGGAGCCCTCTGCTTTGCTTTAGCATAGCTTTCGATTATCTGTTTTTTGCAGTGATGTTTCACAAATAAGTTAAATGGCATGTATGCGGAACCAACACGTATTTGTATTTTGGAGGTGAGTCTCCACTAATGGCGAACATTTGCGTGAGTAAAACTAGTTTAAGTCCCAAGGAATCGTTTTTCCCTATTGAATATCCCAGCTAGCATTCTTTATAAATCTCCAGCGGGCCGATTACGGCCCGCTGTAGATTTATGTAG
Source organism: Anodontia alba (assembly GCA_964016985.1). Taxonomy (NCBI): domain Eukaryota; kingdom Metazoa; phylum Mollusca; class Bivalvia; order Lucinida; family Lucinidae; genus Anodontia; species Anodontia alba. Next base: position 40,134,051 of record OZ024830.1, on the reverse strand, counting down.
AATGATTACTGGGATCAGAGTTAAAGATATACACAGTATGCCGTGTTCTCATTTCCCCTGGAGAAATCATACTCCGGTTTTGCATCCATAAGTATTGTTTGTGTCAGTATGAAAGAAATAAGAGCAGTTGTAACATAAATGTCATTTTTGTCCGCAATGTGAGCCATAGGGACACGATTAAGCCGCAAGTTGCTAAATCACATAGGATCAGTTTGGTTCGGCACAAATATACTTCCATATTAAATAGGCCAAAGAATTTCCCTCTTGAATTGTATGTCTTCTTTGTTCATGTCAGACGTCATAGAGATTTATAACACATGCAATTACATAGCGGCTATAGAACAAATAAGAAATATGCCTAAATAATTTATTACAGACTTAAGACTTGAAAGTTAGCTGGAATAAAAATTACCCTTGCACCGGCCGTGGCATTGTAATAAATCCATGCCAGTCTGTTCGCCACCAAGCTAGCTTCTTCTATGATACAGTAACTATATTGGTTTTGTCAGATTTATGTTTTTCACCGGAATAGTGCTAGGCAAGGTTTTGTTATCAGCACTTTGAACATAAAACCATTTTAGCGTGCTGATCATGCTTTCAGTACTGTGTAATATGTACAGAATAAGTAGCCCCTATTATTTACCTATAACCATTTCTGCATTAACTGACTCACAGTTTTGATTTTTTAATGCCGCAAGAAGCATAGCTAATTCCAGAGTTTTCTTCAGCAAAGATGTAAAATAGTGGAACCTTCTGCTCAGCTGACCGGTCTCAAGTTTGTCAACAAACTGATTACTAGTCGTCGGAAAGATCTGTTAGGTCAATGCATAGGCTGCTTATCTGCACATAACCTTACCACTTCTTGAGCTTATTCTGCAGACGACAAACTGATGATATATTTTTCTGATTTTTTTCCAAAAAAAAAAAAAAAAAAAAAAAAAAAACACGATTTGACATTTCATGCAAATTGTCTCCAATGGAGACAATTTGCATGGAATATCAAATCCTGTTTTCTGGGGAAAAAAATAAGTAAACTATTTTGGTTTAAACATATTTTATTCAAAAGTATCAATTTAAACTACAATATTGTAAACAATAAAATACAGGATTAGAACGGAAGCATATTACTCCTTGGAGTGTAATAGGCAACCATTTAGACATCTTTAGTCTGTAAATAATGAATGTATGTAAGTCGCACCATGAGAAAAAATATCATTTTGTTATATGCGTATAATGACGGCCCAGATACGCAGTGCGACCTGATCAGGTCCGCTTTTATTCCTCTGTATGTTTTGCAGTAGCCATTGACTCCATTGTTTCTGGAAGCGGGCAATAAAGGGTTTTATCTGACTGTGCATATAGGCAGCCGGCAGCATGTTCTGGGCTTTATTTGCCCACATAGCCACAAATGGAATATGAGCCAGAGCAAGACACAATCTACAATAAGACTTCTGCGACCAGCGAAGACTCAGATCAGCCTCCGCATCCGCGCAGTCTGATCAGAGTCTTCGCTGATAGTATGTGCCGGCTATAGCCACCGGCCTATCAAAAGAGGGCTGAACGAGAACCCTTGCTATACTTGGTTGATGTAGATCTGAGCCTTTGCTGGTTATACCAGTCTTATTGTATGTTTTATCGTTCGCTGGCTCATATACGATTTATGCGATGACTACCATTTCCCTCCATATGAACCATATAGAATCTAACGTATCTACTTTAAATATCCAGCCACCTTAATTCCTCACCATACTTATCTTAACGTTTGAGCAAGTCCGTTACACTACCTGTTGATGTGTCTAATCTAATGGATGAGTAGCAAACAGTGTACATCTTGATCATACGCCGCGTTCAGTGGCCTTAGTGGTGTAGTCAGGACGATCAACTGGTCTTTTGTGAATATTTTATTCGCTTGCGATTCCTGCAATGCCATCTGCAAATAGGATGTTGACAATTATTCTGCTTCCACCGCTGACATGCTTTTCGTGATCGCCCATTATCCTTTCGGAAAAGATATTGAAGAGTGTTGGTGACTCACTCCAATTGTGGTCCTGAACCACTTGCCTGCGGTTCTTTTGAACAGGTCTACACTAATAGTTTTATCGTACTGGCGATCAATGACATTGACCAGTTTTGCATTGACAGTAGTAAAGGTCTACTATGGATACGCCGAATTCGGCGTGTCCATAGTGGCAGCCTATACTACTATTGACTTTATTTTCCTCCTAGTTGTCCATAAGCCATCATGTCACTCACATTGTCAAAAGCTTTCCGTGAGTCTACGAAGAAATAATAAAGATATTACTGATGCTGAATACAGTCAAACCTCAATAGCTCGAACACTGATATCTCAAGGGCTTACTCGAACTCGTCTTTGAGTCCCTACGAAATTCTTCCGATAGCTCAAGAAAACAAATATTCAAGAAAATTTTCTTATTCTATCATGAAATTGTATGTTGTGTGTACTCATTAGAATCGCCTCATCGAGGCGATTCTAATGAGTACACTCAACATACAATTAGTGTGTAGAAAATAAAAAAAAAACATATTTCCCTAAATTATCGCTATTTGCTACCTGACCTGGTGCTATAATTAACCCTCAGTGGCTCGAACTACCCATATCTCGAACAAATGTCCACAGCCCCAAAAATGTTCGAGCCATTGAAGTTTGACTGTATGTGTTTCATCCAGAAGTCTAACATTTATTATGTACTCAGTAGTACTTCTTTCTGCTCGGCGATTATCTCTATTGCATGAAGCTGAAGTCTGATATCTTCAGCATTTGCTTGCTTGGATGACTTGAAAGACTAGTAGTTCGAGAGTTTTGACACTGTTGTAAGTTCCTTCATTTCATCATGGAAGTGGCATGCTACACCTCCTCATTTTATGATCAATTCATCTTGTGGACTGAACGGAGCCAATGAGATTGCTTTATCACATATATAAACAAAAGTCAAAATTACATACAGTGTACCTAGGATACACTTTAAATATGTGAACCTGGGTTCTGACGATAGGTGTTCGAACCATTAGGAGTCAGGCAATAATAGAATTGTTTCTCACCAGGATAGTACATATGGCTCTCATGTACTACCATTCTATATATCATATATACTGACGAGTTACGTGAAATAAATCATCGCGGGCCTAAGCATCCACAGTAATTTAGGATAACCCATTGTATACTGAATAGACTCTCCCAAACTATATATTGGGAGAGTCCAGTTTCAATTTTAGGTAGTCCGGCTATGAGATTTACATATTCCTAGAGAAAAATGGCTAAACTATTTGTAAAAAGTAGAGACCCTGATCAGACGCCGCTGTTTGCCAACTTCCCTTTTTCCCCGACTACAAAGGGATAATGAAAGACCATGTAAATATCAACGTGAACATCTTTTATCTATCGTCCTAAAGTTTGCTCGTACCAACATTGGTTTTCTTAGAAATTCTTGGGACAATAATGCCAGATGAAAATTAATTCCCATATCATATTATTCTAGAGCATTATAAGACGTTCTCCTTTTAATCCTTTAAATGGACTTTTTTTTGTATTACAAAATAGCTGGCAGAGAAATCATGAGCCGCACCGAAAGAAAATGCATCTTAGCCCAACAGAGGTCAAGATCAGACTGCGCATTTGCGCAGTCTAATCTGGTCTTTCGATATTCGCTTACACAATTATTAGATACTATAAAATCATCAACTGAGAGCAAAATGTCCTGGTGAGGCCGTGTTATCGTTTAGTAGTACCCGAATCTGAGCACATCGCTTGCACTCGCTTGAAGCGGTCCATGTTATCTACTTGTACAAATTAAATGAGAGGATACACTGATATTAGTGTACCATATTAACCCTAAGTATTCGGACACCTTAACTCTTTTCCATACTTGTACTAAAAGTTGAATAAGTCCAATATGCCGCCTGTTTTGTGTCTTGGACTTGCTGCATGAGTGGCAAAATAACGTTGGGTTGATCAGACGCCCGGTCTGTGGCGCCTGGCGTGTGTCTTTATTATTTGCTCAGATTTCTTCCAATACTCAGGAGAAATACTGTACCAGTTATTCGCTCTATGAAAGCAATCAAGATTTTTGAACAATCTATTCGCAACAGAGAATACATGAAAAAGCACATCCGTGTTTTATATAAAAACTGATTTATTTGAAAGCATAACAATAAAAAAAAGTCTAATATAGATGTCACACATATTTTTTCATGCACTAATGTTTACCGGGTCCCGAGACCGCTGGCATTAACACTGTATAAGTTAATATTTGTTGTTTTTTTTTACAATTAGACAAAGGCATTTTATGTTTAACATTCGTTATGAAAGCATTGACTAATCTTAAGTTATGAACGGAACAGGACAAAAACTTTATTTCGTATTACTGTCATGCCACTCCTAGGTGGCATTTGACAAAAAGAGATAATTTTATACATGTATAAGTACATTCATATGACACAAAATGGTGCTGTGCATTATAGAACAAGCTAATGCCTGGAAGAGAGAGAGAGAGAGAGAGAGAGAGAGAGAGAGAGAGAGAGAGAGAGAATTGTACACTGCACATGTATACAAATCAAACAAACTCAAATATGATTCATTCCGATCATTCAACGTAAACAAGTCGCACAAAATGTCAGTTGTCACGTTCTGCTTATTCTTCTTTTTTGTCTTGTACTGTCCCTATCCCTGATCCTATTCCTACACTTTCCTAGCCTGTCTCGTCCTTCACTGCTCTGTCCTGTCTTGCTCTGATGTGTTGTGTTCTATTCTGTTGTTTTTCTCTATTCGTTTGCTCTGTGTTCTGGTTAAGTTTGTTATTAACGGCGCTACCGCACCATGTGAACTGGGGTCTGTGTGAGAGAATCATCACGAAAACACGCCTATATAATGTTGACCCCCTTAAACCCCACTTTTACATAGTAAAACTGGGTTTATAGGAGAATACGTTATTTTCCTAATTTTTGCTCAAAAACATAAATTGTGGGTACTCGTTAGAACCGCCTCGTCGAGGCAGTTTTAACGAGTATCCACAATCTATGTTTTGAGTAGAAATATGAAAAATAACAGATTTTTTTTAAACGAAAATTTTCAGTTTTTGGAGGTGAAATGTTCTATATATTTGAATAGGCGTGTTTTCGAATGGAATGTTAACTTTTTAAATATTTCTTGTACGTGTAAAATTGCATTAAGCCATTGTGCCATTAGAAAAAAAGTTGTTAAAATGCAATTAGGAGAAGGTTATATTGCATATAACTTGTGTCCAATACCTTTGATTAATGAAGCAATAAAATATGTTTAATTTAATACATATGTTAATACAATGAAACAAACGTGCAGTCACTATATTTGCAATCTGTGTTCTATTCCAATTAAAACTCTCATCGAAAAGACCTGAGGATAGTTAAACAGCCGTAATTAATATATTTGTACGTTATATTTCGCAAAGGCTAGAATTACTTTGACATCAACAAAAGTTCAGTCAAAATTCAAGACTCTGCGTAGTAATGTACATGTAAGCAATGTGCAAATACAGTCTGAACTTGAAATTTGGCAAACTGAAGGTAAACGTAACAAACAACAAAAATAGGATATAAACTGAATAAATACTCTTATACTCTGACGGGTAGTTTGCTAGTACATGTATGTTCTTAATTGAAGACAACTTGAAAGTAGCATTAGTAAAATTTGTATTAATTGCGAATCTGCAAAATTATTTTTTTCTAAATAATGGCTCCTACCTCAATCTGGTTCAGAAGGTTGGCACTTGACTTATGTTTCTCTTCTCTATCACGAAAAATGCCTATATAATCTTTGACCCCCTTAAACCCCATTTTTATATAGTAAAACTGGGGTTTGCAGGGGTATACATTATCGTCGAGGCGGTTCTAACGAGTACCCACAATCTATGCTTTGAGCAATCTATGCTTTGAGCAGAAATATAAAAAAAATATCAGAATTTTCTATCTGAAAAATTTCATTTTTTGGTAGTAAAATTTTCAGTATATTTGAATAGGCATGTTTTCGTATGCGGGTACATCTTGGTTAACTTGCTGTTTTCTTTTTCTCGGGTTTTAGATTGTTGTTGAGCCATCTACTGTGTTCCTTTGTAGTCTTTTATTATTTGTGTTTTACTCTGATATTACACTGATCAAGAAGAGGACCCTACGGGACCGAATACATACCAGTAACTTTGAAGTGCACGTTAATTAAGGGTGAGGTTGTAATCGTGTAACGTTAATTTACGGGGGGGGGGGGGGGGGGGAGCGGGGGGGGGGGGGGTCCCCTCACCACAGTAGTTTTTTTTTCTGCCGGTTCCCCTCTTAGAGCGCCCTTCTTTGTTTGTATGTCGGTTATTGCAACTGTAATATTGTACGAGCGCGTATCTTTCCAGTATATGCATACCTTATATCTTCCTCTTTCAGTGTTCCAGTAAGGCTGTGGTTCATGATTGCGGGCTTTCCTGGGTAATTAAATTTACGCTTTTAGCATTCAATCAATCTAATCTTCTGAATGTTCAGAAATCGACTAAGTTTGTAGAGATCATTATTTTAACTTGAACGGAGGATGTTGTGGTGTTGCAAACTTTATTACTGCTTATGAAGAGACTCAATGAAACCGAGGCTTCCTTTTCTAATCCGTAGTTTGTTCTTTGTTTCCGAAGGCAATCTTTTTTATGTTTATTTTACTACACTAGAGCTGGTGTTAGTGCCGTATGGCGGCGGTAGAACGTCTCCCCGTACATCACCATATGTTTCATTTCCTTTGGGATCATTGGGCCTATTGTGGCGTATTTGAAAATGGAGTTTTGCTCCTGTATATGCTAGAGGGCGTAAGCAGTGTTGCAAACTTCATTACTGCTAGTGAAGAGTCTCAATAAAACCGAGACTCCCATTTTCTAATCCGCAATGTGTTCTTTGTTTCCAAAGGCAATCTTTTTGACGTTTATTAATATATAGCACTTACCATACACGTAAACAGTCGATTTACTTCAGTATTTATCCTAAATATTGCGATACCATTAACTCCTTTCCACACTTTTCCCAAAATTTGAAAAGAGCCATTTTACTACCTGTTGTTGTACCTAACAAATGCTGAATGGATAGCAAATCGTTTGGCCAAAATCAGACACCGCGTTCTGCGGCGTCTTAATTCGAGCAGTTAACCCATAACATTTATTATGTCTATTCTTACTACATTTCTAGATATTCACTGATTCATCGACAGCAGTTTTGCTGATTGTGTTTGCCTCGATCTTTCCTATAATTTCTGTTGCTGTAGTCAGTACGCTGATGACGGGTAATTTGTACCTGTCATTCATATGTTCTGGCTTGCATAACCATGACTAACAGGCTTGTCTTGGCTTTCTAATGGATTTCGATGTTTACGACTCGAATAAATGAGCTGCGTCTTCATGCATATCTGAACAGCAAAGTTGTGATACATTATAGAAATCAAACATGGTTTTTCATGCATTAACATTCGCCAGGTCCCGAGGGAGGTGTTGAAAACCGAGGATGAAGGCCACGGCTTTCAACACCTCCCAAGGAACCTGGCGAATGTTAATGCATTGAATAACCATGTTCGATTGCTATTATTGCATTAAAACTGAAAACATTTGCTACATTTCGCTTTATTTCTTGCGCTATTTTGTTTCGCCTTTTCACCGATGTCTCGCGAACGCAATTTCCACGGACTATGCTCGTTCTAGCGCCGGGCAGTACACATCTCGTAACGGCAGCAAATCTGTGGCCCCGGAACGATCATATTGAAAGTTGCGTTTGGCCAGAAAAGCTGATTTTGGCCAATTAGACCTCATCAGTGACCCTCATATATAAAGTTTAAAAAATCTCGGAATACGCTGAATTATCACAATAGACCCGAAAATATATAAACTACACTAAAGTGCAGTATGGGGAGACGATTTACAGACGCCACACAGCACTAAGACCAGCACAGTCGTTGCAGACCAGCTGAGTTGTTACAGAATAACCTTCAAGAAACTGGTTACGAACATGGAACACATATGGCCATCCTTCAGTTATGTACAGTCTTTTTGGATAGCCGTTTGGCCATTTTTTGGGAAAGAACCTTTTCTTTTGGCTTTTTGCTTGTAGTGTTTTCATTGAGGTGCCGTTGCTTTAAGTGCGTCCTTTTTTTTCCCTTTGGTATCTTGGACGGAAGGTGTTAGGTAATTGTATCGGTTCCTGATCATTTCCCTCCTTTCTATTGTCTGAATGTCTAGCATTATGGTAAACGTGTATGCCCGAAAGACTTTGCCGTCCTTTTACAAAGGGAGAGGGCTTATGCACGCAAAAACTATATCCCTAGCAGTTGCACCTGACTTAAAAGTATAAGCTATTTTCCTTTAACCCTTTCATCCTTGAGTTTTTGAAGGGAACCATTCCATTTTCGAATTTGAACAACTGTTTCATATAGGAGGCTTAATGAAATATCAAACACAGAATGGCAAACGGTGCAGATCTTGATGAGACGGCTTATTTTGAGTCATCTCATCTGGATCTACACTGTTGACAAAAAATCAACGTTGGCCTGTAGAGCTGATAGTGTTAATAGTAGACCATAATGGAAAGGGAGGCAGTTATTTCCAAAAATAGTATAGAAGATGTCTAGGAAGTGTCACAAACGCAGTACATAGTCCGCAAAGGAAACCAGGAGCAAGATGTAACACACCGCTACAGACAACACATATGTTACAAACCAGTTACGCTTTCATTCTCTGAAGGAAACTGAAAATACTTGTAAACTGTTCCACCATTTGTTACAAGGGAGATACCTTTTGTGACTTCCTGTTTGCTTTCCTGCGCACCTATGCTCTTCTATAAAGATATCTGCTCTAAAAGGTAAAAATTCGCTCCCAATGGCAAAACCATTTTGACAGAGTTACCTTTCTTGAAAGTATATCTGTTCCGTTTAATTAGCAGATGGTCTAAAGAAATCTAAGCAAGGCATTCTCCATTTGTCAATACATTTTACTCGTACAGACCTTAATCTGTAAGCGAACAAAGAAGGCTCTTACGCGTGGGCATATATGGGCCTTAGCTGCCGGTATATGCACAGGCTTATCTGGATCTTTGCTGCCCACTTATCCGCAGGCTAATCTGGACCTTAGCTGCGTATATATGCGCAGGCTAATCTGGGCCTTTGCTGTCCACATATGCAATAGATAGCCGTTCCCTAATATCATCATATATATTTTTTATTTCTGTGTTTTGATTCGAACTAGAACCGGGATATGTATATTTGAGTAAGATAACATCATCATTAACAACAATCATAGCATCCGGCATATACCTATTGAGCAGGGCTTAATCCAACTTATACACTCACACTCGAGCTTGGTTTTCTTGTGCTGATCAATAAATGCGAGAACCGTTGCGCTAGTGACTCTGTTTCTATATGTCTGCCAGAATAAACTGCAACATTAGTTGAGTCGTAACTGATATGCAAACTGCGAAACCGGGTCTCACGTGACGGTCACCAAACGTTAGTGACGTCAAACATTTGCGACGTCGTGGAGGGACTGCTAAAACAAGGCATTGGGTGTCTTCATTTTTCCTTTTAATAAGTTGTTTTGGCTGAACCGATTTTAATGAAATTTTCAGAAGATATCTAACAATGAATGCGGCATGCGCCCATTTAATATTTAGAACGGAACATGTGTGTAATGTCTGACATATGTTTACTAAAAGGCGACAATGATGGTCTCCTACAAGTTTTTGGAAATCTGCTCAAATTTTAAATGAAGATCTTTCCTAATTAAATATGTAGAACAATAATGGGACTTATCAAAACAAACACGCCTACCAGTTTATATACCTCCGAAATTTGTATCGCAAGTTTAGTATTTCAAAATTCCGAAAAATAAATGTTACGGTTTTGCATATAATTTAGTTGTGATATGTCCAGCGGAAATGAGTCGGCAGCGTAATTGTAGAAGCTAAGAAGTATCATTATCGGTAAAGAAATTATCTAAGAGAAAATTTTCAAAACGGTGACGGTTTTACGCCCCTCACGTGACGTCACGTGCTGTAGATAATGACGTCACAGGCTAATGCAAAATACTCTTATTTGAAAGCCGAACTGTTTTAATGGTATTTATTTTAATATCCCTTATATACTCAACATTCTATCTGAAAAGATCATAACTAAGTTCATATTTGTGGGCACTTTATGATACATTTCTTTAAGGGCATGACACTTAAATATACTCCATGTACTTACCAGAAAATCTTTTACGATTGAAACCCAATTACTTCTTATTACTGCTAACTTTCTGCGACAATTGATCGCACTTTATCTAATGTGGTGATCATGTTTTCGTCATGTTTGTTTACGTTTTGTCGCATTTGAAGCTAATGAAGGGTCATGTTTTGTTATGTTAATTTTCCAGTTCTGCCTTACATTTTGTACCTTAAAACTCACGTCATTTGAATTCCAGATGCCGGTACAGAGTTCTATCGGTTTTATTTTTTCTAAATAGAAAGGAAGGCAATGATCAGAAAAACCTGATTTATTCTATTTGATCCTTGCTATGTCTCCAAACATATCAAACATTCTGCTTAAATACGAGAAAGTAGCTGTCACTGACCTTGCCACTATCCAGTTTGTAAGGAGGCATCTGATATAACCAAGGTATATTATCACGCCAATTTCCTTATAATTTCGGCCATGAGTCTTCGGGCATATGCATACAGCTAAGGCACTGGCCAAAATAGTCATCAATCTTATCAGCTAATAGGAAGGAAATTACCGTATTTAACCTAAATATTAAGACACCTTAACCACTTACCATACTTGTCCTAAAAATTGAACATGTATGTACGAAAGGTGTCGGACTACTTAGTGTAAAATTACAATTTCCACTGCATTCCTGTAGCATTCAGAATGATAGACTGCCCAAACACAAGCATTATCAGTTCAAACCGCTTTGTGCGCAGTTCCGACTGTGAAATCACCGAAATTACAAATTGTGATTATATCAGTCTGTGATTTAATTAACTGCGTTATATTACCGTTTAGGAAGCTGCGTTAGACCGTTTATGCTCTTTTTGAGAAAAATGTTCAGGCCCAAAATTATGTCTCTTCGATCAGTACGTATAAATGAGCCGGTGGCTGAGAAAAGGGACCTTAGAACATATGCTTACAGCAAAGATCCAGACCAGTCTGTGCATCCGAGCAGTCTGGTCAGGACCTTTGATCTTCGCCTACACAGTATAAGGTCCTTGTCGAAGTGATAGGACTAATAGTGAAGATCTTGACCCGACGCGTGGCTGCGCAAACTGGTCTGGAACTTCACCATGCGTATATGCCCTAAGGGTCTTTTAGTCAGCCGGCGGTCCAAATAATCTGCTTGTACTATCAACGACGGTTTCATAATTCGAAGTAATTCGTCTTCAAGCTTTACAGAGACACATCACTAACTATCTTCGAACGATCAATCCGTTTATCGACGAAAGGCTTCAAAATGCGATTCACAAATACAATCAACTAACATCATTTGTAAAACTTAACTAAGTGGTAAGTTTCTACGTCTGATTGCAATCTTGATCTTATTTTATGTCTACAATTCTCAAAATTCGTCTACAGCATTACTTCCATTTAACTTAGCATCACGAAAACATACCTATATAATTTTGACCCCCTTAAACCCCACTTTAATATAGTTAAACTGGGGTTCACAGGGGTATACATTATTTTTCTTATTTCTGCTCAAAAACATAGATTGTGGGTACTCGTGAGAACCGCCTCGACGAGGTGGTTCTCACGAGTACCCACAATCTATGTTTTGAGCAGAATTATGAAAAATATCAGCTTTTTTATCTGAAAATTTTCAGTTGTTTTTAGATGAAATTTTGTATATATTTGAATAAGCATGTTTTCGTAATGGAAAATAACGTAGAGGTACCAGAAGTGCCACAGTTCCAGAGCATAGCAATGACAACAAGAGGAAGAGTAAACAAACTATGACGAATATTACAGTGAATCCTCGTTACAGCGATAGCATTTGTTCCCAAAGATATTTCCATTAAAATGAATGTACTGTTGTTAAGAATTCTTAAAAAAACAGATTGATATGCAACAAATGCCATGTTTTATAGGAATTTGTTTCATAGAACGTAGGTTTGAAACCCCGGTGGTTTACTCTACCGACCGTTCTACTGACCGTTCTAAGGCGGTGGGCCAGGTGTTAGTTGCTTTGTGGTTTATTCTGCGAGGAGATTTGTTTTATGTCTTACCTTGTGTTATTTTGTTCTTGTGTTTTTCAGTCCTTTTAACATTGTGATTACCTCGCTTGGGGAAGAGAGAGCTAATCGTACGTTTGTTCGATTTGCGCTTGCTTGGTTTTATCTGTTTCCTCTTCCTCTCGGTGTCTGGGAAGGGCTGCGGTTTGTGATTGTGGCACTCTCTGAACTTTTCCCTTACATTTTGTTTTTTGTTAGAATCGCACGGTGTATTAAATAACAATGTTTCTGCATAATTTCTTATTAACTGTTACCTCTAGAGAGAGGGTTTTCGTGCTGGTAAAATTGTCAATTTAACGAGCTTTGGCGTTGTATTGAGTGTCGGTAAAATGAGGGTTGACTGAATAGATGTAAGGAAACAACGAAAAGCAAAGCAATCAACGATGTCTCCATAAAGATAATCACAGTGCCAGAGATGACCCACCTAAGACAACAAAAGGCTATCAAACAGGACAGAATACGATTAAAGTCCGGAAAACAGCAGCCTAAAAATATCACAAAGAACAAACAACACATGAACAATTGCCTGAAAACAATTCGTAGCAGAAACTACCGGTAATTTATAGCCGATCTAACTGGCAGTAAAAATACAAAAAAAAAAAAAAAAAAAAATGTTCAGCGTAGAAATAGAGGATCTTACATGAGTGGTCATTTAATATGAAATTTATGAAACGAGTTTGGGTAATTTCTGTATTTTGCGAGCTTTAGCGAGCAAAATACAGAAATTACCCAACGAGTTTCATAAATTTCATATTAAATGACCACTCATGTAAGATTCTGTTTATCACATGGCCCTTCCGATGACAAAAAATGCACAAAATATATTTTTAAAGATAACGGCTTTCCATAGCTAAGCGGAACAAATCGCTACCAAGAATTCAACAGTACTACGCAACAAAAAATAGTTCGCATAAGTACCGAAAATAACTAGAAACAAGATAAATATGCCATTTGTTAAACTGAAGGAAATAATGATGATTTTTGTTTGAGCTAATAAATATTTCATTTGAATAAATCAATTCAAAACTAAATATTCCTTTGAACAACGTCATTCAGCGAGTCAATACGTCACTGAGAATGAGTAGGGAAATCCCCCACAGTCAGCTGTCGTATTTAAAGGTCACTGACCTTGATCAATATAGTTTTATGCCGAGGTTGACACACTCAAGTAAACGACAGATTTCAAAACTATAAAACATTTAACTGTAGTTTGGATTTTAATTTGACACATTTATTGACTATCTGAGCCATGTCATCCTCCAATGTTTTTTGGAGGAGGTGAATTTTTTTTTTCATTGACGGTTTGACGATATCGATGTTGAGATCTCGAGTGCCTCCAAATATGTTGCGGGAAAACATCGAATTTTTACCACCATGAATATTTCTGGTAGTCGTGTTATTCACATTGTGATTGTTTTGTGTCTTCTCCCTCCATCAGTCTGACATTTATCGTTCATCTCAAAATCATCTCAAAACTGAAGGCAGGATCTGTGTCAAAAGTAAAAGTTGTATCGGCGAACGCGGACACCATCTTGGTTGCTATCAATAAGCGGTGTAATACGAATATTAATGAGGGTAATTAGGCTAACCAATGGGAAGCCTTGCAGGTGTTATAACACGTGTGGTTATATGATTTTTATGACATGGGTTATTTCACTGAATAACGTGACGGTCATGTGATAAAAACATATACATTCAAACCTCAATGGCTCGAACATCGTTGGGACCATAGACATTTGTTTGAAATATAGGTAGTTCGAGCCTCCGAAGGTTAATCAAGGCGCCAGGTCAGGAAGAAAATGGCGATATTTTAGGGAAATCTTGTCGAGGTTCTGCACAATAATGGTATGATGAGTGTACTCATTAGAATTGCCTTGATGAGGCAATTCTAATGAGTACACACAACATACAATTTTATGATAAAATTTCCTGAAATATTTGTTTTCTTGAACCATCGGAAGAATTTCGCAGGGAATAAAAAACGAGTTGGAATTAGCCATGGTAAACGAGCCATCATTGTTCGAGCTAGGGTCGACTGTAAATCAAATGAAACTTCTATAATAAAACAAGGATTAGAGCTCTTAGTAAACAATTCAGAGACTAGCAGTCAGAGCCTGGAAAACACTAGCTGAACTACGGAAGGATCAATCGAAGGCAAAAGAAGGCATGAAATCTCTAATAAAATGTTTTTAGTCAGTACCGCCACAAGCGGTACCGCCACAATTCGTACCCATCGAAACCTTCAAATTATTACTTGCAGATGATAAATGTTGTGCGCTAACAGTATAGAGTTACATAGTAGAAGGCTTTATCTTGTGTTATTGTAGAATGTACATTGTACAGTTTGAGTATGTTTGTTCATTCGTTATTGGTAGGACAGGGATAAGGGGTGAAGACCGCCGGGAATTCAAAGTTAACGTACCAAAACCGGGCCTGAATGACGGTATCAGCCGGATGTAGGTGTACAGCCTTCAACAAATTCAGTCTAAACTGAACAAGGCTTTCATTGCGACACGTATTTATCCGACAAGTGGTCAGTAGGTGCCATAAAACTCGTAAGAACGTATACATATAATATAAAATGACATTAACTGCTAAATCAAGAAACGTATATGTACTTGATTGCAAAGCAAAATGATATATAAACTTAAAAGGATAAAGTATATGTTATTCATATATATGTGTAAAAAATATCATAAATATTTTAACGGTGTTGGAGTGTGTATTGAAACAATAAGGCATAACCCAACCTGATGTTTCATAAATAGGAAGTCACCCTCGTTCCGTCTTCACAGCTCTCGAGCGTAACATTGATGTTGATCTGATTGTATCAGTCCCTGAGTGCACTTATTTACTTTTCACACAGCAGATGGTTTGCATAAAACGTCAAGCCTTACTTTCTCTGACACATCAATAGAAAGCCGTCTGCTGCCGCTGAGAACGGTGCTTTAGGGTTAATTGTCATACAATATAGTAGACATATGAGCCGCATCATGGGAAAAAAGCCACTGTAGCTATGCGAACTTATGCTCTTCTCTTACGTAAGCGGTAGGCCAATTGAAAACTTCGGTTAGGAAACTAGACCTGTGGCATGTGCACTGAAATTTTGCTTCGACGGAAAGTCCGATTTTTTTCTCGTAACGCGGCATCTATCGTCTCGTTGATCCTATGATCTTGGAAGAGTCACTAAATATGATACAGGGCGTCCAATCACGTTACTGTAGTATAAGCGTGTACGATAACTTTGTGATGGCGTTCATCATGTTATGATTGATAAATTTCAAAACTCAACTCGGAATGTCAATAATTCGATAACAGGTTGTCAATGTTTGGTAACAGAGCGCATAAATAGACTAGCTTGGAAATAAAAAAAAAGGTAAGAGAAAAGTCCAGGGAGTGCCACAATCACAAACCGCAGCCCTTCCAAGACCCCAAGAGGAAGAGGAAACCGACAAATCTAAACAAGCTCAAACCGAACAAACGTACGAAAAGCACTAAGATTAGCTCTCTCTTCCCCAAGCGAGGTAATCGCAATACTAAAAGGACTGAAAAACACAAGAACAAAATGACACACGGAAAGACATACAACAAATCGCCTCGTAGAATAAACCACAAAGCAACAAAGAGTAAGACTAACACCTTAAAGAGCTAAGCAAACCTAAAACCTTAAAGAGCTAAGCAAAACCTGTAGCAGACGACATTCTATTGCTGTTGCGTTTCGCGGAAATTGGATTTAGCATGTCATGTGAACCGACTGCTAGGCAGACGATTCACATAAAATAATGTCTTATTTTCTCTGAAAAACATAAACAAAATACATGTAGATAAATGAATAAGCGTCGTAAGGGTTATAGGGCGTCCATATGAAACAAGAAAACATTGATGCAAAGCATCAATACGCCGGGAAACTAATCTGGCATGCATTACTTAAAGTAAAAAAAAAATCAACTATGATCGTCTGTTTTCTAGCCTGCATACATAATTACATGTCGCCATCCATAGCCTAGGCCGAACATACTATATCCGAAATAATCTATGTAGCAATATTTCGTTCTTTTCTCCACTCATAACGTTTTCTTTCGGCCCAAATCTTTCCATGCTTGAATATCAAATTAAACTGTATTATTAAACCAGCTTATAATCCGTTCGATTTGAGAATGCATATTCCCAATCGTAAACAAAGAAAATATCTTTTGTTTCTGCTTCGTAGTACGACGAAAAAAAAAACGAAATGAAAAGGATTCAAACGTGTACGAATATTGATAGCAACAAGCTCATTTCAGGCCGAATGGTCAAGTTGGGGCTCCTACGGGAAAACTGCCCATTTCTCTTTTAAATGAGCAAAACCCATATTGCTACATTCATTCTACACAGTACTTTCCATTTTTTTATTTCACTATGTTACCAATAGCATAGTTCTCTGCTGCAAAAGTGTGACTTCAAATAAAAAAAATAATAATAAAAAAGTGGGGGTGAATATTTATATATAACCCCACTAAGAACCCCATAACACTGGAAGAAAACCGATGTTCTTCAAATGCATACACATTTTACAAAAACAACCTCAAATAGATACGCCGGGCTCCAGCACGGCGTAAATAAAGAGCACAACCAAGGCTTGACAATATACCCAGTTAGCATTTTGCTTAAATCTACATCGGGCCGTTATCGGCCCGATAGGTGTCCGATATAGATTTAAGCAGGATGCTAGCTGGGTATAGACTTTGTTTAAGTTAGTCTGCTCGTGATATCAAATGAAAAGTAAAACGACTCTGACACATCTTAGCAATGTATTCCCCACAAAAATATGAGCTGGTCAGTTTCAAAGACCGAGAGTTTAACGGTTGCACAACAACTCTGTAATGAAGTACAATATAAATTTTCAGTCTCCACATATTGGTATTTAATGGCAGGTTTTGTAGTCACAAAACGTTCTAAAAACGGGAATACAGTTGCAGCAAATAACATAAACAAAGCGTTAAAATAACGAATTCAATTTGTAAGGAGTAGAATTGAAAACAAAGCGTCGCAATAAGATCCCAGCATTAAAAATGCATTTCACTTGGCATTACTGTCAGAAGAACAGTACAGAAAACATTTTAAGGAAACAAAAACCTTGCTTATACAGCATAAACCGTAGGTTGTTAACAATTGGTTGACATGTATATTCAACAGAAATGCAGTTTTCGTATCCCGTAGTTGCCTTTCATGACGGCAAATTAATCATGCCCACCTACCCTCCGGGTTTCGTACGAGTTTACATACGAAAATTTTATCTTTTTGATAACAGCCAACAATTATTGTGTCATTCATATTTCTGTATATGACGATTCTTGGTGCCTGTCATCCATCCGCATCTGTCAGTATAGTGTTCTGAAATTTACCATGTGATGTAACACTTTGTAGGTTGCTGGACGTCTAACCACAAACAATAATGCTACCGTCATCGTCAACAAAGATTGCTGCTGGAAAGTGAAGCGATGTATTACTATACTGGTATTCGATATGTCCGTCAGACGCTATACATGTGACTGTATTGGAAGTATAGTCAGACACATAGATCTGTCCATGCTGCGAAATGATATGGTTAATCAAATAATTATTAACGTCATTATTAACACCTATTCTCTTCTTCATGTTACCATCTAGATCTAAAATCCACACTTCTCCGCCACCTTCTACAATTCTGGCAGAATGACAACTGACGTAGATATTGTTACCATCAACATCTATTCCTCAGCACACCTTGTCCAACACGAAATCATGTCCATTTTTCAACTTTGTGATATATTTATGTACTGTAACTTATTGTCCTCTGGTATCGTTTTGATTACATTACTGTTGCTGACTACTGATACATCAAAAGGCCAGGAATTCAAGTCCACATTATCATTCAATCTAAACTTCTTTTCGTGACTTTGTGTGTTCTCTGTTTCCAAAGGAAATACTTTTTGACTTGTATTTTTCTTACTTAATATTTTGATCTTTATATTATTCCAGTCACAGAGTATGACCTGCGAGTCTTTCATCACTGCAAACCCACTGATCCAAGGATTCTCTTTATCGCCCGACATCCATATATCTACCTGGTTAGACAGTGTACTTTTCACGTTTAGAAATGTTTTTCCGTTACCTATGATAGAAGGGCTATTACCTCTGACAACAGTCTCTAACTTTGGTATCTTATTAAGCATATTTAATAATGCAATATTTCTTTTAATTTCGAGTGGGGTGGTATTAATTTTTCAAGGTTATTCATAAATGAAGAATCATACTGTTTAGGCGGTTTGAAAGAATAATATGAGCGTCATTCAATTTATCATTTTTATCGGTTTTTGACACATCATCAACCAGTCTGATACCACTCCCCAACAACTGTTTCGTGGTAGAGAAAGTTTCGATTTGATGCACTCTTCCCTCTCGTTCCTGAAAGTATACATTTTCCAGCTCTTTGTAAGTATTTTGTTCCAGCTGGTCTAATAATGTATTAAGCTCTTGTCGAAAGGTTCATATTTCTTGTCTACAGTTTTCTTTCTGTGATATGAGCTTTCGTAAATCAGCATTTCTTTCCTGCACATATGCTCCTATTTCTCTTTTCAAATTGTCTGCTTTCTGTACAAATGATGCCCGTTTAATTTTATTATAAGAATAAACATTCTCTTTTAATGAGATAAGTTACAGCTGCCGTATTTCAAAGATGCACATTCCTGGCACAAGACCTCATCATGATCACCTCAGTATAATGAAGCTTCTATATTCTGATCACATACGCAGAAAACAATGCAGGAAATTGCGTCGTTTACGGTCCCTGGATGCGCGACATTCTTTCACATAATAAATGAATCACAACGAGAGAAAATCGAGGGTTGAGCGCAAGACTATAGTAACTCAAATATATTTTTGAAACCCTTGTTTAGGGGCAAAGTTGGACCCCTTTGTAAACAATGCAAATTTAGGTGCCATTGCTCATACGAGCAATGGCACCTAAATTTTCATTGTTTACAGAAAGAAATGTTGTAATCTTCATAACGCCTTCATGGTGAGGAGATTAGGTTTGGGGAAAAACAACCATCTGACTTACGCTAGTCTTGCGCTCAACCCTCGAAATGTCCTTTCTGTCGTGTGCGCCCAACAAAGACTCTACTCGGCCTGTGCGTGTGCACACTCTGCTCAGTCTCAGTTGTGCGCATGATGAAACTTTGTATCATTGGCTATCCAAAAGGCGCTCAGTGAAGATTCTGATCAGACTGAGCGATCGCGCAGGTTGATCCGAATCCTCGTTGCACGCGCACATGTCAGAAGGTATGTTTTCTGAAGGTACGGTTCAAATAGTCATACATTTATAGCATAGCCCTCCTGATTCAGCGCAGAAAGAGGAGATGAGGAACAAACGAGGAAAAGACAAAATGGTACATTTGCAATAACCGACGTACGAACAAAGACGTACACACAATACTGTGTAGGTCATGCCACTCGTTTGTTGTCATTTACTGAATATATTACAAACATTCAAGCAAATACACACATTAGGCTTGCCTTGCACTCCATACCCCAAGTGGATTTTCTATTTTGCAGACCGCTACGAGGCTGTTCCTCTAGATACAGGTCTCTTTTGTTTGGTTGTTGGCTATTGCAACTTTACTGTTGTGTCTTATCATTGTTCGTTCCGTATATCTTCTACTTTCGATGCCTTGCAAAGGCTGTACTTCGTGATATTTCCTGTGTAACTCAATTTCTATATGTGTTCTGCAAGTCCTGGATTAGACAGAGTCACGACTGAAAATACCTTTGGGTTTCTCTTGTTTAATCTGAAATACAAATATGAGTAATTTAACCTAATTTAAATAATTTATACAAACAAAATTTGTGCAATATGTGAATAGCGTAGACCTAGGACAGTATGCGTTTTCATGATATCAGGATCTTTGCTATTCATTTATATACTTTATATATGCCGAGTTTGTCAGTCTATTCTAAAAAAGAAAGCATTGTAAGTATATCGTTATAACATTAAATGTATTGTTAACACCACTATGATCTTCGAATCCATGGTCTTTCAAATCTAGTTCAGCAAGCTCAACGAGATTCCGCTCTTCTACACTTACATTAAGCACTTATTGTCTGCTTCAAACTAGATTCACACCACAAGAATTGTAATCATGTATGTAGGCGGTCCGCGAGATGTACAAGGGATGCACATTACATGGACGTTTTAATGTACGCTTAAGCATTCTATTTTAATCTATATTTGACTGCTATAGACCCGACAGGAGGCCTGTCGGGCCGATAGCGATCCGATATAAATCTAAATAGAATGCTAGCTGGGTGATAACTGATAGAAACCAGTTTAAGTTTAGCATTACAACATAATAAACAGTACTGAGTGAAATGATATTAGTGTGTGTTTTGATATACTTTTACATTATAAAAAGTACTGAGTGAAATGGTAGTAGCGTGTGCTTTGATATACTTTTATCGTTATAAAAAGTACTGAGTGAAAAGTTATTAGCGTGCGTTTTGATATACTTTTAACATTATAAAAAATATTTAGTGAAATGGTATTAGTGTGTTTTGATATACTTTTAACATTATAAAACGTACTGAGTGAAATGGTATTAGCGTGTGTTTTGATATACTTTTACATTATAAACAGTACTGAGTGAAATGGTATTAGCGTGTACTTCGATATACCTTTACATTATAAACAGTACTGAGTGAAATGGTATTAGCGTTTATTTTGATATACCTTTACATTATAAACAGTACTGAATGAGTATTAGTATGTGTTTTGACATCTTTATAACACTTTCAGCCCTGCAGACAAAAAACAGATACTTTTGCCGACAGTGAGATCCAGGTAAGACAGCTCATCATGAGCCGTCTTACCTTGGTAAACACTATTCGCAATTCTGTTTTCGAGTTTGCACTGGCACCCCTATTTACAACAGTGTTCATGTCCAAACTCAAAGAGGAAAGAGTCCACTTCAGTTCACTGGGTGAACTTGTTAAGCATCAGATGAAAAATTCTTACTGATTTGTGTTCAGATATTGTGTATAATTGTGCATTTACAAATACATGATTGGAAAACATTCTAAAGGCTGTAAAATATTTGTTCACACAATGCATGTAGATATTACATGGGTCAAATTGCGCAAGTCATAACTTTGTCTTTAAGCGAACCATCGTAAACACAGGAAGATTTTCTCGACACCGCAGTTTTATGTCATTTTATACTTTCTGAATGTCTTGCTTCCACTACATTTCACTTTTGTTCAAATTCTTGTTGGACTTAACTAATTCATTCAGTACCTGTTGAGGTATCTAAAATTGTTGACTACGTTACAAACAGTGTAGCTCCTGATCAGAAGCCGTGCTTAACTGTTTATAAACAAACAGTTATTTATAGCGTGCTATTCTTGTCATTGTGATGTTTGTTCTGGGTATATACTCTTTTTGCTCAGGCCTGTCTGTCCCGATATTTAGAGTACATACGTCATGATCTGTTTTCATATGCTTTAAGACACCGTTTCGCTGACATCGTTCTATATCCACACAAACAGCTTGCGCCAAACATATAGATAATTTGTGTAATTACTGTTAGGATGAACGGTCTGCTAATGCAGTCAACCGCAACATGTGAATAGAACACTAATGACACGTGCAGGTAACGAAGGCTTTGATTAGTCTGCAAGTTGGCATAGAATACCATGATTGTGCTGTTTCGTAAGCTTATCTGGGTATTTGCTTTTCATATACGATATAAGCCAGCGCACGACAAAACTAACAAAATGGCATGTGCCTAATCTTTTCAATGTGTTTGTTGTGCGCACAATAGGTAGCTAAGGACCCATGCGTTCTTCATGCGGACAGCGAAGACTCTGATCAGATTGGGTGGATGCCAAGGCTGATCTAAGTCTTCGCTGGGCGCACATGCCATTTTGTGGGTTTTATCATGTGCTGGCTCATATATAAGGGTATTTTCTCAAGTTTCGTCTCCAATGTGATTTGCCTGACCGCTAATAAATCTTCCGATCTTTTGAATACTTTCGAACGCATTATATAATATGCTTATAAAATTAATCGCTTTGCATTTCCGACCATGTAATGCAGATTACGTCGTGCATAATTTTCGATTTCTAAGGTTAATATAGTTCAGATCGTTTCTGTATTGATCGAAAGTTTTCAATCACTCGTTTACACTAAATGACTGCATCAACAACAATGAAATGTCAGAAAATGGACCTATGATGTATCCACCTTAGCTTTTAGCTCGTTGCTAGTTCTACATCAACCGGGACTCCAAGACAATTGAAATGATTTCGTGAAAAGATAACAGACAGTGTGCTAAATCATTCCCAGATGTGTCTAGACATATCTTATATATTCAGTTTGATTTAGCAACATCGAAAAACACCAATAACATACTGCATCCATGCTACATGTTTATTTACCAATTCACGTGTTTCACAGTGAAATTTTATAATCTCGTGTGATGCAACTTCTGCTTAGATGCGTTACCTCGTAATCACTGAACATCCTTTCCAGACATTCTGTGTTTCACTATAACGAACGCATATTGTAGTTTAGTATACAATAACTACAGTATACTTTTTTTCGCTATTGTTTCCAGTCAGTCCCCAGTCAGCATTCTACGTAAATATATATCGGACCGTCATCGGCCCGTCAGGGTAGCTGACGGGCCGATGACGGTCCGATGTAGATTTACGTAGAATGCTAGCTGGGTCACTAGAACGTAGCTCTATTGATAATTACTATATCATATACTGTATCATATTACTCAAAATATACATACACCAATATTTTCTTAAGGTTGTTGTCCACGTGATTATCATTGCCAATAAAATCAAGCGTTTCTACGAAATCCAGGTAACGATTATTTGTAGCCGCGCTATTCCTGTCACTGTGACAGTGCCGTGTAAAGAGGGCTATCTGAAAAACCTGGCTTGCGACATTGGCAAACAGTGCAGACTGATCATGCGTCTGATCATGGTCTGCATTGTTTGCTTATACTAGAGAGGAAGTTTAGGGTTCAATAAATCAGTATCAAGTCCCCGTTCAGGACCATCTTACCAGCCTAAGTCAGAGACAATCGACCCACCAGTGCTGGCAAAGGAGGTACTGTTTACTTTTCTGCACACAATTAGATTCTAAAACTCATGACATTTCAAGAGCAATGGACATACTCACGAAATTGAAAACAGCTGTAGTGTCATTGCTGTGCCAGACTGGCTAGTATCGACCAGTTAGGCCTCATCAGTTATTCAAAATTTCAAAAAGGGGCCTGCTTTGAAAGAAAAGAATTTGCCCCCGCACCCCTTGGAGTAAATTCTTTACTTTTTAAGTAGACCCATCAAAACAACTATGACAGAGTAAGCTCCCCTGAAAGTGCATCAATTCCCCTCAATAGTTATGACATTATCTACACACAGGACATTCAAAATACGGTATCATATAAACGTGAAATGTATGCAAGCGTGACGACATCGTACAAACATATGTTAATACTTCATAATATGCATAAAATCTCACAGAAAACAGATCAATCTTATTATTCGTTGAAGGTGTACCATTTTTCTCACAGGAGGAAAGTCAGCAGACGATTTTCTAATATTATTCTACAACACTTAACATATATTTGCATTCAAAAACAACAACAAAAGACATTTTGTCTGCTAACGCCCTACTTATTCTTCGAATAAGAAAACTCGGTCACTGCTAATTGCAGTCAACGCGCGTCAACGGTTTTTCGGACTGATTTAGGAGGTAATAATTTTCTTGTATAGCAGTAAAATCGTGAACTAAGGAAGATTTGGCGTAAGCTATAACAAGAAATCTTACTCTGGCTATTCCAAGATATTCATTTGTTCCCAGATGTATAAGGATAAATTACAACTCAGAGTCTCACATGACCTGAAAGTGCCGTACTCATCCTATATTTGATACACTTACACGTCGAACTCAAAGTAATGTTTAAATGGGACACGCTATGCGCAAACATGTCTTTGGACATATGCGGACAGAGAAGGCCCAGATCAGCCTGCGCATCCGCACAGTCCGATCACGGCCTTTACTGTCTGCTAACAGACATTCGATACTACAGAATGTATGAATGGAGGTGCGGGGTGGGGGGGGGGGGGTGAGGCAAAGTCCCGGCTGATACTTTGCGCATGCGGATGATCTGAACCTGCGAGTTTTGCGCATGTTCGAAGACACTTTTTCGTTTGACGCGGCCCAAATAGACCTTGGGCCGGCTATAGAACCCCTTCCCCCCAACACACACACACTATGATTTTCTGAATCTACATTATATAACAAACAAAATGATACATGTAAGCCCTCTTGCGATGAGGGCGTTTGCGTGTTATGATTGGTTTAATAAATTATACGCTTTGAATAAATGCTTTATACACTTGTGAATATTATATACGTTACTTTTTGAGTGATATTCTATCTGCAAATTGTATACATGGCTGTTGATACTTTGCATAAAGATGAAGGGAAATCAGCTATATAAATCTTTTAATAACATAGTAAATTATTTCTCAGATACCTTTATAGTTTGGTACATTAAGTGAAAGAAAACATTCGCCAATCGTCTGTGGTGTATCCAAGTGATAGTTTTATCTATTAAATAGTAAAATGTACCCTATAACAAATACAGAAATATCCCCGTTTCATAATACCTACATGATAAGAGCTCTCCATTGCTTATGCTCGCCATTGCTTATGCTCTATGCACAAAGCTGATTTTCTAAAACTTAAATCCATCTAGAGTTACAGAAATATTGCACACTTAAACTGTTACACACGTTATATGTCAGTTTAAGTGTTGTGATATCAGAAATCTGCCTCCTATAGATAGTGTTTGCAGGAGAAAAATATCTTCAGTAGAGATCCATTAATGAAAATCTTTCGGTACCCCTGAAGGGACATTTCCATTCCAATATTTAGCAGAAAAGTACTGAAATTAAAACAAACAAACAAAAAAAAAAAAAAAAAAAAAAAAATAGACTTTTCCTTTCTGATATTTAGCAGAACAGAAATCAAAACAACGAAAATATAACACACATTAAATTAAAAATAACACTGACATTTCCTTTCCGATATTTAGCAGAAAAGAAATTAAAACAATAAAAGCAGAACGGAAATTAAAACAAAAAAATAGACATTTCTCTTCTGATATTTAGCAGAAAAGAAACCAAAACAATAAAAACAGAACAGAACTTAAAACAAAAATAATACATGTCTTTTCCGATATTTAGCAGAAAAGAAATCTAAACAATAAAAACAGAAGAGGAGCTAAACAAAAATAACACATTTCCTTTCCGATATTAAGCAGAAATGAAATTAAAACATTAAAAAGATATCGTTTAAACAACATACGAATATGTCGTTTAAACGAATTATTATATCGTTTCTCCAACATAATGATCTCGTTTTAACAACATAACAAATCAACCAATGGAAGCCCCGAATTATGTTGAATAAACGACATCATAAAGATGAACAAAACGACATAATTAGTCGTTAAAACGAGATATTATTTAGGGGATAACTGCATTCAAATTTGGCATTTGGGGAGGTAAATCGGCGGTTTTACGGTCGGAAATTTCGTTTTACGGCGACGCGTCAGCGGAGCCGTAAAACGTAATTTGCGACCATAAAACCGCCGATTTACCTCCCCAAATGACAAATTTGATGCAGTTATCCCCATTCTAATGCATTTATTAATTTTTTCTATTGAAAAAATGTACAATTTGCACAAAACGACAAGTGCTGCGAGCTGCGTAAAACCAAATGCCAGCCAATGAGAAGCGACGTTACGTGATGACGTCTGATTTGCGACAGTATATCGCAGAATATACCGTCGCAAATTTTTGACGTTATCCAATCAGACGTCGTGTTACATACGCGAGTGCATTAGAATTTGTTTTAGTTTCCATTTTATTTTATTTTATTTTATTTTTTGTTTTAATTTCCAGTCTGTTTTTGTTTTAATATCTTTTCTGCTACATGCAAAATAGCGGAAAAGAAATGTGCTATTTTGTTTTAATTTCTGTTCTGTGTTTATTGTTTTAAATTCTTTTCTGCTAAATGTTGGAAAGGAACTTTATTTATTTTTTTGTTTTTTTGTTTTGTTTTAATTTCCATTCTGTTTTGATTGTTTTAATTTCTTTTCTGCTATCGGAAATGAAATGTGTTATTTTTGTTTTAATTTCTGTTCTGTTTTTCTTTTGATTTCTTTTTTTTTTATATCAGATAGGAAATGTCTATTTTTTGTTTTTTATTTCCGTTCTGTATTTTATTGGTTTGGTTTCTATTTTTCTAAACATTGTACAGAAAACTAAACCAAGAAAACAGAAGGGAATATCGTTTAAACGACTTATTATGTCGTTTTTTTTTTCAACATAAAGATCTCGTTTAAAAAACATACTCTCTTA
The DNA here is from genome assembly GCA_964016985.1 of Anodontia alba. Taxonomy (NCBI): domain Eukaryota; kingdom Metazoa; phylum Mollusca; class Bivalvia; order Lucinida; family Lucinidae; genus Anodontia; species Anodontia alba. The sequence goes on along the minus strand of OZ024830.1, from coordinate 40,107,327 downwards.
TTTCTTTTCTGCTAAATATTGGAAAGGAGATGTCCCTTCAGAGGTTCCGTTAAATACTGTATACTTTCCTAATATCAATTCAAAAGCATGAATAAAGTGATAAGAATCATTCTAAGGACACAACTTATTCAAAGAGAACTATTTCAATATTTGAGTTTACATAATAGTTTTTATTTCCTTCACCTTGTGCCGAACCCTTTTCACTCGTTTGAGTCTCCACAAAGTGCACATATCTGAAGGTATATACATTATCTCATTATCTCACCTTAGGTTGCAAGCCATTATCTCACCGTACGTTGCAAGTCGTTGAATAAATAAACTACTTAAATGATCAAACGTAGCATGATAAACTGAGGGAACCGAAGTACAGCATGATGGGAATAAGTTCCGTTTTGGGGTTTTTACAATCGAGCCATAGTATACAAACGCCAAAATTTCCCTAACGTAGCTGTCCACGTGATTGCCATCGTCTAATGTAATCATTGTAACAGTAACAGTTATTCATAGCCGCGCTATTCTTGTCGCTGTGACATCAGAGTGCAGTGTACAGAGGGTTATCTGTAAAACCTGGACTGGAACATTGACAAAATAGTGCAGATCCTGATCAGATGCTGCAGAATGCAGCGTGTGGTCATGGGCTGCACTATTTGCTAAAATTATAGGAAGTTAAAGATTGAATTAAACAGACATATGTTTTCCGTTCAGGACCATTTTCCCAACCTACACTCAAAGACAATCGACCCACCGGTGCTGTCAGTGCTTTGACTCATCTATCAATCAGACTAGTGATGCAAAAGAACTGTAAATGTTAAACGTCCAACAGTCTGACCATGACTCGCATTTAATTGTGATGTTCGTATTACAACAAGCGAACACAGGAAATTAAATTTTGTCTACGCATGTGTTTTTCTGTGAGGCTGCCTCTCGAGAATAAATGTCATGAAATAACCTTACAATGGTGTCACAGAAACAAACTGCAATTTCACTAAAGAGTGATGACACTTTTCATTAGGTGTTTTATCTCCAATACGTTTTAAACTTTAGCACAATCATCACGAGAAAATACTTATATAATTTTGACCCCCCTTAGACACCACATTTATAAAGTAAAACTGGAGTTTACAGTGGTATACATTATTTTCCTTGCCAAGGCGGTTCTAACGAGTACCCACAATCTATGTTTTGAGCAGAAATATGAAAAAATATCGGATTTTTTATCTGAAAACTTTCAGTTTTTGGTGGTGAAATTATGAAAATATATTTCAATAGCCGTGTTTTCGTAATGTAGGTTAAATAATCAGATGAAAAGCGATATTTTACTTATTTGTTTTTCATAGAAAATAGAACATGGTCGATGGGACAAAAAAAAAAAAAAAAAAAAAAAAAAAAAGAAAACACGATAAAATATGACATGGTCGATGGGACGAAAGGTTCTGTGTCATGCATTTATGAAACTCTGCCGAAAAAGAAATTTAAGGCCCCTGCTAAAAAAAAATAACAACAAACAAACAAACAAAAAAAAAAACAAAAAAAAACAAACAAAAAAAACCCAGAAAACAACAAAACTACAAAAACAAACAAAACACGATAAAATTGTGTGAATATACCAAGGAGATGCTACAATCACAAAGCACAGCCTTCCCGAGGCACCCAAAGAAGGAGAGATGAGGAACAAAGCAATGATACAACAAACATCACTTATAAAACTATCAACGCACGAACAAAGGAGAATCTCAACAGATGAACTGCCTTGGAACGGTTATCAGAAATACTACTGGCAACTTCAACCAGTTTTGCTGGCCTTAAATCTGACGTATCTCCAAATCATAAGCGTATGTTCGGCTCGCATGCATAAGGGTCCTCTACCTCATCAGTGAAACATCACAGTGAAAAGCATAGAGTTTATTCGTTTGTTTTGATCAATTACGGAGAAATAATTCACCAGTGTTCTAAGGCTTCCGTGTAAAAATCGAGTTAGCGATAGCGAACGAGTTTTTACACGAAAGCTTTAGAACACGCATGAGGTATTTCTCCGTAATCGACTAAAAACGAACAAATAAACTGTTTATTACATTTTCTTACCCCTCTTACCCCTACCCGTTTTACTTGGATGTTGTACGTTTGTAACGCGTGGGATGTTCATATGCTAATGAGTGATGCCCGGCCCGAACTGCTGAAAAAAAAAAAAAAAAAAAAATAGTGTCATCGGATTTCGGCTTTCATTTTTTTTTTTTTTTAGATGATAAATAAAGATCTCAAAATACTATAATATTTTTAAACATTTTCTTTGTATTAAACGTGTTTAAAGCGTTGAAAGGAAAAGATCGCACAATCTTTCGATGAATGAATTACGTCACAGAATTACGTCACTAGTTAGCGCGTGAAAGCAATCCATTTGAAGAAACGAAATAATCCACTGGTGCTCGATTACCGGATTCTTTTCACAGCGAAAAATAGCATTTCTTTGTCAGGAATGTAGTAAACACATCTAATCACAGATATTGATAGTCAGGTGCCAACAATTATCAAGTTTACGTGTTACTTGTATCATTTTATATTTGGCCTCTGAATTTATTTTAAAGAGAGACATGCTACATAAGACACTTAAGTCATTGCTTCAGAATAGCTGTTAACTGAATCTGTGAAACAATAATTAAGGTAGATGGAGCTCTCAAGCCCTGGTCGGCAATCCATCAAAGAGTCGGCAACTCCAAACAAAAACCTACAAATCTGGATTTGCCTGTTCCAGCTATGTAACGTGTGCTTCGGCAGCAAGGGCGGAGGAAATCATTACTTTGATTCAACGGCCCAAACGGCGATGCAGCAACATGTTGTGGAGCATTGAGAGCATAACAAAGTACAAATAAAGTCATGGTCCTACACACTGCATCTGGGCATAGCTCCAAAAGTCTTGATACTGTCTTGCCTCTGGATCCAGCTAGGTCAGGTCGAGAGAGCTGGGTTGACTCTGTGCGCCTCTCCCTCACTATAATCCAATACACAGCGCATATCATCTTAATCAGCAAGACACAGCCACAACAAGCAAAAAAAAAAAAAAAAAAAAAAAAAAAAATATATATATATATATATATATATATATATATATGGCGATGGGCGAGCGGCGAAGCAGCAGGTGAGGAAACCCTGGAAGCTGTAGTTGCAGACCTGTACACAAGCGGTTAGATACTATGATACTGTTTACGAAAGGGACGGAATTAACTATTTTTGGTCAATTAAAAATTCTAATGATGTTCTCAATAAATTTAAATCTAAAAACTTTCAGGCTTCTAAATTGTCTACATATGATTTTTCTACACTGTATACTTCGTTACCTCATCATCTTATAAAAGATAAACTTATTGATTTAATTAACCGAACGTTTATTCGGGAGAACACCCAATATTTGGCTTGAAACGAAGAATGTGCTTTTTTCACTTCTGATGTATATAATAATCACAATTTATGGTCGTGTCAAAACGTCTGTGATGCCCTTGTTTATCTTTTGGATAATATTTTTATTAGATTTGGAACTAAACTTTATAGACAAACTATTGGTATTCCGATGGGAACTAATTGTGCTCCTCTTGTTGTAGATTTGTTTCTTTTTTGTTATGTGAGAGATTTCATGAAGTCTCTCTCACGTTAAAATCAGGCTGCCATTATTGAGGCTTTCAATTCAACTTCAAGATACCTTGACGATTTATTAAATATTGACAATATTTACTTTGACCAAATGGTGGACCGGATATACCCTACAGAATTAAATAGAGCAGATTCTTCCGATACCGAGGCACCTTTTTCGGATTTGAATCTATGTATATCTAATGGTACAGTTTCCACCAAAATTTATGGTAAACGGGATGATTTTGATTTTGATAAAGTCAATTTCCCTTCTCTGGATGGCGATGGCCCCCTGCGTACCTCATATGTGGTATATATATCTCAATTTATAAGATTTGCCAGAGCTTCTTCAAATCTTAATGACTTTAACTACCGTAATAAATCCCTTACTGCCAAACTTCTTAGGCAGGGCTATCGTTATTTTAAACTTCGTAAGGCGTTTTCGAAATTTTATCTCAGACAGAGTGCCTTGTTAGAAAAATAGAGCGTCAGTCTGAAAACACTTCTGCAACAGGGTATATCGGAACCCGAATTTTACGGTGACTTAGTATTCAGATTTAGAAAAAATTGTAGGTAAATCTAACTTTTCGGAGCAATTCAGAAAACTTATTAACCGTTATAAAAGAATTTGCTATAGCCTGGATATTATGCGGCAGACTGCATGCCTAGTTGTCAACCCAATCATTGTTGATGGCTATGCTTTACTCTTTAATTGCACGACGGCGGTTCGGACCTCAGACTCAATGACGGCCTCTTCGTAAAACTTTAACCAGTGGGTTGGGGCTTGACGATATGTCTTTGGCTTGGCCCGCCGTGGTTCAACTATTGGTTTTCATTTACTCTGGCATACAGTAGAATGAGCCATGAGTACTCGTCTTTGTTTATTATAGTGATTAATTTGATTTTTATGTTTTCGCTTTGATGCATTGACTGAGTTGTGAGCCTTTATGCGAACCGAATTTTTATGTATTTCTGTATTAAGAGTAGCATCGGGACTCAGGGTGAAGTTAGCTAGCTGTAAAAGTGCTTTAAACCCCCCGGTGGTTTGCTCTACCGGCCGTTCTAAGGCGGTGGTCCCGGTGTTAGTCTTACTCTTTGTTGCTTTGTGGTTTATTCTACGAGGCGATTTGTTGTATGTCTTTCCGTGTGTCATTTTGTTCTTGTGTTTTTCAGTCCTTTTAGTATTGCGATTACCTCGCTTGGGGAGGAGAGAGCTAATCGTAGTGCATTTCGTACGTTTGTTCGGTTTGTGTTTGTTTAGATTTGTCGGTTTCCTCTTCCTCTTGGGGTCCGGGAAGGGCTGCGGTTTGTGATTGTGGCACTCCCTGGACTTTTCTCTTACCTTTTTTGGTTCTGTATGGTCGCTTTCCCTAAGCACGAAGCAATACAGGGAAATCGGTAGCCAAACTGAGCGACAGAACAGACCTTTTAGGATTGCACAGCACACAAAATTTATCATGTGGAAGGGACTGGAAAAAGTGCCCTAAACAATTACCTGCTCAAAACTCCTGGCTGGTTTACCGCAATCAGCGGGTATCCCACTTACGGTCAAACACGAAAAAAAAGACGAAGGTGATACCTTTGACAATCGACGCATCGAATGTGCGTGCGCACTCTATTGCATGGTGCTGGTTCTGACAGAAAAGTTTTAGTTGATAGAGAACTTGACAGATACTTTGTCGAGATTTGAAGCTCTGAGTGAGACTCGCCTTGTAGAGGAAGGGTTTTTAAAAGAGGTTGGTGAAGGTTACACTTTCTTCTGGAGTGGACGAAAGAAAGAAGAACGGCGTGAAGCAGGAATAGTATTTGCCATGAAGTCTCACCTTGCCAGGAAGCTCTCAGACTTCCAAAAGGCATAAATGATCGCCTGATGACGCTGCAACTTCGAATACCGCTTAAGCCGGCGATAAGGGGCGCAAACCACAGTGTTGCACATGAAGAGGCTCAATCAAACCGCGTCTCCGATTTTCTTGATTTTGTGTGTTCTTTATTTCCAAAGGCAACTCTTTTTGACTTTTATTTCCCTAATCTGGTAAGAGCCATGCGACAAATGAAGTTTAGCAAAACTGTGTATTAGCTTCAACACTGTTCAGCATGATGTTTTCTTCCATGGATGCTTTCCAGGATTGTGACAATAGTATATCTATTAGGTATCGCTTTGATGGGAATTTTTTCAACCTAAGAAGGTTGAAATCTAAATGCAAGGTGCAGAATGGGGTGCTAGATGAGTTCTTCTTTGCTGATAACATGGCTAAGAGTTATCCGACAGAAGAGAAGATGCAAAAAAGGTGTGGCTCTGATTCCTGTGACAGTTATGATCTCACTACCAGCATCAATAAGACTAAGGTGGTACATAAGCAAACACCTGGAAAACATCACAAGGAGCCCATCATCACAAGGAAATGTCAACGATTTCAAGTGGTAGACAATTCATCTACCTTGGAAGCAATCTGTCTAGAGTCATGCACATTGATGCTGAAGTCAATGCCAGGGTTGCCAAAGCTAGTGCAGCTTTTGGCATATTACGTGGAAGTATATGGGACAAAAGCGGGATCAGACTTGATATAAAGCTGAAAGTCTACAGATCTGTGGCGCTGCCTACACTATTATACGCATGTGAAACTTGAACAGTTTACCAACGCTATGCCGGAGGACTGAACAACTTTCATACCAGCCGTCTTAGAAAACTTCTAAAGATTAAGTGGCAAGACAGGATTCCAGACACTGAGGTCCAGAAAAAAGGCAGGAATGCATAGTTTACATACTCTTCTGAAATTGGCACAGCGTAGATGGACAGACCATGTCAACCAGAATGCCTGATAAACGTTTGCAAAAGAAAATCCTCTATGGGAAACTGCAAGTTGGAAAACAGGATCGAGCAGTGGCAAGGCCTCATAAGGGGTGCTGGTGAGTACGAAGCCGAGTAGAAACGTGTTCAACGGAAAGCCAGGGCTAAGACATCACCAACAGAGCTTACTTCCTCATACCTCTCTTGTTCTATCTGCAGTAGGCAGTTCAGAGCTAAGAGCGGTCTCATCAGCCATCTTAGAATACACAAACAATAACACTTCACGCATTTGATTAGTATTGGTATTGTCAGTAATGACAGACGAACGTAGAGAGAGAGAGAGAGAGAGAGAGAGAGAGAGAGAGAGAGAGAGAGAGAGTAAGTTGAAATATGTAATCTTCAGGCGCATAGATTTGCGTACGCGTTGCTTTTACGGTTGGGCTTTTCTTTCCTTATAGACCAATAAAAGAAACATGATGGATTTTAATATTGTAAGTTTGCTTTATATGGTTTCGTAATGAGATGTATGATTCTTATAGGAAGTATTCAAGCGTTTTTAGACTTCCTGTCTCGTTTATTAGTATGTTGTAATGTTCGCAATTTTTGTTCAAGAGAGACAACACTTGCGACTGCCTGTTTGTTTCCTGCATACTAAGTTTTGTCTCAAATAACAATCTTTCTTAACGGAAAGAATTTGCTCTGAAGAGGAGCGTTTTTTTTTCCTTTTCGGGTAGTTGTTTAGAAGGGAAGTAAAAGTATTTTTAGAGCTGCCGACCTTGAAAGTGTATCGATTTCCCTTGTCTCAGACGACGTTGTAATGCTTGTATACTTGTCAGAATCAGCCCATCGGTTAGTTAGTCTATAAACGCTCTGTATCATTCTTTGTCTCCGCGTAGGAATATAGCATAAATTCAAACCCTGGAGACTAACACGCGAAATTGTCTAATTCGATACATTGTGAACCTTCAGAGTTTCCGGAATACTTTCATGATTTCTCTAATAGTATTGCATTCAGCTGTCCTATTAAAATTAATTTGTTTACATTCCAGTTCAGCCTCCACAGACAAAGGTATCGGTTAGAAGTTACTCCAGTGGTCAGGAGTCATCAGTATTAAAAAAAAGCACACTAATATTCGATAATAATAATAATAATTGTAAACAGGGTCGCAATGTCAGGAAGCGAATCTTCGGACATGCGCCTAGCGAAGTCTCAAAAATTCTTCATGCAGACAACGAAGACTGCTCAGATTGTGCGGAACATTAGTCTTCCGAGGGCGCACATATCAGAAGGTACGTTTACTCACTTAGCAGCTCTGTGTTTTGTTACTGTTTAACATGTAAACGTACATACTGGCCTGTGATAACGTATAACATGTACAAGCACAAAATTTGCTGTCAACGCAGCAAAATGGATTGCTCGGCGTAAGAATGATTTTGCCCTTAAACAATATATGTTGCAAGTGGTATTATGACAAATTTTGAAATATGATTACATCATTATCCCAGTTTATAAATATAGATTTGTATGACAACAAGTTGGTAATGAGATTGACTGAATATGGTCAAAGCACCTTTTTGCTGCTGACAAATGGACGGGCATATGTTTCAACGACAAACATTAATTAGCATGTCTATGAGAAAGAGGTGAGAAACTCCCGAACCAGAACCTGAAACCGAAACTTAATTCCAATATGGATAGGAGTAAACGTATGTGGCAAATGGTATTATTTGTGAATTTATACTATGAGGTATTGAATAAATGTTATCCACGAGAATGGAACTTTTAATCCGACGTGCGTTTAGATTTTAATCTCGGATTTTTCATGCAGTAGGTGATAAAATTCCCTATCTAAACTTTCTTCCGTTTTTCTTAGTTTATCTCAACATTTTTGATAAATAATTAATGTCTTTTCTGCTCATCTCTTTCAAGTATGGTAATAATTTATATGTGGCTAATTGTACTCTTACGACATGCAAGTCGCAACAAAGGAATGAAGCATAGCTAAATATATCTCACGCCTGCCGCGGGAATCGAACCCGGTCCTCCCGGTTAAAAATCCAATGCTCTAACCACTGAGCCAAAGAGTCGACTCTCTGACGCAGTTGTCAGAGATTGAATATATACTTAGAAGCTATGCGTAACCTGCCAAGGCAGATAATGGAAGGTAGAAGTGCTCGGTCGTAACAAACCCCCTTTTCAAGGAAGTCATCATTTGTGATGACATGAAGCCATTTTCTGCATTTAAAGTCCTATCCGGGACGGGCCCCTATCTTACGACATGAAAGCCGTAACAAAGGAATAAAGCATAGCTGAAAACAATCTCACGCCTGTCGACTCTTTGGCTTATGTATTATCTGATTTTCATCAAACTGCACCAAGCATTTGAAAATCAAAAGAACTAGAGAACTAGTTTCAACTTTTGACCTGTTATATTGTATTCCATATACAAGAGTTATGGACTCTCAAAATCACTAATTTTAACATAGCATGTGCATTGAAGTGATTATTTATTATCTGAATTGAACCAAACTGGTATGCATTGCTATATACGTATCAATGATTTTCATCAAACTGCACCAAGTATCAGATAATCAAAAGATCAGGTTTCACCTCTTGAACTGGAAGTTCTATATCACATATACAAGAATTATGGCCTCTGAAACTGAACAATCACTTATTTAAACATAATGTGTACACTTACATAATTATTTATTATCCGATCCTTACCAAATTGATAAAAAAAGATAGTCAGTCCAAGGTTCTTGTATTTTTCTTGAACCTGTCATAACTACGTAGTAGAGCCGCTAGAGCCTCCATTTATAATCTAAATTTTACAAAGTTAGGGGAAGAGATTTGTCTCATTTCTAAAAAAGAAGTAGTCATTCAATGAAATCACATGATGCATGCCCCAGTTAAGTCTCTCTTGAAACAGAAACAATAAACTGATTTTTAAAATCATTTCAAATCTGTACATTGTTTATCCCCTGTAACCCCATGATATATATATGACAACTGCGACCATACACATTATTAAGTGAAATTTTATAATGTTTCTGTTTATAAAAAAAGGTAAGAGAAAAGTCCAGGGAGTGCCACAATCACAAAACGCAGCCCTTCCTTAATTCAGTTTATTTCTGTCAATCTTGCAATGAATACCATTTTTATCTTAAGTATTTAGGTAGATAGGCCTACACAAACAACATAGGTGGCAACTAGATGCGGCAGAGTTCATGGTAGAACATATTTTGTATTGTTGTGTTTGCGTAATGTGTGTATGTAGACATTCAAGGAAAAAAAACTGCTGTTTCTAAAAATCAGTCTTTTCTGAATAGTTTATGTGAGCTATATCTCCATGAAGACATATGTTCTAGGCACGTTTTAGAAGATGTTACCAAGCTGCTTCTAATAAGTACCAACAACATATGTTTTTCATTTCTTGGAGTAATAAGAAAAAGTGTTTACCGATATATCCCTCTAATCTGGAGTTCTGAAATGTAGTCAAATGAGTTCACATCCAAAGGCATATGTAACCATTTCTTGAAAAGTAGATTCTTGGTAATTTCTATCAGATAACTCGTCTAATCACATACTTCTTGCATTCATTTACTTTTTTTTGCCTGGCAAAAATAGACACAAACTACTGGTGTTATTTTTAGGAAACACAACTGGGTGGCTAATCTTAGTGAGAGAGCTGATCTTGTTCGATTTGCGCTTGTTTGGTTGCGTCTCTTCCTCTTGGTATCTGGGAAGGGCTGCAGTTTGTGATTGTGGCACGCCCTGGACTTTTCTCTTACCTTTTTTAATTGTGTTGAATGTAACCATTTCTTGAAAAGCTATATTTTGAGGAATATTTATCAGATAACATATTCAGTTGAATATTCCTGTTAAAATAACTATAAACTTGAAGTAAACTAACCGTTCTAAGGCGGTGGTCCCAGTGTTAGCCTTACTCCTTGTTGCTTTGTGGTTTATTCTACGAGGCAAATTGTTTTTTGTCTTACCTTGTGTTAATTTGTTTTTCAGTCCTTTAAGCATTGTGATTACCTCGCTTGGGGAAGAGAGAGATAATCTTAGTGCTTTTCGTACGTTTGTTCGATTTGTGCTTGTTTGGTTTTGTCGGCTTCCTCTTCCTCTTTGTGTCTAGGAAGGGCTGCGGTTTCTGATTGTGACATTCCCTGGACTTCTTTTTCTTACCCTTTTTTAATATAAAAAGAACAAAACACTGGGTTTCATTTATAAAGTTACACTCCATTAAAGGCTAAATAAATGTGTGAAAATCTGATGACATGAATATAGCTGTATTGTGACAGCAATGTTGTGATATATATATTTTGGTATATTTCCGCCAGACATTACTCGTGTTTGTTTCATTTGGAGAGCTAAACTCTGTATACAGACAAACAAGTAGAATCAAATGCAGGGGTTACTCTTCAAAATGCAAACTTTGGTTGGCTCTGATAAGTGGACAGGGTCACTCATATTAATATAACTGGGCACTATATTATAAAACGTAACGCTTTCACAGTTTCACTGGTAAGTTATCCTTTTTATGTTTGTGCATGATTGTTTCCTTTAGACTGAAAGTTAACCATTATATAGCTACCAATAAATAAATAAATAAATAAATAAATAAAAAAAAAACAAAAAAGAAAAATAAAAACAAAAAAAAAAAACAAAAAAAAAAAAAACAAAAAAAAAAAAACAACAACAACAACAACAACAAAAAAACAAAAAACAGTGCTTCTCTTTTAACCTCAAATAAATGGCAGTCGTTCAGTTTCATAGTGATAAAAGTGAGCAAAATGAATAATAACACATTCAAGTGCATAATGTACTGTCTTTGTGTGTGTGTTGTGTTTTTATGAAAATTTCTAAGTATAAATTTATTAACACTATAGATATGTGAGTCTGTGTGTGTGAGCTGGATGGTGTAGGAGACGGTATATAGACTGTGTAGGTTAAAAGGTTTTTATGTTTTTGCAGCTCATAAATTGTCTTGACATTTTGATAGGATGTGTGGGTCTGATCTTGTATTTTGTTTGGTATTGTTGGTATGAAGAAGTGTTGTTACTTGTCAATGATTATCTTTGCTTGTATTAAGCTAGTGGGGCAGATATGAATATCAATGTTCTCCCTCCCAAACCCACTGGGAACTTCTGAGGTTGGCATCTCAAGATTTGTGACAATGGTCAGATCTGGAGACAATTTTCCTTCTTAAATTATCAGATTTTTTACTGGTGATACATCAAACGAAATTCATTCACCAGGACCTGTGATATGGATAATGATTCCCTAGCGCTCACAAAAGAGGTAACCCTACATGTAGTCACACTATCTTGAGCACATTCACATTCAGTGAAAGACTGTCTTTCAGTGTATCACCAACCACTTTATTATTATCAGTTCAGATTCAATTCCAAAATTAGATAGTATCATTTTGATAAAATTACATTACGAAAGCACGCCTATTCAAATATATAGAAAATTTCACCTCCAACAACTGAAAATTTTCAGAAAAAAAACTCTGATATATTTCATATTTCTGCTCAAAACATAGAGAGTGGGTACTCGTTAGAACCGCCTCGGCAAGGCGGTTCTAACGAGTACCCACAATCTATGATTTTGAGCAGAAATAAGAAAAATAACGTATACCCGTGTAAACCCCAGTTTTACTATATAAAAGTGAGGTTAAAGGGGGTCAAAATTATATAGGCATGTTTTGGTGGTGTTTCGAAAAATTACTGGTACTAGTTGTCATCTGTGGTGCAGTGATAAGGCTCGGATTCATGATCAAGAGTAAGCAGCACCAAGCGTTTGCGTGCTTGAGCAAGACACTTTATCCACATTATCATTACGCAAAAAAGCCTATTCAAATATACTGAAAATTTTACCACCAAAAACTGAAAATTTTCAGATAAAAATTCTGATATATTTCACATTTCTGCTCAAAACATAGATTGTGAGTACCCACAACCTATGTTTTTTAGCAGAAGTAAGAAAAATAATATATATCCCTGTAAACCCCAGTTTTACTATATAGAAGTGGGGTTTAAGGGGGTCAACATTATATAAGCAAGTTTTCATAATGTTTAGTTCAGATTTCTACCTAAGAAGGCTTGCACAGGCAAAATGTGAAGGTAGAAAAAGATATAAAGGTATTTAATTTGTTTCTAATTCTGCAATCAGATCTAATAGACACTTTTTTTAACTTATACTTTTGAATCAAATGATTGTGTTGTGGTTTAACATTGAATGCCAAGTCAACAATATTTTCGTCATGAAGAAACGGTGCCTCCTAATTTATGGGACTTTTACCCGCCCGGGACACATAATGAACTCATTTTCTACTTAAAGTTACTAGCAGCTCTGTCCCGGAGGCGCCAGGCAGCCTTTCAATTTCGCCTGCTCCAATGGGCGGAGGCCGTGATTTCTGAATACGCGATAATTAGTGTATGTGGATAATAGGTTCCCGGAGTGAGGTATACAATCGTTCTCCTACCTAAAAATTTCACTGCTTCTGGAATTTGCTGTATCATTGTAAACAAAGTTCTGTCTTTTAATCTTTGTTTTTGCGAGCCTGTACATTTTGAATTAGAAAATACAGAACGGCATAAAAATAAACAACCAAAATTGTTTAATTGAAAGGTTTGAGTGCCGCTATTGCGTCAATAAAGTACGAAAGAGTTACCTCCCGTATACTAGGCTAATAGAACGGGACACATTTTTCCACACTGACTTTAGCACAATTTTAACGAGCATAAAAACCATTAGATCCTTTTTACAACTAATACAAAAATACATTAGAAGCAACTAACAGAATACGGTAGAACTGATTCTAAATTTGGTTACGAAATGACTTGTATAATGGTTTATCGGTTGACTTTACTCGTTAATGAGATGACTTGGGTACGAATAAACTTGATTATGAATTGACCGGTTACAAGAGGAAACCTTTTTTCTCAAGCCAGGAAATTCAAGAGAATATAAAATGATTTGAGAAAACAAAACGTATCATCCAACACTGTCAGAAAAACGTAACAAAGAATATCTATGCTGACATTTTTCTATATACAAAGCTTATAGAGAAGTAATTTGAATCCCCCTTCATAAAATAAATAAATTAATAAAGCGTAAACTTGCGCCGCGCAAATAATGCTTCGACGATAATTTGACAGTGACGTCACGGAGTGTACCGCTGTACATAGGTAAAGCAGGTTTTGAATGAATTATCAGGAAAACGTTGCAGATAGTTTTGTGTACGTCGTTATCTCGAACTCGCTTATTTCGAATTACCGCTTATCTCGAAGTGAAAATCTGTTCCCCGTTTTAACATGAAACTATGACAACAGGTAACAAAATAATGTGGAAAAGAGGAGAAATTGCTCCTGAGGAGCAATTTCTCCTCTTTTCCACATTATATATATATATATATATATATATATATATATATATATATATATATATATATATATATATATATATATATATATATATATTTCTAACTTCAGGAGTCAAATTACATATTCATTTGTTAAATGTGATTGTTCAATTTATTGTTTTCCTCACTTTCTCAACTCTGATATGTCGAAGTACGGATATCTCGAAGTGTTTCAGTGAGTCCTTGGAATTCGAGATAACGGGAGTCGACTGTATCCAGTCCTATACGTCGTTTTACTTGGCTATCCAAAATGCGCCCAGTGATGATTCTGATCAGTCTGCACAAATGCTCTGGCTGATCAGAATCTTCGCTTTGCGAACATGTCTTAAGGTATCTTTCCTGACAATTCTTTATAAATGTCAGCCACAGCTGAAAAATGTCAATCATAGCTGAAAAGGGTGGAAACTTGTCTCTTTTCCAGCCTTAATAAATACATTAAGATTAAGTCTTCCTTTACTCTGCGAACAGACTCACCTTTATGCAGTGAAAGAAGGCTGCAAAGTTTTTGTTTACCCATTTATGCCAAATGGACACTTCTACCATAACATATTGGACCGGACCATTTCCAATTTAAGGGGGTTTGGTCAGTTTTTATTAGTACTATGTTGTATAGAATTTCTGGTATTCAATGCAAACAGTGCAGACCCTGATCAGACGCTGCGTTCTGCGGCGTCTGATCTGGGTCTATACTGTTTGTCTACGTCCCATTTATGGGACGCTAGGCTTAAATGGGTTAAATTGACATTGCTAACCATTGAGCATGCATTATATCGTATAACATCCTATAATTTGTATCGGTCAATAATCGTTTTGAACAAGGTCATCATTTATTAACAATTTGAAGTAAAACCACGGTCAACAACAGATAATTCATGGTCAATATTTTACTTTCTGAGTACTAACAGATAACTAGAGCAGGTGTAGTGAAAATCATGTTTTTATTTACGTAGACACAAGTTTACTGGTGCGCAAGGGCAGGTGTGGGAATGCACATTTGCTCAGTTAATGTTGCATGTGTTTTTATTGCAGTGACACAAAACCATCTTATATCCATCGCCGTATCATTCGAAGATGCAGAATAATTAACAATGTGCAGAGTGAAATGCTGGTAACAGTGGAAAGAAAGCGACAAAGAAAAAAAATGTGCAACACAGATTTATTAACAACAGATTTCGACTTTTGACTGAACAGAAGGTTGCTAACGTAGCGCAATCAAATTAGATGCCGCAGATCCCGATGGTGTTTTGTTTAAACATATTTATTCAGAACTGACGTCGCATAACATACATTACTATTCCCGAATTGTTTTTAAATTTCTTTTTAGGCTGATAGGCATCGTGGGCGAAATATGTTTACCAAGTAATACTTACTTTCCATGGACGCTTGATTACATTTCTTTTGGGTCCATGTCTGTTTGTCTGAACAGTCCGTATTTTGTCTTTATGCATACTCAGTGACTTTATGATTTTCCGGAATACGATCTTGGTATGTAAACAGACTCATACTTTGTAAACAACAGAAGGATCCGAACTTCAGATCGTCAGTGTTTGTCATTAAGATACTCGGAAAACCACACTATTGTACACCACACTTTAAACACATATGCGCTGCTCAGGCCTGCTCAGGGTCTATACTATTTGCCACCTATCGAGCAAGCTGTATTTCAGATAAATCAACAAAGAGTTTAACTGACTATAGTTAAAGGACACGTATAGTAAGGAGAAAATGTGTAAGAACTCTAAGGATAAATTACAGAATGCTGCTGGCGGCGAAGGATTCGTTGATTTGATCCTCCCACAGACTACGGTCTTAAGGCATCCCATTTGGTGGAGGACAATGCACTATAACTGATATTGGGTTCATTGCAATTGATACTGTTTTATATATATATTGACAGTGTACTTTACGAGGATAACAAAGATTCATTTCCGTTATCTAACAGTATAAAGGATTCTTTGATGTATCAAATGTCATATTTTAACCGGCGTAAGATGTACCATATTTTCCCTACTATTCGGATACTTTTACTCCATACCAGATGTGTCCTAAAATCAAATCGCTTCAATTTAAGAACATTACGAAAACACACCTATGTAAATTTGACCCCCTCAAACCCCACTTTTATATAGTAAAACTGGGGTTTACAGGGGTATACATTATTTTTTCTTATTTCTGCTGAAAAACAATCTATGTTTTAAGCAGATATATGAAAAATATCAGAGTTTTTACCTGAAAATTTTCAGGTTTTGAAGGTGAAATTTTCTATATATTTGAATAGGCGTGTTTTCGTAATGAACTGATGATGTGTCTGAAAACAAAGTAGAGAATCTGTTCTTTGACGTCATATCTGGTTCTGCACTATTCACTCAAACATTTCTATCCAAATACTTAGAGTAAATATGGTAAGATCTATCCGGTTTTTGGAATAATCACTGTGTGATTTATACGTGAGTTCTGAAACGTACGGAGTGTTTTAACAATACTATGTATTTGACTACTTATTTCTTTTATAACAAAAAAGAACTTAATGTTACTTAAATATCGCTGATGTAAGATGTGTGTCTGGCCTTCTTTTTTGGTATTATCTCTGCTTTTATATCTACTATACAATTATTGACTATTGATGCACTGGCTGGATTTCACGTGATATCCACCAGCAAATACCGATATTGACCGAGGCGACAACCGAGGTCATTTTTGGTATTCAATAGTGGATATCAATGTCATATCCAATACTTCAATAGTCAACAACTGTTTGTTATATACGTTGTCTTTTCTCTTGATAACAACGGTAATAACAGTAAACACCATATTTCTGGCGAAAGGATGTGCACAATACTGGTTAACCGCTTAGAGGACTAAGCCTGCCCAGTAAAGGTGTGGTTAGGTAAACTGACCGCGCTCGACATGACCCCAATGGGTTGACTGGGCCGTAAAACCTCAACACATAGTAAACACTACACTTTATTAATACAAAAAGCGCGCGTGAACGTCGGCGTCACTACAAGCGACGTCATAAAAATTTGATATTTACTGGGTTGCACGCGAATGATGTCACTTTTCTCGTGCAAGCTTGTCGATATCACATAATATTGACTAGACTGAAAGCACGTACAAGCCAATGAAAGATCATTTATTTACAGATCATATAATAAAATGGTTTAAAATGCGTTATCCAATTAAGAAAACGGTGTTGGTCTTGCGCTTTGTTGCTTTGTCGTTTATTCTACGAGGCGATTTGTTGTATGTCTTTCCGTGTGTCATTTTGTTCTTGTGTTTTTCAGTCCTTTTAGTATTGCGATTACCTCGCTTGGGAAGAGAGAGCTAATCTTAGTGCTTTTCGTACGTTTGTTTGGTTTGTGCTTGTTTGGATTTGTCGGTTTCCTCTTCCTCATGGGGTCTGGGAAGGGCTGCGGTTTGTGATTGTGGCACTCCCTGGACTTTTCTCTTACCTTTTTTTTACATGGATACTTTATATTTATTTGCACTATTTTGCTAGAATACACATCTGTCGAATGTGCTGAGGCAAATGTGCTAAGGATTCTAATTATCAACCCAGAGGAGGCAAACTTTTAAGCGACCTTTAAAGTTCTTTTCTTCACCCATCTAGCTTGGGAGCTGGACCAGCTCTGATATTCTGACAGGCGCTGCTATTTGACATATATAAGCATTCATGATGTTGGGAATTTTTTCAGTTACCCCAAGTTGATTTCATGTTCTGTTTTTCTTTACAAATAGCAATCGTCATATACAGTCGAACCTCGTTATCTCGAACTCGCTTATTTCGAATTACCGCTTATCTCGAAGTGATAATCTGGTCCCTGTTTTAACATGAAACTATGACAACAGGTAACAAAATAATGTGGAAAAGAGGAGAAATTGCTCCTAAGGAGCAATTTCTCCTCTTTTCCACATTATTTTATATATATATTTCTAGCTTTAGGAGTCAAATTACATATTCATTTGTTAAATGTGGTTGTTCAATTCATTGTTTTCCTCGCTCTCTCAACTCTGATATGTCGAGGTACGGATATCTCGAAGTGTTTCAGTGAGTCCCTTGGAATTCGAGATAACGAGAGTCGACTGTATTTAAAAGCAATTTGACTTGTTATTAGATCCTTTTGTGGCGAAAACAATTGTCTATAATTGAACCTACGGATATCACATCTGCATTTGTTTGTGCCATGAGTCTATTATTTGATAACACATGCACAATAACGATAATCTGAAAACCTAAATAGGTTTATCCGCCTACAGGGAAAGTTTAATAACTTTGATTTTAATAGACCTGAAGGGAAAGATATGCAATCCAGTAGTGTTTTAAATATCAATGTGTAAGGTGATCCAACTATACTGTATAATAGAAAACTCTTTGATACACTATTACCTAGTAATACGTTTTTTTTTCTGTTTTATTGATGTGTTACACTACTGAATCGTTGTTTAAGACGTGGCCGTTCAATTACGCTACAAGTTGATCATCTCAAGACAACAATGGGAAGCCAGCAAGGAAAATAATAATAAAAAATCACAAATGTTTTGCTATTGGCCTTTTAAAGTCTGCTGCAGAATATGGATACCGTATTAAGACTTGAATCAACGTGGTTATGTAAAAGAAGACAGTGTAGGCAAGTTTCTTATTTCCTCAGTTAGTCCGTTCCAGTACCGTGCGACAGAAGAAAGAAAAAGTTGTGAGTTTGCTTGTGCAGTATTAAGATTTCGTCGATTTCGTTAATTGTACACAGAATCGTTTCCTCCGTTGTGAAGCACCAATGGAGAGAGATAGTCAGGAGTAAGACAGTTGGTATATGTCCATTGAGAACCTAGGCAAATACATATACAAAAAAGAAAAGCTGCATTCAAGCAGCGTTACTGAGGGCTTAATTTCCGGAATTTACAGACTCCAAAACTCGCTGTCACCTCCGATGCATATAATAAAATGTCAGTCTGCATGGAGATCTCCTAACGTAACAGTGAATCCCCGCAAAACACAGAGAAACATATAAGACCATTTAGGAAGCAAGTTGTAATTTGCATTTCAGAGCAAAATCATCCGTAGCTGGTTCACATTTGTAATACGGTTTGCCTGCCGTTTTGTTTTGTCACTTACTAAAAGTAATGGATTATTTGTTTTCCTCAGTGAAGTGTCAGTTTCGCGTCATATGATTAAAATCGGATACTTTGGATGTTCAAATCTGGGGATGTCAGGAGATCAAGTATGTCTAAAACTCTTACTGGAACGTGTCACGATCTCGGAGAATATGCGAACTGATAAAATATTAACTGACATTATTATCTGTACAGTCTGCTCCCCTGCACCTCCGATCATGACATTTCATAACCGAAAGTAAGCCAGCGTACAACAAACCTTACAATAAGACGTGTGACCAGCGAAGACACAGATCAGCCTGCGCATCTGCGCAATCTTGTCAGAATCTTTGCTGATCGCATGTGCCTTCTACAGGCACTGGGCTATCCAAAGAGGGATAAACGAGAACCCTTGCCATACTGGGTGGATGTACAGGTTGATCTGAGTATTTGCTGGTCACACAGGTCTTATTTTAGATTTTGTCGTGCACTGACTCAGTTATATTCTGCAATGGCACATGTTCCTGTTAGAGGACAGAAAAGGTCCAGAACAATTTGCTCTTCCAATCGTGCATTCTGTGCGGATATAACATTTCTGCCAGTTCGTGCAACAAACCAACAAATAAAAAAAAACACCAACAAAACAACAACCTAAGGATTAGAATTGTTCAGTTATTATATTGGGAAATGTTGTTACACCGTTTAACAAGCATATTTACAATTGTAGACATTGTCCTAAATTTTTACTACCCGTTGATGTGTCTGAAGACTGCTGGATGAGTAGCAAATAATGTGAATCGTGACCAGACACCGCGTTTTGCGGTGCCTAATCCGGGCCTACACATTTCACTCAACCTTCTCTGTCCAAGTACTTAGGGTAAATGCGGTATATATTTTCTTAAAAAATGGCGGCATATTGTATAATTATTATAGTTTGGTAACATTTTAGGGATTAAGCAACAAATTAAAACGTAGCCTCAGATAACGATCATGCGACGAAATTTTTATAGTATCCTACGAGGAATGCTAACAAAGAATGGCTACCGACCAATGTTTCTGAGTGACCTTAAAGTGAAGAAAAAAACATTTCTATTTCGACCAAATGACTAAATCTCCGAGGACGTGTCATATAGACCTCCTGAACCTTGAAATGGGGAACGAATGAGCTAATGATAAAAGCGACCAAAATAAACCCAGATCAACCCGTGCATATGCGCAGTCTGATCAGGGTCTATTCCTTTGGCTGATATAATGTTTAAAGTCCGTACAAAGTGTTATCGACCAGTGCAGAAGTTGCTAGGACTGTGAGGATGTGGAAGTTGGTTTAAACAATATTTTATTGTTTCAATTACATGAAAATTAGTTTCACAACATTAATGCGTCAGGATCAGACGGTAAGCTTAAAGCTTATACATGTCATTTCCTGAATCATACAGCATGAACAAAACATATGTGAATGGTAGATATTGTTGTATATAATGAGAGAGAGAGAGAGAGAGAGAGAGAGAGAGAGAGAGAGAGAGAGAGAGAACATTTGCAATTTCAGCAATACTAGGTACAAAACACTTAGTAATATGTTTTTGATTGGTAAGATATTAAAATCAAATTTGTTATTACTGATTATAGACAGTCTCAGTGTGAGGACTTCAACTATAGCTAGTTCTTACCACATACCTCTGAGCAACATATACAACGTGCGCATAACATTATGACATTTTACTTTGAAAAGAGACAGTGCCAATGTTCTATGTAAAAAAAAAAAAAAAAAAAAAAAAAAAAAAAAGAGGAACAAAAAAAAAAAAAAAAAAAAAGAAGGGAAGAAAGGATGTTGACCGATCCCAGTTTGTGCTACTCAATGGGTGTTATTATAATAGATAATTTTACTAGAAGCTGGGACTTATAATTGTAGCATGTGATATTATGAGCTATTGCACGAACCGTTTGGATTTGATAATAAAGTCTTGTACTTTTAAGAAAAGGAGCTCGTTATCATTATCTGGTGCATTTTCTTTTCAAAATAATAAGTCATGAACATTGTGTGTTGGTAAGATAGGTATCTGTTCCTGACATCTGCATAATTAGGGCATGCGTAGAAACAATGGAATGCACTTTCGAATCCACCACAAGAACACGACGGACTAGGCACGATGTTTTTGCGGAAGAGATCCGAGTTGAGTGAGCTGCATTCCATGCGAAGTCTGCCCTGAAGTATCTGTCCTATTCTAGATCCAGCATTAAAATATTTGGGTGGCGCCTTTAGATCCCTATTTAGTCTGTATTTGAAGGAGGAAACTGTGCTCGCTTCTTTGACATTATCTGGAAGGTCGTTCCACGCTCTGATGGTAGAAAGAAGAAAAGAGTTGAAGAAAAGGTTTGTATTTGCATGAATAAACCGGATATCATTTGCGTTTCTGAGACTGTAAGTTGTACGTTCTTGTACAAGAGGCGGTAAGAGATTACTTAGGTAATCTGGGACCAGGCTATTAACAATTTTATAAAAAATAACTAATTTGTGTTTCTGTCGTCTGTCGTGAAGTGATTCCCACCCTAGGTCTGCTAGCATTTTTTCAATGCTGCAGAGTTTTGTTGCACCTGATACGATTCTGGCGGCTTCATTATGAATGGATTCTAACTACCTTTTGCAGCCGTTTGAGGATGTGGAAGTTGGTCTGCATCTATACTGGTTGTATATGGTGTATAAATAATATATAGGACGCCCCTAGAGGAAGAGCAAACAAATCAAGACTGACAGTAAACATACCACAAACCAAAGAAAAAAGCAAAGCAACCAGCTCCATATTCACCAACGCGAGGATCACAGTGCTAGAAAGGAAAAACAACATTAAGTAAACGTAACGAACAGGATAAAACATGGAAAAAGCACCGCAGCGAGTAGCCACAAAGCCACACAAAGAACAAACCACACCAGGCCCAATGAGCATTCTACATAAATCTATAGCGGGCCGTTATCGGCCCGTCAGGTTGCTGACGGGCCGATAACGGCCCGCTGTAGATTTATAAAGAATGCTAGCTGGGAACGTTGTTTACTATTCTAAGAAGATTATAATATTACGTTATAGCCATAAAGGGCCGTTTTTCAATGTTTGTTATTGGTGGTCTCAACATTTCCCCATACACTTACACAACTAGTCTGTATGAACTGAACATATTGCAAAAATACATGAGATACTCAGAAAAGGCCACAATCAGGAAACACCGCCATACCAAGGGACAATATAGCGGTTTACATGAAATGATAACACAAAAAGCATTTGTCGCAAACAGAACAAACGAACGCAAAAAAAAAGCGCATCAACGAATAGGACTGCAACAGAAACATCGATTTGGGACGACCAACAGTGAAACCGCCGTTTATTTATATTCGACCCTATCTCTCGCCTATGAAATCTTTTGCGATCAAGAGAGACACATGCAATCTAGTCCAGGGCCCAGTTCTATAAAGCATCGTTAGCTGAACTAGCTCGTTAGTGGTCAAAATGTTAACTGTTCTTGTAAGTACAATATCTAGTTCAGAGGTATTTTTGCTGAAAAAAAAAATGTGAGTCCATATTTAAAGACCGAAGTTTTAACAATACGTTAACTAACGACATCGTTAGTTTTGAACAACTTGGCCCGGGACAGTATTGTTTTGTAATTATCCGTTATTATGGATTAGAACGGCAAAGGCTCTAATCATCATTAGACAATGTATCGACTGGAGCGCCGCCAATCACAGAAATTATGGAGAAAGGCTAAACTTATCTTTGACCTGAGTAAACCTCGTGACGTTGAATATCATTTGGTATCACAAGAATGCAAACAGAATCAGAATTCAGAGAAAAAATGCTCAATATTCTCAAAGAAATAAATTAAGATGTCGTAACGTCAATTACCTCAACAGGTACGATTCGTTATACCTTGCACAATCTCATTTGTCTTTCATCATAAGAAATTCTTCCACTAAAAGTTAATTATACAGCGGAAAATATACGTGTTAGACAAATGAATCCAGGTAATCGAATTTATAATTTTAAACTGTTTCTTAATGAGTTATTCAGAAAAGCATTTACGAGAAACGGAATAAAAATAAAAAACAACTAAACATTTGCGATCAGAGTATTGCAACAGTAGAGAACTTCGATGTTTAATTTTCGTAAGCATTTACCGATATCCGGACATTTAGCTATCATCTTTGACAAATCGAGAATAGTGCACAAAAAGAAAACAAACAAATAAACAAACGAGAGAACAGAAAATCAAAACATCGTACAAGAGTTTATAGAATATAACAGTTAGTAAATAAAAAAGATATTGTTTTAGTCAGCTACGATCTGGTCATCCGAGCATTTGGCACATTTACATAATACTTAATGTCTGCAACAGTAGGCACATTTACATGTAACATTATTCGTCTTTGAATATCCCTGGAAGAAGAAGAAGAAGAAGAAGAAGAAGATGAAGAGGAGATGAAGAAGATGGCGGTGATGATAATGATGATGATAGCGGTGATGACGATGACGAGGAATCAATCCAGTAGTGCTATATGCGGTTTACCGTCTAGATGTCTTATATCAATACTGAGTTAGGCAATACAAGATTTCACTTTCATACAAGTTTAACTGCATTCGACTTACCGCAGAATTTAAAGAAATTCTATGCCTAAGGTGTTTAAAATGGTTTCTGTGATCCAAAGGTTTAGTATATATAAACTGCGCAATGCTAAGAACGAGGAGGCGTACGGAGAACTAGCTTCTAAATAACACTCATTTCGATGCATACTAGAAAAAAAGGTAAGAAAAAGGTCCAGGGAGTGTCACAATCACAAACCGCAGCCCTTCTCAGACACAAAGAGGAAAAGGAAAAAGACAAACCCAGAGAAAAAAAAAAAAAAAAAAAAAAAAAAAAAAAAAAAACAAACAAGCGCAAATCGAACAAACGTATGAAAAACACTAAGATTAGCTCTCTCTTGCCCAAATGAGGTAATCGCAATGCTAAAAGGACTGAAAAACACAATAACAAAATAACATAAGGTAAGACATAAAACAAATCGCCTCGTAGAATAAACCACAAAGCACCAAGGAGTAAGACTAACACTAGGACCACCGCCAAAGAACAGTCAATAGAGTAAACCATCGTGGGGTTTAAAGCACTTTTACAGCTAGCCAAATTCACCCTGGGTACCAATGCTACTCTTAATACAGAAATACATAAAAATTCAGTTCGCATAAAGGCTCTCAACTCAGTCAATACCCGTCAGTAAGCACAGCACAATAGGAGACTCTTTTGAAGGCAACTGGGAAGTGAATACACATATCTCTCTGTTAAGTCAACATTTATCATAAAATGAAATTGCGCAGCCTACTAAATGAACAGCACCAAGCGAAACGATGTCTCCAAAGCATATGCGGAGAGCAAAGCCCATATCAGCCTGCCCATCAGATTGGTATAATCAGGTATTCGCTGTCCGTTGTTAGAATCATATGGTACTGCATAATATATCATGCAAGTGCAAAAACCTTAAAAGGAATGCATGAAACTCATTTGAAGATAGTTGTACATAAAGGATTCAAAATGCTTAAGTTAAACTCCTAAAACTATTAAGATTTACCAAAAAACATATTGATGAAGATATTAAATCCGGTCTCAGTCCGAAGTGATGTTTCAGCACAAGAGTGTACAACATGTCTTAAAAAAGTTCAAATGAATAAAATAAAATGCATTATTTTCAATTTTCATGAAATATATGAACATACAGGAAAATGACAAGAATGTCCTCAATACGGGTATTTAATATGGTAATGAACAAAGTACAAGTCAGGTGCAAAACACAAATCTTTTTTGGCTTACTTAGCGTTCAATAACATTTTTTTTCAATTTGTTTCTGATAGTACTGTTTGTCCATCACAACTGTTGCTCCTCCGGTATCGGCCTATTTAATCATGATTTTTAATCGTTTGCTGATGCTGATGACAAGATTGTTTTGCTGGTTTTTAATGGTATATTCATGGTACTTTAAACAACAGTCCAATAATGCAATAAATATTTCCCAAAGAGAAATACTATTTCTGACAAAGAATTTGACATACTCTTCCATTGTAACAAATTATTCTTCTCAATGTACTTAACGTGTGAAATCCAAAATATCGTCGGCTAATTCTTATGTGTTTGTTGAGAGTGGAAGTAAATTTGAGACCTTTTTCTAATAATTATCTTTCTGAATGATTTTATTTAAGGTTGACAGATTTATGATCTGTAGGTAATTTATTTGTTTTTTTACTCTTACCTTTTTTTTTATCTAAAAGGAGTGGCCTATTAGTGGTGCTTTGAAATGTTGTTGAGCGATTTGTAAATTTTGAATTTGGTTGGTTTATGTTCGGTTTGTCAAACCTTACCCGTTTACCTATAAGAACAGATCCCGTGGTTATGACTGACTACTGTTACCTTTGTTAACTGCATGTACATTAGTGAATAAAAGGTATGAAAAAAGTCCAGGGAGTGCCACAATCACAAACCGCAGCCCTTCCCAGACCCCAAGAGGAAGAGGAAACCGACAAATCCAAACAAGCACAAACCGAACAAACGTACGAAAAGCACTAAGATTAGCTCTCTCTTCCCCAAGCGAGGTAATCGCAATACTAAAATGACTGAAAAACACAAGAACAAAATGACACACGGAAAGACATACAACAAATCGCCTCGTAGAATAAACCACAAAGCAACAAAGAGCAAGACCAACACCAGGACCACTGCCTTAGAACGGTCAGTAGAGCAAACCACCGGGGGCGTGGGGGGGGGGGGGGGGGGGGGGAGTGTTTAAAGCACTTTTACAGCTAGCTAACTTCACCCTGGGTCCCGATGCTACTCTTAATACCGAAACACATAAAGTTGAAGACACCAGTTATTATAACATCCTCGTTATTTTCTACATATCCAGTTCTGTCTAAATGTCCTTTTTTGTTAGTTGTTATTCCTCCGGTTTTGTATCTTAGGAGGAAGATATTACACATCCAAAATAAATGGATTCTTTGTTTCTACGAATTTTAAGAAGTCTGTGTCATCAATTTCTGTCCATTTTTATGTTACTATTTTATATATTGGGGTCTTGTTTCGTCTGTCACTCATTCCTCTCTCCACAGCATTTCATCATGTCCCTTCCTGTGGGAAATTTATTGTCGATTATTTCTTCCATTTTTCCGTCGACACTCCGGTATCTTTCCTGGCGACTCTCTGCACGTAGTTTCATTAATTCAATTTCAGATTGGAAATTAAACATCACTTGCTTCTTCCTTCATTTTGTCTATGTCAGTGGTTCACCATTTATTTCCCTCATTTGAAGTTTTCTTGGTATTATTGCTGGATGAATTGTTTTTGTATTTATATTGCCGGGAAAGAAGAAATCTACGTGTCAAGATGCTCTTGTCTAACATTATAATTGTCCGAGATGCGTGTATCCAGTCCAGATGGCGCATTATATAGTTTCATTACTTTAATAAGGCAATGCACTATGTACCGGGGGCGGGGTTCAGAATTTAGCGGTTTTGAAGCTCTTTTTCGATTTTTTAGTTTTCTTCTAGCCACCGTTTTCATTACGAAAACACGCCTATTCAAATATATAGAAAATGTCTCCTCCAAAAATTGAAAAAAATCATATAAAAAACTCTGATATTTTTCATATTTCTGCTCAAAACATAGATTGTGGGTACTCGTTAGAACCGCCTCGGCGAGGCGGTTCTAACGAGTACCCACAATCTATGTTTTTGAGCAGAAATACGAAAAATAATGTATACCCCTGTAAACCCCAGTTTTACTATATAAAAGTGGGGTTTAAGGGGGTCAAAATTATATAGGTATGTTTTCGTGATGTACTGCATAAATCTGTTTCAACCCCTGCATATCAACAGGGACACTTTTGCAAAGAGTAGATCCAGATGACGGCTCGAAACGAGCTCTCTCATTAGGATATACACTGTTTGCCATTCTATCATTGATGGCAACAATGGATGTGTCCAAATTCAGAGATGGATGAGCCCATTTCAGAAAATTATGTGTGAAACAGTTCATTTACTGCCCAACGAACATCTTTTTTATTTCCTATATTTTGAAGTGACAATGCCTTGGCATACAAAGCTCTAGATCAAAAAAAAAGTTATCATTGTTTCTCGCCACTAAATATACTAGGAAGGCATATTTCCACAACATGAACAATATATTTCCTTTATTTAAAATGCAAACGGATAGTTTTGTAAGTAGAAAACAACGGGAGTCTTTGTATAAGAACACTGAGGCCGGAATTCAACGCAGAGCATACTGCAAATTAATATTTGTAATGCGGTTACGTTGTTACCCTTAACAACGTCGCCATATTGTTTCCAAACCTCTTGATAATGTTTTACCACTGAAAGCGCTTGAGGATTAAAAGGAAATGTAACTTGTTGTGGTGTTTCCGATTTCTCTCTCTCTCTCTCTCTCTCTCTCTCTCTCTCTCTCTCTCTCTCTAAAGTATCAGGTTAGTCTGCACCAACATGACAAAATTGTCGCATTCCTTGCAGAAAATTAAGATCTGAATCAACCCGCGCATAATAGGGCAATGCCGTCTCATTGGCCCTTTTGTAACTGCTGTCCTTTTAATTCAACTAGTAAATTTTCTTTTTCTGATCAGTCATTACCTTTGACAAACGACAACATCTTCGACTTAATTTGTTGGGACAGAAAATGGTAATGTGATCTATTAGTTTTATTAGACGGGAACATGAATTTCGCATTAGTCTTCTTGTCGTAATACACGATATTTTGGACAAAACATGGCTACCGTAGGCATTACGTGTTGTTGTTCTTCAAGGAGCACAATATTAATATTCATATAAATCTTAGATTTGCATAGTGTGTTTCATGCACGTTTGTGTTACACTGATGAAACAGAATGTCAGAAGAATTGTGTTGTATTTTCGTCGTGCCCGCTGATCATACTGTATTGCTGACATACGTATTTATACAGTATCTTCCTATTAATGACATATATTTTCCGCCATTTTTACAAGGGAGATATCTTTTGTGATTTCCTGTTTGCTTTTCTGCACACCAAAAAGTAGCATAGAAGATGTCCAGGAATAGCCACAATCACAGAACAAAACCTACCAATGATACCAAATGGGAAAACAAAGAAACCATGAAATACAGTTACATGCCAATAACCAAACCAAAGCAAAACAACCAGCTCCCTCTTCTATAGAAAGGTGATAACAAGTTAAAAATACTAGACAAATCCATTCAGAAAAAGAGTCTACTCTAAAAGGAAAGAATTTGCTCCCACGGGGAGCAAATTCTTTTCTTTCAGAGTAGATCCCTTTTCAGAATGGAGACCAAACATGTTAACAGAGTTGCCTTACCTGAAAGGGTACCCCATTTAAACAGAAGGACTGCCTTTTAGAAGATCGCATTTTCTCCAACAGTGGGTTCGGCATGGTGTGGGATTTGTGTTATTAGTTGTGTCCTGTTATGATAAGTGATCGCTGAACACACTATCCTACTGGTATATATATATATACAGCATTTGCCTAATCTCTGAAATACATCTAGGTGAATGAATACATTTTAAGGGGAGACAAAACTTGTCAAACTCAATTTTGGTCTCTGCTGAAAAGCAATCTTCTCTGAAAAAAAAGCTCTCCCAGGGAGCAAATTCTTTACTTTTAGAGAAGACACCTTTTCAGAAGGATAAAATGTACACTAAAGCAATCAGGAAGTTACAAATGTTGTCTCCCTTGTCTAAATGTTTGGAGGGACATAACTGCCGTATCTATCCTATTTACCCTGTGTAGACTCAGAACGCGGCATCTGCTCATGGCCTACGCGGTTGTTCCTTCATTTCACAGCTCTAGACAAATCCCCATAGTGCAGATTATATTTCATTTCCTTCGGGATCATTGGGCCCAGTGTGGTATATTTGAAAATGGAGTTCTGTCATGTATACGCTAGGGGGCGTAAGCAGTGTTGCAAACTTGAGCCCAACCTGTTTTGTTTGAAAATCAAATACCGCTTAAGCCGGCGCTAGGGGCATATGCAGCCTCGCAAACTACAGTGTTGCATATGAAAAGACTCAATCAAATCGAGTCTCTGATTTTCGTAATTTTGTGTATTCTTTGTTTCTAAAGGCAATCTTTTTGGACGGTTATTCATGATTGCTTATAAAGAGTCTCAATAAAACCGATACTCCCGTTTTCTAATCCGTAGTGTGTTCTTTGTTTCCAAAGGCAATCTTTTTGACGTTTATTTTATTACACTGCAGCTGGTGTTAGTGCCGTGTGGCGGCGGTAGAACGTCTCCCCGTACATCACGGCAGATTATATTTCATTTCCTTTGGGATAATTGGGCCCATTGTGGGTTTGTTTGAAAATGGATTTTTGCTCATGTATACGCTAGAGGGCGTAAGCAGTGTTGCAGACTTCATTACTACTTATGAAGAGTCTCAAATAAAACCCAGACTCCCATTTTCTAATCCGTAGTGTGTTCTTTGTTTCCAAAGGCAATCTTTTTGACGTTTATGTAATGAAATGGGCCTGTTCAAATTTTAGCGGGTAACATATGGTATGGAGTT
This sequence comes from Anodontia alba, assembly GCA_964016985.1. Taxonomy (NCBI): domain Eukaryota; kingdom Metazoa; phylum Mollusca; class Bivalvia; order Lucinida; family Lucinidae; genus Anodontia; species Anodontia alba. The sequence goes on along the minus strand of OZ024830.1, from coordinate 40,077,797 downwards.
AACGCTTATCAGGCCTGGCAAAAATGCAGCAGACGACAGTCTGATTTTTTTTCCCAGAAAATAGGCTTTGATATTTCTATGAAAAAAAACAATGTCTGTCTGTCGTCTGCTGAATTTGCCGAACGAGTAGTAAAATTTAAAGTGATCAAATATTTAGGGAATATACGGTAGTAAAAAGCCGTCAGACAATAATAAAGTAATAGGCATTTGTAACTGATGAGAAAAGGAATGGCAAAAGAAAAGGTAAAATACTGATACGGGTCACGGAGTAAACAACATTGAGGTATGTACAGTAAAAACTAAGATCATCCGTGCAGTCTAAACACCAATTTAGAACTTGACCCCCTAAAGTTTACATATCTTTATTGTACATGTGAACGTCGAAAACTCTGAACGGACAGAACAGAGGCATAGACTAATCTTAGTTTTCGCTGATAGTGTTTGTTACATTGTTGGTTCTGTTGCAGCCCATCTCAGCTCATTCTTTAGACGGCGTATATTGCGCTGTGGCATAGGAATGCATCAAAACCTGAAACGATTACCAAGAAAAAAGAGCCAGCAAATTAATTAAGACGTCGTAGCATCAATCATTTCACCAGGTACGGCAACATATGTCAACGCTCTAGGTAAGTGGGGTTACCAGATCGAGAGTGCTTTATTTCTCCACTGAAACATATGCTGTGAGTATCGTAGAGAATTATAGTATCTGGATGCAATTCTAATGACTATCAACAAAATTGCAAATTAACCCATTTAAGCCTAGCATCCCATAAAAGGGATCTTGGCAAACAGTTTAGACCCAGATCAGACGCCGCAGAACGCGGCGTCTGATCAGGGTCTATACTGTTTGCATTTAGTTAAGAAATTTCTACAAAACACGATGATAATAAAAACTTACCAGACACCCCTTATATAGGTGAGAAACCTGTCCAAAGAGTTCAGGTAGAAGAGTCCACCCGGCATAAATGGGTTAATAACAAAAAAAAAAAAAAAAAAAAAAAAAAAAAATAGTAAAGACCCAGATCAGCCAAAGATGACAGTGAAGGTCCTGATCAGACTGCGCGGATGTACAGGCTGATCTGGCCCTTCGCTGTCCGTATATACCCCAAGACACATTTTCACATGGCGCGGCCCAACTAAGCATCATCTCGTAATAATATTTAGGAACAGAAGTCAATTACACAAAAGAGCAGATGCACACTTTACAACGGAATGCAGGTATTTATTATTATAAATTGTTTCTTAGTGCAGAATTCGGGTATGCATAATTTTCGGAAATAATTACACTAACTGAGAATGTTTATATCTTAAAGAGAAAAATACTCGACGCTAAACATTTCTGCTTTCATTGTCAAAGCGGGATAATATTAATAGAAGATAAGTTGATTTCCTGGTACAAAGGAGAGTCATATAGCTTCAGGCCATGTGCGTTAAGTGATCTTAATATACTGTGTCTATTTACAGCCGATGAGACATTTTTTGTGACTCCCTATATGCTTACCTGCAACCAAGCCCCTTCTGAAAAGGTGTACCCGTACTCGTACTACAGAAATAAATCATTTACTTTTTTTTTTTTTTTACAATAGACCCTTTAAGGAAGCAAGGCGCCATTTTCTTTGTTTCTAGTAATATCCATCATATTATGTCTTTTGTACTGAATTCATTGGAAAAAAATGAATAGAAAGAGACTCGTGCTTCTAATAAAGATGGTTTCAATTTTTCTCAACGTATACGCCACTTACACTTTACTTGCTCTCGCCCTCTAAACAAACCAGCAGGACATTGTGGCAAGTGGTTATACATGTAAGAGCAGATGTAATTGATGAATTTTAATTTTTGCTATTTTAACATATTTCATTACAAGGAAACAGTATTAATATTGTAAATAATTAATAAAACAAGTGGTCCTAAAACATCGAGGAAAAGCCAATTCATACTAACGCGTTTACCCATTTATGCCTAGCTTTCTGTTAAGGGGCGTTTGCAGACAGTGTGGATCCAGATCTGACGCCGCAGAGCGCGGCGTCTGATCAGGATCTGCACCGTTTGCATTAAACACAGGAATAAATAAAAAAATTTGATAATTATAAGCCTAACCAGACACCACTTTTACTGGAAATAGCCTGGTACGAGTACTAAGAGTTATGGTAGAAGTCCATTCGGCATAAATGGGTTAATTAAGGTCAACTTAGACCCTTAAGAGGACTGGATACACTTGGTACATTTCCTACCATTATTTACATGGTGACAACCCTTCATGACTAGCTCATCAATGTTCCTCATCTCTACTTCTTTTGCAACGTCGGGAAGGCTTGATTTGTGATTGCGGCATTCCTAGGTATCTTTTAGTTTTTCAGATTGTTTTAATGCACATCAAGCCCCTTCTGAAAAGGGTTTACTCTAAAAGAAAATATTTTTTTCCATTCGGGGCAATTTCTTACTTTTTAGAGTAAGCTCTTTTCAGAAGGGAGTCAAAATAATTTGACATTGTTTCATCCCCAGAAGGTGTATTCAATTTCTTTATTGCAGACGGATCGTTGACGTCAGCACCCGATACAAAGTGGGAACGAGCGAAATGTTTCACTCTGTCAGGTACATATGTACGTCCTGGAAATCAAATACACTAGTTTCATTTTAAAACATACTAAAACTAAAATTAAGTTCTACCTGATGAAGGCGAGTATCCGAGCAATTGATATGGAGTGGGTTATAAGAAAACGAGGTGGCGGGCATATGCGGGCAGCAAAGGTTCAGATCAGCCTGTACATCCACACAGTCTGCTGAGGGCATTCACTGTGCGAAGCCAGAATCATTTGATATTATAGACTGTAAAAAATGGAGAGCAGAGGCCTGGATGATATCTGGCGCAAACGCGGGATCTGGTGCATTGTGCGCATATTAGAAGGCATTTTTCACTTGATGCGACACACATGTGCTCGACGGGGCGCTAACGTGGAGGCGTTTTCAACCTGATGTCTGGATGCATTTGCTTCGTGGTCCAAGACAGCTCACGTGTAGTCAGTAGGTATTGTGTGCTGCTAGTTTACTCATGTACTCCTTTATTTTTTTTTATTTCAACTTTGTTGCTTTAGCACTACCTATGTGTTTGAAGCAGAAGCTGATTCAGAAGCAGAAATAAGTGCACATCTAACTTGTACATTGTCCGTCCGCAGCGCAACTATGCAAAGTGTTTTTTCTATTTAAAGAAAAACTATTCTTAAAAGCACCAGGCAGTTTCGGAAAACAAAATTATATACATAACAATTACGTGGAATTTGCGTTTGTTATGCCCCCGCCATTTTCAATGTGTGTGTGTGGGGGGGGGGGGGGGGGGTGGGGGGGTGGGGGGAGGGGGGCATATAGTATCATCGCTGTCCGTACGTACGTTCGTCCCGTCCGTCCGTCCGTCCGTCCCGTCCGTCCATCCCGTACGTAACGCAAATGGTTTCGTGCGATATCTTTTGAAAAGATTGGTGTATTGGATTGAAATTTTATACACAGGTATATAATTATAAAATGTAGGTCAAATTCGATTTAGGGTAGAATCCACTGATTATTTTGGGAGTTATGGCCCTTTTTCAACTTTGAAAAATTTTCAACTTTGAAAAATGGTTTCCGTTCGTTATCTTTTGAAAAGATTAGTGTATTGGATACAAACTTTATACATAGGCATATAATTATAAAATGTAGGTCAAGTTCGATTTAAGGTAAAAATCCACCAATTACTTTGGGAGTTATGGTCCTTTTTCAACTTTGAAAAATGGTTTCCGTTCCTTAACTTTTGAAAAGATTAGTGTATTGGATTCATATTTTATACAAAAGAATATTAAGAATTATAAAATATAGGTCAAGTTCGATTTAGGGTAAAATTTACCAATTATTTTTGGAGTTACGGCCCTTTTTCAATATTGAAAAATGGTGTCCCGCGTTCGATATATTTTGAAAAAATCAGTGAATTGGATTCAAATTTTATACACAGGTATATAATCATAAAATATAGGTCAAGTTTGATTTAAAGCAAAATCCACCAATTATGTTGGGAGTTATGGCCCTTTTTCAACTTTGAAAAATGGTTTCCGTTCCTTAACTTTTGAAATAATTAGTGTATTGGATTTATATTTTATAAAAAAAAAGTATATAATTATAAAGTATAGGTCAAGGTCGACTTAGCGTAAAGTTCACCAATTATTTTCGGAGTTTCGGCCCTTTTTCAACATTGAAAAATAGTTGATAATTGGTGTCCGTTTGGTATCTTTTGAAAAGATCAGTGTATTGGATTCAAATTTTATACACAGGTATATAATCACAAAATGTAGGTCAAGTTCGATTTACGGTAGAATCCACCAGTTATTTTGGGAGTTATGGCCCTTTTTCTACTTTGAAATATGGTTTCGGTTCGATATCTTTTGAAAAGATTAGTGAATTGGATTCAAATTTTATACACAAGCATACATTTATAAAATATAGTTCAAGTTCGATTAAGGGTAAAATCCACCGATTATTTTTGGAGTTATGGCCCTTTTTCAACGTTGGAAAATAGTTTCCGTTTGATATCTTTTGAAAACATTAGTGTATTGGAGTCATATTTAATACACAGGTATATAATCATAAATAGAGGTCAAGTTCGATTTAGGGTAAAATCTGCCAATTATTATGTGAGTTATGACCCTTTTTTCAACTTCATTTTATGCACAATGCCTGCGTGTAGGTGAGGATGGCCCTGGGCGGGGGCATCTGTGTCATACTGACACATTTCTAGTTCAGTACAGTAACATAGTATTCACGAGCCTTCAAGTGTAAATAAAAGATTTGCAAAATACATGATAAATATGGATAAATTCTGGTTTCTATGCACACTTGGAGAACCAAAAATATGAAAGATGTCACAAAGCACCACAGACATTCATTTTTACAACAAAACTATGAAAGGAAGAATTAGGACATTTTCAGTATTTAGTCATATAGCATCTACGTTTCTAATTGACATTTAAATGAATTACCTAAAACGCAGCAAAAGATGTTGATCTAAAATACACCTCTCTCTCTCTCTCTCTCTCTCTCTCTCTCTCTCTCTCTCTCTCTCTCTATATATATATATATATATATATATATATATATATATATATATATATATATATATATATATATATAACGGTGCGTGCCCATCAGTGTGACAATTACGACGTCGACATCACAAATGTCATTTCTTTTCAAAATATTCGCTTGTTCAATGCATTTGTACTGACGACATACCCATTTATCGAACACGCTAGTTTAAATTTCACGAATAGTCGATCATCGATTGCAGTACGTATATTCCATCGTTTTTATCTGTTCATTGAACAGAAAGTTGCTTGCAAATTAGTGAGCGTGAAACTGAGTTGTACTTTTTTCCGTAGAATTGAAATCATCATCCTATGTATTGGGATCCTGTTTAAAGGAAAACAGAATTCATTCACATTTGTTTGTGTGAACCATCTGTCCGAGGTCATCACATAGGAAGGTTTCTTCGACCAAATGGTGGACCGTATATACCCTACAGAACTCCAATTAAATAGAGCAAATTCTTCCGATACCGAGGCAACGTTTTTGGATTTGAATCTATGTATATCTAATGGTACAGTATCCACCAAAATTTATGACAAACGGGACGATTTTTGATTTTCATATAGTCAGTTTCCCTTTTCTGGATAGCGATGTCCCCCAGCGTACCTCATATGGGGTATACATATTAGATTCGCCAGAGCTTCTTCAAATCTTAATGACTTTAACTACCGTAATAAAGCCCCTTACTGCCAAACTTCTTGGGCAGGGCTATCGTTATTTTAAACTTCGTAAGGCGTTTTCGAAATTTTATCGAAGACACAGTGCCTTGTTAGAAAAATATAGCGTCAGTCTGAAAACACTTCTGCAACAAGGTATATCGGAACCAGAATTTTACGGTGATTTAGTGTACAGATTTAAAAATATTGTAGGTAAATCTAGCTTTTCGGAGCAATTCAGAAAACTTATTAACCGTTTTAAAAGAATTGGCTGTAGCCTGGATATTATGCGGCAGACTGCATGCCTAGTTGTCAACCCAATCATTGTTGATGGCTATGCTTCACTCTTTAATTGCACGACGGCGGTTCGGGCCTCAGACTCAATGACGGCCTCTTCGTAAAAATTTAACCAGTGGGTTGGGGCTTGACGATATGTCTTTGGCTTGGCCCGTCGTGGTTCAACTGTTGGTTTTCATTTTCTCTGGCATACAGTAGAATTAGCCATGAGTACTCGTCTTTGTTTATTATAGTGAATTAATTTAATTTTTATGTTTTCGCTTTGATGCATGGACTGAAATGGGAGCCTTTATGCTAACCGAATTTGTATGTATTTCTGTATTAGCATCGGGACCCAGGGTGAAGTTGGCTAACTGTAAAAGTGCTTTAAATCCCACGGTGGTTTACTCTACTGACCATTCTAAGGCGGTGGTCCCGGTGTTACTCTTTGGTGCTTTGTGGTTCATTCTACGAGGCGATTTGTTGTATGTCTTACCTTGTGTTATTTTGTTCTTGTGTTTTTCAGTCCTTTTAGCATTGCAATTACTTCGCTTGGGGAAGAGAGAGCTAATCTTAGTGCTTTTCGTACGTTTGATCGATTTGTGCGTGTTTGGATTTATCGGTTTCCTCTTCCTCTTGGTATCTGGGAAGGCTGCGGTTTGTGATTGTGGCACTCCCTGGACTTTTCTCTAACCTTTTTTTTAGCTGCTGTTAGCGATAACGCTCTGGAAATTTTTGTTTAATTAGAAAGTAATGTAAGCTCACGACTGTCAGCATAGTCTAATGACGTCGTTGATATTGACGTTTGCATCTCGAGGGTTGAGCGCAAGACTATGGTAACTCAAACATATTTTTGAAACCCTTGTTTAGGGGCAACTTGGACCCCTTTGTAAACAATGCAAATTTAGGTGCCATTGCTCATACGAGCAATGGCACCTAAATTTTCATTGTTTACAGAAAGAAATGTTGTAATCTTCATAACGCCTTCATGGTGAGGAGATTAGGTTTGGGGAAAAACAACCATCTGACTTACGCCAGTCTTGCGCTCAACCCTCGATCTGTAATATTATTTGTCGCAGACGCTGGCCTAAAGGATGTTGAAGCAGCTTCCAAAACAAAATATTATTTTATGGTGTTCGCCTGTCGACCCGACCTGCAATTGATAAGGTATTCACAGGTGGTATATTAAACTTTTTAAATTTTCAATATTATTCACACGCATTGTCAAATATTCATTACTCAGTGAAAGCGTAGCCAAATTTTTAGGATGTTTAAGGATATCAGCAGATGGTTGGTATTTGCTTTTTGTTTCCGCAATATTAAGAGTTGACGTTTTATATAGGGATCCAACATGGTTTTTCATGCATTAACATTCGCCATTGAAGAAGTCATTAAGAAAACTACTTAGGTTTAAACCAGTGCTAGAGACATTACGATAACACGCCTATTCAAATATATAGAAAATTTCACCTCCAAAAACTGAAAATTTTCAAGTAGAAAACTTTGATACTTTTCACAGTTCTGCTCAAAACATAGATTGTTGGTACTCGTTGGAACAGCCTCGGGGAGGTGGTTCTAATGAGTACCCACGATCTATATTTTTTAGCAGAAATACGATAAAAATATGGTTTACTATATAAAAGTGGAGTTTAATGGGGTCAAATTATATAGGCACGTTTTTATGATGGACAAGCGGAGTTGCATAAAAAAACTCTGTCAGACAGACCTACGAACAGACAGATCCACCCACCGACCGACATGAATTACTGAATTGGTAGCAGCTTCAGTTCTGGCCACACCTTGTCATATTGGCTGCGTCAAGCGAAAAAAAGTCCTTCGAACATGCACAAAATGCGCAGATTCAGATCATCTTGTGCATATAAAGTAACGTCGCGATCTTTTATCTATTCATACATTCTATAGTATCCAAAATACCTATTTTAGCGGGCAATGACGACCCTGATCAGACTGCGCGGTTGCACAGGCTGATCTGGGCCTTCGCCGTCCGCATATACCCGAAAACAAGTTTTTGCATAGCGCGACCCATATACGAATATCAAAAATCCTAACTAGATTACCAATTAGTAGCCGACGACTCTGTAAGCTGACCGAAGGCCCTGATATAAGTGAAATTGCCTCCGCTCTCCTGAGATGTCCAAATACTCGTTCGCTGGTATAGCACATTCAGCAGTAACAAGCTGTGAGATGATTGCTAACATACACCGTGCTCTACCGGGTATACATTGCCTCCTAATATGTTAATCTGTGCTGGTTTAAATTATGCACTTTAAATTGATCCATGCTAACATACACCGTGCTCTATCGTGTATTCATTGCATCCAATTTATTAATCTATGCCTGTGTAAATTATGTACTTTTAATTGATCCATGTTAACATACACTGTGCTATTAGGGTTTTCATTGCCTCCTAATTTGTTAATCTATGCCGGCTTAAATTATGTACTTTTAATTGACCCAAACGATCGCAATTTTTTAAAGAGCATATTGTGAAAAGAACGCAGTCCCCCTAAATGTTTAGATACCTTAACTCCTTATCATACTTGCCAAAAACTTTGAAAAAAAGTCCATTTTACTACCTATTGATGTGTCTTAAGTTGTTGACGAAAACGGTATAGATCTTAGAAGACGTCACGTTGTATGGCGTCTGTCTGTGTCTACACTGTTTGCCCAGGGCTGTCTGTCTGAACAATTAGGATAAATTCAATACTCTTTCAAGATACACTGATTTCTCTTCAGGAGCAACGTTTCAAACGATAATGGGTTCCGTATTTTGCAAAAGGGCAACATAGCAAAGTATGATTATTATAGAATTTTGGCATACGTTCGAAGAACCGTTTTTACTTGGTCGAGCCAGCTATTAAAATAATATAGGAAAACAATAAAGAAAAACTATAAACCTAATGAAATTAGGTACAAAATAATAAATGCGCCATTTCATGTGGGTTTACGGCAGTTGCGGAATATCAAAAGGGAATACATAAGTGTAGTCTATCCTTCTGCCAGGTACATTTCAATAACAATGTCAAAACGTTTAGGAATTATTTCTTAAGCAGGTGCTTAAAGAGATAATATAAGTGAAGAACATAAATTTGTTTCCGGAGCAGATAACATCAGCAATTTCAAAATTCCTTGCGATGAAAAATAAGAATAGTCTGTAGTTTGAAATATATGCTTTTTGTTCCAAAACAATCAACATAGTTTATTGACATCGCGAAAAATTCACCCGAAACTAATGGCAGGGCTATATGTTTATTTGCTTTGAAGTAACCCCTTATCTCCCGTCATCAACAGTGCCTAGATAGATTTACTTGTAAATTATATTCAAAACATTATTTCTTTTTGTAATTTGATAATATATACATTAAGCTATTCCGAGTTTCTGTATTTCTTTTGATCTCGTGCATGTCGATGTAAATTGTACATTTCTTAGCTACAGTTGTAGATAAAGCCATTCTTTTAAAAAAACACAAATTGACATTGTTTCCTGATTGCTCTACAAAAACATATGCTGTGGGTATTCATCAGAAATGCCTCGTCTTCTGATGTGTACCAAAAACATATTTTGTTTTGTTGGGAAACAAGAAAACAAATATTTTGATGCCTCTTTTATCTAGGGTTCTGTTAGCCATAAATTTTTCACCATTTTACATGTGGCATTAGGAAGCTTTTGGTTGTTGAGACCATTTAGATAGATTTAGATTGCAGTCCAAAAAGTAACGAGAAGTAAATCGTCAAACTGTAAGGCTGCTCGAAACAAACAGTCTGAAAATCGCCCCACAAGTAACATAGACCCATACCCATGCTTTCACTATACATTATAAAGGGGTCTACATATCATAGACTTGATAACATGCTGAATGACATGCTGAATACATAGTGTAAGCATCCTGTGTGGTGTGGAAACAACCTAAGAACGAAAGAACGTGTTCTGATTCACTCAGTTTGTGTCAATGTCATGTTTGTGTCCTGATTTCTGTACGACAACCAATTAAAGAGTGATCCTGTGATGCTGGAAATCGAGTTCCATTTAATCTAATGCTGAGCGGTAGAGGCGCGTGTATTCAAACCTGAAAACTTCAAGGTTTTCAGTAAAACCGAGATTTCGATTTTACTCTATTATGTGGTCTTTGTTTCCAAATGCAATCTTTATAGAATTTTTGAATTGTATAATATATAGGGAATATGGTGAAGTCAATGTATTAAATAATAAGTATACTCATACAAAATATTAAACTCAAAGGTGTTTGGTTCGAATGCAATATTTCTGCTGCTCATCCTCTTCATCTCTTCGTATTATCCTTGTTTAATTGCCGTGCTCAATTTTGGGCTGTTTTGTGTTTGTCTTCTTGTAATTTAACCCTAAGTGCATTGGGAGGACTGTGTTTAGTCATGTGGTACTTCCTGGGTATCTCCATATACAGTCGAACCTCAATGGCTCGAACATCTTTAGGACCAAATTCGTTCCAAACATGGGTAGTTCGAGCCACTGAGGGTTAATCATGACACCAGTTCAGGAAGCAAATTGCGAAAATTTAGGGAAATCTTTTCGATTTTCTACACAATAATTGTATGTTGAGTGTACTCATTAGAATCACCTCGATGAGGCGATTCTAATGAGTTCACACAACATACAATTCCATGATAAAATAAGGAAATGATCCGTAAATGTTTGTTTTCGTGAGCTGTTGAAAGAGTTTTGTAGGGACTGAAAAAAGAGTTCGAATAATCCACGGTAAACGAGCCATCAGTGTTTGAGCCATTAAGGTTATACTGTATACATTTAGCAAATACATGCTACTTAAAATGTCAAGTTGCAAGCGACGGCTAAGGGAACGTATTTCAGTGTCGTATAGATCGCCTAATCATAACGCAGGTCAAATCTTAAAACAACCCCATGGCCTTGGTAGAGTTTACACAATACAATTTTTTGCAGGCTAGACGACTTTGTGACTTCCGGTTTGCTTTCCGTTACTCCCAGCTCCTTCAGAAAAAGGTATATACTGTGAAAGGGAAAGTATTTGAAAATCTTATTCTTTAAGATCCCCTTTCAGAAAGAAGCAAAAGTTTTATTAACAGAATTCTCTTCCACGAAAATGTAAACTTTCACATTTCATTCACCGATTAAAGATAACCAAGCTTAACTTGGTTTTGTTCCCTTCTAAAAAGGGTCTATTCTAACAAGAAAGACTTTGCTCCAGTCAGCAGAAAAAATACTGGAGGGCTTAAAATAGTTTTACTAGATCGAAACCTCACACATAATTATAGTCGGTTGGCGTATCCTTATCTCGTTAGTGAAATCCCAAAGTAAAACATATATAATTACTAACAATATAATGAAAAACAAATAGAGACTCAGTGGCGATCTGAAGCAAACGAAACCAAAAGAAGGACCACGATGGACCCAACTGCAGACACCGAAAGCTATAAGCTAACATTTTGAAAGGGAGTGGGGTGTCGTTACTGATTCTGAGGCCCTTTCAACGACGCAATGAAAGTGGGAAGCTAAGTTGTATAATCCGTATTATTTTAATCATCTCCTGCATTTATTTATACTAGAAGCATGCTCAAACAAACTCTTTGTAGTGAGAATACCATACCTTTTTGTCAATTTCTGGCGAAGGAATGTGCACATTACTGGTTAACTGTTTAGAGGACTAAGCCTGCCCAGTAATGTGTGGTTAGGTAAACTGACCGCGCTCGACATGACATTGTTTGCGTTGACTGGGCCGTAAAACCTAAACACAAACAAAACCATACCTTTTTTTCTCACGTTTTGGATTAAATGTGACATGTTTGCGGAACAATACAGGAAACGATTTATGCCTTTTTCACAGGATATATTCTCTTTGAACATGCAAAATACATTATGAACTTTCTGCAATATAAACTCGCTCAGCAGAGAACGCCACGATCCCATACAAATGTGCCGCTGATCACAATCGTTGCTGTTCGCTGTAAAACTGAATATTAGGTTATGATAAATCGGCTTCTTTGGAGGCATGAAATACATCAAATAGACCGTATGTTCGAGTCTATTTATGAACAGCAATGCCATGCTCAATATTGCATACAACTCCTAGCCAATTGTTGAGCGATTTTCTGTTTGTTCTATTCTGAAGTAAAGCCAAAATAAACTGTATGAATCCAAAACAGCAAAATATAAACGCACTAAAATTAGATATGAGGAGACGCTGAACGGCCACCACACACCATGTAACCTAGCCCATGTTTCCGGCGATTAGCCTGGATACTCGTAATCTGATGACCGCTTTCCGCTCAAAAATATATTGTTTACGGTTATCGGCCGATTATCTGTACCCGCCAAAATTGAAACCAACACATCGCATATACTTAAGGTAGGTTGTGATGTAATCTATAGTAAAGCATAATTATTTTACAATTTAAACAGCATGTATTGCTTACAGTAGGCAATGCATGGTTATTATCTACTTCGTAATTACTTCAAAGAACACATCAGACGGGAATACTTATTTCAAGCCGGGTGTGCTTAGAACATCTATTATTTTGTCGTCAAATATGCCACCAGACACATTATGTAAACTGGAACGTATATTACAAATTTAGATTTAAGATTCAAATGTTTTATTCATTTTCTATATGTAAGTATCCGCCTACTTTGTATACTTAATTGTGATAACATCTTATTCTTTAAAGAAAACTTGCATAACAGACACTGAAATGCAGCATAAATGCAAATGATTAATAAAGACAGTCTTCAGAATAATGTTTTAATAGCTGATACATTTAATACAAAAATGCACAGCTTTAATTTCATTGAGATAAGGAATGGTAACAAGTACGAAAATACTGACAAAAATATTGGAAGAGAATTGTTTATTTACTGCTTTCTGTGTTCTTGCTTTAATTACAGTCTAATTGAAATCAGTTTCAAAATCAATTTACCCACTAGCAAAGCTTATGTTTCCTGTTACACAACATGAATCGTTGGTCCCGCAACGTGAGAAAATGCACATCTTGACATGTGCGCTCAATGAAGACTCAAATCAGCCTGCGCAGATGCGTCCTTAGCTATCCGAGCTTCTGATCGGAACGCGCGAATGCGCTGGGCGCACATGTCTGAAGGTACATTGTTGACTTGCGGCCTATATGTCCTCTACAAACAAGATACATTTTCCGACATTTCTTTTGTTTAATTCCTTGCCGGCTGGATACATTTTGTAAGTGTTTGCCATGTTTAACAAGAAAGACACATTTTGTGGCTTCCTGTTTTATTTCCTGCACACTCAGTCCTTTCTGAAAGGGATCTACTCTAAAAATCAAAACAACAACAACGAACAAAAAGCAAACAATAAAATAATATAAAATAGAACAAAAATAAAGACAAAAATAATCCCAAGCCAAGCATTTTTTTTGTTCAGAGAAAATACGTTTTAAAAGGATGTAAAAGCCATTGTTTTAGAGTTTCATTCCATTATTGGTGTACAAAACCAAACATCACAAATACTAATGCACCAATCTCATATATTACATTGGTACACCTGAGAAATGTATCTATAGTGCGACAGTTTGTCAGTGCATTTGTAAATACTTTAACCATAAGTATCATTGGTGCACTATAATGCAACACTATGATAGCTTAACATACAAATATTTGATTTGCAAAGTGAGAAAACGTACCTTCTGACATGTGCGCCCATCGAAGTCTCAAATCAGTCTGTACATCCGCGCAGTCTGATCAGAGTCTTCGTTGTCCGCATGAAGGAACTTTGCATCCTCGGCTATCCAAATTGCGCCCAGTAAAGAGTTTAATCAGACTGCGCGAATGTGTAAACTGATCTGAATCTTCGATGGGCGCACATGTCCGAGAGTACGTTTCGTTTTCTGACATTGAATCTCATTTGATCCAGCATCTGACTCTTCAATGACCGTTTCACTCTGTTCTGTTGTAATAGCGATATTAAGGAAATGCCACAATCATAGACCATAATCTTCCCAGTGCACTGGGTAACAATTTAATTAAATTAATTGATTATACAAATTAGCAATTCTTCAAAAACAGAACGGAAACGCGACAGAAGTGTTGCTTTGGAATAGTCAACACTAAAAGTGTTGGATAGCTTTAACCTGGTTTTATGAATTTCCAATCCTCGCCCTTACAACGTCTTTCAACGCCTAATATCTTTTTAGTTTGCTATATGTGTGTCTGTATATTTATCTCGGTAGATTTTATTTTTATGGTAACCATTTGCGCTCCACTGCTAGCCGACGTGTTTATACTCGTATGAGATAGTTTATGTAGGGTCTAATGAAAGCAGACAAAAACGCCTTGACAAACTATTCAGTTTCTCTTAAACATACATAGGTGTTGTATGAATAATTCATCTACCCAGATGAACTTGAAGTTAAGTAAACATCAGAGAGACGACAATCTCTTCCTCATACTTGGATTTATATTTCTTTATCGACAAGGAAATGCTCACTACTAGGCTTTACGACATACGGTATGACAAACTTTCGGACAGTTTATTTTCCGTTTCTGAGCAGCAATATTCATTTGCACCAGCATACGGTATTTACGGTTTACAGTATATCCGTTACGCTAAACAAACGTCAAAAAGTTGCTTTTGGAATGAAAGAACACACTACAGATAGAAAATGGGAGTAATGAAGTTTGCAACACTGCTTACGCCCTCTAGCGTGTACATGAGCAGAACTCAGTTTTCAAATATACCACAATGAGTCCAATGATCCCACAGAAAATGAACTATAAAGCCTGCTCTGAGTATCAGAACTTCATCAAACGAGGAAGACTGGTCACTACTAGACTGTTGACTCAGGGATATCAAATAACAAAACTTGTGTTAGCACTTTAGAAGTTCTGTGGGAGGCATCATGGCATAGACATGGTGTGTGTGTGTGTGTGTGTGTGTGTGTGTGTGTGTGTGTGTGTGTGTGTGTGTGTGTTGGCGGGGGAGGGGGGTGGGGAGCGGGGCATGGTTAGAGAGAATGCCGATTGTATCAGTTCCTATGTCCTCTTATTTACTTTACCAAATAATAATGCTTACACTACACTTATTTTGGGTCCATGTCTGTCTGTTTGAACATTCCTAAGTCTGACTTTGTGTATATCGACTTTATATGACTTTCCAAAATACGGTTTTGTATGTTGGCCATAGTCTCATTCAAATATTTATGTTCATTAACAAAGCATACAATACTGAACGCAGAACTAAATACCAGAGGTTCGATTTTTCTTGTGGGTGTGCCTAGGAATTGAGTAAAAGATTTTTCGATGCAGAAGATTTTTTGTGTTTGTAATCGGAGTATCAGGAGTATGTATTATGTGGGTCATGCGTATTTGCATTTTTGCACGTGCAGGCCTTGTGTTAAAGAAACTTTCTGTTCATGATAGGAAACTGAGAGGTGTCTATGTTCGAACGCAAACCACAAACACCGATAGTTATGATCTAACATTTTGCAAACGTTGGCCGTCCACAAACACCGATAGTTATGATCTAAAATTTTGCAAACGTTGACACACGGCCAACGTTCGACACATGGCAAATAATTTGCTCAATTGCTAAACAAACACGTGGACCAAACAATTTTCTGTAGCTGTAACCATATCAGGACTAAGACAGATTGTTGAGCTTTCTTCAAACATAATTGTACCATGTCTAGCTTTATTATTTGGGCCGCGTCAAGCGAAAAAGTGCTTTCAAATATGCTCAATGCGCAGATGCAGATCATGATCCTCATGCGCTATGTATCAACCCATCGTTCTCTCCATTCATATATTCTGTAGTATGCAATGATTCTGCTAGCAGACAGTGAAGGTTTTAGGACCTTCACTGTCCGCTAACAGAATCATTGGACACGGATCATACTGCGTGGACGGGCAGGCTGATCTTGGCCTTTGCTGTTCGCATGTGCCCGAAGACACGTCTTTGCATGGCGCGACCCATTTATACTACTTTCGGTTCAGTATACATGCTTATCAGAACCATAAAATGTAAGTGGAATGGTCATTGAGAGCAATGAACACATTCACAAAATAAACACAGCTCAGTGTCAAGCATTCGGATCCAGATCAGCTAGTTCGACCATTTAAGCCTCATCAGGCATTTTTATAAATTTTCAAAAGTCTCCGAATGGACATAATGAACATAAAGGACCAGAAAATATAAACTACACTTTAAATGAAGTAATCAATTTGGGTTTTTATAACCTTCGACATTCAGTTACTGTTTGGCATCACGAAAACACGCCTATATAATTTTGATCCCCTTAAACCCCACTTTTATCTAGTAAAACTGGGGTTTACAGGGGTATACATTATTTTTCTTATTTCTGCTCAAAAACATAGATTGTGGTACTCGTTAGAACCGCCTTCCAGGGGCGGTTCTAACGAGTACCCACAATCTATGTTTGGAAAAGAAATATGAAAAATATCAGAATATTTTATCTGAAAATTTGCCGTTTTTGTTTGTAAAATTTTCAATATATTTGAATAGGCGTGTTTTCGTAATGGGAAAACTAAGGATGTTTCCTGTGTTTCAGTAAGTCGGACATGGGAAATTATGGTGCGCTTTACAATGTATTTCTGATCCCCGACTTACTGATAAAGAGGCATATTTCTCTCAGAACATGTTTCGAGACGTTGTCTTGAATAGACAGTTGTCAACTTGTTTAACCATTAAAATGCTAATCACAACTGCATCAGACAACATTTTGTTATTTTCGTAATTATCGGAGAAAATATGGCTTGACATTTCATGTGGATCTGAAAAATAATTAAAAAGTATTAGAATGCCGTCCGCTACAAATCAGCTTAGCAGTGTACTTTAAGGACAACTAGCGACGGTTGAAACAAGTAGTTGCAAAATGACCTCGATTATTATAATCGCCGATCACCCGCTCAAAAATTTTAGGAATAATTGTTTTAGCCTGAGATTAGAAGATGATTAATGCAAGTAATAAGTTTCCGTTTTTATTTCATTTATCACACTCCAATGAATAGACATAATGCTGTTTTGTCCACATATTGATATCATGTCTGACTCAGCAGATATTTATTATGGCTGTTCAATGTTATAACAGCGATTTTGAAAAGCCGTTTGAGAATTACGCCATTAAGCCAGAATTATTGCACTTTCAGTTTGCTCAAATATGAAATCTCAGATTACATTCACATCATAGTTAAATCAACACACGAAAAAGCTTACAATACGACTTGTGCAACTATCGAAGA
The DNA here is from genome assembly GCA_964016985.1 of Anodontia alba. Taxonomy (NCBI): domain Eukaryota; kingdom Metazoa; phylum Mollusca; class Bivalvia; order Lucinida; family Lucinidae; genus Anodontia; species Anodontia alba. The sequence continues at coordinate 40,060,505 of OZ024830.1, read as the reverse complement.
CTAAGATCAGCCTGTGCATCCGCGCAGTCTGATTAGAGTATTCGCTGATCGCACGTGCCTTCTACAGCCTCCAGGCCATCCAAAGAGAGATAGACCCTTGCCATACTGGGTGGATGTACAGGCTGATCTGAATCTTTGCTAGTCACATACTCTTTAATTGCACGACGGCGGTTCAGGCCTCAGACTCAATGTCAGCCTCTTCGTAAAACTTTAACCAGTGGGTTGGGGCTTGACGATATGTCTTTGGCTTGGCCCGCCGTGGTTCAACTATTGGTTTTTATTTATACTCTGACATACATTAGAATTAGCCATGAGTACTTTGTTTATTATAGTGATTAATTTGATTTTTATGTTTTCGCTTTGATGCATTGACTGAGTTGGGAGCCTTTATGCGAACCGAATTTTTATGTATTTCTGTATTAAGAGTACCATCGGAACCCAGGGTGAAGTTGCCTAGCTGTAAAAGTGCTTTAAAACCCCGGTAGTTTATTCTACTGACCATTCTAAAGCGGTGGTCCTGGTGTTCTTCTTACTCTTTGTACTGTTTTTCTGTATGTGTTTTGATGCTAGCATTGTGGTCACCGTTTTCAATAGCTGCCCACTTTGCTTTCTGTTTTACTAGTTGTGTTGTGATGCTAGCATTTTGGTCACCTTCAACAGCTGCCTAATTTGCTTTTTGTTTTATTAGTTGTAATTAAGAGTGGCACCGGGAACCGGGGTGAAGTTGGCTAGCCGTAAAAGCGCTTTAAACCCCCTGTGATTTACTCTATTGACCGTTCTAAGGCGGTGATCCCGGTGTTAGTCTTACTATTTATTGCTTTGTGGCTTATTCTACGAGGTGATTTGTTTTATGTCTCACCTTGTGTCATTTTGTTATTGTGTTTTTTAGTCCTTTTAGCATTGCGATTACCTCGCTTGGGGGAGAGAGAGCTAATCTTAGCGCTTTTCGTACTTTTCGTTCGATTTGTGCTTGTTTGGATGGGGTTTGTGATTGTGGAACTCCCTGGACTTTTCTCTTACCTTTTTTTTTTGTAGGTTTTATGGTGCACTGGTTCATAAGTTTGGCGCACACGCAGGGAGTAGTCATTCCCATAATGGTTACACGCAAAAATATTTAAGCAGCAACGCACTCGCACAGTCTGATCAGAATCTTCATTGGGCACATATTAGATAGACAAAGATGCAAACTTAAGTCTATTCATGCGAACGACAAAAACTCTGATCAGAGAGAATAAACTGAATGACACGCTCAGCTAAACAAACAATATTTAGCTCGTTTTTTTTTTTGTTTTTTTTTTTAATCATTAGATTGTTCATCACACTCAGTATATATTGAAATCCCTGTTTGCGGCTGTTCACTCGAGGTGAAAGTAAAATGTCCTGCCTCATTTGCCTACCGCGTTATGTGAAAACCTAACACCTATTTAATCAGTTAAATATTAGAAATACAATATAAAACAAAGCTTTGAATTTAAAAGCAATCATTTTGCAAACATCTAAAGAATCAAACACATGTGTGCTTAATCACCTTATGTTCTTTGAACTGATTGAAAGTATGTTCTGCACTTTCTTTTCTCTACAATATTCTTATACCAATACGCTAAAAAAGAAAACAAATTTCTAATACACCCCACAAATACATAATAATATATACATGTATATAAAGCAAAAAGGGACAAATAAGCGGACAACTCGATCGCAAAACAATCTAATACCAGTACAATGAGCTCGTTAAGGGTCATTTCGTTAACTATTTTAGCGGATTCAATATACAATATTCTGGTATTTTTTGCTGAAAAAATGTGTGTTGCAGTGCAAAAGCTACTCACATTTTTTTCAGCAAAAAATTTCAGCATATTTGCGTATCACTCGATGTAAATTTTAACGAATCATTAACTAAGGACATCGTTAGTTTTGAACAAGTGGGCCCAGCACAACAACATTTTAATGGAAGTAGATATGCTTTGATAGATTTGCCGTTTGTTTGACAATTATAATTGCGACTTTGTGTTTGCTTTCCTGAACAGCTAACCCATTCTGAATGAGTCTAAGGTCAACATACTAAAATCGTATTTCGGAAAATCATAAAGTCTATATACACAAAGGTAAAATTAGAAATGCTAAAACAGACGGACATGAACCAAAAAAAATAAGGTGTAATCAGGCGTCTATGGAAAGAAAGCATTACTTGATAAGCACGCTTCGCCAAAATTGCCCATTAAACTGAGTCGAGATTTAGGAAAATACGGGAATTAATGTCGGAGTTTAGAAAATCTGTTTTTAGCTTAGCTGTGACAAAAACATCAGATATAAAGGTCATGACATCTCTTATAGAACTCACAGAAATAGATAAAAATGTTCTCAAGTTGAACATATGCTTTCCTTTCAGAGAAGATCTCTTTCCAGACGGATAGCAAAAACAGGTTTTTGAAAGATTACCTCCCGACAAAGTGTATAAATTCCCCTTGATATATATGGGCCGGGTCACAGCATTTCTTACAAGATTACATGTGCGCCCAGCGAAGACTTATATCAGCCTTCACAGCCGTGTAGTCTGATCGGAGTCTTTACAGGGCACCCTGCAGGTAGCCAATGATCCAAACCGTCTTTAGGCGGACAGCGAAGACTCTGATCAGTCTGCGCGGATGCTGTGGCCCAGCTCATATGCCATTTTCTTCTTCAGATACACTGCGCAAGGAATACATTTTTCAGCTGAACCTATTAGTACCTAGCATCTCAAATTTAAGAGGGGTGGCTTATCAAAATTGTTTTTGCCTCCCTTCTGAAATTTGCTATACTCTAAAAAAAAATCCCTATGGGATAAAAGTATTCCCGTTTAGAAAAGACCAATTATCAGAAGGGGTTTGGGTTGCAGAAAGTTGTGTCCCTTGTTCAACCAAGTATACCCAGTCTCTTTAAATATGGAGACCTCCCAAAAAGGCCACAATCACGGAGAATATGCCTCCCAACGCACCAGATAAGGGTATAATGATAAATGATAACATAAAAGAGCTTCACTACGTTGAAAACGGAACAAACCATCACGAAAACATACCTATATAATTTTGACCCCCTTAAACCCCACTTTTATACAGTAAAACTGGAGTTTACAGGGGTATACATTATTTTTCATATTTCTGCTCAAAACATAGATTGTGGTACTCATTAGAACCGCCTCGACGAGGCGGCTCTAACGAGTACCGACAATCTATGTTTTGAGCAGAAATATGAAAAATATCAGAATTTTTATTGGAAAACTACCAGATTTTTTGGTGGTGAAATTTTCAATATATTTGAACAGGCGTGTTTTCGTAATGAAACATAACGAGGGCAGACAAACGACTTTGAACTGTAACGGAAATACATTGAAACGGCCAAGAGTAAAAACAACGAAAAGGTACGATGCTTACACCTGTTTCTATGGATACCCAAAGTAAATAAGTGAACTTAGGAACATCTACAATCAGATCCCCATTAAGCCCCAAACACCAACGTGAAAGACAGACAAATATAATTAAACAGCCACAAAATCACATATAAAGCCTATAATGAAACAAAGATGAAACACAACGTGTTGAGATACCTAGAGATATTTGGGGTGTAAACAACACAACTGGAATACTTGAACAAAAGAAAACCACCAGTTGAACTCCGGTGGGCCAAGAAACACACACACAAAGTTCCGGTCTAGACCATCTAAAGAACTGTTTTTAAGTCGGGTCTACGACAGAGTCTTAACCCGACCCTACGGCGTGCAATAAAAGAGATAAAGCATGCAGACGGTTTTATGACGTCAATGCTATACCCCTTCTGCTTATAATATATGACAATTTTACTAAATTGATATGAAAATTCAGGTTTACTTACATTTTGTTTCTAAACTTATACACTAAATCACCATTACAAATTCAGTTCAAAACCTCACCCTTAATCCTCATACACTTCCAGCTAGTTATAATTCTTCTGTCCTCCTAGAGGACCTAACTCATCAATCGATCAACACAAACAGAAAACATAAATCTACTTCTCAATATTAAGATAAAACAACTCCAAACCAAAAATAAATAAATAAATAAATAAATAAATAAATGAATAAATAAAAAAAGAGCAAACGAAGACCATTGGTAGAGCCACCATGACATCTATGCCTGATCTGGATCTGCCAAGTTTGCATTACACATATGAAAAGAAGACATGAAAACTAACAAAAAATGCACTCTCATATAATCGTAATTGAAAATGGGCAAAACCGTGTTTCATTTGCCGGTGTTAGGGGACGTATGCAGACCTGCCAACTGCATTCACATAAAGAAACTTAAAACACACACACACACACACACACACACACACACACACACACACGAGACTCCGCCGCCATTACGAAAACACGCCTATTCAAATATATAGAAGATTTGACCTCCAAAAACTAAAAAAAAAATCAGATAAAACCCCCGATATTTTTCATATTTCTGCTCAAAACATAGATTGTGCGTACTCGTTAGAACCGCCTCGGCGAGGCGGTTCTAACGAGTACCCACAATCTATATTTTCTTAACAAAATAAGAAAAATAATGTATACCCCTGTAAACCCCAGTTTTACTATATAAAAGTGGGGTTTAAAGGGGTCAACATTATATAGACATGTTTTCGTGACGCTTTTCGTTATTTTAAGTGTTTTGTTTACCAGAGCAACCTTTATATATTTTTATTGTTCAAGGTAGATGAGGTAGATGATTATACAGCAATGAATAAATATATACAGATTTCTTTATTAATCTCCCTATTTACTACCTGTTTAACTGAGTGCGCTAATAATGAAAGGCTAAAGGAAAGAAAAACTATATATTTAATGCCTTGATGTAAATGTATCGGTAATTACTTTTGATTTATTGCAGTACTTATAAGACGTTTCAGCGATTAGAAAATATATACAAACAAAATAACATCCGCAACTGTTAACAATAAACACATATATCTGTTTTATATATTTCAACCATTCAGTGAATAAACCTATCAATGATAGGTCGTCGTCCTGCGGTTTGGTAATCCTCGCACGAACTAATTCAGCCACTGATATTTAAAAAAGTTGTGCATATATTCTGCTGGGGTGACCTTGGTGAAATCTAACATTTTTCTTTATGGGTAACCGTTTTGAAATATAATGAGCCGCGTCGCAGGAATAATCTCTTCAGACTATCCGTCGAATGACTATTTCAGTGCACATGCCCGGTCCCTCAGCCAGGTCACATGTCGAAGTACTTGGCTGAAGTTTTTCCTTCGTCTACCGCTTACGTGAGCGAACATTATAGGTTCAGGCGAGACTACGCGGATGCGCAGGCTCTCCTGAACCTTCGCATACGAAATAAAGGCTCTTTGCCCATGATTTATGTTCAGGAGTTTTAATCATAATAAATTGCAAATTCCTCTATTATATGTAGCTTGTCTAGAAGGCTTATAAATCTTCTCCTAGAATAACATTATACACAGCCGCTTGTCTGCATCCACCAGGAAGTTCATCAAGTACGAACTTGTATGCATTTGTTAATTTCCAGTCTAAGGCTGTCTTATTCTATCTAAGGTACATTATTGTTCTCAGAATCTGGCAAGGACACTTTATGCAGAATAGAACATTGATCTTAAGGGGAATTGATACACTTTGAGGCAACTTATCAACACTGTTTTGCCTCCCTTTTGAAAAGGGGTCTACACTGCAAGGACATAATTTACTTTATGTAGGGCCAATACTTGCCAGAAGAGGTGAGTGTGCAGGTCAGCAAACCGGAAGTCACTAAAGATATCTACCTCGTACAAAATGACAAAAAACCTGCCTCATGTATCCAGTACCTATAACTGAGTATTTAAGACCATATCGCCTTCAAAACTGATTTAGTCGGGTTATAAAATTTTATTAACTGAATCATGTACCAAAGTGTTGTCCAGCATCCGCTCAATATATAGATTTATATTAATCTGTATTATCAGTAATTGCATTGTCATTTGATGGTACATTCTATAGTTTCCGACATTTAAGTAATAAGTTGGCAGCTGTTGTCTTTTTTGACTTTGCAGGTGTCCAGGCTATATTTTCATTTCCTTTGGGATCAGTTGTTGTATCTTTGAAAATGGTGTTCTGCTCATGTATACACTAGAGGGAGTAAGCAGTGTTGCAAACTTCATTACTACATGAAGAATCTCAATAAAATCGAGACTCCCATTTTCTATCAGTAATGTGTTCTTTGTTTCCAAAGGCAACCTTTTGGATTTTTATTATCTGAGAACATGTGTATCGAGAACCGGAAAGTGTATGCGAAGGCTAATGTAGGCCGTCCGCATGTGCCTTGTATAATGTCATCCAGAAGATTCGGACACATCAGTACCTAGTAAATGACATTTTATTTCCATTACGAAAACATGCCTATTCAAATAATCTGAAAATTTTACCACCAAAAAATGAACATTTTCAGGTAAAAAAAAATCTGATCTTTTTCATTTTCTGTTAAAATTATAAATTGTTGGTACTCGTTAGAACCGCTTCGACAAGACGGTTCTAACGAATATCCACAATCTATGTTTTTGAGCAGAAATGAGAAAAATAAGGCATACCCCTGTAAACCCCAGTTTTACTCTAGAAGATTCGGACACATCAGTACCTAGTAAATGACATTTTATTTCCATTATTACGAGAACATGCCTATTCAAAAAATCTGAAAATTTTACCACCAAAAAATTAAAATTTTCAGATTAAAAAAGATCTGATATTTTTCATTTTCTGTTAAAAGCATAAATTGTTGGTACTCGTTAGATCCGCCTCGACAAGACGGTTATAACGAGTATCCACAATCTATGTTTTTGAGCAGAAATGAGAAAAATAATGTATAGCCCTGTAAACCCTAGTTTTACTACATAGAAGTGGGGTTTAAGGGAATTAAAATTATATAGGCATGCCTTATTAGCCTACTTATCTAGAGCGATTACTCTGGTTACCGAACTACGACGCATTATATTCCTTTTTGAATCTACCCGTCTCAGACGTGTACTTATAACAATTATTTCATGCTGAACTCAGCTGAGAATGGAATTTTCTCTGTTAGAAAATATCAAAAGGCATAAATTGTTGGCATTTTTATATTTATTGCCAATTTCATGCTTAGCTATGTTTAGCAAGGACAAATTTGAAGTTGTTAGTAATTTGAGATTTGAGACTTATTAGCAGAACAAATTTTATGCCCATGAGTTGCGAAAAAAAAAAAAAAAAAAAAAAAAAAAAAAAAAAAAAGAATCACTTTCGAATGGATGTACAAAAATAGATGTTGTGGGTACTTGGAAGAATCGTTTAATGAGTGTTAATAATTACCGTGTATATTTCTTGCTTCTTGCTTCCAGCTTTACACTGGTTCGCTTAATAATTCTGAAAGCGTGTGGTATTACGAAAATACGCCTATTCAAATATACTAAAAAGTTCACTACCAAAAACTTAAAGTTTTCAGATCAAAATTCTGTTTTTTTTTTTTTTGTTTTTTTTTTTTGTTTTTTTTTTTCATAAATCTGCTCAAAACATAGATTGTGGATACCCGTTACAACCGCCTCGCCGAGGCGGTTCTATTTACCGACAATCTATGCTTTTGAGCAGAAATAAGAAAAAGTAATAAAAATAATGTGTATAAAAGTGGGTTTTGCGGGGGTCAAAATTATATAGGTATGTTTTTTGCGACGGAAAGCGTGTGGTTTGTAGTTCTGCACATATTTGTATTTCACGTATTTAAGGGAAATGGATACACTTTTAAGAGAGGCAATAACTCAGAAATAGAAGGATAGAATTAATTCTTAGGGAAACACAGTCTTTCCTTTTTACAACTTGTTCTTTTTCCCGTGGGACCAAATTCTATTCTTCTAGAGTAGACCCCTTTACAGGGGTCTCCTCTAGAAGAATAGAATTCGGCTTAATGCACAGGATAGCAATACAGCTTAATGCTCAGGATAGCAAAACGTAAATCATAAAAAAAAAATTCTCTTCCAAGCAATGACGGAAAATCTACCTATTCAATCCCCTTAATTTCAAATACTCGAGGCTTACTAGTCCATTTGAAGTACGATACATTCTATAATTTGAGCATTGTAGACGTGCGTTCGGATATCAATAGTTTAAGAGTACAATCAAACAGTTAATATAATGCTAGAATGGTAAGGAATTTCATTGTTTGCCAATGGCATGTTCCAACTGACGTTCTGTGCCTCATGTGTCTTAAAAGACTTAACAGAACCAAGTCTCCGATTTGCGATCTTTAGTGTGTCCTTTTGGATTTTAGATATCTTTTTATCTTAGGCTATTACGACCTTCAAAAATTAAGCACATTCCTCTATTAAGAACTGTATTTACATGTAACAGGGTTTATATACTTTACCATAATGCATATTATATTTTCATTTCCTTTGGGATCATTGGGCCCATTGTGGTATCCTTGAAAATGGAGTTCTGCTCATGTATATGGTAGAGGGCGTAAGCAGTGTTGCAAACTCCATTACTACCTATGAAGAGTCTCAATAAAACCGAGACTCCCATTTTCTATTTGTATGTGTTCTTTGTTTCCGAAGGCAATCCCTTTTATTTTTATTTAGTTATTTCTTCCTTCGTCTTCTACACACAATGTCCCTTTAATTAGAGACCGCCTTTAGGACTGTCCAAAAGTGGCCTGAATAGTGGAAGTTTACTGTATTTTGAACAATCCTTTTATTTACTTATTTTTTTGCATTCCATTCTGCAATCCAATTATCATTTTGAATGGCCTAGATAAAGATGTGTGAGGCGAATTTACTGTTTCGTAATTTAAAGGATAGTGATGACTCATTTAAGCCCAGCGTCCCAAAAGAAGGACATCGGCAAGTAGTGTAGACCCAGATCAGACGCCGCAATTTTCTCGGCGGGGGAGGGGGGGGGCGAGGGGGGGGGGCAATTATCCCTGGGGCTGTTTACGGGGGCAATTTTCCGAATGGGGACAGTTTTCTCTGTGTGTGTGTGTGTTGTGTGAGGGGTGTGTGTGTGTGGGGGGGGGGGGGGGGGGGGGGCTACAGTTTTCCTAGAACCGTTTTATTGCGCTATGTTTCTAGTTCTTGCTGGACATTTTCTATACTCTTTTGCATGCTATTTTATACTCAATTACAATAATTCCAAATTTTAACATTGTTCCTATACGTGTTGGAAGTACTACGTGTAATTATGTTCAACACTCATTCCGGTCAGCAGGTTAATCTTATGAAATATGCGGACAGTGTATACATAGGACAACCTATTCGCATATTATGGTTTGAGTATAGAGGCTCTGTTTTGGCAAATATGGTATACCCAGCTAAGTAAGTCTTATGCAATGGCTGATCTGGATATGCCGTAGATGTTCGTCAGTACAAAAATATAAAACATTTAAGCTGTAATAATACACAAACACTTTGTGAACTTTACACATGTGCAGATCAGTATGCCAGACAGCGTTCACTTAACACAATGTTCACGAAAGAGACAGTTTTTTTGACTTCCACTGCTGCAGTTTTTCTTTGTTTATGGGTCAGTGGTTGCATATGTGGCGTTTGATTTTGTCATATTTTGCTCCTCATCCCTCCTTCTTTTGGTGCCTTAGAAGGACTGTACTTCGTGATTATTGCATTTCCTGGGTATCTTCTTTATACTTTTCCTGTTTGCCATACACCAAAGATTGTATAGAAGATGTCCCAATAGACCCACAAACACAGAACGTAGCCTACGAAGACACCAAGAGGAAGAGCACACAAACCATGACAGACACTACACATCACTAAAACATGCCTATATAATTTTGACCCTCTTAAACCCCACTTTTATATAGTAAAACTGGGGTTTACAGGGGTATACATTATTTTTCTTATTTCAGCTCAAAAACATAGATTGTGGGTACTCGTTAAAACCGCCTCTCCGAGGCGGTTCTAACGAGTACCCACAATCTATGTTTTGAGCAGAAATACGAAAAATATCAGGTTTTTACCTAAAAAATTTCGGTTTTTGGAGGTGAAATTTTCTATATATTTGAATAGGTGTGTTTTCGTAATGCATACAAAAACCAAAGAAAAACAAATGAACTAGCTCCCTCATCCCCAACGATGTGATCGCAATGCCAGACAGGATTCAATAAACACAGCAATAATACAATAAACGACACAAAACATGACAAAATCGAAGAACTAGACTTTAATAGATTTTATAGGTACCAAATATTCACCCTGGGTTCAGATGTTGTAAAAATACCAAATCGTCGTTCGACTCGTATCGGGACTCCTTAACTCATTATATAGGCGTGGTTTCGTGATGAAGGTTGCCTTTGTAAACAAAGAACACACAACAGATTAGAAAATGGGAGTCTCGGTTTTATTGAGACTCTTCATAAGCAGTAATGCAGTTTGCATCACTGCTTACGCCCTCTAGCGTATACATGAGCAGAACTCCATTTTCAAAGATACAACAATGGGCCCAATGATCCCAAAGGAATTGAAATGTAAAAACATCTCAAACATTCTCTCCTCATTACGAAAACACGCCTATTCAAATATATTGAAAATTATTACAACCAAAAAGGAAAATTTTCAGATAAAAAAAATCTGACATTTTTCATATTCCTGCTCAAAACATGCAGCGAGGCGGTTCTAACGATAGAAAAATAATGTATATCCTTGTAAACCGCAGTTTTACTATAAAAAAAGTGGGGTTTAAGGGGATCAAAATTATATAGGCGTGTTTTCGTGATGCGAAAACGGATCTGCTCTAAAAGGAAAACAGTGCTCCCAAACGGAGTGTTATTTTGAATAGATTCAAATTTAGAGGGGAGCCAAAACAATTTTCTTCTCTAAAAGTATCTATTTCCCTTAACAGTATTTGTTGTTTTCATTTTTAGACCAATCACGAAAACACGCCTATTCAAATATATAGAAAAGTTCACCTCCAAAAACGGAAAATTTTCGGATAAAAAATTCTAATATTTTTCATATTTCTGCTCAAAAACTTAGATTGTGGGTACTCGTTAGAACCGCCTCGACGAGGCGGTTCTAACGAGTACCCACAATCTATGTTTATGAGCAGAAATAAGAAAAAATAATGTATACCCCTGTAAACCCCAGTTTTACTATATAAAAGTGGGGTTTTAGGGTGTCACAATTATATAGGCGTGTTTTCGTGATGCGAAATAATTACATGTGATGTGTAGCAGAATTTTATGGCAGGCATTTTAATCTGATTATATCAATTCAGGAACGTCTGATGGTATAAGTAATTACAGTAATTGACTATCACAGGACTGGTTGCATTTTCAGAATAGAATTTCAGATTCTGTGTCCGTCAGGCATCAGGGATACAAGAAAACAGTTCTAGATTACCATAGTGCCCCTTTCTTTGTTTTGTTGTAGTGTCAGTGATTATATGTGTTTTACTATCATGATGTTTCACTGACAAGGTAGAGGGCCTATATACGGACCGAACATGCGTTCTTCTGGTGCAGTTTTTCTTTGATCAGGCTTCGTTGGCTCATATCTTGCGTTTGTTGTGTTACTGTTGTTCCACATAGCGTCTTCTTTTGGTGCCTCGGGGAAGATTGTGCTTCATTACGAAAACACGCCTATTCAAATATATTGAAAATTTTACAACCCAAAAAGGAAAATTTTCAGATAAAAAATTCTGATATTTTTCATACTTCTGCCCAAAACATAGATTGTGGGTACTCGTTAGAACCGCCTCGGCGAGGCAGTTCTAACAAGTACCTACAATCTATGTTTTTTTAGCAAAATAAGAAAAATAATGTATACCCCTCTAAACCCCAGTTTTACTCTATAAAAGTGGGGTTTAAGGGGGTCAAAATCATATAGGCGTGTTTTCGTGATGGTGATTACGACAATTCTGTCATTGTTTTTAAAATTTTGTTTCACTAAATGGCAAATACACCTACGATCGTATAAACTAATTCCGTCATTCTTTCTTTTTTTTTTTTTTTTTTTTTAATTGTTTCAATAAATGGCAAATACATCTATAAACTAATTTGAACAATCACTTTTTTTTATACCGTAATTACTCTAACTTTTCGGAAAACTGATAGCTTATGATACTTTTTAAATCTAAAGGTCCAGTTTACTGCTTGTTGGTGTGTTGAGAATAATAGGTTAAAACCCCTAATTGTTTTGCTAGCAACTTGATCGTTTCAATGCGGTATTTCTGTTGCAGGTCCTGTTCAGCTGTTTAGAAATGTGTGGTGTTTTCTGTGAATCGCAACAATTACCTTGTCACGTTTTATGTAACTAGTTTCTTATATTTATTCTACCGATGTTATAGTGATAAAGTCATAAAATATAAAGAGGACATTTCGAAGGACCAGAAAGCGATACGTGAGCAATTTTATAATGTCATGCCACCGCTCATAAATGGCTTAATGAAGATTTATTGCTTCTGACTCTTTATAAGAATTTCCATCTCCAAATAAAGCAAACACACACCTATCAATCATTCATATTATAATCTAAAAATGGTCGAATGTCGTAGTTTAACAGACGTGATGTAATCATATTTGTCATGTTTTTATACGAGCCGCGCCATGCGAAAATCCCAGCTAGCATTCTACATAAACCTATAGCAGGCCGTTATCGGCCCGTCAGCTACCCTGACGGGCCGATAACGGCCCGCTATAGATTTATGTAGAATACTTACTGGAATGTCGTCCGGCATATGCGGGCAGTAAAGTCCCAGATCAGCCTGCGCATCCGTGACTGGAACGCCCTAGAGGGCGCCGTGCGAAATACAGCAGCAATAAATGCATTCAAGATCTTTTTAACAACAACCAAGCGGAGAGAACGAGGTCTCCTAAATACTTTGATAATGTTCAAACCACCTGAGAAGGTGAAATATATCATACCCGACTATGACTTCAATGCAGCGCTTTTAATCAGCACTTATTACTATATTTATATACCTCAACGTGTTTGTTTTGTGCGGAATGAGGGCTTAAAGATGGCTTTATGATGCGTCCAAGCCTAACCTTTTTCTCCTACAGCAGCTGCTAAACGATAGCTGTCAGCGCCGCTTAAAGTTAACAGTTTTCTTCGGCAAATTTCGTTTGATTTAGAGAACTATAGAACTTGTATACGGGATGTTTTTTAAAAAAGAAAGTTTAGTTGAAACAATAGCTGTCTAAATGGAGAGTACCAAGACGATATATCTCAAGATAAAAAGAAAAAAAAAAAAAAAACAAACATATATCCAAAGGTACGTTTTCTGAGGTTGCTGCTGAAATATCATTAGATATTCAAAATGAAGATACCCCCTTGTCAAAAATTTTTGAAATCTAAATAATAATAATAATACAAAATCTTAGTTACCGTGTCAAATTTGCAGCAATGTGTTTTGTCAAGATCTTTTATTTAAGAGTCACTGTTCATCACCCCTGCGTTTCCTTTTAATAGGTACGTAGCTGATACATTGCTCGATAAATGATCAATGTTTTGTTTTTGCCATGATAATACATCACGAAAACATACCTAAATAATTTTGACCCCCATAAACCCCAATTTTATATAGTAAAACTGGGGTTTGCATAGGTATAAGTTATTTTTCATATTTCTGCTCAAAACATGGATTGTGGGTACTCGTTAGAACCGCCTCGGCGAGACGGTTCTAACGAGTACCCACAATCTATGTTTTGAACAGAAATATGAAAAATATTAGAATTTTTCTTCTGAAAATTTTCATTTTTTTGGTGAAAAAATCCTCAGTATATTTGAATAGGCGTGTTTTCGTAATGAAATAAAAAGTTGACTGAGACACAAGCACATAATTTATAAAACATTTCTGACGCAAAACAAAAACCTTATATATCATCCTGAGATGTGTTTAATAGCTCTATTTGTCACTGAGAAGAAGAACATAATTTACACAGGATTGTAACTTACTCGTGCCAGGATTGATCTGTAGTTTTCATGTAAAGCAAATATTCCAAGAAACAATGATAATTTAAAGTAAATAATGTGTTTGCCTAACCAACACTAATTGAGGTTTTCAGGATCACGGCTAACATAATAAACATGTACAACGAAAATACAACTATATCTGATTAAGTGTAAATAATGTGAATGTCCTCTTTGAATAAGTTGGGATGCCAAATATCTTAAAACAAGAGACCAGGAACTTAATTGTTTTTCTTTTTCCATATTCTAAATTCTGACCCTCACACAATGCCTTGACTTCAAAACTTGGTCTCAAATTAAAGGTTAGCCTTAGACTGACAAAATATATTACAGAAAGGTCTGTCAGCGTATTTTAGCACTTTTCAGCCCTTGAACATATGTGCGCCATTTTGGTGGAAAATAAACACAAGAAACAAAAGAAGTTTACCCGACCTTATTTTTAATAGTAGCACCCTACAAATACCATTGACAACTTCAAATGTGGTCTAAAATTCAATGAAATATATGTTTGTGTGAAGCTCACATGAATTTAAACGGTCTCATATATATATTATTATCTAATCAGAGTCAAGCTTTCTTTTTTATCAAAATCGGCCCCTAACATCCGTTTACGTTTTTTTCTGGTTCCAGTCTTCATCACCCTAGTTAATAATACAGTCGACTCTTGTTATCTCGAAGTCCAAGAGACTCTCTGAAATACTTCGAGATATACGTACTTCGATATCAGATTTGCAGAATTGAGGAAAAAACTAATTCGATTAACCACATTTAACAAATATACGACGTATGTTCAATTGGACTCTTGAAGTTAGAGCTATATTAAAAAATATTGTGGAAAAGAGGAGAAATTGCTCCTCTTTTCCACATTATTTTTTACATGTTGTTAGATATTCGTGTTAAGCCGGGACCAGATTTTCACTTCGAGATAAGCGGTTATTCGAGATAAGCGAGTTCGAGATAGCGAGATTCAACTGTATAAATGTCATGACATACACAGCCTTTATTCCCCTGAGATGGCGCCAGTGGACTTTCATGTGTTCCCCAAGGGAACAAACAGCTTCGTGGATATCGACACGCTGATCGCGAGGAGTTCGTTTCAAAAGTAAAGCAAGTGGTCAGGCGGTTTCATGAGCAATGGTATAGACCGGCATTTAACTGTTTGATAAAGAGATGTCAGATGTGTGTTAATATCAACAACAGGTTGTATGTGGAAACAAAATCTCAGGCATCAGCTCTAATAGTGACCGGTGAAATACAATGACGGCGTCAAATGTCATGTAGCGTCACTGCGACGTCGACAAAATCTCAGGCATCAGCTCTAACAGTGACATGTGAAATACAATGACGGCGTCAAACGTCATGTAGCGTCACTGCGACGTCGACACTTGCCCTACGCAGGGTAGGATGTGTGCACAAAAATGTCTGCAGAATGCATATCAGTGTTTGGTTCTCCGTGAATTTACAAAATTTTGTTCACTAAATGTTGTGCATATGATTATATAATAATGATTTTTGCTTTCTATTGATGATATGAATGATGTCCACGAACTTTTCTGACAACCTCTTACAGTGAAACCTCAATACAACGACAGTATTTGTTCAAAAACATTGCCATTAAAATGAAATCGCTGTAGAATATTTAGTGAGCGGAATGATATGTACATTGTAAGAAAGACCTTGTTTTTATTCTTATTTCCTCATATAATATATGTTCTGAATATTAGTTAGAATCGCTTTAGTGAGGCGATTCTAACAAATCTCCAAAATATATGTTTCTTGAAGTATTTTTTTTTAATGTCCTAGCATAATTGCCAGTCAGATTATCATTATAATACATTATATTGTTGTATCGAGTGTCGGTATAAAGACGGTTGATTGTATATGTAGATGATGCGCAGCATGAGAGAAAAAACGCAAACTCATTATGATAAGACATCCATGTGGAGAATGTGAAATAAATACCACCAGTCTATAGACTCCATAGCTGTTGACAAGCGTGCTTTTCTTTCTTCAACAAAAATGTTGTTGGCGTCTTTTGCTCTTCAAGCACATATCAACTGGCGATACGCAATATTTGTTTTCATGAGAAAAAGTAAAATAAATTAAATATATGGATGCTTATTTAAAGTTATGTAAAAAATGGAAATTTCAATATATGATACAGAAAGAATGGAATGAGAAAAATTGAATACCCCTGCATATATGTCGTTTCACTAAGTATTTTGGTGAACATGAGTGAGGTCGGGACTTACCATGCAAAGGTAAATCGATGTAATGTAAACAACGGATAACATTACGAAAACATGCCTGTTCAAATATATAGAAGATTTCACCTTCAAAAATTCAAAAATTGTCAGATAAAACCGCCGATATTTTTCATATTTCTGCTCAAAACATAGATTGTGGGTACTCGTTAGAACCGCCTCGGCGAGGCGGTTCTAACGAGTACCTACAATCCATGTTATTTAGCAAAATAAGAAAAATAATGTATACCCCTGTAAACCCCAGTTTTACTATATAAAAGTGGGGTTGAAGGGGGTGAAATTTATATAGGCATGTTTTCGTGATGACAAACGATCAGATCCTCCTGTGCATCTGCTCAGTCTCATCAATTTTTGCTTTGTTCGGGAATATACAGTCGAACCTCGTTATCTCGAACTCGCTTATTTCGAATTACCACTTATCTCGAAGTGAAAATCCGGTCCCTGTTTTAACATGAAACTATGATAACAGGTAATAAAATAATGTGGAAAAGAGGAGAAATTTCTCCTCTTTTTCACATTATTTTATATATATATATTTCTAACTTCAGGAGTCAAATTACATATTCATTTGTTAAATGTGGCTGTTCAATTTATTGTTTTCCTCACTCTCTCAACTCTGATATGTCGAAATACGGATATCTCGAAGTGTTTCAGTGAGTCCCTTGGAATTCGAGATAACGAGAGTCGACTGTATTTCATTGTATTATTCAACATATAAGCCAGGAAACGAAGGTCTTTTTCCAGATGATGCAAATGTACAGGCTGTTCTAGTTATATGTGGCCACCATGTGGCATAACTGGCATTTGTCGTTTGCTGACCAATAGGTTATAGGTCAGAGCATTGCCATGAGATTAAGATCGCTGGGTATACTTGGTACATTTTCCATTTTTCACCAGGAAGACAACTTTTTATTTGTTTCTCTGCACCCAGAGTACCTTCTGAAAAGGTCCCTGCTATAAAAGGAAAGAATTTGTCTCCAAAGAGGAATAAACAAAAGAGGATAAACGAGAACCCTTGCCATACTGGACGGATGTACAGGCTGATCTGTGTCTTTGCTGATCACACAAGTTTAATTGTAAGTTTTGCCTTTTGCTGACGCATATAAAATATGAGCCGGGGTATTGCATTTCCTACAATACTGCTCGTGCGCCCAGCGACGAGTCAGATCAGCCTGCACATCGACATATGCAGTAATCTATCGTCCATCCGAAGAAAGCTTGGTTGTTTGGCTACCCATAGAACTAACTCTAATCAGCAAATGCGCTGACTGATCTGAGCGAACATGCAATCTTGTAGGAAATGCTGTATTTCGGCTCGTAAGGTATGCGTTCTGTCAGCAGATGTGTTATTAACTCGTGTGTGGTAATAGTATAATACAGTCGAACCTCGTTATCTCGAACACGCTTATTTCGAATTACCGCTTATCTCGAAGTGAAAACCTGGTCCCTGTTTTAACATGAAACTATGACAACAGGTAACAAAATAATGTGGAAAAGAGGAAAAATTGCTCCTAAGGAGCAATTTCTATTCTTTTCCACATTATGTTATATATATATTTCTAACTTCAGGAGTCAAATTACACATTCATTTGTTAAATGTGGTTGTTCAATTTATTGTTTTCCTCACTCTCTCAACTCTGATATGTCGAGGTACGGATATCTCGAAGTATTTCAGTGAGTCCCTTGGAATTGGAGATAACGAGAGTCGACTGTATATGATATGCCAAATCCAAAGTGTGTTAAGAACCTCCGAAATGAGCGAATTCAGCAAAGTTCTGTATTTTGCACAGTTTTATCAGGACTTCAGTTCAGCTTCTGTCCATTCTACAATATCTAATGGTTTTCTAAATAAATTCTAAAAGGAATGAACATTGAGAAACTTGACCACACGCCCAAACCCACGCACGCAGGTATGTCCTGAAGACACAATTTTGCGTGACATAACTCACATTTTATGTGGTTTGTCAAGGAAGGATACGTGATAGTAGTTAATACAGTTTCAAATGACAAGCTTTGCAAGTTTCATATTATCTCACATCAATCGCTAAAATAATATCCTTGTCGGACGGAAGTGGAAACATCATGTCATAATATCATATTGTATGCCGATTTTAGTGTGCAGTAATATTATGCATAGGGTGATATATGCGTGTTGAGCAAATATGTCGGCGTCAGTTTTTATGCAATAATTTTTTTATATTCACATTAGAGAAAAAATATTTCTTAATTGACGCAAACCAGTCTCTAATTTTGTTATGGAGAAAAAAGTCATCCTGACCTACATGTATTCCTTTTTAAGTTAAAATGTGAGAACTAAATTAATCATACAAGGAATTAAACGCACGGTTTTCACAAGAGTTTGCTTTTAGGGAACTGTATTCATGGAGTATATTTACCGGCAGTTTTTTTATAAGAACTATACCTTTTGTACATGTAATTTCCTGTTTGCTCTCCTGCATATCACGTCCCTTCTGAAAAGGTATATACGTCAAAAGAAACAATTTGCTCCAATTCGAATGGAAAGAGTTTCCTCTATTTTTCTTAAAAACAGCGAATTTGTTCATGATTTTTTTTTTAACTTGAACCCCTTTTCAGATGGAAAGGCAAAAGTACATGTAATATTCAGAGAGTTGCATCCCCTAAAAACGTCTATTTTTTTCTATTTTTCCTTTTTTTTTTTTTTTTGAGTATTTACTTTCTAAAAATGTGTAATTGTCCTGGCATTAAGTAAATTTGGAGTATTTTATGTATTAGACATCTGTATCCATTTAGAGTAATTAGTCGCATTATTCACACTTAATTCGAAGATGCATTTGCATCGCGTGTTCAATATATCAGATTTAATTCTGAAATTCTCAATTACTGTAGTCTTAAATACATTTATTATTTACTTTAAATAATAATTGTTTCAATAAACATTTGCTTTATAGAAAAAAAAAAAAAAAAAAAAAAAAAAAAAAACTACCGATCGATCCCTCGATTAGCAGTAGCAAGTTTAACGATCATGCTTCTGCTATATTATTCGTTTGACAAATATGAAGTTTAAACAGTGGCACTTTATTTTAATTTATATGGATTTTGTTTGTCTCAGAACTGCTTTGGTAGTTTGTGGCTAAGTCTACTAACTCTTTTCTGTCACGATACAAACAAATACTGATTACTGAGCGGATACATTTTTACCATTAAAACACATTTTACCGTCGCTTTTGCACTGAGTTTACCGCCGTCGTTGCACTGCAAACATTGAGTTGCAACTAATCTTTAAACTGCTGAGCAAACTTTATGGCAGACGATATTCTATTGTTTTTATTATTCAGAGAAAACAAGGCTCGACATCTCATGCAGATGATTCACATGAAATTTCAAGCCTTGTGTTCTCTGAAAAATAAAAATAAATAAATAAAAATAGTCGTCTGCTGCAGTTGTGATTGACGTCCACTTTAAGGATTAAACTTAAGGCATGAAAGAACTATTGACACATTACGTCTGACTGCAACCTCTGCGAATTAGTGTTCTATTTTAAGCTAGTATGTAAGACATAGATATGGCAAACCGACACTACTTGTGTGGTACTGAAATACTATTAAAGGCGCCATATTCCTCAAAAATAGACATTTTGTTATCCAAGAAAGGTTTACTATATTGATATGTGGTATTAATACAATCATAAAATGTGGCACCTGACAACCTGTAAAATTTCAGTTAGTCTATCGTTTTTGAAATGTAAATTATTTTTTATCGTATCTCTGAATTAATGTTGCCAACATTAATTCAGAGATATGATAACAAAATCATTTAATGTGTGATCCAGTTCAAAAACGAGAGACTTACTGAAATTTTACAGGCTGTCGGGAGCCACACTTTATGATCTATCAATTTATTAAACCTTTCTTGGATAAAAAAAAAATGTCTATTTTTGAGGAATATGGAGTCTAATATTACTTTTGAGGATAAACTTAATAGATTTTCAGCCATCTATAAGTGAGGTCAAGTTGTAACATACTCCTCACAACCATGTACACTGAGTTCGTCCTAAAAAGGTCTACATTAAAAAGGAAAGAATAAAAAATTGCTGGGAGAAAATGCGTTCCTTTAGTGTAGACCACTTGTCAGAAGCAAGGGAAAACAATTTTGACAGATTCGCCTCTATTTTCGTAGTAGATTTCAATCATAGTTGCTTATCTTAACATTGTTTTAGTAGCATATCTACTCATCTCTTGTACACATGCTATACTTCACAGCCAAGTAAAGGCTGCCAAATAAAACAAAAACAAAAATTATTTATCAACAACGGACTACATAAACTGTGTGAAAACGGGGACGCTCTTTTTGAAGCGTACAGATTTTCTTAACTGCAAACAGTGTGCAACAACAGTAACAACAAAACAAGATGAAACTCTATAACATATGGGCCGCACAATGCGAAAACGTGCCTTCGGGCACATGCGGACAGCGAAAGCCCAGATCAGCCTGCGAATCCGCGCAGTCTGATCAGGGCCTTTCCTTGTCCGCTTACAGAATCAATCGACATTATAGACTGCATCAATGGAGAGCAAATGGCCGGATGCGACTTTGCTTATGCGCGCGCTGAATCTGAATCTGTGCATTCTGCGCATGTTCGAAGACACCTTTTTGCTTGGAGCGGCCCATATATCAGTGTGACGTGGCTATACAAAAGTATGAAGATACCCAAAAGATACATCACGAAAACACGCCTATAAGTTTGATTTCCTTAAACCCCACTTTAATATAGTAAAACTGGTGTTTACAGGGGTATACATTATATTTCTTATTTCTGCTCAAAAGCATAGATTGTGGGTACTCGTTAGAACTGCCTCGCCGCTCATAACAGATTTCCTATTGAAGTCTTGGATACCTTAATTCATAAGACGGAAAGAAAAGTTACGTTAGCGTGGATTACCAAGATGAAACAAATACTCATTTGAAGCATTATCCAGCATACTTCGAAGGTATGTTTTTCCGTACTAGTGGCAACGAGTGGGTGAATTCTTGTAATTACATACATTAGGATCAGCAAAACGTTACTTTAATTTGAATCATAATGTACAAAACACTCAGACGAATTAAGAAATAATAATTGTCATAAAGGAATACTCCTGGAATAGATAGTCAAGTACATAGAACTAGTTTCTATTCTTTGATTCTTACACAACAAAGTAGCTACACTACAAAGTAGTTCTCTTATTTCCTTAACAAATATTGCCATCGAACTCTATACTTCGTTTCATTGAAGTATTATGATTATTTTTGTTTAACTGTGATGATTCACCGATAGAGAATCCTGCTCGAACTGAATACACATTATTCTATTAACACTTGTCATGCTGAATAAATTAAGCTGCCACGCCCACTTCAAATTTCCAGCCAATCAGATTACTTGATCCTGGTTCCTGTTGTTCCTCATTTCTTCTTATTTCGGTAACCTCTTTTTGTAACTGTTTGTTATGTTTCAAATTTGTTTTCAGATACATCAAGGGCAGCACACAAATGAAGAATTGGAATAACCAGAGTAGCAAACTTTGGTCCTAGTCTGTAATATGTAGCCTTATGCTTGTATATAGAGTTCCAGCTATTCCATACAGCGAAGGCACTATAGGTCAAAACCTATTAGTTAGACATTGAAAAAGGGTCAATTAACATTCTTGTGAAAACCTGGAATAGCCACAGTCGTGCTCCTTTTCCTTGATATGTAATGTTTATTTTGTTATACATCTATTAATTTGCAGCCAGATATTGTAAACAGTAATGGAACTATACACAAAGATTCCTTCTTGGCTACATCAAGGTTGATAATTCAAGAAATGAAATAGTCAGACTAGCAGTCTCTCTGTATTATCAATAATTACTCAGTTATTGAACACAGGAACGGACTGTGAGGACGAACACATGGACGAACAGACACTGACGGGTATAAGATAACACCTGTCACTATGTGGCCAGGTAAGAGTGTGGAATAGCGGAGGAAATGTGGGCTTTTAATCTATTGGACAATAAATTGTGTAATGCAAAACACTGAACGAAATAACGACCAAATAAAAGTTAGGTTTACAAACATTTACAGAAACAAAACACCTAAAAATGAAAACCACTACATATCCAGCTTTTCTAGTTATATTTTGGATTACAAGAACTTTCACATATTAATCGTTTTGCGTAATCTTTGATTCGAATAGATATCATTCAATGGTGTATTTAATATTATATGTACAGTCGACTCTCGTTATCTCGAATTCCAAGATACTGTCTGAAATACATCGAGATACCCGTACCTCGACATATCAGATTTGCAGAATAGAGGAAAAAATAACTCGAACGGACTTAGGAGCAATTTCTCCTCTTTTCCACAATATTTTGTTACCTGTTGTTAGATTTTCATCTTTAGGCAGGGACCAGATTTTCACTTCGAGATAAGCGGTTATTTGAGATAAGCGAGGTCGAGATAACGAGAGTCAACTGTACTTAATCGTCACTCCGTCCTTTGCGAGCAACCGGCATGATTTAAGAACACATTCACAGACACTCAACACTGACCTACCTTAAGGACATTATTGTACTACATGCACTCATTAACATGTTTACCCTAAGTATTCGGACACCTGGGCTCTTTTCCATACTTGCTTCTTAATTGTATTACCATGATGTGTCTTAACACTGCTTGGTGAGTTGCATACAGACTATACCCTGATCCGATGCGTTTGATACATTTGTTCAGACATAACTGTATTTGTCTTTAATACTTATTATTGCTTAAAAAGCACTGTCGCACGTTATTAACAGCCGTGCATTAACCAGCGAAAAGCCGTGTATTAACAAGGCAATTCACGCTCTGTTAATGCACGGCTACGCAACTTTCAGTATGATTGTACGGGGACACATATTTGCTGCCGTTACGAGATGTGTACTGTACTGTACCTTGAACGAGCATAGTCCGTGCAAATTGCTTTCGCGAGACATCGGTGGAAAGGCGAAACAAAATAGTGCAAGAAATAACCCGAAATGTAGCAAATGTTTTCAGTTTTTATGCAATAATAGCGATCGAACATGGTTTTTCAATGCATTAACATTCGCCAGGTCCCTTGGGAGGTGTTGAAAACCACGGCCTGCAGCCTCGGTTTTCAACATCTCCCACGGGACCTGGCGAATGTTAATGCATGAAAAACAATGTTTGATCCCTATAACTCTTTACAATATTGCACCTAAAATTGAACAAGTTTCACTGCCTGTTGATGTGTATAAAAACCTGTTGGATGTGCAACAATCAGTATAGACCCTGATCAGACAAAGGCGGCCTTTGGCGTTTGATCTGGGTCTACGTTTTTCGTACGAATACTTAGGGTAAATACGATATTTGTCGGACATCGACTTCGTAATCAGGTTTTGATCGACCAACCTGCGTAATAGAATCACGACAAATTAATGAATTCTTACTTGACGACATTTCATCCCATTAAATTTCTAAGGACCTTCCAGATGGCTGCGTAATCAAATCAGTCTCTTCACTTCTCCGCGCGTATACTAACTGAAACTAGTTTTAGGAAAACCAACATTCATTTTTTCAAATGCGAGATGACCTTATACTGTGCTGGGTTCTCCAGTTATCGTCAGTAGAAGTTTATCTGCATGCTTCTCGCTTTTCTAAGAGGCACTATTTATTTGAAAGAGAAAAATGCAGAAGAGTAATTAATTGTTAACTGCATAAAACTTCAAGTAAACAAATTGGACAAATCACATCAACAAACTTACAGATAAAAAGTTGTTGTTAATGAAGTAAAGTTTTCCGTTTACATTTAATATAAATTTAAAAATTTTGTCTACCTGGACGCTGGCGATGAATAGTTTTCTGCCATATGATGTCAAGATCCACCTTTTAAGAGGTTTGAAAATTGTTATCAATTGTTTGTTGGCTCTTATATAATAATGAGAGAATGAAAGAATACCCCTTAAATCAAAATAAATTTACTGACTTTGTTTTGACATAATGGATTTTTCTGAGAAACCACATCTGAATTTTCACAGTTTGACTGTTTTCCCGTTTCAAACATAAAATAAACGTGAAGATTTAAGTATAATTTAACATTTTAGCTTGAGATCATATTAAGAAAACAATGTACAGTCAACCCTCTTTATACCGACACTGGATACAACGACAAATTCGTTATAATGTTTATTTGTGTGCATGAAACTTTTGTTCAAGTTACAGTTATTCTGAAATTATTGAAAATTAAATCAAATCGTTCAATACTAAAAGAAACACATGTTTTAGATATTTGTTAGAATTGCTTCACTTAGGCGATTCTAAGAAATATCCAATACATACGTTCGTTCCATAAGAACAATAAAAATAAATCAAGGCTTTTCTTACATTTCCTTTAGCTGATTAAGAATTCTTTACAACAGCAAATTGGCTTTCATGGCAACAAGGGTTCTCATATATTTAGTGATGTTTGTAGCTTTGAATTGTAAATTGTGTACGATAACATGAGACGTGTCGACAGATGGAGAAACAGGTATATTTCTACCCACCATAGTCAAAAAGAATATAGCTTTCTATTGCGCATGAGTCGAACGATCAGAAAAAGGAAATGTCTGAGTACAGTAAAACCTCAATGGCTCGAACAGGGATGGCTCGTTTGCTGTGGATGATTCGAACTATTTTTAATCCCTAGGACATTCTTCTTATAGCTCAAGAAAACCAATATTTAGGCATATTTTAGGGAAGTTTTCATTTTTTTTTATCACGAAAATGTATCAATGCAATTCTAATTAGTACACTCAACATAACATAATTTTACAAAAGATCGAAAAACCATCACTAAACTATCTCCATTTGCCATCTGAAGTGATGCTGTAATTAACCCTCATGTGCTAGAACTACCCATGTTTACATTACGAAAACACGCCTTTTCAAATATATAGAAAATTCCACCTCGAAAAAAAACCCTGAAAAATTTCAGATAAAAACTCTGATATTTTTCATATTTCTGCTCAAAACATAGATTGTGGGTACTCGTTAGAACCGCCTCGTCGAGGCGGTTCTAACGAGTACCCACAATCATTGTTTTAAGCAGAAATAATGTATACCCCTGTAAACCCCAGTTTTACTATATAAAATAGGGGTTTCAGGGGATCAAAATTATATAGGCGTGTTTTCGTGATGTAGAACCAATTCCTATGGTCCCAAAGATGTTCGAGCCATTGTTCGCTATATACATGTATATACGTATGTGAACGGCAAAGACACAGCTCACCCTGCTCTTCCACCCCCTGCACAGTCTGATCAGAGTGTCTGAATCTGAAATAAGGGAACTGAATAACTTTGTAGATTTCCCTATTTTTTGTACAAGGGAGATAATTTTATGACTTGTTGTTCGGTTTTCTGCACATAAATCCCCATCTAAAAAGGGGCCTACTATAAAGGGAAAAAATTTGCTCCTCAGTTTAGAGTATAGTCCTTTACAGAAGGGAGGTAAAGAACTTTGAAAACGTTGCCTCCCTTGAAAGTGAATTCAAGACCCTGACTATGATACGTATAATGACATTCTTTCCCTATACCTGTTCTTTCACCAAGGCGTTTGCTGATCGTAATAAATTGTTTTTTTTTTTTTTTTTTTTTTTTTTTTTGTCGTAAAAATGTATACACTAGGCCCCGAGGTTATACATCTTTCTTCGTGATCAACTCAAGGGAGCTTGAATTTTGTCCTGCTAATAATTCTCAAATTTCTCATAATTGCAATTACTCTCTTGCTAAACCTGGCTGAGCATAAATCTGTTTCTGCAACTAAATATGAAAATACCAACTGTTGTTGGCATTTTCATATTTATTAACAGGTAAAATTGCATGCTCAGCTGAGTTGAGCATGACAAAAGTTTTATTACCTCGGGGCCTGATCGGCGCATGCTGTTTACAATATCCTATCTGATGGTGATATCTATTCTGATGGTGCAGTGCATGGTTTATTGTCTGACCAGACCTTGATGATTTAGAACTTTTTTTTTGCAGCACCACTAACAATCCAAGTCTCCATCATCCCTCTCTATCCCGTCTCTCCTTATCAGATCTGATTGGCTCTTGTAAAGACTATCTGAATTAGGACTGAAAAACCTTCTGGTGACACATGTATATAATACAAAGATGAATCCACATCAGTAACCCTAATGTTGCCTTTCGACCAAGAGCTATGTAACGCATGGCGTTTTGCTCCATGAATGTAGGAAATGAAGAATATATTGGTTGCTAAGCAAATTAAGACAGATGTATGCAGTCTAGAATTAAAAACTACATTGAAACTGTGCCTAAATAAACAACAAATGGAAAATATTGACAACCCATCTAATACTCAAGACCCCTTCGTACTCCTATTTTCACTATATATTATGGGAAATCATGGGGGTGCACATTACACAGACTTGTTAATGTAATGACTTTGAACTTTAAGAACATTATTATAACTATAAACTTTATTGTACAAAGATTATGTTCGTAGATTATTCAATATTTAGTGGATCTTATTTTCATGTTGAAATAACATTTAATCTGTTGGTTGGTGGTGAATGCAGCTTTCAAAAGCAACCGATAATATCAAAGGAAGGGCGAATTATTTCTAAATAGAATACAATGGCTTTTTAATTGTTTATATCTGTCTGAGGCATTTTATAGTGCATTACTTTTTCAATGTATGGCAAGATCCATTATGGCCAATCCGTCATGTTTTAGGGAAGATTAATGCTGTCGAAGCAGATTTTCTGTCTTGTAGCTAAATTGATTCGGATGCATGCGGTTTAGACCAAAGAGGCACTTAATAGCTTCAGACGAAATTCTTGACTAATGTTCTACATTGTATAACCCGGTGTCATTGCATTAACGTCAATACCAGATGTAAAAGGTGGCTTAAGTTGGAGATTTATTGGGAACGGCAACTACAAAGGACCTAAACACGAATGGAAACAGGTGTTTTTCATGGTGATATCCTCTTCTGTTCAATTAACCCATTTAAGCCTAGCGTCTCATAGAATGGACTTTGGCAAACAGTGTAGACCAAGATCAGACGCCACAGAACGCGGTATCTGATCAGGGTCTACAGTCTTTGCATTTAATGCAGGAATTTTAATAAAACAGGGTACTAATAAAAATTAACCAGACATCCTTTTTTGGAAATGGATCGGTCCAAAGACTTGAGGTAGAAGGGTCCACTCGGCATAAATGGGTTAAGATTTCCGCTGTTCTTCCCAAGAAAGTTTGGATATGGTAGAATCTGTGGAAAAAACCTGGGTTCTGATTAGACTGTACTATTTCCATCATAATGATAGCAAGTGAATGTAATGTATAAACCCATATTCCCCCATTGTTTACTATCGAAAACAAGAATTGCAGCTGTTAAATGTTTTCCTGATTACTTGATAATAAATGAAAGTAAGGAACGTCGCTTTGTATGTTCCGTTACAGTAGGTATCTCTTAAGAATAAGGCATACGAAAGTTTGTGTTATGAGCACCAGCTGAAGCTCAGCAAGGGCTGACAGACGAAAGGGATACCTGCTCAAAAAATGCACTTTCGCATTTTCGTTAGCAACTTAGGGTCACCGTTTAAAACTTCACCTGCGACAATCACTGCACAGATTTTAACAATCTGGTGCTCCGTCAATGTCCGGTGGCTTCTTCCACGTGCTGATCATGTCATGTTTTCAGCACATCTTTCTCAGTGTAATCAGAAGCAAAATGCATGGAAGGAGCATTACTGTTTATGTAAGGGCCAGCATAATCGGCATGTTGGAAAATGGGGCCAGCACCAAACAAGCTGCCAGGCACGCGGGTGTAAATAAAGTTACAGAATTCAAGATAAGGAACAGGTTTCGTCACACTGGCCCTGTTAAGAACAGACCAAAGTCTGGCCGACCGAAGTTAACAATCGCCGCCCAAGACAGATTTATCAGAGTGACTGCCTATGCCAGCGCTTAACTCTTTCGGTGCCAAATTTAAGACGACATTTGTCGTCTGCTTTTCTTTTTTAACAAACTATCGCTTGAAAAGAAGTTTATACGTAAAGTTGACAGACTGAATGTCCAACAGCGTAGATCCAGATGAGACGGCTCATCTAAGCCGTCTCATCTGGATCTATGCTGTTTGCAAAAGCCAATTAATATCGCCTGTGGTAGTGAAAGAGTTAAAGTCGTCTGTTAAGCGACAGGCATAAGACCACGCAGACCTTGCCTGCAGAGCAAGCTGACTCCCTACCATAATGAAAGTAAAAAAGAATCAGAAAGTAAAAAAGCTGTAGAAATAAAGCGAACCCCATTTGGAGTGTGTATTTGCAGTCGATTTCTCAAACTGTGAAAATGCAATTCTTCAGCAGGTACCCCTTTAGTCTATTAGAACTTCCTGAGTTCAGTAGCTGTTCGCAATAATAAATTGTCAGTGCCTCATTCTTTAGATATGGCTGATGTACCCAAGCATATCAGGCACACTTCCTTCCTTTTATTTGTTACCAAGAAATTCGTTTAACAATTCAAAGTTGCAATACTTTTTTTCAGATAGTATATATCGTAATAATAGTGGTATGTAGGGCTATACATTATTAAGCAAACTTTTCAAGTCCTCTTCTTATTTCCAGTAGCTCATTTTGGTCATGTTTGTGGTTTTGATTATATGTGTTTCGCTGTGTTGTTACAAAGATTAGGTGGTGGACCCCTATGCAGACCAAAATATGCTGCATCAGAATTAAGGGTAGGTTTCGCGCAAGTAAAACTAGTTTAAGCCCACGCCCCCTCCCATCCGCAGTATTCCGACTGACCATTCCAAAGCGATTCCTTTGTTGCAGCTTTTGTTTGTGCATTGGTGGTTTCATATGTGGAGTTTGTT
The DNA here is from genome assembly GCA_964016985.1 of Anodontia alba. Taxonomy (NCBI): domain Eukaryota; kingdom Metazoa; phylum Mollusca; class Bivalvia; order Lucinida; family Lucinidae; genus Anodontia; species Anodontia alba. Next base: position 40,031,404 of record OZ024830.1, on the reverse strand, counting down.
TTATCATTATTTTTTCCTCATCTCTCTTTCTTTCGGTGTCTCGGGAAAACTGGACTTTTGATTGCTACATTTTCTGGTTATCTTGCCTTATATATTTGTATGTAAGACATTTCCTACTTTTCTCTTTTTTTTATAGTGGACATGTCATGGCTTGTGGCTTATATAGCTCTTGATAAGAGGTATGTCCAAATAAATATGTTTTTTGTTTTCAGTACGAAAACACGCCTATTCATATATATTGAAAATTTTACCACCAAAAACTAAAAGCTTTCAGATAAACATTCTGAAATGTTTCATATTTCTGCTCAAAACATAGATTGTGGGTACTCGTGCCTCACCAAGGCGGTTCTAACGAGTACCCACAATGTATGTTTTGAGCAGAAATAAGACAAATAATGTATCCCCTGTAAACCCCAGTTTACTATATAAAAATGGGGTTGAAGGTGATCAAAATTATATAGATATGTTTTTCGTGGTGGTGAATACGCATGTGAAGCACCTCAACGGTGTTTTTATGGAGAAATAAAGAAATATCAATGGACGATACATTTCACATAGGTGTGTTAATGTATTTGGTATAATTCATTGATTGTGACATTTTTACGAATGTAAATGTATGCTTGGCTATGGGAGAATATATTACTTCTAAACAAGTTTTCTTTTAACAAAATGTTTTTGATTATCTCTTTTACAGAATACTTTAGAGAATACGCATTCAATGTCGGATTCGATTTTCGTCTTTTCCCCATACATCCTTATACCTTTATACCTTACCGTACTGATTCTTTAATATGAACATCTATTCTACTACCAGTTGCTGTGAACAAAGAAAACCAAACGCTAGATAAGTGACAGGCAGGGTACATTTCCCACTATTTGCTCTGGAATACTACTACTAAGGGTAAATATGATGAATAATCATTACGAAAACATGCCTATTCAAATATACTGAAAAGTTTACCACTAAAAAATGAAAATTTTCAGATAAAAATTGTGATATTTTTAATATTTCTGCTCAAAATATAGATTGTGGGTACTCGTTGGAACCGCCTCGGTGAGGCGGTCCTAACGAGTACCCACAACCTATGTTTTTGAGTAGAACTAAGGGAAATAATGTATACCCCTGTCAACCCCAGTTTTACTATATACAAGTGGGGTTTAAGGGTGTCAAAATTATATAGGTATGTTCTCGTGATGGAAGGCGCATTCACACGTGTATTAGACAGCATTCTATTGTTTTTTTTTTTTTGGATTTTTTTTGTTTTGTTTTTCATGAAACTACGTTTCGTAGCGGATGATCACACAAAACGTCAGGGTTTATTTCCCCGACAAACTACGAGCGTATAATACGAGCGTTTACACTCCGCTGGTGCTAACCATTCGCCTATTTCTTTAAACCCTTTTAACGACTATCATGTAGCTTACAACAAACTGCGTATGTTAGAAAGGAAGATGCAACTGTTGTTCAATACTGCAGAGCGTATAGCTTGTGAGAAAACAAAAAAAAAAAAAAAAACAAAAAAAAAAAAAAAAAAGAAAGAAAGAAATCAGGGTATGCGTTGTCATTTGTTGTTTTTCAGAAAATCAATTTGCTATCGATATCAATTATGATGTACTCGAAAACGTGACGCACGAGGACTCTATTCACTTTAAAATTCACACTATTCTAATGTCTTCCAGTAAACTTTTACTGTAAATATTTATTTATTGCTGCATTCATGCAGCTTTCTAACAATGCTTGTTTTTACTGAAATCGATTAAGCAGTTGTAGTGCTTTTTAGTTGTATTTTCGAGCTCAACTATATATGTAAGTCGATGGTGGTTTAGAAAAAGTTGACAATCTAATTGGCATTGGAGTGTTGACTGTTTTCTGTCACAAATATGAATGACGCCTCAAGGGTTAAGTTCTAAACGGTAATGGTAAGCATATCGATTACACCCAGTAACCTTTTGGAAATATCTCTACCTACTGCAAGTCTAATCCTGTAAAATATGATCCGCTGTTACAATATAATCTGCACATATCCTTCATACAGCAGGGCCCAGTTGTTCAAAGCTAACGACATCGTTAGTTAACGATTCGTTAAAATTAACATCAAGTGATACGCAAATGTGCTGATATTTTTGCTGAAAAAATGTGAGTAGCTTTTGCAGCAAAAAATATCAGAATATTGTGTATTGAATCCACTAAAACGTTAACGAAATGACCCTTAACGAGTTCGTTAAGCTAACGACGCTTTGAACAACTGGGCCCGATGTATACGCTACTTTAGTGATAGTTGGAGTTTCACGGCCCAGTAAATATGGTTAAAGCTATGCCAAGCCGGTCTGTTAACTTACTCATACTTTCCCTGGACAGGCTTAGTCCTCTAAGTACTTGAGCAGGTAACTGAAAATCGCACTTCTTGTTCAGCGGAAGAGTGGGGTGGGAATGAACGTAGAAATCATTTCATAATCAAGTTCCACGAACGTTATCTGGAATTGGAACTCTTGCGACCACTGCTGTTGTCAGACGCGTTAATGACTGCGCTATGGAGCCCGGCTTGGATGCAGCATAGCAGGTGTACTTATGATTTTAAAACGGAACGTGTACAATAGTAAGTAGGCTCTGATATTTTTTAAATAAAATCAACGCCGTTTGGCTATAGATATAGTTTCCATGGCCTCAACTTCGTACCTGTTTAAGAAACGACACTTGACTATTGATGTCTTTTGACGGGACAATCGTGTCCTTAAGATGGATTATAACTGTTGTTCTTTTGTGTCAATGTACCTCTTTTGGTCAAGACAACTAGATGTTGTTTTGTTGTTTTTTTGTTGTTGTTTTTTTTGTACATGTAAAGAAAACTAGATGTGCTTCTGTATATCCGATATACAATCGAACTTCAATGTCTCTAACATCTTTGGGACCATGGAAATTTGTTCGAGATATGAGGTTCGATCCACTGCTGGTTAATCATGGCGGCAGGTGTGGTCAAGAAGCAAAGAGCTATCATTTAGGGGAATCTTTTCGATTTTCTACATAGTAATTGTATGTTGAGTGTAATCATTAGAATCACCTCGATGAGGCGATTCTAATGATTACACATAACATACTATTTCATGATGAAACAAGAAAATTTCCCTATATATATGTTTTCTCGAGCTATCGGAAGAATTTAGTAGGGCCTCTAAAACCAGTACGAATTAGCCATGGTAAACGAGACATCGATGTTCGAGCTATTCAGGTTCGACTGTATGAGATGGCGTATTTACACCAAATATTACACTTTAACTGCTTATCACACCTTGCACACTCTGACTTTAAACACCTGTTGATGTGATTTATAAACAAAAAATAAAACAAAACAGAAAAAAAAAACCCAAAAAACAGAGGAGTGTCAAATGCTGTAGCCCAATAATATGTCGGTGTTTGCTCAGACCCGTCTGTCGGATTACTTAGTGCACATATAAAAAAACGTAATATTATAATATAATGCACACATACTGAACAGCTCTGCTTCAGCTCTTACAATGCGAAAAAATGTATGTATTACTTGTGTGAACAGTGATGTCACAGACTGCAATCCAGCACATGGCTGTTCGATTGTGTAAAATGTAATATTGTTACAATCCAATAGATAAAGGTAAATAATTAAAATACAGTCGACTCTCGTTATCTCGAATTCCAAGGGACTCACTGAAACACTTTGATATATCCGTACTTTGACATATCAGAGTTGAGAGAGTGAGGAAAACAATAAATTGAACAACCACATTTAACAAATGGATATGTAATTTGACTCCTGAAGTTAGAAATATATATATAAAATAATGTGGAAAAGAGGAGCAATTTCTCCTCTTTTCCACATTATTTTGTTATCTGTTGTCATAGTTTCATGTTAAAACAGGGACCAGATTTTCACTTCGAGATAAGCGGTAATTCAAAATAAGCGAGTTCGAGATAACGAGGTTCGACTGTATCCTGATACCTGAACTGATCTGGACCGTCTCTGCTCATATATAGTAGAAAAGAGTTGTACAATACAATAAGATTATTGGAAATCGACCATCAACGGCGAAAAAAGAAATGTGCTATTTTCAGTTGACTGATAATAGTCTATAAATGCAAGCTATGTCAAAACTCTGCATCTTGCTGATAGGCTAATGTACTATCCTTGTTCTCGCGACTCCGCGAACTAGACGAACTGCTTGAAGAACTAAGTGCAACAGAGACATTATAGAACACAAGGAAAGAAAATGATCGAACCGCTTCACGTACCGTAACGACCCTACTTATTAGGACAGGCAGGCACGAGCAAACAGTGTAAACCCAGATCAGACGCCGCAGAACGCGGCGTCTGATCAGGGTTTACACTGTTTGCCACTCATCCAGCAGGTTTTCCGTCACAAGCATCCAAAGGTAGTAGATTTATGATAAGTATGATAAGAAGATCTCCAAATATTTTGGGTATATACGGTAAATGGAAACCCAGCGTGGCTTAATCAGGGTCTACGTTGTTCGCCTGAAAAAAAAAATGTTTCAGAAGCGGCTGCCAAACCTCATAGGTCCTCCTAATACATGTTTTTTTGTGGATTCGCAGCTTGATCTCGATTCGTACTGTTCGTATTCGTACCAAGTGCCCTTTCGCATGGCGTGACTCAAACTCACTTGTGGCAATGTTTCGTAAATCGGTCGTAAAACATTAACTGCTCTAATAGTTTTGTTGGTAATAAGGCAACCGTCGTTATTTTAGTATTCATAAGATTATAAATGAACGGTAAAATGATATTAAAACACATAATGTTGCTCAATTAAAATAAGACGTAATGAAACGTAAAGGAATTGCTAGTATTAATTAACTTATCTATGCCTAGCGTCCTATAAAAGGGACATTGGCAAACAGTGTAGATCCAGATCAGACTCCGCTTCACGCGGCGTCTGATTTGGGTTTACACTGTTTGCATTAAACAAAGATATTTCCATAAAACACGATAACAATAATAAACTAACCTGACACCCCTTTTATTTGAAATGGACTTGTGAAGGTAGAATAGTCCATTCGGCATAAATGGTTTAAAGATGAGTGCAGTATTTACCCTTTTATATTCGGAAATACAACAGCGAATCAAAAAAAGGCTGACATTATCCAATAAATGGCTGACATTATGTGTGCACAGGAAAGACTCAGATCAACATGTGCATTGCGGGACATTATGTGGATAGCCAATCATCTAAAGCGTCATCAGGCGGACAGAAAATATTCTAAATATTTGCTTTTTGTAACCCATTTATGCCGAATTGACTCTTCTACTATATCTCTTTGGACCGGTCCATTTCCAATTTAAGGGGTATCTGTTTTCTTTAATTATTATTATTATTTATAGAAATTCCTGTACTTAATACAAACAGTGTAGACCCTGATCAGACGCCGCGTTCTGCGGCGTCTGTTCTGGTTCTACAATGTTTGCAAAGGTCCCATTTATAGGACGCTAGGCTTAAATGGGTTAACTTCGAACGCATTTTGTGAATGTCATTAAATATTTACATGCAGCTTCTACAGACGTCTGTGGTTCTTAGTACGAAAACAAACAGTTTTACACAAGAAAATCCTTGTTGCCATTTTACATGATAGTTTATTTTCCGTCTACTCCTCCGAAGTCTTTAGCATCAACCATATCGCCTTAAAAATGGATTAATGAAATATCTTACCTAAACGTTCGAGGATTTTCAATATTGTTGTTAACCTAACAAATATAATATGAGCCGCTTCAAGATAAATCCTGCTGTTCGGTGCTATGCGACTGTTTATTCTAAAGCGACATTATGCACACGCGCAGTCTCATTAGATAATATTTGTTTCAGTCTAAACTGCTTTTGACCCAAAGTAGATTTACAATTAAAAGTGCGCGTAGTCAGTCACATAACCCATTTTGTTTTCACTTATGTTTTTTGTATCTGCCAATTTCGCACATGCCTAAATCTATAAATACATGTTTGTTTTGATGCGGTTAATCAAATAATAATGCAAAACATAAGGAACGTAATAACCTCATTAACAGAAGCTTAAACAGATATATCTCAACTATTGAGTCAGACAGGTGTAAACAAAAAGTGTATACCCAGATCAGACGTCGCAGAGCAGAATTCGGCGTCTGATCAGGGTGTACACTGTGTGCCCTTGATTTTCTTTAGACAAATATTATTGTACATGTACAGTGAACTCTCGTTACAACGATATCGTTTGTTCCTAAAGACTTTGCCATTAAAATTACTGTTGTACAGAATACTAAATGAGCAGATTGATATGTAATAAAGTTCTTGTTTTGTTCTTATTTCCTCATTGGACATATGTTTTGGATATTTGTTAGAATCGCCTCTTTGAGGCGATTCAAACAAATATCCAAAACATATATTTCTTTAAAGTATTAAATACAATATTCTAGCAAAATATGTGACTAATTGTTACTTCTTAAGCGAAGGTTTTGTAACAGACAAATTGCCGTTATAACGAATTTTGTCGCTGTATCGAGTGCGGTATAAAGTGGGTTGTCTGTAGTTAGAATGGAAGTGTTCAAAATTTAGGACAACTATGACAAGAATGGTATGGTTTTCGAATATTAAGGGTAAATAATGCGCATCTGAACAAACAGTCTAGATCCAGATCACGCGTCGCAAAACGCGATCAGGGGCCCAGTTGTTCAAAACTAACGATGTCGTTAGTTAACGATGCGTTAAAATTTACATCGAGTGATACGCGAATATGCTGAAATATTTTGCTGAAAAAATGTGAGTAGCTTTTGCAGTGCAAAAGCTACCCACATTTTTTCAGCAAAAAATATCAGAATATTGTGTATTATCTGCTAAAACAGTTAACGAAATGACCCTTAACGAGCTCGTTAAGCTAACGACGCTTTGAACAACAGGGCCCAGGATCATTACTGTTGTCAATCATCAAATGGACGTGTTCACATTTTAAGAATCTAGTGAAGGTATCCGAATACTGAGGCACCACATACAACTTTCCCATATTTTCACATGCTACCTTATCCACTGCGAGTTTTGGCAGGATTAGTCTGAGGCTAGTGATTTTGTATAGAGCTTTGTAGCGACTTGGCCCTCTTACGCAACGATACGTTCACGAAAGCGCTTTGCAAAAATGACTATTATCTGGGTTTCTCAGTTTGAATCATTATGTTTTTAATATGTTCTTATTTTAACTTCTGTTTACCAGGATATAAACGCATTTCATAGTTCTTGGGTCATCTAAGCGTTGAAAAACACTCCATTCAACATTTTAGAATAAAAAGCTACAGGGTTACCTCTGGAAATACAGAACACACAAAAGAACGAAATTCGAATACTACCTTTGTTTAAAATATTTTAGTTTATATATTTCGTCAACATATTAATATGTCTACATCAACATTATATGAATAAGTCAAATATTCAAAACAGATTCGAAAAAATCTGTTTAGTTCATGTTAATTCGTTTCCCTCAGTTCACGGACTTCAAATCGAAACATGGTGACCATGTATGCACAAGTTGGTAACTAGTTGACTAAATAAATAAATAACGGAGGGAAGGAAAGGTGAAAGGAAAGAAGTTAAAGAAGAGTGAAAGAGCTAAGAGAACAGTGTAGGTGTAATAGAGAGGCATTAGAAAACAATACAAATCGGCACGAACTATGTTGCAGATAGAATGCCGTATAGGAGGGAGGAAAAGAGAGTGGTATGGGGATCCTACTTTTAATAAATAAACGTCGAGGCACCCTTCAAGGATTGAGATTTTTGGGTTATGTCCGATTTTAAACTACCAATATATTTATATATTGGAATGTTAAGCAACTTTCAGGTAGCTTTTTATGTATTTAGATGTATGGCAATTAATATTCATATTTGTCGGTTTATAGGACAGATCAAGGAAATATTGCAAGGCGTTTGCTTTTTCGGATAAATTTATGCATAGATTAAAAAAATTATTCATTTGCTTCATCTGATAAATTGATGTTCCCAAACAATATTTGCAAGTTGCTTTGTATAACATGTAACAGTAATGGATTAAATAATAAAAACAAAGGATTGTGATACTTCATGCATCATATCCGTTCTTAAAGCGTTATGGTTTCGGCATTCCAGTAGAAAAGGTTTGTTGTCTCGGGCAGTCCACATGTGCATCTCAGATCTTCAATGATATTTTTATGAAATGGATAATAGCTACAGTTAGTTCGAAGTCTTGCATGATGCATTTGTCCAAGTCTATCCGACATAGAAACACTATGGTGTTTCACGTATATCAGTATTCAGAGACCTTTTAAAACAATATACTGAGGGAGAGTTTCTTGGCAAAACAGGCGAAGCATTTCAGTCTCTGACTACAGAATGTTGATAGAAATTATATACGTGGCAAAAAAAGTTAGGGATATTTGTATGTACATGTACAGTGAAATAAAAGGAAACTAAGACATATCTGAAATCTGAAATTGATATATTTGATTACATCATTTCATTTACAGACAAAAATCCATCCGTTGGAGTCTGTAGCACTAGATGTGAATGAGAAGCATTGTATGGAAGATCACTAGGGTCACCAATAAAACCTCACAAACCTGTCAATATCGCGTATGTCCACCTGTTGCATCTATGCAGGCCACACAACGACGACGCATACTCCTGATGAGTCTGGCAATCTGTAGCTGGGGTATCCTCCTCCACTCCTCCTGCAAGGCTGCGCCAAAAGCTTGGAGCGTTCTTGGTCTTGGTCGTGGAACTCTCTGTCGTACACACTGGCCGAGAATGTCCCAAACATGCTCAATTGACGACAAGTCAGGGGATCGAGCAGGCCAATCGAGATGATCCACATTGTTCTGCTGCAGGAACTGCTGTTCTGTCCTCGCCCGATGAGGTCTTGCGTTGTCACCCTGCAGCACTACGTGGTACCATAAGACTTCCTCCTCCATACCGGTCATGTTCAACAATGGCGCAGTTCGCTGTGAAGTCGATTCCGACGATTTGAATAGACACTCTTGTTCCAGTTCTTGAGAGACGTTCGCCCAGTTTTTCGGCGCTTACTGGAACAAGAGTGTCTGTTCAATCCGTGCGGAATCGACTTCACAGCGCTGGACTTAGAGCTCGGCGACCTTACGTTGGGGTGCCACTTTCCCAGAGACATAGACAAGCCAGGCTAGCATGGACAAGACAGCATCGTCGATGGACTAACCAACAATGGGCGACTGTACTCTTTACCGACGAGTCACGGTTTCTGCTGGATATGCTTGACAGACGATGTAGCGTTTGGCGTCGCAGAGGTGAGAGGTACGTTGAACATGACCGGTATGGAGGAGGAAGTCTTATGGTATGGGGCGGCATATCTGTTCGTTTCCGCACAGAGCTGCTTGTGCTTAACGGAACTCTGACAGGCCAACGCTACATCAATGAAGTGCTACAGCGGTTGTTCTGCCTTTTGTTCAACAACACCACGCAGTACTGCAGGATGACAACGCAAGACCTCTAGGCCAGCGAGTACGACAGAGCGTTCCACGACCAAGAACGCTCCAAGCTTTGGGCGCAGCCTTGCAGGAGGAGTGGAGGAAGATACCCCAGCTACAGATTGCCAGACTCATCAGGAGTATGAGTCATCGTTGTGTGGCCTGCATAGATGCAACAGGTGGACATACGCGATATTGACAGATTTGTGAGGTTTTATTGGTGACCCTAGTGATCTTCCATACAAATTTTCTCACTTACTTCTAGTGCTACAGACTCCAACGGATGGATTTTTGTCTGTAAATAAAATGATGTAATCAAATATATCAATTTCAGATTTCAGATATATCTTAGTTTCCTTGTATTTCACCATACATACAAATATCCCTAACTTGTTTTGCCACGTATAATATAGTTGGTTGCCAGCATAGCTGTTTAGCAAATTCTAAGAGTTTTTTAGGTTATTTGAAAATGCTTGAAAGACTTGAGCAGGAACTAAGTCTAACTGTGTCAAATTATTTGGAGTAAGTCCGTTAATCATTTTGTACAAAAAAAAAAAAAAAATAATAAATAAATAAAAAAAAAATAAAAATAAAGAAAATCAACAACTTTGTGTCTTCTTCGTGGAATGCTAGGCTCTTCCCATCCAAATTCAGTATATAGTAAAGTAAGAAAGAATGATTTTGTGGTTCTAGATACTATTCTACCGGCTTCTAGTTGCGCCATTCTCGATCCTAGTTTTATCGCACTGTGCGCAATTATCCCATACGACATTTGCGTATTACAGTTTGGGTCGTCTGAATGTACAAAATATATAATCTCTAAAGTTTTCCGATCAAACGGGGATTTGAGTTTGCGCATTGCATTTATTCTAGACCAAGCTTTAGATGTGATAAGCTCGATATGATTATGCAAGTTTCCATCATTTGACAAAACTAAACCGAGATGTTTGTGGGAAGTTACGTCTTGAATCGGTTGATTATTTAGGATCAGTACAGGATGCCATATATGAACACGTCTTCTTGACTAAGAAAGCGCTTCAGTGGTTACATCCCAGCTAGCATTCTACGTAAATCTACATCGGGCCGTCATCGGCCCGTCAGCTACCCTGACGGGCCGATGACGGCCCGATATAGATTTACGTAGACTGTTGACTGGGATTATGCCTTTTCTGTACAGAATCCCCATTCCACTAGTAGATTTTGAACTATGATGCCGTCGGTTATGATCAGACCTTTTAATTTGTTTTCCGCTGCTTCTGTTAATTTTAATGGAGCTGGTAGTACATATATGTTTAACAAGACCCTAAAAGTTCAATTATCCCCTATAAAATCACCTATTCTTCGTAAATATATTCGTCCGTTCAAAAGGAGTGGAATGTACCCTAGTATTTCTAAGTGCAGTGTTAAGAGGTGCAGATGTAAACATTTATGTACTGCGTCTACTGTTTCTTCAGCTGTAAACGGTAGGCGATTTCAGCTGTAAACGGTAGGCGATTTTCAGTAGTTAACTATTCAGATTTAGACTGGAGGTCAAATGATTTGATATATATGTAATTATCTGACGTGCTGTAAACTGTGGAATGCAATATGTTGAACAGACCCGCTTTAATAAACACTATCGTAGAATGAATAAGCCTAGAAAAATTGATAATTTTTTCTACTGTCACTTTACACGTACAAGCTATTCACTAAATGACATTTCTATACAACCAGTGGAAAAAAAATACGATATGAATTCAATATCTAGATTTAAAATTATCAAAAGACATGAAACAGAATTAAAATGGATAAAATCATTACAGATGCCTTTTCCACTGGGTTTTAACGACAACATTTATCATGAGGGTAATACTTCTCAAATGTCCGATTTTGATATTCTTTTTTCTCTTTTGGAATGCCGAACACGTAAAACTAGGTCCCATGGGTTCAGGAAAAATGGTACCTATAAACGTATATTACGTGCAGTTAAAAGAAATAATACTAGGCTTAAATGACTTTCAAAAATATTACAAAATCACGACGCCACTCAATGCTTGCCTTTTTAAGTTCATTACCCATTTCTTATTATGTATTCTGGACATTAAGGCAAATAAATTCTGCGATAGTTCTAATCAGTTATATGACGCAGCTCTCTTAAATAGAGGCTTTACTCAACATGCTCTTCGTCTTTACATCGATTCTGAAATTAATCACACACGTTATTTTATCAAAATTTCTTGCATTAATAAAAGAATGGATTTTATTGATATGCCTAGTATCTTTCGGGACAACTCTGTTATTTCATCTATTCCTACTTATTTTCGCAATACTGAAATACCCATAATTTGCTATAAGTATAACAAAATTTGCTATAAGTATAACAAACCTTTTCGATCTATCATTTTTTGTTTAATTTAAATAAACTTGGTTCAGATCTCGATATTGGTACAAATACTCCTGGGACCTGAAATAGTAAAGACTAAGTGTATTGCTATCCATTAGCAGGTCATACAATCACTGGGAAATTAAAAATGATTTCTAATTCTAGAATCCTAAATGTAATGTCTTAAATGACCGAAATACCGATTTCCTTCTAATATTGATTTCAAAGAATGTAGGGAAGAAATTGCTGCTGCCTTGAATGAATTCGATAATCGATGGTGTAAGCGTGAGTTTGTTGAACATGCATCCCTTAAAGAATGAAAACTGAGCATTTGCAGTTTGAGAAGTTAATAAACGCATATCTTTCTATTGTCAAATTATTAATTTATAACCTCATAAACCAAAGACGTCCTTACGTCACGAAACTAGGTATTCAAGAATTTCGTGGGAAGTATGTTTTAGTTCCGGCAGACAAGGAGCAAACAATGTCGTCGTTGTTTGACGGCTCCATTATATAAATACTCTTAAGCAAGAACTTGGTGGTACAACTGCCTATGATCTACAACCCTTGATCTAAGAGGGGTCTGTGGTTAATGATCATACCTTACATTTAGCCTACGATTTTACTGTTAGTATTAAAGAAGGCCAAGATAAGCTTCCCACGTTACATTGGTTGCCTTAACTCCACATTGGTTGCCTTAACTCCACAAAAGACCACACAAAGCACGGTTTATTGCAAATTCAAGCTCTTGTACCACTACTGAACTTTCAAAATTGTTGACTTCTTGTCTTATTGCTATCAGAAAGCATGGGATAAAATATTGCGACAAGGTCTATGAACGATCAGGTAAGAATCTGTTTTGGTCCATTAAAATTCGACTGAAGTTTTGAATAAACTAGAATCTAGAAATTTTCGTGCATCATGTCTGTCTACGTATGATTTTTCTACGCTTTACACTACACTACCTCATAAAATTATATATATATAAACGAAAAAAAAACTAAATGATTTAATTGAATGGACATTTCATAGGGAAAGTTCCCTCTATGTTGCATGTAACAAACGTAATTCTTCTTTCACTTCCAAAAAGCATAGAAATTATACTTTAAGATCATGTCAGAAAGTATGTGAAGCTCTCACCTTTCTGCTTGACAATATTTATTTAAGATTTGGTACTAAACTATTTAGACAAATTGTGGGTATTCCGATGGGTACGAATTGCACACCGCCTGTGGCGGATTTGTTCTTGTTCTGTTATTAATGAGACTTCATGATGTCTCTTTCTGAAGAAAAGAAATCTGAAGGTATTGAAGCTTTCAGCTCGACGTCTTGATATTTGGACGATTTATTCAATATTGACAATGACTACTTGGATGGTTTGATCAGTCAAATTTGTCCTTCAGAGCTTCATTCAAATAAAGCAATTTTTCTGAGACTGAATTCCGGTTTTGGATTTGCATTTGTCTATTTTTGATGGGTCTATTTCATACAAAATTTATGATAAACGCGATGACTTTGAATTTGAGATTGTTAACTTTCATTACTGGGCATGCATGGTAATTAACCAAGTCACGGTTTATAACTTTCCTTCCCTCTTTGTATGCACGCCGGTTGGGTCGGGTCTCAAACTCTATGACGGCTCCGGCCTAAAGACTTTTAAATAAGTCGGCTGTGCCTGATACTCTGGCTTTGGTCGGGACCATCGGAGTCCATTTGTTGGTTTTTCTTTGGCTTCACCATTTCAGTTATTTCTTGCTGTCGAGTCCCCATCGTTGTTGCATCTCTGTATTCGTTTGATTTTTATGCTATCGGAGATGTTTCATTGATGAGTTAGAAATTTTTGGGAAAATGAAACTGTCCTTTTGGCTTTCTGCTTGTAGTGTTTTGATTGTGGTGCTGTTGCTTAAAATACGTTTTTTCTTTCTTTTTGGTGTCCCTGGACGGAAGGTGTTAAGTAATTGTATCGATTCCTGATCATTGCCTTCCTTTCTATTTGCAAGTGACAAGCCGTATTATTGAAAATTGACTTAGGGGGAGGTCTTTGTTCATAACAGTTGCAGTATTTTGCGGAGTACTAAGAATAATGTATAGGCTCGTTTCATCAGCGAATAGTCTGATATTTGAATTTATGTCTGTAACATTAAAGAATATAAGAAATAAAAGACGACCAAGTATCACACCTTGCAGTATACCAGCTTTTAAATAAGACAAATAAGAATAAGAACCAGGAAGAATAAATTTATGTCTTCTGCTTGTTAGGTAATCTGAGAACCAGTCAAAAGATAACGCCCTCTAATACTCACAAAATTTAAGTTATGACGGTCCCTGATGCCAAACTCTGTCAAATGCTTTGCTTATGTCAAGAAAGACCGCCTTTACCCCATTACCGTTGTCCAGTGCCTTACAGGCAGTATGGTTCATGCTTACAAGCTAATTTACGGTAGAATTGTCTTTAACGAAACCCGATTGAAAGCTTGTAGTTGTATAATTCGAAAGAAAAACGTGGAACACATGTTTGTGCACAAGTTTTTCCATGAATTTTCCAGTAGTATTTAAGAGCATATTGGTCTGAAATTCAAACAGATGAACCATTGATGAAGACTGGAGTGACATTACCACCTTTTCAATATGGCGGAAAAGTATCTTTGCACAGCGATGAATTAAACAGGGAACATTACCGGTTGGCAATTCAGAAGAGAGCTCTGAGTAGTCCGTTATTTATTCCATCGGGTCTGGAAAACTTTCCCAGTCGGAAATTCTGCAGTATGTCTTTAAGTTCGCTGGGGTTTAACTTAATACCATAGATTGAGTGTGCATTATCATGAATATTTAATTTTGGAAGTTCTGTCTTATAAAAGGAATCATTTAGAATGTTGGCCTTTTCTATATCGATTAAATAATGTATGTCATTCTTAAAAAGCGTAGGAATGCCTGGATTGCTTGGTGATTTAATCAAGTTTCAAAATTTTCTACCAGTCGTTATTGCTAGACTTTTGTGTTTTTAACTTATTTGCTATTTCTTCGATGTGATCTTTCTTTGACTTGCTTTAGCTTTTTGACTTGATGTAGTTTTGTTCGTTTAGCTTTATTGTAGAGACGTTAACGTTTCCTACTCATTCTTCGTAGCTAACTGTTTATCCATGTAGCTTCTGCATTTCTAACTGTTACGTATGTGTTTGGTGTGTGTTTCTCGGCTAATGAAATGATATGATTTGAAATATTCGATGAATAAATATCTAAGTCTTCGTATACAAAGTCGTTCCGGATAGAATTACATGTTCCATGTCTTAAGGAATCATAATTACCTCTATCTTATAGCCATATGTTTCCTTTTGAAACTCATAATATGTTCTTTTACCGAGTTATAAAAACAGTGAATGAGACGATGGCTGCAGATGTTCTGACACAGGAAAGGGTCACCTACTTCACGTAGAACAACATTTCTAGGATTATTTGACAATTGATATAAGTGAAGAAGAATGCTCTCTGAAATAAGTAGGTTCGTCAGTTGAAATGAACTGTACTGATTACAAACATCGGACTACTTTCATCAGTATTATTTTGTAGCGTCTCTCTGCTATGCAACGATTCGCTTCGAAGGCGTTTAATGTGAGGCAGCTCCGAATACGGCCACGTTGCTTCAGCAAGCGTTTTAGAACCACACCATTGCACAACCATATGCCACAAAGCACTCTGTTGCGTTTGCCTTATACTCTTCGCTGACTAGACGTGTTATTAATGGTACACTTGAGAAACAAAGAATGAATTTCTTCACGAACTTTTCGTTGTCACCTTAATTTGCACAGGGCACTAGCTGACTTCAACAATAGTCTTGGTATACATGACGTAGACTCAGTAAAACCATATCATCATATGCATCGTTATTCTAAAAAAAAAAAAACAGTTAATTGTTATCGTACTGTGTGTACTTATTGTTTCTCATCTTTATCTCTACCCATCTAATTGTATAAACGATATGGCTTTGCACTTAAGCTGTATATAGAAGATACTTAGGACAAGCCACAATCAAGGAATACAGCCACTAAATAACTAAAAAATAAACATACGGATACAAATGTTCATGCACTATACCACGCTTTATACGCACCACAGTAGACTCATCCTACTCATAGAATGACCAAATAGATAAGATGTGTATAAAACGTAACTGAAGGAGCGCATGGCAACTGGGTGGGGTGTGGGCTTTAATGGGTGCTAGGGTAAGGCAAACCTAAGTTTGATAAGCAAAGAAAGCATACAAAGAGTCAAGACTCGCCCAACTCAGTGAAATAGGCAAATATATTTTAAAATGCCATGTAATATGTTTGGCTCCAATTGCTAGTTTGTTTTTAATTAGTTTCTTATTATTTGTTTATGGAAGGTTTTAGTTTTGGTACTCAATCCAAAGCTGATAATAAGCTACTAAACAAAACTGATGATGGAATCACACGCTTACATACACTCTCGCGCGCACGTACATCCGCTCCAGGCATATACACACACACACACATTTTCATATACACAAGCCATAAACAAATTAACAGATTTAATAAAGAACTAATGATTACTGTTTAGTTAGTGTCAGCCATTTATCCAGTTTCAGAACATGTGCCATTAAGAGAGCCATAGGAATTATGAAGCAGTGATACATGACAACCCATTTCATAGCGACACTCGATACAACGACCGAATTCGTTATAATGATAACTTTATCGGCACGAAAAATTCGCTTAAGAGGAGACGATTAATCAGAAACCACAAACGTATCATACTACTCTGTTTAAGATACTTTACAACAGCAATTTATTTTAAATGCTATTTTTCTGGTTTTCAAATACGAGCTTATAGGAAAATTATGTGACCTTGACATTTAGTTTTTTTTTTTTTTTTGTTTTTTTTTTTGTTTTTTTGTTGTTGTTTTTTTGTTTGTTTGTTTTTTTTTTTCACATACGAGCTTATAGGAACTTTATGTGACCTTGACAACTACATGTGTTACATTGGAATGGAAAATAAACACCAGCAAAAATAAATGAAAAACGAAAACACCTGGTAGAGTGGTACTCAGGACACATATCACCCGCACAAATCATGTTAAATCCATCATTATATTTCATACTTACTGTAGTTTTCCTACTGATCATTACAAAGGGGTTCTTCTGTTGTACTTCTTTGTGGTTTCATATCTGGCGTTTGTTTTGTCATTATTCGTTCCTCATATTTCCTTCTGGTGACTCTGGTAGGCTATGCCTCGTGATTGTGGCATCTCGTGGGTATCCTCACATATTTAAATGGCATTTAAAACATGGTTTATTTAAAATTACACGCACTCACGACACCCTATAAATAACATGATACAGCAGCTTATTAAGAACGGTCCCACATATTGACCGCAGGCTTCAATGTCACGGCCACCCATGCAACATTTATACTGCAAATCAGATACAAATCGTCTCATGGGGTTGAATGAGATGATGTCTTAATGAACTGAAGTATGAAAAGTGATCATTATAGCGGAAGATTCCAAACAATATTAGGTGAGCCAAAACACTGCTTCATGCGAAAATGTCTGGGCATATGCGAAATGCTAAGGGCCAAACCAGCCTGCACATCCGCTCAGTCTGATCAGGACCTTCACTGTCAGCTTATAAAATCCTTGTGTACTGTAGAATATAACGAAGTACAGTCAACCCTACTAATACCAACACTCGATACAACGACAAAATTCGTTATAATGACAATTTGAATGTCACAAAACATTCGCTCAAGAGGTGACGGTTAATGAGAAATTATGCAAAAACATTCCATAATATCTTCAAGCAACATATGTTTTGAATATTTGTTAGAATCGCCTCAGAGAGGCGATTCTAACAAATATTCAAAACATATGATCTATGAGGAAATAAGAACAAAATAAGGCATTTCTTGCATATCATTCTGTCCACTAAGGATTCTTTAGAACAGCAAATTCATTATAATGGAAGCATTTTTGGGAACAAATGCTGTCGTTGTAACGAGGATTCAAAGTATAACAAAGTGCCTGTTCAAGCTACATGACACCTATCAGACCAGATCTGGCTGAGTTTTGTCTTTACTGTTTGTATTTATTCCGATCACACCTTTACTAATGTCACGATGCGATTCGTGTTGCTGCTAAACCTTTACCACTCTCTGGGTAAAATTGTCAGCAGACGACAAATCGGTGATATTTTTCGGATCTTTCCCAGAAAAGAGGATTTGATGTTTCATGCAAATTGTCTCCATTGGATCCATTGGAGACAATTTGCAAGAAATGCCAAATCCTGTTTTCTGGGCAAAATAAGAAAAACATATTTCAGAATGTCGTCTGCTGAACATTAATCTGCTGCAAGCTAGACATGAATTTTGTAAATCAAAAGCAGTAGGAAACAGTCTTACATTTCTGGCTATAAATATTTATGGAAGGACAGTTTGACATGTCTAGATAAAGCTGACAGTTTTCTTCGTATCTTGCATTTATTTGCTAAAAATTTACGTAAAAAATACTCGTTGTCAATCATACCCATATTTATTTGAAATCCGTAAACCTCACATTTTAAACTTAACGTTTAACACTCTGGCTAAAATATTCAGCTGACGACATCTTGAAGTATTTTTCTTATATTTTCCAGTAAACAAGATATGACATTTCATGCAACTTGTCTCCAATGGAGACAATTTGCATGAAATGTCAAATCCTGTTTTCTAGGAAAATACGTATCATCAATTTGTCGTCTGCTGAATTAGCCCAGAGGGTGATGAAGGTAAAGTATAGAAGAACATCGTATTATCTTCAGCATCAATTGCCAGCGTGATGCCGCATAAATTCAAGTTCCCTGTTCTCTTTCTTTTTAATGTTATTGTATCCAAACAGATATAGGTCTATGGGAATACGGTCTGGAATACGGTCTAGATTTACTTAACGCTTAGCACTATGGGCAAAATATTCAGCAGACGACATCTTGATGCAATTTTTCTTATTTTCCAAGGAAACGGTATTTGATATTTCCGGCAAATTGTCCCAGTGAAGACAATTTGCATGACATGTCAAATCCTATTTTCTAGGAAACAATAAGAAAAATATCATCAATTTGTCGTCTGCTGAATTAGCCCAGAGACTGGTAAACGTTAAGTATAGAAGAAGATAGCGTTATATTCAGCGTCAATTGCCAGTGGGGTGCCGCATAAATTCAGGTTCCCTGTTTTCTTTCTTTTTAAAATTTATTGTGTATAAAAAATATATAGGGATACGTTCTGAATCTGTCTATATTTGAACATACTTAATCCTGATCCTGCCGAATCCGAATGTACCCTGGCATTGTAAACATTATAGATCAAGATCAGTTGGCTTATTCAGGAGCTAATCGATCGGTATCTGCACTGTTTATCCTTAAATATGTGAATTTTTATCAACAACCTGGATCAAGTAATCTGATCGGCTGAAAATTAGAAGAGGCATCTTAATTTATTCAGCAGGGCAAGGATTAAGAGAATAACTGAACTATGAATTGTAATGAACTTTTAGCGCATTGCTGTTTGGATTTCAATATAGTAAGGGAGAATTAATATTGGCACATTTAGCACATGGCGTAAGGTATAACTTGACATATTTTGGTGCTTATCCCATCACGAAAACATGCCTATATAATTTTTACCCCCTTAAACCCCACTTTTATGTAGAAAAACTGGGGTTTACAGGGGTATACAGTAATTTTCTTATATCTGTTCAAAACATAGATTGTGGGTACTCGTTAGAACCGCCTCGCCGAGGCGGTTCTAACGAGTACCCACAATCTATGTTATGAGCAGAAAAATGGAAAATATCAGAATTTTTTATCTGAAAATTTTCATTTTTTGGTGGTAAAATTTTCCGTATATTTGAATAGGCATGTTTTCGTAATGCATTTAAGCGTTAGCCCGACTACAAATGTGCACCTTTTGGTTATAGCGATATATATTACAATGTCAAACGTGTTTCAAAAACATTTCGACGGTAGTCGAACCCATCGTTGTGTCAGCACAATGCTGAGAATCGAAAATCAGTGAAACTGATGAGTTGACTGCTACATGCGCTTACATACTTATAGTTAAGGCAAACAAGACCTTTTGTCTTAACCCTTTTTGTGCTGAACACGACATGCCCTGTCTTAGCAAACATTGTAGATCCAGATCAGTTGGCTTCTGAAGAAACGAACTGATCTGGATCTGCACTGATTGGCTGGAAATTAGAAGTGGGAGTGGCATCTTAATTTATTCAGCAAGACAAAGGTTAAAATAAACCGCATCTTTCGTACGTACAATATCATAATGCTATATACAACCAACCATCTCTATGCCGACACACGATAAAACGACAACATTCGTTATAATGATAATTTGACTGGCATGAAACCTCCGCTCAAAAAGTGACAGTTATTTATAAATTATACAAGAACATCTGCATCGCCATTACTAAGCAATGTATGTTTGAAATAAAAAAAAACAACAAAAAAACTTGAGACGACCAGGCGTCGACTAGTGGTGCAGATGAACGGCCGTGACCTGCGAAAACCCCCAGCTGCATACATCACGCAGCAGACACCCCCGCGACAGCATCCCATCGATCAACTGCTAACTAAAGATAAAATGAATAAGACAGCTGGAGGCATCAGGTAGGAGTCGTCTAGCACTGCGAACATCTGCCATTGAACCAAAATAAACTAAAGGCAATTAAGCCAAAACCGCTAATTATCACTTCTCCAGTGAGTACTGCGCTTTTAATAACAAATGACAGAGTTCATGTGTGGTTTCATAAGTGGCGTTTATTTTGTCATAATTGGTTCCTCGTCTCTCATTCTTTTGATGCCTCGGGAAGTTATTTTTTATTTATTTATTTCAAACATTTACTTATTTCATACACTATCACTTTATCGATATATACATATTTTTAAAGTTAATTCTGTATAAAAATGATTGAATACACAATGCAATGAACTAATTTAAACAAAGCCTGAAACAAGATAAATAAAGTAGTTGATTTAGTTATCAAATAGAGACTCCAAGGAGCCCCTGTGTAAAACCAGCTGCAATTCATCCAGACAATGAAGGATTCGGAACACTTTCCATTATATGGGCTCTGTTTGCAAACGTTACTTAACCCTCTCAGCACTGCAGGCCAAAACAACGGTTTCTGCAAACAGTGTAGATCCAGATGAGACGGCTCGTAATGATCCGTCTCAACAGTATCTACATCGCCATTATGTTCTTGAACTGAAACTCTTATTTACATAATTGGACAAGTCCAAATTCAAGAATGAAGTCCACTTCAGAAACTCAGGGAAGAAAGGGTCACATTTGACTGTAACAAGTGTATTATTCCAGAATGATTTAGTCTGTACTCCGAATATGCGTATCTTGTAAACAAACCATCAATGATTACCCGGAACGTTTTGCAAATGGAATGATTAAACAACGCCAAGAATAAAACACTGCATAGCAATTTCGTTGCGGATTGCGAATTGTGAAAAAACCGTGCATTTTATGAAGGAAGCTGTTTTACTGTGAATGTCATACATGTAATAGTGACAAAACTATTTTGTAAAATGTGTAATTAAGTCAACTTAGTATACATTTAGTATCCAAACCCACTAAAAAGGCATGGAAGTATGATTTACTTCGAAGTCATTACATTTTGTTAGTTTCAAAAGGTAAAAAGAAAAGTCCAGGGATGGCCACAATCACAAGTCGCAGCCAATCCCTGTCACCAAGTGGACTAGGAAAGAGACACAAACCAACAAGCGCTAAACAGACAAACGTACGAAAAGCACACAGACCAGTTCTCTCCGCCCAAAGTGAGGTAATCGCAATGCTAAAAGGACTGAAAAACACAAGGTAAGACTTAATATAAACCGCCTCGTAGAATAAACCACAAAGCTACACATAGTAAAAGCAACACCGGGACCACCGCCATAGAACGGTCAGTAGTACAAACCGTGGATGGGAGGGCGGGGGAGGAGGTGGGGGTGCGGGGGGGGGGGGTGGGGAAGCGGGACTGAAAGCACTTTCACAGTCGACAACCTTCACGCTGGGTCCCGATGCTACTCTTAATACAGAGACACATAAACATTCGGTTCGCATAATGGCTCCCAACTCAATCGATTTATCATAGCGCAAAAGTAAATAAAAACCATAAATCACTATGATAAACAAAGACGAGTACTCATGGCTTATTCTGCACCCACTGCGAGCCGGATTTAAAGAAAACCAATAGTTGAACCACAGCGGGCCAAGCCAAAGACATATCATGAAGCCCAAACCCACGTGTTAAAGCTTTACAAAGAGGCCGTCATTGAGCCTGAGGCCCGAACAGCCGCCGTGCAATTAAAGAGCGAAGCATAGCCATCAACAGTGTTTGGGTTGATAACTAGGCATGTAGTCTGCCGCGTACATGTAACATCTAGGCTGTATCCTATTCTTTTAAAGCGGCTAATTAGTATCCTGAATTGTTCCGAAAAGTTAGATTTTCCTACAATTTTTCTGATTCTGTAAACTAAGTAACAGTAAAAAATCTGGGCCCAGTTGTTCAAAGCTAACGATGTCGTTAGTTAACGATTCGTTAAAATTTAAATTGAGTGATACGCAAATATGCTGAAATTATTTGCTGAAAAATGTGAGTAGCTTTGGCAGTGTAAAAACTACTCACATTTTTTCAGCAAAAAAATATCAAAATATTGTATATTGAGTCCGCTAAAACAGTTAAAGAAATGACCCTTAACGAGCTCGTTAAGCTAACGACGCTTTGAACAACTGGACCCTGGTTTTTCGATATACCTTGCTGAAGTTTTTTCAGTCTGAACTATATTATTACCAACGCACTGTGTCTGCGATACACTTTCGATGTCGTATGCTGGAAGTTTTACCTTGAGAGCTAAACGCCTCACGAAGTTTATGATAAAGATAGCCCTGCTTAAGAAGTTAAGCAGTAAGGGCTCTGTTACGACACTTGAAGTCAGTTAGGTTTGAAGACGGTCTGGCGAATCGAATAAGTTGAGATATGTGTACCCCATATGAGGTACGCCGGGAGATATCGCCATCCAGATAAGGGTATTGATTATAACAAAATCAAAATTGTCCCGTTTAGCATAAATTTTAGTGGAAACTGTACCTGAAATATATTTAGATTCAAATATAAATAAACAGGAACCTCGGTATCGGTAGAACTGGCTTTATAGAATTGGACTGCAGTGGGCTATATGGTTTCACTGAATATCTATGTACGCCTTATTGCCTGTCATTTCAATAACGTTATGTCAGTTTTCTTCAGAACTTATTGTTTATTTTCAATATATTTAATATTTGCTGACAGACGGAAGTCTGCAAAAGAATTTTTTCAAAAGAAAGTGTTAATATCTCAGTCGTTAGGTTAGGATGCATAAATGAACATAGGCAATCCTAGAAGTCATGTCACGATAAGTATTTTGACATACTTCGTCAAGACCTCTTTTGAACCGAATGTTACTCATTTTATACAAGGCAGGAGTGTGACTAACTCTGTAAAACGTTACGTAACCAATATTTCGACTCCTCCATGAGCCATCCTCAGATGATGATTGCAGTTTCTCTTGTAGCAAACTATATTTCGACAATTGTTTTGATTTTTGTCTCATGTCATGAAGAATTGCTTGTTGTTTGCAAAAGCATTCTGCAACAGATATTCTCACTATATATATATATATATATATATATATATATATATATATATATATATATATATATATATATATATACATTGTCATGTTTTGTTATTATTTATTTTTATTTTTAACGTTTTAATAAAGGTTCCATGATCCTCAAAAATAGACGTTTTTATCGAAGAAAGATTTAACATTACGAAAACACGCCTATTCAAGTATATAGAAAATTTCACTTCCAAAAACTGAAAATTTTCAGATAAAAAACGCTGATATGTTTCATATTTCTACTCAAAATATAGATTGTGGGTACTCGTTAAAACCGCCTCGGAGAGGCGGTTCTAACGAGTACCCACAATCTATGTTTTTGAGCAGAAATAAGAAAAATAATGTATACCCCTCTAAACCCCAGTTTTACTATATAAATGTGGGGTTTAAGGGGGTCAAAATTATATAGGCATGTTTTCGTGATGATAAATTGATATATGATATTAATACGATCATAAAATGTGGCATTTGACATCCTGTAAAATTTCAGTTCGTCTCTCGTATTTGAACTGGATCACATTAATTCAGAAATACGATAAAAAAATCATTTTGTTTTTTTTTTTTTATCCAATTCAAGACCGAGAGACTAACTAAAATTTTACAGGCTGTCAGGTGCCACATTTTATGATTGTATTAATACTATTTATCAATTCATTAAAGTTTTCTTGGATAATAAATGAAATGTCTTTATTTTGAGGAACATGGAGCCCTTAAGCTATTTGCTTTGGTCAAAAATATTCATAACTAAAGCTTGTAAAACCCCGCTACAAATTCGACCTTTCTAGATAATACATTAACACAAAAATATCACCAGCTGGGGTAATTAAAGTACTAATCGCTTTTAAAATTAATTCAAGTACTAATAACTTAGATTAATGTAATTAAACTTCATAATATTTTTTATAGAGAATTTATTTATTTTCAGTTTTAATAATTTTGATATTTGTGAATATAATTTTGATATAATCCATAATTTCAGTCTTAAAGAGAGATTAAATTATTATGTGTGTTGATAGCCAGTGGTGATATCACATTTCTTGCACTCCCTCTGAGAACGGCTAACTGGAAATCTTTAGAATGTGTTCTGCAAGTGAAAGCTGTGATCATGTAGCAGTAGAATGACTGCCTCCTTCTGATTCTTGTTATCAGTACGGTCTCCCATATAGGCAATATCTGAGCGCAGATATCAGTTGCACAGCTTGTAGAGTTTGTAAGAAAGAATTTGATTGACAGTTTTGAAAGTGGATGGAGCATTATGGGTATGAAAGAAGGCATGATGGGAGAAATGGCTTGAAAGAGATATTTTGAATGGTGATCAGAGAGGAGTGAAAGAGACCATGATGAGAAAGTAGCTAGGTTGCAGATAGTTGAAATAAAAAATTTGAATGATCAGGGCTATTATATGTTTAGAAGAATTAAAATAAGTCTAGGTGCCAAACATGTGAACGAGTAAGGGAGAATGTGAAATAAACTCATTTCAGATATGTTTTATAAATAGTTTCACTGCCAAATGCCAACAGTGAGGATACAGAAAAGAAAATAAACTAAATAATTGAAAAATGTTAAGAATGGAACTTAAGCGTAAGTTATCTATTGTGCAAAGTCCCCATTAAACTCTTAAAAGCAGTTAAAATTTAAGTGATCCAGATGGAGTCGGGTTACAGAAACATCGAAACACCTCATACTTAATACACTATTCATTACAAAATAATTTTTGTGTGATTGTAATTACTCGAATCAAGCCAGCAGAGATACAAACTGATGCAGTAACAATATATTACTGAATAAATATTTTGCTTGTGTAAAATATTTTGTTTGTTTTGTTGAGGTTTAACATCTCTACGAAAATATTACTGTTTTTTCTTCTTTTTTTTTCTAGAAGCTGGCTCCGAGTCTGTAGGAGTTTACCTACCTGAGATAACTGACACTCAAGCCCTCCATAAGGTGTTCTCTCTGATCATGCCTACTATTTGCTAATATTATTTTAGTCTTTGAAAACTTGATTGTAAAATTAAAAAAAATATATATATACATCATATAAAACATCAAATTTAACTGTCTGACGTCTTTTGTTTGGTTTAGGCTTCATTGACTCCCTAAATAAAGCGTATCTTAGCAGTAAAAATGCGTAAATTATATGCTATAGATACAAACTCCATTTGTAAATAATTATAAAAGAAATCTGCACATCCTTTATTGTAGAAAGTCACGTGGCATAAAAGCCATTTCTGCGACTGTTGCTTCTACACACACTTTGAAACTGTCTCCATTCATTACAGCTTTAAGGTAAACTTCAGCGCCGCGTTAATGGTTCCAGATTGCACGGAAATAAGAATCATTTTTTGAAACGGAAGTACAGACATAGTACTGCATATTAATGCATTTTTAACTCCCCTGAGTTGAAGGCTCGAGGGGACCTATTGTGATCACTTACCGTCCGTCGTCGTCGTCGTCCGTCTGTCCGTCCACAAATTCTTTAAACAACATCTCCTCCTAAACCACTGAGCCAATTTAACCAAATTTCACAGGAATGATCCTTGGGTGGTACTGATTCAAAATTGTTAAAACATTTGGAATCCATGCAGGATTCTGGTTACATAGCAACAAAAAGGAAAACATTTAAAAATCTTCTTGTCAGAAACCACTGGACCGATTTCAATATAATTTGGCAGAAATGTTCCTTTGGTGACCCTCTACCAAGGTTATTCAAGTCATCATGATTCGTCAAAAACGTGGCCGCCAGGGGCTGGGGCTTATTTTCCCTATATAGCTATATAGAAAACATTAAAAAATCTCCTTGTCAGGAACCACTGGTCCAATTTCAATATAATTTGGCAGAAATATTTCTTTGGTGACCATCTACCAAGATTGTTCAAATCATCATGATTCTTAAAAAACATGGCCGCCAGGGGGCGGGGCTTGTTTTCCCTCTTTATCTATACAGAAAACTTTTAAAGATCTTCTTGTCAGAAACCACTAGACCAATTTCAATACAATTTTGCAGAAATGTTCCTTTAGTGACCCTCTACCAAGATTGTTCAAGCCATCACGATTCGTCAAAATATGGCCGCCAGGGTGCGAGGTTTATTTTTTCTTTATATCTATATAGAAAAATTTAAACAATCTTCTTGTCAGAAACCACCAGACCGATTTCAATATAATTTGACAGAAATGTTCCTTTTTTGACCCTATACCAAGATTGTTCAAACCATTTGATTCGTTAGAAAACATGGCCGCCAGGGGGCGGGGCTTATTTTCCCTATATATCTATATAGAAAACTTTAAAACAGCTTCTTGTCAGAAACCACTGGACCAGTTTCAATATAATTTGGTAGAAATGTTCCTTTTGTGACCCTCTACCAAGATTTAAAACCATTTTGATTCGTCCGAAAATATGGCCGCCAGGGGGCGGGGCTTATTTTCCCTATATATCTATATAGAAAACTTTAAAACATCTTCTTGTCAGAAACCACTGGACCAATTTCAATATAATTTGGCAGAAATGTTCCTTTTGTGACCCTCTACCAAGATTTTCAAACTATCATGATTCATCAAAAAACCATGGCGGCCAGGGGTCCGGCTTTTTTTCTCTATATGTCTATATAAACAATTAAAAAAATCTTGTAAGAAATCACTCGACGGATGTCAATATAATTTGGCACAAATGTTTCTTTGGTGATCCTCTACCAAGACTGTTCAAGGCAGCATGATTCGTCTAAAAACATGGCTGCCAGGGGCGGTGCTTATTTACCCTATATAGAAAAATTTAAAAATCTTTTTGTCAGAAGCTACTAGACCAATTTCAATATAACTTGGCAGAAATGTTCTTATAATGACCCTGAATCAAGATTGTTCAAGACGTCATGATTCGTCAAAAAAGTATGGCCGCCAGGGGGCGGGGCTTATTTTCCCTATATATATCTATATAGAAAACTTTAAGTTTGGAATCCATGCAGGATTCTGGTTGGCATAGCAATCAAAAGAAAAACATTTAAAAATTTTCTTGTCATAAAGAACGGGACAAATTTCAATATAACAAGGCAGAATTATTCCTTTGGTAAGCCTCTTTCAAAATTGTTCAAGCCATCATGCTTCTCAAAAAAACAAAAAAAAAAAAAACAAAAAAAAAACATGACCGCCAGGGGGCGGGGCTTATATTCCAAATATATCTATACAGAAGAACTTAAAAATCTTCTTGTCAGAAACCACCAGACCGATTTCAATATAACTTGGCAGAAATGTTCCTATAGTAAACCCTTTATCAAGATTGTTCAAGCCGTTATGATTCGTCTAAATCATGGCTGCCTTGCATGGGGCTTATTTCCTCATATATATCGATATAGAAAACTTTAAAAGTCTTCTTGTCAAAAACCACTGAACCAATGTCAATATAGTTTGGCAGTAATGTTTCTTTGGTGACCCTCTACCAGGATTGTTCAAACCATCATGGTTCATAAAAAAACATGGCCGCCAGGGCGTGGGGCTTATTTTCCCTATATGTCTATATAGATAACTTTAAAATATTCTTGTCAGGCACCATCAGACTGATTTCAATATTACATGCCAGAAACGTTCCTTTGGTTACCCTCTATCAAGATCGTTCAAGCCATCATAATCCGTTTAAAACATGGCCGCCAGGGCGGGGGGAGGGGGGGGGGCGGGGGGGGGGGCGGGCAGGGGCTATTTTCCCTCTTTATCTATTTAAAAAAGTTTACAAGTCTTCTTGTGAGAAACCACTGGACTTATTTTAGTATATCAGAAATATTGGACCATCATGTTTATCTTGATCAGAAAATTTATACAAAAACTTAAAGCAGTGTATTTGGGTTAGTATGCAAATCTCCTTGCTCAGGTGAGCAATATAGGACCATCATGGTCCTCTTGTTAAAGCTATCCTCTGAGCGTTTATAGAATTGTCGCCAGAAAAATGCTTCCGTAATTGAAAGCGATGGCGGCCCAATTGGATTATTAATAGCGACATTTTCAGCGAGAATGTGTTCTTTGTGTATTTCTGCACTCATATGTGTAGAAAGCGTTGGCTCATGTTAACTCATATAGACACAGGAGGAAACGAAGTACGACTTTTCATGTTTTTATTAAGGGTACACAACGTTACATATGTCTTGCTTAAATACCTAAGCTTTAAAGTAAAATGAATATAGACACAGGATACACAGAACACATAATCGAAAGTTGTTTTAGTTTGAACAGAACCACGCATTAGAACTTGTCGGCCAATCCGTTTGCTTGTTGGTTATTTGGCAATAAAATATGATTAAACTAAACTACGCATTAACAAAATAATAGAGCACATTTGAAACGCATATATGCATATGTCAAGTGTGGGCTACCATATTTGATCAGCTTATACGACGTTATGCAATTTGGAAAAGTTTGCTGTACAGTAGTTTCATGTGAAACAAATACTGTTCTTCAGATTTATACTATAACAAATTGTTGTACTTTCCGGAAATTTCTTTTGTATTGTTTTTTGTTATTGGTGGCCAGATTAATTGAGATGACTAGTTAGCATTGTAAAAGTTACAAATATTTCTGTTTTGTGTTCGTTTGTACAAATCACTTGTAGAATTCCCTTAAACATTATCTTCCCAAAAATGGCATTCAGATCATTAGTAAACTATTTGCTATAACTCTTTACGACGCCTTATGTATCCTACAGCTGAATATATAAAGGGACTGCCGATCATTGACCGTCAGGGAAGGATGAATGTGGCAATTCAAAAATACCTTCATTGAACGTAAAACTTTTGTGCCTATAAAACCCCACGCCAAACTCAGATAGCAAAAACAGCCCCCAACAGTAACTGCCTTTGTACATTCATATATAGACAAACAGATCATACATACAACATAATGTTTAAAAGAATTCCACTAAAACATGCTAGTGGGCTTGAGGAATGTTACACGTTACATTTCTTAAAAACAGATTTAGACAGAATTCGTCTTTGATTGTCTGTTTCTGATTTGTTTTGTACTGCCTAATGATTATCCTTATTTTGTTATCGCAGCAGCTTGTGCTGCGGAGAGCGTAAAACGTTATCTACTACGTATTTCGATAAAATAGAGATGTCATTATTTAGAACTGGTTTCACACAATACTCGTATATGCAAAAAGATAGTTCCCTTAAAAACTACTAGTCGTTTGACGGATGTTGCATTATTTCAGCACCCGTAGCCCTTCCCCTGAACATGAGTCATTTTTTTTTTCTATTTTAGGAGTTGGTCTGTTTTTCAAAGATGCCTATTCCGGAAGCTGTCATGTACGAACTGAAAGTAATATTTTGAAAATGAAACATTTAGCCTTAGCCTTATCGAATTATCCCATACTCACGGAACTATTTCCGTCAGTTTCCGTAATCAGTGTAATGTATATATAACTGGAAATACCGTGTTTACTAAAAATATTGCAACACATTTACTCTTTACCGTACTTGTCCAAAAACGGTGAACAAGCACAAATGACTACGCATTTCTAAAACCATTGACCATTTAGAGCAAAGAACATGCTCGCACAAAAAAGAACAACAACACGCAAAATACCCAGTGTCATTTTTCTGGACCAGACTAGCTAGTTCCGGCCAATTAGACATCATCAGCAACCCTCATATATATTTTAGAAACAATTGTTACAAACTACTGAATGGGTAGCAAACAGTGTATACTGTTTGCTTAAGACATGTCTGTCCCAACATTTTGGGGTTTTGCCATTACGGGAATTTTAATTCCGTATTTCTAGTTACTGTTAATTCAGCTTCCGAACGTTGAGGTCAAAAGCACATTCCACAAGCTGTACATATGTCATTCTTTGCTTTCAAAACCTATCACATATTCTTTCAACCTAGACTTGATAAAACGACAATCTAATCAATCTTTATTACAGGTCTAGCTGTGTTGACTTTCGCCGCCGAACTGTTATTGTACTAAATAATGAATTCTAGGAAAAAAAGGTAAGAGAAAAGTCCAGGGAATGCCACAATCACAAACCGCAGCCCTTCCCAGACCCCAAGAGGAAGAGGAAACCGACAAATCTAAACAAGTACAAACCAAACAAACGTCCGGAAAGCACTAAGATTAGCTCTCTCTTCCCCAAGCGAGGTAATCGCAATACTAAAAGGACTGAAAAACACAAGAACAAAATGACACATGGAAAGATGTACAACAAATCGCCTCGTAGAATAAACCACAAAGCAACAAAGAGTAAGACTAACACCGAGACCACCGCCTTAGAACGGTCGGTAGAGCAAACCATAAGAGACAGAAATGTTACATCTTTCATCTCAAGTTTATACATTGTACAATCATGCAATAGATGCGTTACACGAAATGGTGGCTTTGTAACATATCCGTGTAATCTGGACAGTGTCTTTGTGGTCCGCTTACGGATTTATCGGATATTGTAGAGCACGAAAAAACAAGATGATACATAGCGGAGGAACAGGCTGGCTGAACTAGGGTCTTGCTTTGCAAATCATACGCAAAGACACGTTTTATCATGAAACTGTTTACATCACGAAAACATACCTATATAATTCTGACCCCCTTAAACCCCACTTTTATATAGTTAAACTGGGGTTTACAGGGGTATACATTATTTTTCTTATTTCTGCTCAAAAACATAGATTGTGGGTACTCGTTAGAACCGCCTCGGCGAGGCGGTTCTAACGAGTACCCACAATCTATGTTTTGAACAAAAATATGAAAAATATCAGTATTTTTCATCGGAAAATTTTCATCTTTTGGTGGTCAGATTTTCAGTATATTTGAATAGGCATGTTTTCGTAATGATATGCCATGTTGTTTGGAACAGTTGCAAGATAAAAACGTCTTTTGTATGAACCAAAGTGATTTAGATGGGATGAGCACCCATATAGTCATCTAACAGTTTGCATAATATGAGGTGGCATTATATAGTATAACATCAGTGGCTCGAACACGGATGGCTCGTTTACCGTGGATGATTCGAACTCTTTTTTCAGTCCCTACACAATTCTTCCAAAAGCGCATGAAAACAAATATTTAATGATTTTGTCTTATATTAAGGAATTGTATGTTGTGTGTACTCATTAGAATCGCCTCATCGAGGCGATTCTAATGAGTACACTCAACATGCAATCATTTTGTAGAAAATCGAAAAGATTTCCCTAAATTATAGCTATTTGCTTCCTGAACTGGTGCCATGATTAACCCTCAGTGGCTCGAACTACCCATGTTTCGAACGAATTTCCATGGTCCCAAAGATGTTCGAGCCATTGAGGTTCGACTGTAGTATGAAAACAAATACGAATGACAGAGCCGAGTAGCAAACAATATAGACCCTCAGACCCCGCGTTTATTTAGGCTCAGGCCTTATCTTAGGTATTTAAGACCCATTAATCCTTACCATACTTGTCCTAAAACCTGAACAAGTAATTAGCTTCCTGATGATGATTCGTCATGGGAAGCAAAGAGTGATGGTTCGTCCTTGTTTTATCACAGCGATTTGTTTTGTATATTTTATATATGATGTCTTTTTTTATTTTTTGTGACATTTCATTGATTTAATTAGGCGGCTCTGTGCGAAAGGAACAGTTATTTTGCATTTTTCGAATTTGAAGACAAGATGAAGATAAAATCAATTTACGCCCCCACCACACACAGGCATTTTCCTGTTTGTTCAAAGTGTTGTTTCTAGTGATGTTTGTTCTTTGAATGGTCTTGTGGTTACTCGCTAAAGGGCCTTTTCATCACGAAAACATACCTATATAATTTTGACCCCCTTTTATATAGTAAAACTGGGGTTTACAGGGGTATACATTATTTTTCTTATTTCTGCTAAAAAGACATAGATTGTTGGTACTCGTTAGAACCGCCTCGAGGCGGTTCTAACGAGTACCCACATTCTATGGTTTGAGCAGAAATATGTAAAACAAAACAAAACAAAAAAAAAAAACAAATGTAAGAATTTTATCTGAAATCTTTCAGTTTTTGCTGGTGAAATTTTCAATATATTTGAATATGCGTATTTTCGTAATGTATGCTATGCCCTGTTTGTTATCTCATTACGAAAACAAGCCTATTCAAATATACTGAACATTTTACCACCCAAAAATTGAAAATTTTCGGATAAAAACTCGGATATTTTTTTCATATTTCTGCTTTTGAGTTATATGAATGTTCAGAAACGTCTATGTGAATAGTGATCAGCTTGTGTAGGCCGGTTAAACAAACTCTGGTCGGGTCTAAATTGTTGGTTCAACCCTGTCTTGTCTGTGTGAACAATGAAAACAAATTCGGTATCTTTTTTATTACACAAATGGTCTAGGTTGCTTAGGCTTTCTTCAATTATATAACCATTTAACGCATTAACGTCGAATGGACTGTTATGTCACAACTCTTTGGACCGGTGTTTTTCCAATAGCAGGGTGTCTGGTTAGTTTTTTTTTATTATTGCCATGTTTAATAGAAATCCCTGTTTTTAATGCAAACTGTCTAGACCATGATCAGATGCAACGTTCTGGGGCGTCTAATCTGGATCTGCACTGTTTGTCAATTGCCCTTTGGGGGGTTTCCCGACTAACATGAGTGAAGTTGAGGTGTCGTCCTCAAACATTAATGCATCGGTAATCTCTACAATTGATCCTTTATTTAAAAACGCCTGTTAGTTAGTGAAAAATTACTGGCTCAATAATTTATTAGAACCAATAACACAACTTTTTTCATATTCAGTATTCTAGATTTATGATTCTTTTTTTTATGATAAAAAATGAACGAGTACAGCAAGTACTGGTAAAGTGATTTACTTTCATTTTGTTCTCTCGTTTGGACGTCATTTCAATTAAATGCGCAGAATAAGACCTATATAAAGCTTTATAAGGGTTTCACTAGAATACAACTGGTCTGAGCCCCCACCCCTATCCCTCTCCCACTCCCAACACACTAGGTGTTTCTTACTGGTCGTTTCAAGGCTGTTCTTCTGTTGCAGTTCTTCTTTTTATGCGTTAAATTTCAGTTAGTCTTTCGTTTGTCTTGTCTTGTTGTGGATGTTCGGACTTGATAATCCCATACGCAGTCAAGCTGACTGCGTTTCCTCGTCCGCTGGCAGGAGGGGAAGGGCAATATGTTGAACGATATGTATGTGTATAGTTGTACCGAACAGTTCTAGGAAACTGGCTGACTGATCCGCAACGTTGTCGAAATCCATACATGCACACAATCCATACACGCCATATTACACTATATACATCCACCATCCAGAGGTAAAAAGTTCATGCAATATTTACATTAACTATGTAGTTTATTTTACTCTTTACCAAGGTACTGTTAGTTCTATCTATAAGATCGGCAATTAACTTTCATATCACTAAAGTTGTCCCAAGAGTTCACAGGGTTTCAGGTGAAGCGCGAAGCACAACCTCCTTGTGATCCGTTCAACAGCAACAGCTTCCTGGAATGAGATCGAAACTTTACCAGCCACCATGGCTGACGTACAGTCCAAAACCAACTGCGTTAAGGCTACCTTATCGTCTAGAACGTTTGCAACCGCGGTTGGGTGATTCCTATGTGTGAGTTCAATTTCAATTTCCGCGAGGTAGCGCAGTCTGACAGAACTTAAGGCACCGCACTCAGCAATAAAGTGTACCCTATCCTCAGTTGCAGCAGAACAGAGCAGACATAGATCTGTAACCGAGCCTCCTTTGAACTTTGCTCTATTCTTCTGCAGGTAGTAGGTTCCTGTTAACAGACGTACTTTGATAACAGCTCTCTTGACGTCCCGTTTTGAACCAGTCACAGTTCTCCAACAGGGGTGGGGTTCACCAACCTTACATGCTTTCACATTTAGGTACTTCAACGTTGATTTTGTTGCCGCCTCTGTACACCAAGTATTAAACACCAAGCTGTCCACTTGCACTTTAATCGCAGCTTTACATTTATCTTCTGAAGAAAATTGCTCCTTAAGGACGTATATATTTGGGAGGTTATACTTGTGCAGAAGGCGGTTACAGGCAGTAAACCAACTATGACTATCGGCATCCTTCACAGCAATCTGACGCAGAGCGACATCTTGTTCCAGTGTACCGTCTGTGAAAAGAACATTGCACAACAACGTAAGCCTCCTCAGATCCAACTCATTCTCTAACGGGCGAATCCCCAACAGACATGTAACAGCAACTGTAGCTGTACTTCTGGTTAAAGACTGTAGCTTTCGCAGCATCTCTCGCTGTAACCTCTCCAGGGCTGTAACATCAGCCAAAGTCAGTGACAGGATTTCAAGACCATAGAGCACCCGAGGAACCACATATATCTTCCACAGGTGAGAGGACACAATTGGATTCAATCCTGATCCGCCATACACGCCTGCTCCCATCATGCTATACATTGTACGCCTGCCAAACTGCACTTTTTTCTGGATATCCGGTCTACCAGTACTCTCCCTATGGACACCAAGGTGCACTGCACTTTGTACTTTTGATATAGGCTCTTCACCATACATGATATCGGACTCTGGATCCTTGTCATCCTTATTCATGGGCACTTCTTCCGACTTCTGGGGATGGATAGAATACCGATGTCCACCACAATACCACCGGACAATTGTCACAATACACTGAGCATGCATTTTGCCACCAAGAGCTGCAACATCATCAGCACACGTTGGTGCTCCGCGGTACAGACAGCCAATAGTAGCCCCGATACCAGATTCCTAAATCACATGCAGGAGGTCATTATTGAACAACTTATAGCGTATAATGCTGAGGATGCCTCCCTGGCGGACACCCTGCTTGACAGGGAAAGATGCAGAAACACGTTGACCCCATCTCACAGAAGACGTTGCTTGTGTATACATGTTTAACAAAGTAAGCCAGATACATCCATCTACACCGTCCAGGTAGATTTTCCTCAGTAATGATCCCTGCCATACCACGTCAAACGCCTTGGCGGCATCCAGCGTCACAAGTGTAAGCGGTTCACCACAATCTTTCGCCTCATTCTGCATTTCCGAAATCAGGAGGGCTGCGTTGATAGATGAGGACTTCTTCGTGAAGCCGCGCTGCAGCCTAGACTGGTTCTGAGATAGGACAGTTTCTGTACGTCTCTGGAGTACCTTTTCCAGCACTTTCCCAATAATGGACAGGACCGTAATTCCCCTATAATTTGTGGGAAGAGTAGCATCCTTATCTTTCTTTGGAACAGGTGTCACCAGACCTTCCAGATCATTGGCGGGATGTACCCACAAGAAAGAATGTAATTCATCAGGTCAGCCAGAGGTTGACACACCTTATCCACAGCATGCTTCAGATGCTCAGCAGTAAGGCCATGTATATCCTGCGCCTTCCCATTTTAAAGGAGCGTATTATGTTGCGGATTTCCTTGGCTGTAACAGGGGTACGTTCCAGTGAGCCTTCAGTTTTTGCACAGATTTCCTCAATAACCGCCATATCTGCCTCAACCTGTGAGAAGTACTCTTTATCGAAGTTCTCATTGTTGGAAGGGGTAGCTAGGGATTGGAAGTGTGAGGCAAAGCCATGTGCAATATCGTCAGCACAAGACAAAGTTTCACCATTATACATCAGGACTTGGGTAACCGTGTTAGGGATAGTGCGCTGTCTTTTAATCAGCCGATGAAAAAGCTTGACATCAGTGTCTTTTACAGTCATAATCTCTGTCAGAAACTCCTGATTTTGCTGACAGAGCGTCATTCGCAGCACCTGCCGCATATATTTCCTGGCCTCCTTTCTATTCCTGAATGAACTGCTCTCCCCTCTGGGCCTACCAGCGCGTTTCCACTCATAGTGTGCTTTCTTACTCATTTGCACCGCAGCCGCCACCGTATCATCCAGATCGGGTAGCCCTTTTTCGATTTTTTCTTACGTGGAAAAGGCGACGCAGCCTTGGCTGCTCCATTCAGGATTGACGTAATGGTACGAACACATGTATCAGCATCCAGGGATGAAGACGGAGGTTTAAGTCCGGAGGTGGACAGAGCGTCCTGCACAACATCTTTATATAGTTCAACATTACATTTGTCCCAACGAACTCTTATAGAGCCACTCCTGTCCTGGACTGTTGGTTTAGGTTCCTCAGGCATAGACGGCAATACAACTTGAAGCTCCAGATGCGTATGATCGGAGAGATTCATGTAGTGCATGTCGTGGATCCTGACCTTGTATGACAGAGGGCACCTGGGAGACATTGCCACCAGAAAGTAGTAAATCTGAGACGAACTGTCATTAGAGGCATGAAAGAACGTGTCCTGTACTGGATAATCACTATCGACCTCAAGGTTATACTCCCTGACAATTCCTTAAATACAGTGTCCCTTTGTATAATAGTTTCTCTATGAAGAGAAGAATTGAAATCGCCGCCAAGAACGATTGTATGGGAACTGGAGTATTTTAGGATAATCTCATGAAGCATGTCCAGACTATCATCAAAAAGCATCTCATCCATTGCTGAACCACGAGTAGGCAGATAAACATTCACCAAACAGAACAAAGCTGCATCTGCTCTAAGCTCCACCACATTAATCCTTTCGCTTGACTCTGGGAGACACTTAATACGGGGGTTAAGATTTGACCTCCATATTATACATGTCCCTCTATAACACCTTGAATGCAGACTGGGACCCACAGGATCATTATCATCCACACAACCAGCAACGAATTCAGTATTGTTGTAAACCTCGAAAAGGATCTTCTTTTGATAATTGTACAACCATGTTTCTTGCAGAAAAAGGATTATATATACTGAAGAGAGATGCTTGACAAAATTTAGGTTTGTGGAGATGTTCTTTACGTTAAGAGACGCTATGTTGAGCGGAACGTTTTTGGCTGGTCCACTATTGGGTCCCTGGAGAGGTTTCTTCGAGGTGGCATTTGGGTTTGTAATTTCTGTTTTATTCGGACTTTGTGGAGGCTCGCTTCTTGCAAAAAAAGAGACCGCAGGTGTAGAAGATACTACGTCACCATTAGACCCCCCCCTCCTTGTGAGGGTCCCTGATGATGGTCCATAGCCATACATGTCTCGGAGTCAACACTGAGGGTCATCTCCATGACCGTTTGGACACTCCCGCTGTGAGGGCTCAGGATGAAAATAAGAGTGATCTTGGCAGGTCATTTCTATAACACCAGCAGGACGTCCCCGCTTCGACGGCTCAGAATGAGAAAAAGCATGATCCTGGCAGGTCATAATTATAACACCGGCAGGACGCCCACGCTGTGAGGGCTCAGGATGAGAATAATCGTGATCTTCACAGGTCAATTCTGTGACTCTAGCAGGACACCCCCGCTGTGAGGGCTCAGAATAAGCGTCCGCATGATCTTGGCAGGTCACCTCCATAACACCAATAGGGCACCCCCGCTGTGAGGGCTCAGAATGAGAATAAGCATGATCCTGGCAGGTCATCTCTATAACAGATGAAATGAAATGATATTTTATTGTATCTCTGAATTAATGTTGGCAACATTAATTCAGAGATATAATAAAAAAAATCATTTCATTTTTGATCTAGTTCAGGATCGAGAGACTAAGTGAAATTTTACAGGCTGTCAGGTGCTACATTTCATGATTGTACTAATACCATATATCAATTTATTAAACCTTTCTTGGATAATAAAAATGTTTATGTTTGAGGAGTATGGGGCCTTTAAAAAAGCAACAATAAATAAACAAACAAACAGATAAATAAATGAATATAAAATAAGCAATAAGTCAAATAAAATGAAACAAAAATCTCGTATCCTAATCACTCCTAATTAGCAAGGCACAATTACGGTAAAAGTTGAATAGTATCATTAACACACGTGCGTGATGTGTTTGCATTGAGATAAAACGTAGTTTTCTGAGTAATGTTGAATTCATTAATAATTAGAAAAAAATTCTTGCAACTAGCATAGACCAAGCTTAGTATACTTCATGTGCATGCTGTCTTAACCGTTTGTTTTTGTAAGTTGCAAGCAGTGTAAACCTAAATTAGGCTGCAAGATTTATGGGGTCTATGGTCGTCACATATAATGTCGTTACATGTTATATTGTTGTGAGGTTTTGCCATGTTATGCTACATGTAACATGATTTATTAGCCGCATCGTCAGAAAACGTACCTTCGGACATGTGCGCCCAGCGGAATATTTTAGAGCAGCCTTTCATTCGCAGTCCGATCATAGTCTTTACTGCACGCAAGCAGAGTTCCTTCCTGTGGATACCGAACACTCTGATAACATAGCACGAATGCATTACGAAAACACGCCTATTCAAATAAATAGAAAATTTCACCTCCAAAAACTGAAAAAATTCAGATAAAAAACTTTGATACTTTTTCATATTTCTGCTAAAAACATAGATTGTGAGTACTCGTTAGAACCGCCTCAGCGAGGCGGTTCTAACGAGTACCACATATATTCTAAAAACATAGATTGTGGGTACTCGTTAGAACCGCCTCAGCGAGAAATAAGAAAAATAAGGTATACCCCTGTAAACCCCAGTTTTACTATATAAAAGTGGGGTTTAAGGGGGTCAAAATTATATAGGTATGTTTTCGTGATGAGCAGGGTGATTTGGGTCTTTGATGTGCGCAAATGTCGGAAGGTACTTTTTTTCACAATGCGGCTCTTATCATGCCTGTTATTACCTCAATTAGGTGTAGTTTCTTGCTAATAATCCGTCGTTATTTCTCATGCAAGTGACATTCGGCACGCAAATTAGCCTAACTCAATTGCAAAGCAATAAAATACTGTGCAAATGCAGTTTATAGTCATTTATTTTGCATAAACCATCGAAAATTCCCATAAAATAGTTTAATTCTCCTGATTCGAATGCACATCACACACAAATCTAAAGACGGGTTAGGCGCAGTCGTGAGCAATTATTGTGTAATGAATTTTGCCTAAAATTTTAAAATTCAGATTAGAAGCACTACATTCCATTTAACAATTCACTTTATGACAAATTAAGGGGAATTGATACGCCTCTGGGGGTGTGGATTATATCACATTTGTTTTGCATTCCATCTAAAGAAACGTCTACTCTAACAAGAAAGTCTTTGCCCCCAAAGCGAGCAAATTCTTTTCTTTTGGACTGGACGTATTGTCGAAAGGAGCTTGGTGTATACGAAAGCAAACAGGAAGTCGCAAAAGTGGTCTCTCTTGTAAAATTCTATCTAGTGGATCTAGTGTTTCTATCCCATTTGAAGGATTACATGCAATGAGTTTCAAATTTGCTGTTGTGGGTGTCAGATGTACAATTCTCCGAAAACTCTAATGCATCTTCGCATCTGCATCTATTGATCAGACAGCGAGATCGTTTCTTTCGCCCCCGCAATAGTACGGATTTGTCACAACACGGATATTCGCATACGCATTTTCATCCAATTCGATACTTATACATAAAATGTCGATTTTACCAATTTAAGGGGACAGAATACATCTGGTTGATTTTTTGTCAGTTTCTGCCATACTCTTGTGACTTCATGTCTGCTTTTTCTGAAAAAAAAAAGTTGATTCTAAAGGAAATAATTTTCCCAAGGGGAGCATTTTTTTAGTTTAGACTGTAGATACCTTTTTAGAAGAAAGATAAAAATGCAAGCCTTGTTTCCCCCAGAAAATGTATCAATTCTAAAGCAGCCAATGAAAATGTGTCTTTACTGTGACATCACAAATACTGTGTATCATAAGACCTCGTCCGACGTCGGTGAAGACAGTAGCCGTTTTGGATTGCTGAAAATAATGCCATCTGGAGGAAGCGATTCAACTGTCAATGTTCGGATAAGGAACGCGACTAACTAATGAAATAACTAACTAACTTACTGACAAGATGAGGAGTGGTTGCCTCTCTCCTAATATTCGCCTGGTACGATATTCGTTGGGTACAGCAAATAAATGACAAGGGCCAGTATTAATGGCGTCTCACGAAATCAATGCTTCATGATAGGATGAAGATGATCACTAAAACGGTATGAAGCGACAATTACTGCCGTTCTATGCGGGAAGGCCTTTTTAGTACCATTGTTAACCATTTTTAAATGTAAGACCATTATTGGGACTTCTGTTTGCTTTCCTGCACTCCAAGCCCCAACTGAAAGTAAATTCTATCCCGAAAGGAAAGGCTTTGCTCGCTCACATACTGTAAAATATGCCTATATAAGTTTGACCCCCTTAAACTCCACTTTTATATAGTAAAACTGGGGTTTACAGGGGTATACTTTATTTTTCATATTTCTGCTCAAAACATAGATTGTGGGTACTCGTTAGAACCGCCTTGCCGAGGCGGTTTTAACGAGTACCCACAATCTATGTTTTGAGAAGAAATATGAAAAATATCGGAGTTTTTGTATCTGAAAATTTTCAGTTTTTGGAGGTGAAATTTTCTATACATTTGAATAGGAGTGTTTTCGTGATGATATGACTCTGGTGCTGCAGTCAAAACTACGTCTCTAGATTGAAGTTACTGTGCACGGTCGCAGTATGAGCGCTGTATCACGCGCCATTTTTGCAACACAAGTGCTATTGTATGACTGAAAACTGACAATGTTTCTGTTTACTTTAAGAGGGAGAGAATAACATGGACATTTTCATAGTCAACTAATCTTAACTAATTAGTCAGATGATATATATTATTTCAAATTGAAAAGAAAATGATTATCATGATATATTACATGTCTGTTTTAACCTATCTTTCATACATATTTTCATGTGCTCTTTATGCATTAAATTAATTAACAAAACCAGAAACATGTGGTTGTCCTTTCCTTAAGATTTGACTAAAATGCTTCTTTTCATTATATTGATAGTGATTACGTTTCGACTACCCTTGACCCAATATTTCTGGCAGAAGATAAAAGAATGAAACATGCGTCAGAATATGAATGAAGATATCGAGGAAATAACACAACTACTTAAACTACACAAAGCCCTCCCTAGGCTCCAAAAGAATGAAAAATTAGAAACAAATAAGGACAAAACAAAACGCAACATATGAAAAAAAGGATAAGAGAAAAGTCCAGGGAGTTCCACAATCACAAACCGCAGCCCTTCCCAGACAACAAGAGGAAGGGGAAACAGACAAAACAAACAAGCGCAAATCAAACAAACCTACGAAAAGCACTGAGATTAGCTCTCTCTTCCCCAAGCGAGGTAATCGCAATGCTAAAAGGACTGAAAACCACAAGAACAAAAATAACACAAGGTAAGACATAAAACAAATCGCCTCGTAGAATAAATCACAAAGCAACAAAGAGTAAGACCAACACCGGTACCACCGCCACAGAATGGCCAGTAGAATAAACAACCGGGGATTTAAAGCACTTTTACAGCCAGCCAACCCCACCCCGAGACCCGACGCCACTCTTAATACAGAAATACATAAAGGTTCGCATAAAGGCTCCCAACTCAGTCAATGCATCAAAACGAAAAAAAATAAATTCAAATTAATCACAGTGATAAACAAAGACGAGTATTCATGGCTAATTCTACTGTATGCCAGAGTAAATGAAAACCAATAGTTGAACCACGGCGGGCCAAGCCAAAGACATATCGTCAAAACCACAGACGGACAAACAAAGAAGAACTGCAGCAGAAGAACATAGTCAAAGTCTGCGCATACTGATCGGAATAAGTAAATGTCACTTACAAAACATTAGAGGTCCTTTAAATAATTAAAGATCCTTTCTAGTGGTACCACTGGCCACTGATGATCGATTATAATAAATAAGATGCAAACGTGACTGATGATCGGAAAGACCTTTTATATTAGACTAATCGGAAAATTCTATTTTTAGAAACATATATTTTCTTACCTTTTATTTTAATAGTCAAGTTGTAAAAATGGCCAATAAATGTGAATATATTTGATAAAATAGCCTGAAATAAGGTACTTTTTTCGACCGAAAAGTAGTTATTTTTTTTCTTATTTCTCAATGAAACATATTTTGTGGTACTCATTAGAAACGACTCACGATATATGTTTTCATGGAGATTACCAAGATTATTATGCGGATACCATTCACTGATCTGGCCCCGAGGTTCTAAAACGTTTTTCATGCTCAACTCCACTGAGCATGAAGTTTGTCCTAATTACTAAAAATTGCTATTTCTTTCTTGCTAAACAAAGCTGAGCATGAAAAATTCTCTGCTAATAAATATGAAAATGCCAATTTTTGTGGCATTTTCATATTTATTAGCAGAGGGAATTTCATGTTTAGCTGAGTTGAGCATGAAAAAAGTTTTATAACCTCTTGAGTTTTATAACCTCTTGGCCTGGAGCTATGGATAATTACTGGAAGAGGGCTAAAATAACAATAAAAAAAGAACATATTTTCTACAACTGGATTATTAGTTGGTGATCAGTCGGTTTTACAAAGCCGATGATCTACTATGAAATTCCGGCCGATTCAAACACTAGGTCATACATTTTTTTCACACATCCTGCTTAGGCTACGGACCAAGGTGCAGACTGACCTTGTTCTAGGCCGGTAGGGCCGCTTATTTTAAATGCGATTTTAACATATTTATGCCAAATGGACTATTCTACCTTCACTCTTTGGGCCGGTCAGTTGCCAGTATAAAGGATGTCTGGTTAGATTTTATTACCATGTTTTATCGAAATACCAGAATTTAATGCAAACAGTGTAGATCCTGATCAAACGCCGCGTTCTGTGGCGTCTGGTCTGGGTCTGTACTGTTTGTCAATGTCCATTTTATGGCATTAATGGGTTAATTAACTATATGCGGGCAACATTCTTTCGTGGAGATTGATCATGAAATATTTTCTACGGTCATTCTCTCCCTTCCGCTGATTCAAGAAGGGCAGTTGTCAGTTTCTGGCGAAAGAATGTGCACAATACTGGTTAACCGCTTAGAGGACTTGGCCTGCCCAGTAAACGTGTGGTTAGGTAAACTGACCGCGCTCGACATGACCCCATTGGGTTGACTGGGCCGTAAAACCTCAACACAAACAAACTATATGCGGAAAGATGAATCCCTTTAAATCTTATGATAGCAATTGTTGGCATTTTCATATTTATTAGCAGAGAAATTTTCATGCTCAGCTATGTTTAGCAAGAAAGAATTTGCAATTGTTAGTAATTTGAGATTTATTAGCAGGACAAATTTCGTGCTCAGTTGAGTTGAGCATGAAAAAGGTTTTAT
The DNA here is from genome assembly GCA_964016985.1 of Anodontia alba. Classification (NCBI taxonomy): domain Eukaryota; kingdom Metazoa; phylum Mollusca; class Bivalvia; order Lucinida; family Lucinidae; genus Anodontia; species Anodontia alba. The sequence goes on along the minus strand of OZ024830.1, from coordinate 39,987,703 downwards.
AACCTCAGGGCCAGATCGCAAACCAGTGACAACAATATTTAGCTGAAACAGATTGAGGAGGGAAGGAGCCGTCATTAAGTCTGAGGCCCGTTTACCGACAGGCAATTAAAGGGGAAGCAACGGTATCAGCTTGAAGTGAGTAAACAACCATGCATGCAGTTTGCTGCGAAACATTCCTGTCGTAACTTCTTTCAAACTTTCTACTGCTTTTTGGTGATGGGTATGTTTAAAATCCTAAATGAGTCGCGAACTTGTAAACTCTTATCAGAAGTTGTGTGGCGTCTGCTCCAGATCTACACTGTTTAATTGAATCTGTCTGTTCGATTATTTAGGATGAATACAGTAATCTAATGATGCAGTTAACATACACTTAGTTGGCTTTACCATAAGAGAAAAATAAATGTGTGCACTTTACGAAACCGTTCCCAATACTTCACGATAATAATTTCTTCGGCTTTGTCAAGATGCCTTTAATCCACATTCCACCTTGAGGATTAGTGCCATTTCAGGGATCCATTAAACATACACCGCAATAATGTTTTACGACCTTCAGTAGTATTTCAGACATCACTGACCGTTCCAAGGCAGTTCTTCTGTCATGGTTTATTTTTGTTATAGTTCGTCTTTGAATGTGTGTGTCGCTTACATCTTTTTGTTTTGGGCAGCCATTTGGCCACTTTGTGGGAAAATAACTGTCCGTTTGGCTTTCTACTAGTGATGTTTCCATTAGGGTCCAGTTATTTCGTGGTCGTGTTTCTTTCCCTTTGATGTCTCTGATGGGAGGTGTGGGATAATTGTATCGATTCTTGATCATTGCCTTCCTTTCTATATTGTTATTCGATGATACGCACAAAAGCCACCATGATTACTGACCTCAACGATGACAAATTGATTATGTTTGAAAACAGTGCTTGACATTTCACGTACAATGGCTTCGTAGCAGACCTCTTTGATAAAATGCGAAGTTCGACGCGTACATTCTGGGGGAAAACAAGAGGCTTTTCAGAATGTTGTCGGCTGAAATATATACCCGTCATCGTCATGCTAAACGTTAATGGTGCTGTTTGTCTACTGGTAAGTGCATTAGGAACTTATTAGCTAAATCTTTAACATTGACGTTAATAAATATTGCAACTATTTGTTATATGGGTGATATTTAAATGGACTGAATATACTTGGTAGATCTGCCGCCATTTTTCACAAGCATCACGAAAACATGCCTATATAATATTGAACCCCTTAAAACCCACATTTATACAGTAAAACTAGGGTTTACAGGGGTCAACATTATTTTTCTTATTTTTTTGCTCAAAAACATATATTGTGGGTACTCGTTAGAACCGCCTCGCCTCGCAGAAATATAAGTAATAACAGTTTGTTGATTTTTTTTCTGAAAATTTTTAGTTTTTGAAGGTGAAATTGTCTATATATTTGAATAGGCGTGCTTTCGAAATGAGGTTGACACTGTTTGTGAGTTCATGTTTGCTCTCATGCATATCTATTCCTTCCCGAAAAGGGTCTACTCTAAAAGGAGAGAATATGATTCAAAAGGAACACACCTTTTCGTTTAGGATAGACCTCTATTCCGAAGTGAATTCAAACAATAAACAAGATGATGCTATTTGTCTTACTTTGCAAAAGGCTTGACATTTCATGTAAGTGCGCCCTCTTTCTTAGATAAACATGTAAATGTAATCCCATATTTTCTGGGAGCAGTAAAACAATGTTTTTACCGACCATGCTAATGTTTTCCATCGCTGTTTTCCTACTAGTTAGTGCACCCTGAGCTTCATATATACCTCTTTAACATCAATAACATTCACCACAGGAATAAATGCTGCATGCTGTCGGTATGTGTGCTGTGGTTATTTTAGAAAGTTGCACTAGCATACGAGTTGAATATTCCGAACTAGAATTTATTCAGAAATACAGAACAAATCAAAAATAGAAAATAGCAGAGCTGCGGTTTGTGATTGTGGCACTCCCTGGACTTTTCTCTTACCTTTTTTTTTGGTGTGGTTGAAACCTCTTATCAGGAAAACTGGAGGAACAAATGCTTTCTTTTTAGACCAGACCCGTTTTCATAAGGAAATTGGTGTGTAGGCATACAAACAGGACGTCACAAGTCTCGTCTCCCTTGTTAAAATGGCAGAAGTGTATCAAAGACCCTTACAGATCCCAGTCCCTGGATCAAGTCGAGTATCTTTTGAGTGATTTTATCAAACATCTTGGCAAATTATGAGGAAGGAGACATGTATATATATATATGCCGAGGTACGCCTGGGTATGTTTGTTTTTTCCAGAATAATACAAGTGTAGGTGTGAGAATAATGAGAGGTAAAAGAGTAACCTGCGGTCACGTATACATTTTCCATCTACTGCCTTCTATATTTTGGCTTCGTTTTGGAAAGGAGTTTCAGTACCTTTTGACTTACTAAATGGTTAATGTATTCTGTATGTATTTTATTTCTTTTGCCATAGCAGTGAAAACCATTTGTTCGATCAAGATATCGGTAGAATCTGCATGACCACAACAAAATCAAATCTGTATTGATATCAACATTCAACAGACGGACATTCGTTCTTGGTTGATACATTGCAGGATCCAGAACTTTTATCAGAACTTTACATCGCTCAGCAAACACACAACATCATAACAACATCGTTCCGATGTCGCTGCGACATATTGTGACATCCAGGAATACTAGTATCTGTACCTGATATTTTCGTTGCTGTCTTGTGTACAGCTATACCATAGATGTGGATGGAGTACCCGTGCTTTCCCGGATGCTTGTTCGAGCGCCAAAGCATGATGTACATTCACGGGTTTCTTCCGCATTTACGTCTTATGTCGTTGTATCAAATAATGTTTTGAGCTTTAATTGAAATGATTACTTCCTTTGAATGTCATGTTTTTAATTCCGAAAATTTGTGCTATCCTTCTCTACAGTTTTTACTGTCGTTTTGTAACAGCTGTGTTGTGTGTTCATGTTATGTGCGAGATTTGTTGTTGTCACGTGTTGTTGTTATTGATAATTTCTCATGTGCGACGCTCTTTAACATAGGCCAATAAACAGAAAACGGTTGATTCTTAGTAGATATTTTGCAGAAGATAATGTCCACGTGAATCTAATACCCGTTCTATCATGATCGGTGAATCCCTAGTTGGGGAATAGATATAATATTAAGTATCTTTATTTCAAAAGAAATAAAGAATTATTACCAGCTTACTTCAAAAACCAGAGCCCACCTATCATCTCCTATAGTTATTCGTCTCCCATTGCACCTAAAATTTTCAATTACAAAAACGTGCTGCTAGGACTAAATACTGAGAACATTGCTCGAAACCTCTCAGCGTGTTCCTGTAAAGGATCGGAGTTCTGCTATAATCCAGCCGGTCACATCATAACAGGAGACCTCAATATAGTCAGGATTAGCAAACTCAGGGACATTCTTTCCAAAGGCTCTAAATACAGGTAACTCAGGTCTTTTACTTGGAAACAGAATTCCAAATTAATTTTGGATTCTGTTGAAGAGTATGCACGATGCTGGACTAAGAAAGAGGACGTGGAGATTTACACCCTGTCTGAATGGATAAAATCGGTAATGTCCTTGGTAAACAGACGTGTCTCAGTACTCAGCAGAACCATGTCTCGCCGACATGAATCGGTGTTTGATAATCCAGATGTTGCTGCTGAGTTAGCTGAAATCCATGAGAAGTTTGTCGTTGTTCCAGCAGACAAGGCATCTAATAACATTGTGTTTGTTTGCAAAACACACTATATTAACTGCTTAATGGAAGAGCTTGGTATGAGTACCATGACCGGAAACCCTACATATAATCTTACTGCTATGTCCAAGGTCGAAATTCTACAAGACCACCGTTCGGTGATGCTGACATTCGGAATTTCCCTCCCAGAGGAAGATGTTGACCTTCCCAAACTATACTGGATTACTGAACTTCACAAGAATCCGTACAAGCAGGGATACGAGTATATTGAGGTTCAGCTAAGTGCTCAACCAAGGCTCTTTCTCAGATTCTAACACGAATCCTAACCGCAGTTAAAGAAGGCCTTCAGAAGTATTGTAACACTGCATATGCCAGAAGCGGTGTTAATCAGATGTGGATCCTGAAAAACTCCAAAGAGCTTTTAGAAAACCTAAAGGCACAATCAGATTTTGGAATGGGGGCTTTAGCATTTTGAACTGGAATGATAAATACACATTTTATGGAGTGAAGAAAACCTTAGAAGACTTCTAACATAATTTTACAACTGATCAAAAGCGGTAGTCGTTTGCTCTGTAGATAGAGCAATGGTTACATTTAAAGACTATTTCAGGCAAATTTAACAAAAAATCGAACGAATCAAGGGATAAATGCGAGTCAAACCTGATACCGTTTTTAAACATAGATTTAAATGAAGAAGGATAGAATAGAATAATATACGTCTTTAGTCAGTATAAATTAAAGACTGCCATAGTAAAGTTTCTTTCTTGTACGAGGGTCCTGCAAAAAGTTTTGTCACTGGGTTCGGATTACTTCAGTGCTACGTTTTATCAAACATATAATTATTACAAACCTTCAAAGTATTCCCCCTTTACTGAAACACATTTTTTTAACTTTTTTACCCAGTCGCGAAAGCAGATAAACAGTCTAGTCTTCTTTTGACACTGATAAATAGCGCTACCAAGAGAACTTCTAGGCGTATACTTATTTCCAAAAAGCATTTTCTTAAGCCTTGGAAATAAAAAGAAATCACAGGGACTCAGATCAGGTGATGGTTAAAAACTTTACCTTTTCAGAAGCCAAAAAGACTTAACAACCTCACACTTATGAGAGGAGGCGTTGTCATGTAAAAGGTGGACTCCTGACCATCCTTTGCTTGGTCGTTTCTTATTGTAACAAGTAAATTGGTCAGTGTATATGACTGCATCTATTTCAATTTGAAATAACTCGGTCAGTTGGAAAGCAATTTGAACGAAATAAACGGGTATCGTTAGCTATTGAACACACCATTCAAGTACAGTAAAGCATTTTAAAATATACTTGGGATAAGACCAAGGAAGCCTATTAGTGACAGAACTTTTTGCATGACCCTCGTATGTGCAACTGAACCACGGTACTCGTCTTGGTTTTGAAAATATGACGCGAAAGTTAGATCGGGCCGAATATGGTACTGTATTGTGTGTTTGCTGGATGACACTGTAGCCGTTGATCAATGAAAAAAAAAAAAAAAAAAAAAAAAAAAAACGTTTAGCAGCATCAATCCTCTCACAGAGGTGCAATTTTATTTATTTATTTATTTATTTTTATTTTTTATTTATTTTTTTTTTTTGTCATTTGCAACTGAAAAATAATAAAATTGGTATGCTTCTACGAGGCTGGAATGCAGACCGTGAAGACTAAATCAAAGAGATTAAAATCTCATCAAATTAATCAAAAGGACTAGTCTTCAGATAAATTGATTTCAAAGATAAGATCAAGCAATTCCAATAGCCAATTAAGTTCTTGCCTACGGCAATACCAGAGAATGGTTTAGGAGCATGTGTTGCGTAATGTCGTTATTGCAAATGAACGGATTATTTTAAGCCACAAATGACTTGAAATAGTGTTTTATATCACCAACAATACAAATTACGTCTCTTGTAGCAGGTTTGATCTATGGCCCACGCCAATAAGGAGCCTGAGAGCATATGGACTGTTTGTCTTAATGTAATTCATTACCTCATTTTATTCCTTTTCTACATATCATATGGCTTACATCGCGCTATATAAGACGAATGTTAAGGTCTTTGTTTTCTTAATTCTACACGTTAACAAATGAGCGCTGGTATCGGGTATCTATAACATGTGTTTTCGTGGAGAGACATATGTTTTCGCGGAGAGATATAAGAAATACAGTCGACTCTCGTTATCTCGAATTCCAAGGGACTCACTGAAATACTTCGAGATATCCGTACCTCGACATATCAGAGTTGAGAGTGAGGAAAACAATAAATTGAACAACCACATTTAACAAATGAATATGTAATTTGCCTCCTGAAGTTAGAAATATATATATATAATAATGTGGAAAAGATTAGAAATTGCTCTTTCTCCTCTTTTCCACATTATTTTGTTACCTGTTGCCATAGTTTCATGTTAAAACAGGGACCAGATTTTCACTTCGAGATAAGCGGTAATTCGATATAAGCGAGTTCGGGATAACGAGGTTCGACTGTATCAAACCGATATGTTATGGTTGAATAAAACAGTATCCTTTCTAGAAGCATGATCAGAAGCTTATATTTTCCGTAATTGTTTTAACGATATTAGGTTCTTCATTCTATGCCTTGAGGGAACATAAGTAACGTAATATGAAAATAGGCTTAGCCTAAATGCGAGCACAGCACATACCTATCTGTAGTCTCTTCAAAAGTCCTTCACAGCATTATTAAAAATGAATATCAGTATATAAAAAATGTATGTAAATCAATAATAAATAATAAAAATAATCAGCAAAATATGTTCGTGACACGTATTGACACTCGTTTCTTGTCACTTCGTGACGCTTATTAGGGAGACCCGCCCCAGTCAGTTCTGCCAACTTCCGGGAAGAAAAAGGAAGAAAATTGGTCAGAGCGATTTCTGCTGAAAGTATATATCGTTGAATGTTACTTTTCCTTGATCATATTCTTTACCGTAGAGCTCACTTCTCGCGTCGCGAGCTGTGCTCGCTATTAACGTAGCACACCATGGATAATGAAATGTGTGGCATTAATAGTTGTGAGGGCTTTACTTGTTGGTGCAGACGGTCAGTGGTGTACATTATGGGAACGGCCCGTAAATCTATATACGCGTACTCACTTATCACTGAGCATCACGAAACATACCTATACATGTATAATGTTGACCTCCTTAAACCCCACTTTTATAGAGTAAAACTTGGGTTTACAGAGAAAACATTATTTTTCTTTTCTGCTCAAAAACATAGATTGTGGTACTCATTAGAACCGCCTTGGTTGGGCGGTTCTAATGAGTACCCATAATCTATGTTCTTGAGCAGAAATATAGAAAATATCACTATTTTATCCGAAAACTTTCAGTTTTTGGTGGTGAAATTTTCAATATATTTCAATAGGCCTGTTTTCGTAATGGGATGCTTAGCCAATTTAAGCAGTTGGATTGAACGTAATATCTTGTCTTTCAACATCAGCAATGTATGTAAAATGTATTGGGTTATTTTTGTACGATTATATGTACTAGGGTTTATAATACTGAGTCAGAACGTAGGAAAACGTACCTTCTGACATGTGCACCCAATGACATTACGAAAACACGCCTATTCGCCTATTCAAATATATTGAACATTTCACCACTAAAGTTTTTCAGATAAAAATCTGATATTTTTCATATTTCTGCTCAAAACATAGATTGTAGGTACTCGTTCTAACGAACAACCACAATCTATATTTTTGTATACCCCTGTAAACTCCAGTTTTACTCTATAGAAGTGGGGTTTAAGGGGGTCAAAATTATATAGGTATGTTTTTGTGATGAGAATCGAATTAGCCTGCGCATCTGCACATGGTCCTCAGAGTTTTCATGTCCTCATAAGGACACTTTGCATTATGGCGATCCAACAGCGAAGATTTTTACTGCCAGAATGCGCAGGCTGATGCAGGCTGATCTGAATTTTCGCTGGGAGCATATGTCCCAATGTACGTTTTCTATTATGAGAAACGCAAGGAAGCCATTACGAAAACACACCTATTCAAATATACTGAAAATTTTACCATGAAAAAATGAAAATTTTCAGATCATAAAATCTTAATATTTGTCATATTTCTGCTCAAAACATAGATTGTGGGTACTCGTTAGAACCGCCTCAACGAGGCGGTTCTAACGAGTACCCACAATCTATGTTTTTGAGCAGAAATAAGAAAAATAAAGTATTCCCCTGTAAACCCCAGTTTTACTATATTAAAAGTGGGGTTTAAGAGGGTCAAAATTATATAGGCTTGTTTTTGTGATGCTTTTTTATTCTCTAAGCAGTGTAAAACTCGGGTACGCTTTTTTTCCAGTATCCACGACTTTGGTAGTACAAAATATTCTAAGCAAACCAATTTGCGTAAAACTTAGAAAATAAATAATTAACATCATCGAAATATGCAAACTACTGAATGAACCGGACACACATTGAACGGATGTGAAATTCAGAACCGAAAATGTCAAAAGTTTTCCAATGCCCTGTATTCTCTCCATAATGAGGAGACCATGGACAATCCATTTGACTGATAAGAATCCTCACATTAATAATCTCTTCATCACGAAAACATACCTATATAATTTTGACCCCCTTAAACCCCACTTTTATATAGTAAAACTGGGGTTTACAGGGGTATACATTATTTTTCTTATTTCTGCTCAAAACATAGATTGTGGGTACTCGTTAGAACCGCCTCGTCGAGGCGGTTCTAACGAGTACCCACAATCTATGTTTTGTGCAGAAATATGAAAAATATCTGATTTTTTTATCTGAAAATTTTCAGTTTTTGGAGATAAAATTTTCTATATATTTGAATAAGCGTGTTTTCGTAATGTACAAACAGTATTTCATTAGCGGGAAACATAAAAGTTACAGTATTTTCTATCTGTAATGTGTTCTTTGTTATCAAAGGCAATCCTTTGAGATTGTTAATTTACTCTATAGGGAAAGAATGTGCTCCCTCATTACGAAAACATGCCTATTCAAATATACTGAAAATTTTACCACCAAAAAATTAAAATTTTCAGATAACAAATTCTGATATTTTTCATATTTCTGCTCAAAACATAGATTATTTCTACTCATTAGAACCGCCTCGGCGTGGCTGTTCTAACGAGTACCCACAATCTATGTTTTTGAGCAGAAATAAGAAAAATAATATATACCCCTGTAAAACCCAGTTTGACTATTATAAAAGTGGATTTCAAGGCGTGGGGGGGGGGGGGGGGGGGTGTGGATCAGAATGATATAGGCGTGTTTTCGTGATGTTTTGGACCAGATTATTTCCTTCTAGAGTAGGTTCTTCTTTTAACAAAATGATTAGATAATATGAAATCGATCATGAACCTAGAAAAGATATCTCCCTTGTCAAAAATGGCGGAAAATCAACCAAGTGTATCCATTCACCTTAAGCCTTAAAGCGCCAGTCACGACTATTGTCGTCTGCTTTGTCTTCTGCCTGTTAATTTAAAAGTCATTTCTGCAAACAGTGGAGCAGTCTGATCTGGGTTCACACTTTTTGCCTGTATGCAAAAATAGGTTTGAAAAGTTTGCAAGAATATTCAGCAGACGACATAAACAGACGACATTTTCAGATGCAGGTTTTCTTGGCGCTTTAAGGGTTAAACGTGTTACATATGATAGTAAGAATTTGCTTTCTTTAGGAAGGTGATTGGTACACAGATAAGCAATGAATAAGCAAATACAAAACGACAGAAAAACCTCCAGGTGTATCCATTAACCTTAATTTGTTTTTTATGTCTAAAGGGCCGTGTTCAGGTTTAGTTATTTTCTAGAATGTCGGTGGTCAAGGCAATACATTTTTAATCAGATTATGTCAAGGAAACGGCATATATATGCCATTTCTTTGACAAAATCCTATTTAAATTCGTCGAGATCCGATTATGGTTGTAATTTTCAAAATAATCCAAATTAAATGGAAAAAAGCATGGTGCGCAACACAAGAAAGCGGAGCGTATGACATATATGTACAATGACGGCTTAGATTAACCTGTACAATCGCGTTCTGATTAGGACATCGTTGCCTGCGTATAAAACTTTAGTATATATGGTATACATCGTACGTACCCTAAACATTTCGATCCCTTAACTTCTATTTATAATGATCTAAATGTTTGGACAAATTCATTTTACTACCTTAGTTTGTGTGTAAAATTGCTGGAGTAGTAGCAAACAGTAACAAAGAGTACAGTCTATTCAGACTTGCGCACATGGAACTATTCACCAACTTCAAATTATCTTAAATTCATTAACATTCTTTAATATTTTTGTTTCTTTTATTACATAAACTTATTGCATACATACTTTACTTTAAATCAACAAAACTTCTACTTACAGCACGTTTATAATGGCGCATATAATGACGAGGACCCCACCTTCTGTTGGACACCAGGACGGACATGAAAACAGGTGGAAAAGCATTGTCCTCTGTGAGATTAGATTGGAGAACATTGGTAAAACAACTACAGAAGAAGGACACCAAGTCACTCCACACTCATTTGTTAATAGGACTTGCAAATTCTTTTGGGACATCTTAAACTTCAGTTAAAGATATAGATTTCCGCATCATTACATATCTCTGCCCATTATGATTTAATCAGCAACAATTATTTAAGTAAATTCTTAAAAGAGTCATTATACTAATTAACACGTCTTAAGAAATACAAGAGCACTGTAGTATTAATTGTAACTTTCGCCAAGCAGTCATAAAACTCTAAAATAAGAACTTGAAAAGATTAATGCTACATGTACGTAGCACTGGTCTACTTATATATGTGTAAAACTGTTGTGTAAAATTGGTTGAGAAGAGACATTTATAAATGCACAGAAATAAATCAACACATGTATAGCAATAAGCCCGGTCCTGTTCTTGCAATGAGATGCTGCTGAACAACAATAATTACTGATTTTCTGTGAAAAAAATGTCTTTTATTGCAAGACGCCAGTGTCATACAAATGAGTTACCTAGAAACCTGTGACAACATTTTGTTTATATGATACGCTGTTTTAATGGCAGTCTGTTTTATTACATTATTTTGCAAGAACAAAAAACCATTAAGCTGCCAGGCATAGCTGGAAAAATGTCACGAGTAATACTAGAATATAATTCCATCTGAATGCTGGAATATGGTTGTGACGTTGAAAGATTCTTAGGAGTTTAGCAACTTGCTTGCTTAATGCAGCAATTTTATAATTGTCATAATAGCGTACTTTGCAGCAACGACTGAAAAGAATAAGATTTAATATAGGGATCGAACATGGTTTTTCATTCATTAACATTCGCCAGGTCCCGTGAGAGGTGTTGAAAACCGAGGCCGAAGACCGCGGTTTTTGAACACCCTCCCAAGGGACCTGGCGAATGCTTACGCATTGCAAAACCATGTTCGATCGCTATAATTGCACAAAAACTGAAAACATTTGCTACATTTCGCATTATTTCTTGCACTTTTTTGTTTTGCCTTTTCACCGATGTCTCGCGAACGCAATTACCACGGACTATGCGCGTTCTAGGGCCTGGCAGTACACATCTCGTAACGGCAACAATTGTGTGGCCCCGGTACGAGCATATTGAAAGTTACGTAGCCGTGCATTAACAGCGCGTGAATCGCCTTAATACACGGCTTTTCACAGGTTAATGCACGGCTGTTAATAACGTGCGGCACTGCTTTTTATGCAATAATAAAAGTTAAGATAAAAGATGGCCAACAATTATTTCAATAATTCTCGGTTTATACTTTTGATAGTGTTTCAAATCATCAATTTAAAGTCTACAGGAGCAATTAAACTGTAGACTATTGACCACAACCTATATCCAGTAAATACCGTGTGACAAAGGTGACTGCTTACTTTGAGCGGGGGCTCATACTGTGCCTCAGGGACAGCCAGATAGATTTTTTCTCCTGCTAGTGTTGAACTCACGACACTTTGGGACTCCACTAGCAGTGGATTAGCCTATGGTTTACCAAACTGCGCTATCCGGGCAAACTCAACGGTCAAGGCCAGCCTGGGAATAGGAACATTACGAATTTAAATCTGTTCATCTGTAGGCTATAGGAGGATAGGTAATGATTCTTTCTAGAATATGTTGGGATTCTGAGTTATCCGTACCTATTTCCAGTTAGTTTACAATCATGAAAACTCGTATTTATAATACGCTATTAAAGGTAAATCATTACGAAAACACGCCTATTCAAATATATAGAACATTTCATCTCCAAAAACTGAAAATTTTCAGATGAAAAACTCTGATATTTTTCCTATTTCTGCTCAAAACATAGATTGTGGGTACTCGTTAGAACCGCCTCGACGAAGCGGTTCTAACGAGTACCACAATCTATGTTTTTGAGCAGAAATAAGAAAAATAATATATACCCCTGTAAACCCCAGTTTTACTATATAAAAGTGGGGTTTAAGGGGGTCAAAATTATATAGGCATGTTTTCGTGATGTGATGCATAGAACTGAATAGATTGAAATTCTTATAATCTCATGATTTTTATAATGGCGTAGTAATGGATAAAATCAATGAGATAAATAAATTATGTAGTTCAATTAAGCTCTAGCCTTCTGAAGCGGCTGTATAATTTTACGTAAAATAGTTATAACTGGGTGACTCATCAAAACACAAATTGCTTCTGAATTCATTTGTAAGCGACTCTGTGTGTGCGAAAACTAATTTATTTCTAATTTAAGGGTGCGAGTCGATTTAAGCATGCATACAACTATATTTTGAAACGGAAATACCATGAAAAAACAACGGCAAAAAAGGAATACTGACTAAAGTTTCATTTTTGTTTTCTTTCAACATATTGAAAAACAAATGTGCTCATGAAACTGTGAACTCATAAAACCTTTCCCTCCGACTGTTTTGCTCTTGACTGTTCTAAGACAGCATTTTTGTTACGTTTCATCTTGGTTTCTTTGTACTGTTTTTCGAGCGAGTGTTGTTTTGTATTGACATCACCACGAAAACATACCTATAAAATTTTGAACCCCTTTAATCCCGCTTTTATATAGTAAAACTTGGGTTTACAGGGGTACACATTATTTTTCTTATTTTAGCAAACAAAACATAGATTGTGGGTACTCGTTAGAACCGACTCACCGAAGCGGTTCTAACGAGTACCCTTAATCTAAGTTTTCAGCAGATATATGAAAAATATCTACAGATATCTTTTATCTGAAAATTTGCAGTTTTTGGAGGTGAAATATTCTATATACGAGTATTTGAATAGGCGTGCTTTCGTAATGTGATATCCCGATAAGCCCTTGTTCGGTGCCTCTCTGGCTGGAGGTCGGGTGCGTTTTTTTCTCTCTCTCTCTTCATCTCTCTCTGAACAAATGAAAGACGGCCGTCACAGTTTTTTTTCCTACTGATCATAAAGGCTCGAAACTTTAAAAAAAAGTTAAAATCGTTCCGATCAGTAATCCAAGATGGCCGCCAAGGCCACCGTCTTGAAAATCTATTTTGTGTTTCTTCTCAGGAACCGAAGGCGATTTGATTCGGAAGTTAGTATAAAGTATCAGGGCGACGAGAATCAAACAAATAGCTAAAATCGTTCCAACTGGAAATCCAAGATGGCCGCCATTGCCACGATCTTGGAAATATATTTCGAACTTCTTCATCTGAACAAACAGGCCAACTGACTCGAAACTTAGTCAGATACAGTACAGTAAATTATTGAGTAAGATTAAAAAATAGCTAAAATCGTTTTGATAAACAATTCGAGAGGGCTGCCATGGCCGCCATCTTGATTTTTGTTTCTTTGAATTTCTTCCCCTGAACCGAAAGACCAATCGACTCGAAACTTGATAGGAAGTATCGGGATGACTTGTAGATAAAAATAGCTAAAAGCGTTCTGATCGGAAATCCAAGATGGCTGCCACGGACGCGATGTTGAAGAAATATATCGAACTTCTTCTCCTGAACCGAAAGTACAATTTACTCAAAAAGTCATTGGAAGTATCGAGGTGACTTGTAAATCAAGAATAGTAAACATCAATAAGATCCAAAATCCAAAATGGCCGCCATCTTGAAAATATATTTTGCATTACGTAAACATGCCTATTCAAATATATCGAAAATTTTACCACTAAAAAACTGAAAATTTTCAGATAAAAATTCTCATATTTTTTCATATTTCTGCTAAAAACATAGATTATCGGTACTCGTTAGAACCGCCTCGGCGAGACGGTTCTAACGAGTACCCACAATCTATGTTTTGAGAAGAAATATGAAAACTAATGTATACCCCTGTAACCCCCAGTTTTACTATATAAAAGTGGGGTTTAAGGGAGTCAAAATTATATAGGCATGTTTTCGTGATGAAAATTCTTCTCCTGAAGAGAAAGGAAAATTTACTCGAAACTTGGTAGCAAGTATCGGAGCCACTTGTTGATAAAAAATAGACAAAGGCGTTCCGATCGAAAATCACATATGGCGGCCATGGCTGCCGTCTTGAAAATATATTTTAAGTTTTTACCGAACAGAGAGGCCAGCTGACTGGATACTTGGTAGGAAGTGTCAGAGCGACTTGCAGATTAAAAATAGCTAAAATCGTTTCGATCAGAAATACAAGATAGCTGTCACGGCAGTCATCTTGATTTTTTTAAACTTCTTCTTCTGAGTCTAATGGCCAGTTGACTAGAAACTTGATACGAACTATCGTGTCGACATATACCATAAATATCCAAAATCGTTACGATCCGAAATTCAAGATGGCCACTACGGCTGCCATCTTCACAATCTGTTTTGAACTTCTCCTGAAAGGCCAACTGACTCGATTGATAGGAAGTATCGGGTTTACTTGTATATCAAAAATAGCTAAAATTGTTATGTTTAAAAATCCAAGATGGTCTCCATGGCTGGAATCTTGAAAATCTATTTCGAACCTTATTACCGGAACCGAAAGGGCAATTCCTTGAAACTTCATTGGATGTATGGAGATGGCGTTCGAATAACAGCCTGGGATACAAATTGGCTGTGTCCCTGCAATCACTTGTCGGATACTCATGTGAGCAATACAGGGCCATTTTATCCCTCTTGTTTGTATTTGATGATATATGCTCTATTTTTTAACGGATTCAAATGAAAAAGAAAAACGTCCCTCCCTGAATTTCGTATTAAAAGGCCGATGGTATTAATCGTTTTCCCATTGACCATATAGTACTGTTTCCTATGTCGCGGCTAAAATAATACCACTGAATAGGCAACTTGATGACTTCGAGGTAATATGACAGGTTTTTTAGATTAATGCTGTATTATGACAGTGGTTCCTATCAGCTCTACTTGATTATTGAAAAATATTCGATTTAGACACTTTAATTGAAATTTCCCGGCACATTTAATAATACTGGTTGTCAGAAAAATCTGAGTAATTTAATTGTTTTGCATCAGTGAAAAAGATGCTTTTATTGACACCTTCCAGTCATAGATATATGTATGCAGTCAGAAAAGTAGTGTTAAGAGAATTGCATCAAGTTTAGAGTAGTTCCCCTTTCAGAAGGGGATTAGTGTGTATGAAAGCAGACAGGGTGTCACAAATTGTCCCCCTTGTACTTACACGATGGAAAAGCTACAAAGTGTAACTAGTGCCCTTACACTTGAGGAAAATAACTTACAGACATACTATGTTAAACACTGTTGCTGAAAAAATTGACGAAAATCAAATTTGGACGAGATTGGCGCATTTTTCAGATTGGCTGGGGTACAGTGATTCCCATCATATTGCACGTGTGTCCAGCAAAGACAAAGGTCAGGCTGCGCATTTGCAGAGAGAGATCAGTCTTTGTAAGGTACTCTGTAAGTAGACATCAATCCAAAGGGCCCCTATTCGAATATAGACACAATATATGTTTCGTGCATACAAGCACATCTGCTCTTCACCCAACAAAACATAATTTCTATTTGAAGTTGTTGTCTGTGGTAGCCCGAAATCAAATTAAAATATTTCCTATGGCATAAGGTTTGTTTTTATGTAGGAGTAGAAACGTAGGAAGAGCCTTTTAATCTAATCTTGCTATGCATGAGTACAAGTCAAAGAAAAAATATCCTGATGATCTATTGTAATAGTTAAACGCGTCAAAATTCAACAATAAAATTGAAGGCTATTCCTTATTGATTCTTCCTGTTTATATCCTATATTGCGATAGACAATCTTTCGATGTGTAATATAATTTTCGAAATCAAAACAATCAAAATTATGTAACTATACAAATGTACCAATAACTAGTTTTAAATCCAGAAATCAAATGAATTCGTTTTTAATGCTGAAGTTCTTTAGTATATATTTAATCAACCATTTCTACAAAATTTATATTATCAGTATAAAGCCAGCCGCCTAAATACCTCAAAACTGAACTAAATGTCTCGATAATTTTTGCTTGCGTGTCTGCAGAGAGAGACAACACAAACTGTAACAAGCCAGCTACAAGTAATGCCCAATTAGTCCCTATCAGAGTACAAACACTTCCCCTATATAATACAGTATTAAATCGAAACTAAATATTATCTAGGAGACAACTAGGAGTTCAGGATCCATTTGACAACGCCATACAATAGAATGTTTTTGATTCACTGAAGTGAAAAACGAATGCTTTTCTTTACAAGTCAACTAAAAGGAACCTTCCTGTTACTTCAGTAAGATCAAGAAGTTTGTCTTTTGCCAGTTTGTATAGCGAGAAAATGTCAAGTACGGAAAAATCAAATGTTAATAACAAGATAAGATGCAAATATGGATAACACTAAGATAAGATGCTTATCTTTGACTAGTTTGTCAAGCAAAAGAAACAAAAAATAAAAATGCGGGAAAATCAAATGTTGATAACAGTAAGATCAAGTTTGTTTTTTTTGGTCAGTTTGTATATGAAGAAAAAATAAACTGAGGAAAACTCAAATGTAAGTGTCAAATGCCAAATTACAGTAAGATCGAGATGATTAGCTTTGACTAGTTTGTGTAGGAAGAATTTATTAACACTTTATGTGTTGAAAAAAGTAGCATATGCTGACAACAACACGTTTTGCTTGTGGATTATTACTTTTTTTTATTATTATTACAGTCGAATCTCAATGGCTCGAACATCTTTGGGACCATTGAAATTTGTTCGAGACATGGGTAGTTCGAGCCACTGAGGGTTAATCATGGCACCAGTTCAGGAATTTGTGGAAATTTTTTCGAATGTCTGCACAACGATTGTATGTTGAGTTTACTCATTAGAATCGCCTCGATGAGGCGATTCTAATGAGTACACACAACTTACAATTCCTGATAAAATAAGAAAAAAAAAACCTAAATATTTGTTTTCTTGAGCTATTGGAAGAATTTTGTAGGGACTGAAAAAAGAGATCGAATCATCCACGGTAAACGAGCCATCCGTGTTCGAGCCATTGAGGTTATACAGTATTATTTCTTTTCTCCGGTTAATCGATCCAAACGTCCTGCAACCTATGTTCAATCCCATGTGTCACCAAAACATTTCTTTCATTTCGTCAGACGTTGTGTTGTGTAGCAGCCTAAGCACCGGTATCCTTTTGGACATCGTTTGTATATGAACCGCGCCGCGAGAAAAGGCTCTCCTGCCTTTCCGTCGAATCAATATTTCAGTTCGTATATCCAGCTCCTCTGCAAGGCCACATCTCTTTGTCTTAAGTTTCCCCTTGGCCTCTCGCTCACTTGAGCGAATAACACAGGTTGCGCAGGTTTGCCTGAACCATTGTTATTCACAATCGCTTATATGGTATCTTTATTTAGACATTAAAGTAGGAATGTGTTATTATTGTGAAGTGAAGTAAAGTAGGCAAAGTCCCTAGCGAGTGGAGGGTTCCTCAGTAATTACACATAAACCGAGAATTTTGTGTCTGTGATGCGTTTGCATCTAGAATTCTAGAATTCATCACGAAAATATGCCTATATGATTTTGACCCCCTTAATACCCACTTTAATATAGTAAAGCTGGGGTTTACAGGGGTATATATTATTTTATTATTTCTGCTTAAAACATAGATTGTGGGTACTCGTTAGAACTGCCTCGTCGAGGCAGTTCTAAAGAGTACGGACAATCCATGTTCTGAGAAGAAATAAGAAAAACATCAGAATTTTTTTATCTGAAAGTTTTCATTTTTTGGTGGTAAAGTTTTCATTATATTTGAATAAGCATGTTTTCGTAATGTATGCCACTTTCTGCTGAGAAGATGTAAGCAGAAAAATATACTCGCAAAATCAAATTTTCTTTACGGTAGGACTACAGTATGAACATACATGTATATTGCTCTATTAAAAGCGCTGGCATTAAAAACCATAAGTGAAGATACCTAGGAAATGCCACAATCACAAAGCACAGCCTTCCCTAAACACTCCAAAATAGAGGGATGAGGAACAAATAATGTCAAAACAAACACCACTTATGAGACCACCGACGCACAAAGAACTGTACCAATGGAACCACCTTAGAACGGCCAGCATGAAACCTACTGGGGCTTAAACCAGTTGTACTCGGGGGAAACTTCTCCCTTCATTCCGATGCAACTCCAAATTACAAATATATATTCGGTCCGCTTTGGGGCCCTCAACCTCATCAATGAAACATCACAGTGAAATACATTTAATAAAAAAAGACACTGTGATTAACAAAGCATTGCCTCAAAGGCGATCGGATTCCAGAACACAAGAAAGCCGCTGACAGGACTAGGACGGGCCCGATCACAGACATTGATAGTCAGACACCAGCCAACTGAAACAAACTGACGAGGGAGCCGTCTGAGGACCGACCCACCGTCGTGCAATTAACGGGGAAAGCAAGGGTATCATCCATTATTGTGTTAATGACAATGCATGCAGTTTGCATTTTTATAGCGTGTGATAAGTGTTCCAAAATCAGTTTGGCCAACAATGTTTCTGAATTTAGAGACTAAGTGGACATAAAATGCAGGTTCGCACAGATCTTTATTGCAGAAGTGTTTTTGATCTCCAGTTCTCACACCACGAATTACGAGCTTTCCCGATAACATGCTTGCACAGACAAACTTAAGAACTGGAAGGTAATAAACGTCAAGTGCGCATGTCCTTACAAACCTGTGTAAGCATATGCAGTTAACTCATGTTTTTTTTTTTTTTTTTTTGTTTTGTTTTTTTTTATGAAGAGGTCCTTATATTCATATATGTAAATGCGTACAAGTGCATGCATTGGGCTCGATAGGTAACTTGGAGGTAATTGTAGTACGGGTGTGCGAGCCAGTATTTACAAAACTACCCCATTCATATACATGGTCTTTGAAAAAACGGACACATTCGTATACTTGATCGTCCGAAATGTTGACCTATTCATATACTGGATTTTGATTTTTTACCCCTGTTAAGCTTGTCGTTAGAAAAATATCGTAGTCAATTCATTGAATAACCAGAGAACAAGCAGCCTCGAAAAATCTCTGATCAAAAAAATATACTCATATACCGGGATGTAAGAAAAGTGGGGCCTTTCACATACGAATCCAGAAAATCGCCGGGCCAGTCATATATTTTTTGTTGAAAAAAGGGGACTAATCATATACCTGGCAGATGAAAAGGGGGACAAGTCGGCACGCACATCCGAACTATACCATATATAGGAAGTTACTCCACTCCCCCCCCCCCCCCACCCCACCCCCGCTTCGAGGCATTATGAGTCCATAGAAAGGCGTTAAGGAGAAATCGGTAGATTCCGGCTATTTATTAACGTCGTTGTGTTTAGGTAGAATGTTTACAATCGATCTATAGTATTTATATACCAAAAAGTCCATAAGATTGTTGTCAATGTGATAACCATTGACCAATGAAATCAAAATGCGCGTTTGTTCGAAATCCAGATAACGGTTACTTATAGCCGCGCGCCATTCTTATCGTATGTCGTCAGAGTGTCTCGTAAACGGGGTTATCTGTAATACCTGGACTGTGACATTGGCAAACTTGCAGACCCAGATCAGACGTCGCGTTCTGCGACGTCTGATCAGGATCTGCACTGTTTGCTTAAATTACAGGAAGTACAGGGTTACATCAAGCAGTCTTAATGCCCCATTCAGGACCATTTTCCTTGCTTGCACTCGGCGACAACGACCCACAAGTACTGTCAGTGCTTTGATTAAAGATGGCTATAACAAAACAGCGTTACTTTGCGAAGAAAGGCTTTAAAGGAATCTTATACACTTGGTAGATTTTTCACCTTTTCCATTAAGGGAAATAACTCTGTGACTTCCTGCTTGCTTTCACTACACTAAAACCATGCTGCAATAGGGACTACTCTAAAAGTAAAGAACTTGCTTCTTTGTTGAGCAAATAAAATGCTTACCTTATATAGTAGGTCACTTTCAGGAGGGAGCGAAAACTTTTGATAGTTGCCTCCCTTGAAAGTGTATCCGTATATAGGGAACCTGCACACATACATAATGTTCAGACATAGACCTTGTAGAGAAATATACTGCGCTAGTATTATCAGCAGAAAGATCAGGAACTCACGATTAAATGAATAAAGAAATACAAGAAAACGACGCGTCCTGCTTGAAGCATACAATTCAATAACATTATACTTTTCGGTTCACAGTGTATCGGTTCCCAGTGTCTCTACATGCGAACAGCGAAGCCACTGTCACCAGACGCCAATGATGTACAGGCTAATACTCAAAGTACTAGTCCCTAGAACATGTAGAATGACCTAAAAGAGAACTAACTAGATACTAGCTGCTTCTTAACCGTCATTGTTTTCGAAGATTGCCATCAGAATATAGCGGTAGTTTATTGCGAAAGAGAGCCCCTCTGTAGGCAGATTCAGCAGACGACACACGGACAATACCTTTTTTTTTTTTTTTTTTTTTTTTTTTTTTTCAATTTCCCAAGAAATTAGTCTTTGACGTTTTGTGCAAGTTGTCTCCTTATATATGAAGACACTTTACATGTAATGTTTATACCCATTTTCTTGAGAAAATATGAAATACACATTTTAAAATGTCGTCTGCTGACTTTTTTACCCAGCGTGCTAAGCGTGTAGAGAAAGCTATGACTAATATGAAAAAAAAAAAAAAAAAAAAAAAAAAAAGAAAAAGAGCTTGGTTTCAAATATTTACTGAGTATCACCCTCAGGGATTGCTAAGGTAAATCCAGAGGAGAAGTATCTGGTTATAGTTCTAGTTTATTTTTCTTATTTCTCTATAAAACATATGTTGTTGGTACTCTTTAGAAGCGCCTCCCCGAGGCGCTTCTAATGAGTTGAAACAACATCCGTTTTTATGGAGAATTGTAGAAAATGTTCCCATAGTTATCACTAAATTCTTCTTCTTAACAATTCCTCTGAAATCTATCAGACATTGTTAAGAAACAGCTCTTTTAAATCTTTATCAGCATTATCGGATTGTCTTAAAATAATACAGCGAAATCACGCACATACGCAATGTTCAAAAATAGATAATATAGTGAAATATATCTTACTATAATTACTCCAGACAGAAAGAGGAAGATATGTTATACAAAGCTTTGAATTAGTACTCCACAATTACAGGGAAAGCTCGCTACAAGAAGATAAGATGCTATGCACGCCATGGTTTTGGTTACAGCTACTGTTAGATTAAAAATGTGGTCCCCTATACCTATGCTTAAAAGAGCCCCGAAATGTCATACTTCTAAAGCCAGATCCGCTCTTAAATCGCGGACCGGAAACCCAGGCCATATGGACTGCAACGTGAGGAAATGTACCTTCTGGTAAGTCAGCGGCAATTCGGACTGTGTAGCTGCGCAGTCTTACAGTAGCTGCGCAGTCTTATCGGTTGGTGCCTGATGTTCTGGCTCTGGTAGGGCCCACCGGAGTCCAACTGTTGGATTTCTTTTGCTTCAGCATTTCAGTTATTTTTTTTGCTGTCGAGTCCTTACCGTTGTTTCAGCTCTTTATTCGTTTGATTTTTATGTTCTCGGAGATGTTGCACTGATGGGTTAGAAACCCTTCACGCGGACTGAACAAATGTCTTGTGTATACCACGGCAGAACTAAGGGCGAGGTTGTAGCCACGTAAAATCGATTTAAGCCCCTAGTAAGGTTTCTACTGACCGTTCCAAGGCGGTGTTTCCGCTGTGGTTGACTATTTCTGTCATTGTATGCCTTTGGATGTTGTCCTGGTGCTTTTTGTATTTATTGTGGATAGCCGTTTGGCCAACTGTTTGGGAAAGAAACTGTCCTTTTGGCTTTCTGTTTGTAGTATTTTGATTGTGGTGCCGTTGGTTTTAGTGCATCCTTCATTCCCTTTGGTGTCTTGGACGGAAAGTGTTAGGTAATTGTATCGAGTCCTGATAATTGCTTTCCTTTCTATTTACAAATATATTCTCTGTTCGTCGATATATACTACAGCCTGAGAACCAAATTATTTTAAAAGCGGGCAAAAAGCGCTGAACGCCTAGAGCAAATGCATATATTGAACCGGGCCTTCATTGCACGTATATACGATATGTCTCTTCTTACGTTGGAGCTCACACTATATCATTTATACTGTATCATGCATACAGTCATATTACTTAATACAGTCGAACTTCAATGGCTCGAACATCTTTGGGACCATGGAAATTTGTTCGAGACATGGGTAGTTCGAGCCACTGAAGGTTAATCATAGTGCAAGGTCAGAAGGCAAAATGAAAATAATCTAGGAATGCATTTTCCATCTTCTATAAAATAATGGTATGTTGAGTGTACTCATTAGAATCGCCTCGATGAGGCGATTCTAATGAGTACACACAACATACATTTTCATGATAAAATAAGAAAACTTCCCTTAAAATCCCAAAATGTTTCTTTTCTTTTGCTATCGAAAGAATTTCCTAGGGACTCAAAAACGAGTTCGAATCATCCACGGTAAACGAGCCATCCGTGTTCGAGCCATCGAGGTTATACTGTAGATAGTAACACTTATCGACGCACTTTATCGCGTCGAGTGGATGTTTCCCGATCACAGGAACACACAAGATCTGGGAACATCATCAGACGTAATATATAAATCACGTTACTTATAATATAACTTTGAAATTAGCTCTTAACTGTCATTCACAACAGTAGAATATAAGTGAAGTTACCCAGGTTATGCCACAATCACGAAGCACAGCTCTCCCGAGGCACCAAAGAAAAGGAGATATGAGGAAGAAGACAAAAATATCAAACAAGTGCTACACATGTAACTGCAACGCGACAACAAAAAGGATCTGCAAAAGGGGAACTGCTTTGGAACGGTCAATGGGAAAACTACTGGGGGATGGGGTGGGCGTAGGGGGAAGGGGGTTAAACCAGTTTTAATCGCTCGAAACCTCACCCCTAATTCTGATGCAGCTCCCGTTACAGATATATGTTCGCTTCGCGAAGGGGTCCTCTACATCATAGTGAACACATATACAGATAATCCTTTTTACACCGACACTCGATACAACGACAAAATTCGTTATAATGACAATTTGACTGTCATGAAACCTTCGCTTAACAGATAACAATTAGTCACAGATTATGCAAGAATATTGTATTTAATACTTTAAAGAAATGTTTTGGATATTTTAAGAATTGCCTCACTGAGGAGATACTGAGGCGATTCATACAAATATTAAAAACGTGTTCTATGAGGAAATAAGAACACGAAACAAGAACATTCTTACGTATCAATCTGTTTATTAAGTGTTCTGTACAACAGCAAATTCATTTGAATGGACGTTGTAATAAGGTTTCACTGTATAATCAAAAACACTGTGGTGAAACAAAGTAAAGGGCTCACAAGCGATTTGAAGCCAAAACATAAGAAATCCACAAACATGACCTCGATGATCCTCACCACAGATTTTAATAGTCAGGCATCGACAATCTGAAACAGATTGAGGAGGGAGCCGTAATTTAGTCTGAGGAGAAATGAACACGGAAACGACATTCAGTAGTTTGCGTTTGTTTTTAATCGAGGAAATAAGCGTCGCGAATGATTTGCATGAATATCAAACCTTTATTTCATCGAAAACAACAAAAAAAAAAAAAAAAAAAAAAAAAAAAAAAAACAAAAAAAAAAAAAAAAAAAAAAAAAACAATAAACGTCATCTGCTTTAATTTTGTATGACGCTTTAAGGGTTAAACAATTTTACGCTTGTATCGCCTTTGTGTCAACGTAGATGTAAACAAGCCTTCCATCACGAGAACACGCCTATGTAGTTTTGACCCCTTAAATCCCACTTTTATACAGTAAAACTGAGGTTTACAGGGATATACATTAATTTTCTTATTTCTGCTCAAAAACATAGATTGTGGGTACTTATTAGAACAGCGTTGCCGAGGCGGCTCTGACAAGTACCCACAACCTATGTTATGAGCAGAAATATGAAAACTATCAGGATTTTTCATCTGAAAGTTTTCTTTTTTGGTGTAAAATTCTTAACATATTTGAATAGACGTGTTTTCGTAATGGTTTAAGAAGGCGCTCTATGGGACTGAAAAAAAATCATCTAGACTCTCAACTAATCCAGCTTTTCATATCAGACGGTAAACCTTTGAAAGCAGCACTGCTAAGAAGTATACTTTAAAAAAGACGATACAAAAACAAGAAACACTCTAAACTAGTTGATTATAAGCATTTTCTGCTATGTATTTGCTCAAAATGTAAATCGGGCTAAAACAGAATCATTCGTAAGCACAATTAAGATAAAACAACTTCTGTGGAAGAAAAGCTTGTGATGTAAGCGATATTTCACCTATCAATTTTTATAATCTAAATTCCATTTCACCACAGCCAAGTTTCACACATAAACACATCAATTGTAATTCAACCACTCGTAGATCGTAACAGATATGTACATATAGACTTCTGAAGAATTTCAGAATTTGTTAGAATGAACTCTACGGGTTTGAGATTGTTAACTGACTAATACCTACACAGACGATTGATTTACATTCCTTTGAAAGCACTGAGTGTCTGTAGCATAGAAGATAAATAAATATAATAAAATACGGTGTATATTGGAATTATTAACATTAGATTCCGAGAAACGAGTGCAATAAAACGTAACAACAATGGACCGAAAACTTATCCAAACATTTTGGCTTGCACAGAGCCATGGGTTTTTGCTCTTCGCGTACCCGATATTTGGACCACCGTCGCTACTGAATACGAGGATTTCTTGTACACCAGGTATTAGGAAATCCTGGTTTTGACCCTGGGATAGAAATTCTTACCCTACCACGGTTAATCTACTCAGAGTTAGATAAAAGTCGGGAATTCTCACGTGCACTTGTTGTTATGAACGTCACGTACGCCATCGTTAAGGTTTACATCATTGAACGAAATGACGTTATTAAATGCCACAGTAATGTCATCACAATATGGCGGACGTCAGCAACCGAAATGACTACATTATTAAATCAAAGTACTGATAGTCCTAAGAGTCTGCTAGCTTGTAAAGTACTAATGGAGTGCTGTGTATCTTCTATGCAATTTTACACAATACATGCAAAGAAGATAGACGACATTCCAATGCTACCAATACTATACGATAAGATGGAGCTCTATGGAATATATCAAGCATCTGGGCATTGCACTTCCTGAATAGAAGACTTTCTTTAAAAACTCTTAAATTCTGCTGGTAAGTGCATGTCCTTGACAAATCTGACCTCAAGGCCAAGTCTTGGAGAAATTTCAAACTACACTGAAAGATGATTCTGCATGCAAAATTTCTAGCTAGGACGGACAAATACGGATGGACTCACTAATATACACTTAAATGCAGCTATGGTGACTATGTCTTGCTCAGCGCAAGCGGGCTTGACAAAAAGGAAGATATTTGTTCAAGTTATTTTTCTTCAAACTATTAGCACATTGTTGACAGATCCATTCCTTATCCTCCACACTTTTATGTCCTAATGTACAGAGTCTTTTCATCTCGGGCTTTAGACCCTGAATATCAAATTTAACATCAGAATGTCTGAAAAATGTTTGACAACAACTTGTACATATGTACTGGGGACCACAAGACACCAACTTGTGAAACTGTGTGACTATAGCACTTTCTTTGTTTTTAAATTTCTTACTGCTCAAACCATCTTTTGATGTGTCACTTAACTTAAGTTTCTTATTCAGGGAGGTTTGCAATTCTTCACATATAAGGGGTGAATCAAGTAATGCGGAACCGTGTTCATTTAAGCTGTCAGCAAGCTGGGAGGAAGCATAAGGCTGTGATGGACACAACTCAAATGAAATACATTCTTGTAAAGGAGGATAGGTAGTTTAAGTTATGTCACAAATTTGAAACCCAGCTCATTGGTATCATTTTATGGTCTCCCTGCCAACATGAGATATACAGAGCGAATGCAAATCAAACTGACTCACCGCTGTTGTAGTAAAGGAATTATCAAAACTAAACAATCTACGCAAATGTAAGGAAAATGCCAGTTATATTTGTTTTCTTTAACAAAATGTTTTTGCCATTAACATTTGGCATTCCATCTGAAGCTCTTGCATGTGACTCAAAAAGGTAGAAACAGTCACCTTGTTCCAATAATGCAATAGAAAAGCCGTTGCAAATGAAGACTGCATATGGGTTGAATGAGAAAGTCATAGCGAGTCCTGTCTCTAAATCAAGGAAAGGATACTCCACTAAGGATAAGATATTTAAATTTCCTGAAAATGTTTTTTTTTTTTTTTTTTTTTTTTTTTTTTTTTTCACTTTCCAGGGATAATGCTGGTTGTCAAGTGAAAAATAAGATGGCAAATCACATGGCTCTAAATAGTCATGATATGTCTTGGCATTCTTTTTTGCATACTTGTATAATTTATCTCCTGCAAACAGAATTTCATTCATGTTGTTGACATTCAACTTGTTGGTACAGATCCTTTTCTGTACAGCTTTCACCAATAATACTAAACAACATGGTAGGCATTGACGCCCTCTTGAATCAGGACTAAATATCCCATCTCTTTGATGGATACTTCCTTGCAATAATACAGATGCATTTTCTTGTAGCGACACCGCCTCGTGGCTGCGAAGAAGCAGCCGCGAAGAAGCAGCCACGACGGTGGCGTCAAATGATAACACGTATGGAATAGAACAGAATTGTGTGTACGGACCCTTGCCGTGGCCTGAAAAGTCGCAATGATTAAAGCGAATAACACCGAGTGTTTCGACTGAGACATGTGATGTCAGTCAGCCAATGAAAGTGCTCAGCGATACGTATCGTGTCTGGTTTCCGACCTTCTGGGTGTTGCGACAACTGTGTGTGTTGTCGTATGACAACCAGCTTGTTTACTAGAATCTACCGGCTGTCGAACAGTTTATTTTTCGCGAGGCTACAGACATGAAAGCTTCTTTTACCTGCATTTTTGAAATTCATGGTGTGTCGCACGCGAAAAACAACAACAGATACTTGTTCAGTTCTACAGCAAAATTCCTGATGCCGTAAAGTGCATTTCATGTAGGCAACCGGTAGCACAGGAGCTTGACGTTTGCTAATTTCTACTTATAGGGCCTGTCCCTACGATTATGAAATAATCGAAGGTTCGAAGGACAGGCCCTATAAGTAGAAATTATCCAATGTCAAGCTCCTGTGACCGGTAGTGTAGCGTAACTTGGTACCTATTACCGGCGTGCACTGATTATCGGGTATTCAGAAATCACGACCCACAGACCACGGCCCCCGCCCATCGGGGCCAGCCAAGTAGTAGGGCTGCCTATAGTCTCCAGGGCAGAGTTGCCTTAGGCAGGTCCTGTTCATCATGTGATCGGGTTGGGTAAAAGTCCCACAAATCTGGAGGCAGTATCTTTAAATGGATACATTGTTGCATTTTTTTTTTTCTTTTCTTTTTATTCGCTAGAATCATCATACAGCAAATACAATGTATAAATAGACTCTAAGGCTGGCTAATCTGGTCGATTATCACTCCTGTCATTGTGATCGATTATTTATCACAAAAGATTTGGTCAATTTACTTGTCTGTCTGAGCAGGACTCTTCCCATGTTATACTTTACTGTATGTATTTGGTCAAATAGGCCTGAGCAAACAGTGTAGACCCAGATGGGATGCCGCAAAATGTGGCGTCTCATTGATTATAAGACATCTGTAATGATAATCATTTTTGTGGAATTTATAGATCAGTTAATCAATTATCTGATTAATTTTGTCAGCCTAAATAGTCTGTGTGAATAAAAGTAATATACTCCATGTATTTTCGCGTTAAATTCAATATTGCGTTAAACTGATTTCTCAATGAAAATAAACGGCAGCGCCACCTACCTGCTGGATGTTTTAAATACAAAGTCACGCTTTAGTGGGCAAGGTTTGTTTTCAGAAATACACTGTTGTTTTGTGATTTCCGCTTAGAAAAGAAATATATTGACCGTGGTGATAACAGTCCTTAATGACATTTACACCTATATCTATTAAATCAATTTTTACAGCTAAGACTAACTTATTTTTTCTATGAAAATATCAAATCTAAGGTACCGTATTAATCCGCCTATAAGACGGGGATTTTTCCAAAAAAAAAAAAAAAAAAAAGCCCCCAAAAATCCAGACCCATCTTATAATCAAGATCTTTGGCCATATCGGTATTTTCGGCAAAGTCCGGTGGTGCCACGTGGTCACGGAAAATGCCGATCTTCGAAACCGGTAGAAGGATATAATGTTTACCTTCGTCCCTTGACAGAAATAGCAGCAAGGTAATTTTGTAGGTGAAGTACCGAATTTTTCTGTGTATTACTCGCACCCGTGTATAACACGCACTGAATATTTGCTAAATAGTTTTGAAATAAAAAAAAGAGATGTTCTATGCAAAACACGAAGAATTTATCTGTGCGTTATTTACTAAGTTACCAGATACTGAGTGTCAAATTTCACTAGGATTGAGTTGAAAATGGCCGAACTCGGAAGGTTTAGAGTAGAAACAGGCCGAATTTACGATAATGCTAACTGAATTTTCGTTGTGCAGCTCTGTTACCATGGGCCTCAGGCAACTTGATGTAGTGTAGGCAGTTCTTTGCTTCCCCACTGCAGACGCTATGATAATAAAAATGTAGTTATTTCTTTTGTGTTCTCATAATTAACACCTTCTTTGTGTCACTTTCTTAACTGAGACGTGAAATTATCAACTCAGTGCCTCAGGGCAATGCAAACAACAACTAAAGTGACGGCCCGATGTAGATTTACGTAGAAAGCTAGCTGGGTGGTAAGAAAATAAAAGATAAAATGCAAATGACCGATCTACCTACCTCAAAAGCCCAGTTGGTTTTGTTTATTATCAATAATTTTAATAATTGCATAAACTTAAATACTTTTTTTATTTTTTCAATGTATGATCGTTCGTGCCAATATTTATGTTCTACCAAATTTATTTCCTATTTTGAACTACAATAAATCAGTTGTGCAGGCTGATTTATTCAAGTTACGGTTGAGTCTTGTCAAAGTCCGGTAATCAATACAGATTCATATGCATATGCCTGTTTGAGTAGTTTCCCTTTGAAGAGATCACATGATCAGCAAAATAAAAAAGCGTAAACAAAAAAAGCATGGACATGAAAAGGATATCAAATTACTACAAATCAGATCGAGTTGCTTGTTTTGAGCTGCCAGAACCCTGGTATGGGCGAGATAGGTATAAAAAATCATGAATATCTTATAGCAATCATTCTATTTCGCATTTTTAACGGGCGATCGTGAATGTCATGAGTTTTCGCGACCGATTATCTTGGTGATTTCTGTCCCGATTTTGGTGTTCCTATAAATTATACACATCGGATTTTTATAAACGTTTTCTGGGTAAATAAGGTGCGTGTTATACACAGTTAAATACGGTATGCATGCTTGTAAGTGGTGTTGGGAGTTTTTTTTTTAATTCCTGCTCTGTGATAAATTCACTTACAAATCTGACCAATCATCGCCGATGTCTTTATGTACTTTAGGAATTTCTGAGTGGCAGGGAATGTCTCCGACAGGCGACTTTTTTAACCCATCTTATAATTAATTAAAAGCAAAATCCTGCCTGGGAAGGGCCCAAAAACAGCCCCCGTCTTATAAACAAATCGTCTTATAGGCGGATTAATACGGTATCCGTACTTTATTTTGAAAATGGCCAAAATTTGCAAAAATCACATTACAATTACATGATGATTTTCTGCCAAAAATTTAATTAACGCGAAGTTACATGGCTTTTGGTTCAAAATGGCGGCAACATGGTTGGCCTGTTTACACAAATGCTTTCACAAATCAAATCCAAAGAACTGCATTATTTGTACATAAAATAAATGCTCAGATAATAATTTAGATGACTTCAGAATTATTTTCAGCATTTGTCTCTGTAAGTAGTTATGATGAAACGTTTTACCATTAGTAACGTGAAAATACATGAAACCGGGCTAAATAATAACAGCAAAAAATTCTAAGATGTGAATTATATGGGACTAGACTTAAAAAATACAGTAATTATTATACTGTACACATATGTATAGTAAAAACTTAGCAAACTAGATCACAAATCTTGATTTTGATCATGGTTCTGTTGGACATCCCAGTAGGGCTAGCTGTTGAAAGAACTTATAAGCATTAAAAGCTCTACACAGCTTATGTTGTCTATTTCTTAAATTCTTATATGCAACCTTTTATTTAAGGCTTTTTATCTTTATTTATAATGACTGAAATATTTTTTACCCACACTCCTCAATTATCTGGACAATTTTTATTAGCTGCAAAAATACCAAGAACATTTTGAATCCTCAAAGTCATAGTGACATGCCCATGCTCCAACTCTGCACACACATAAGCATATAGGTGTAGGCAAATGAATTTTGTTGTCTGAACACTAAAGCTGGCACAATTGATCAGATACAGTCATTTGGCTAGAACCAGGTAAAGTTATGCTTCATAACAATTTCCAAATAAGTGGCTGATCAAAATTTGGACTTTATTGGCTGATACAGAGTACTAGCCTTCCTTGAAATATCACACCAAAGACTTTGTCCTTCGCCTTAGGTTATCTGCCCTTGTGATGAATGTGAAGTTCTCCACTGATTTGGATAGTTCCAAATAGTTTCGCTAGTTCCGAATAATAAATGAGGGATCTGTAAAAATCCCTCACATAATGCAACAGCCTCTATATATTATTTTATCAACTTGGATAATGTGTTACGGAGAAAATTAATTCAATATAAGACATTTGTCGCAAAGCGACATGTTCACAAAGACCTTAAAACAGATCCTTTAAGCAAAAATCGTATAATTCATGGCATAACAATTTTTCGGCATGTACACCCTCCTTACTGCAAAATTTAGCTCCTATTTTCTGGATTTAATAATCTTTCCGATATAAATATATTTCAATGAGGCTTAAGAAGTTGAAAGGAGTATGTGCATAAGGTCCTATTTTCCCCCTTCTGAAGCCCGAAAATAAAATATGCTTGCAGTAAAATTATGCGTTAATTAATCCAATTGTAGCTTGTGTTTAGCACTGTGTGATGCCGCTACAAAGTCTCCCTGCACTTTGTCAAAGTACAGATAATATATAAGCAACGACATGAAAAACCTGTCTTCGAGGTTTTCGACCAAATAAGACTCAGACCTGCTTACTCAGCCGTAGACTGGCTAACTCGGCCATTGTGCCAGATTAGCTAGTCTTGAAAGTTTTGATAGGTTGTTTACTGTCTAGACAGCGAACAACAACGGTGCTGATCAGACTGCGCATAGCAAAAACCACGTGTCTTTGTTGTTCGCATATGGCATAAGATTTTTATCCCATGAAGAGGCTCATATATCGCTTCAATAGTCTGTCACATGTCTGAGATTCTTGTACATACACTACATCAATATCTACACTCCTTTAAACACAGCATGTGAACACCTTACCCGAAATTTGATTTCTGGGTCGGTTACTCACCTCAACTCCTTACCATACTTTATTTAAAATTGAACAAGAGGCCCACGGGCCACTCACCTGAGTAGCATTGTGAGTGCAGATATGCAGATGTTATGTAACATTTTTCCAATCCTGTCATCGCAACTAATTAAAAGATCATCCTTTAAGCAGTTCTTAATTTTTAAGATGAATATTATATATGGCAAGACAGTCAATGGAGCGTGATCATTTGAACAAACTCTCAATCACATTTCAACAGTAGGATCAATGTGAAATTTGGTTGCTATTGCCTAAGTGGTTTCTGAAGAATCATGATTTTATACATGTAAACAGCACAGTGGCAGGGAAATATAATAAACATAAACAAGATGGTAGCCATCTTGGATTTCCAATCAGAATGACTTTTAGCTACTGTTGATCTACAAGTCACTTCGATACTTCCAATGAACTTTAAGTCAATTGCCCTTTCGGTTCAGGGGAAAAAGTTCAAAACAGATTTTCAAGATGGCCACCATAGCCGCAATTTGAGATTTCTTATCGCAACCATTTGAGCGTTTTTTTTATCTACAAGTCACCCTGATGCTTCCTACCAAGTTTCGTGTCAATAAATGGTCTTTCAGTTCAGAAGAAGTAAAGAAAAATTGATTTTCAAGATGGCCGCCATCTTGGATTTCCAATCGGAAGGATTTTAGCTATTTTTATATCAACATGTCATCCTGATGCTTCCTACCAATTTTCAAATTAACTGGCCCTTTGGTTCAGGAAAATAAGTGAAAGGAAAAGAGTTTCAAGATGGCCGCCATGACAGCCATCTTGGATTTCCTATCCAAACAATTTAAGCTATTTTAGATCTACAAGTCACCTAAATGCTTCCTACCAAGTTTCGAGTCAAATGGCCTTTCAATTCAGGAGAAGAAGCGAAAAATAGATTTTAAAGATGGCTGTCATAGTGGCCATCTTGGATTTCTGATAGGGATGATTTTATCTATTTTTGATCTACAGGTCACCCTGATGCTTCCTACCTAGTTTAAAGCCAATAAGCCTTTTGATTCAGGAGAAGAAGTGAAAAATCTACATTTTCAAAATGGCCACCATGGCAGCCATCTTGGATTTCCAATCAGAACGATTTTAGTCATTTTTAATCTATAAGTCACCCCGATGCTTCCTACCAAGTTTCAAGTCAACTAGCTTTTGGGTTTAGGAGAAGAAACGAAAAAAAGATTTTCAAGATGGCCACCAGGGTGGCCCTCTTGGACTTCCGATCAGCATGGTTTTAGCTATTTTTGATCTACAAGTCACCCTGATCCTTCCTACCAAGTTTGGAGTCAGTTGTCCTTTCGGCTCAGGAGAAGAAGCGAAAAATAGATTTTCAAAATGGCCGCCATGGTGGCCATCTTGGATTTCCGTTTGGAATGATTTTAGCGTCTTTTGATCTATAAGTCACCCCTATGCTTCCTAGCAAGTTTCAAGTCAACTAGCTTTTGGGTTTAGGAGAAGAAACGAAAAAAAGATTTTCAAGATGGCCACCAGGGTGGCCCTCTTGGACTTCCGATCAGCATGGTTTTAGCTATTTTTGATCTACAAGTCACCCCGATGCTTCTTAGCAAGTTTGGAGTCAATTGGCCTTTCCGTTCAGGAGAAGAAGCGAAAAATAGATTTTCAAGATGGTGGCCATCTTGGATTTCTGATCAACACGATTTTAGCTAGTTTTGATCTACAAGTCACCCCGATGCTTCCTAGCAAGTTTGGAGTCAATTGGCCTTTCGGTTCAGGAGAAGAAGCTAAAAATAGATTTAAGATGGCTGCCATGGCGGCCATCTTGGATTTTCGATTGGCAAGATTTTAACTATTTTTGATCTACAAGTCACCCCAGTTCTTCCTAGAAAGTTTGGAGTCAATTGGCCTTTCGGTTCAGGAGAAGAAGCGAAAAATAGATTTTCAAGATGGCGGCCATGGCGGCCATCTTGGATTTCCGATCGGCATGATTTTAGCTATTTTTGATGTACAAGTCACCCCGATGCTTCCTACCAAGTATCGAGTCAATTTGCCCAGGGGTGTAGGAGTAGGCTTTTAAATCAATTGTTGACGTCGCATGACGGACGACGGACATTGACTGACCACAATAGTTCACCATGAGCACTTTGCGCTCAGGTGAGCTAACAAGTACAATTTACTACCGAATGTTTTGTCTAAAAATAGCTCAATGGGTGGCAAACAGTTTAGCCCCTGATGTGACACCGCATTTTGTAGCATCTCATGGGGGTTTACAATGTTTGCTCGGGACTGTCTGGCCAAATACATCCAGTAAAGTATGACCAATATCAATATAATTTTGCAGGAGTGTTACTTTGATGATCCTCTACCAAGATTGTTCAAGCCATTTGGATTCGTCAAAAAACATGGCCGCCAGGAGGCGGGGCTTATTTTCCCTTTATATCTATATAGAAAACTTTAAAAATCTTCTTGTCAGAAACCACTGGACCGATTTCAATATAATTTTGCAGGAATGTTTGTTTGGTGATCCTGTACCAAGATTGTTCAAGCCATCTGGATTCGTCAAAAAACATGGCTGCCAGGGGGCGGAGCTTATTTTTCCTACATGTATATATCTATATGGAAAACTTTTAAAAGCTTCTTGTCAGAAACACTGGGCCGATTTCAAGGGGTTGGTCGGGTGGTGCGAAGGTGTCATGTATCTTATGTCACCGGGGCGTCCAGCTGATATTGGCTTACAGTTGGGCAAGGCCTGCTATCCTTGTAGCAGGTAAGGGTAGGGAGGTGATGTTTTTATTTCTTCTGTTTCTTCACTTTCATTCCTGTTCCTCTTTCTTCCCTGTCCCTCTCTTTCATTTCTTCTGCTATCTCTTCTGTCTCTTTTCTCCCTTTCTCTGGGAGACGACACAAAATGACCCACAAGAGTTGACGTGTCGTTAAACCCCAACACAGCCTGGGCCGATTTCAATATAATTTTACAGAAACGTTCCTTTAGTAATCCTCTACCAAGATTGTTCAAGCCATTTGGATTCCTCAAAAAACATGGCCACCAGAGGGCGGGGCTTATTTTCCCTATATATCTATACAGAAAAGTTTAAAAATCTTCTTGTCAGAAACCACTGGACCGATTTCAATATAACACGGCAGGAATGTTTCTTTTGTAACTTTCTACCAAGATTGTTCAAGCCGTCATGATACGTCAAAAACCATGGCCGTCAGGGGGGTGGGACTTTTTTTTTTAACTCACCTGACCTCTGCTCAGGATGAGCTATAGTGATCACTTTTCCTCCGTCCATTAACATTTTCAAATGACTTCTCCTCTGAAGCCGCTGAGCCAATTTTGCTCAGATTTCATGTGGAGCCTCCTTAGGGTGGGGGAACGAAAGATTGCTAAAATGGTCATGGTCCGTTGACCCAAGATGGCCTCCATGCACATATATGGTAAAAACCTTTAAAAATCTTCTCCATAACCGAGGATGCCTTGGGGCTGAATCTTTGCAAGAATCATCAGGGACAAGAGGTCTACCAAAGTTGTTATAAGATTTGTCGTACGTTGGCATTTGACCTTTTTACGGCAAGGTCATGTTTGCTTCCCTATGCTTTTGTATGGGAAAAACCTTTAAAAATCTTCTTCTCCAAAACCGAGCATGCCTTGTGGCTGAATCTTTGCACATATCATCGGGAATGGGAGGGCTACCAAAGTTGCTAAAATAATGGTTGTACATTGACATTTGACCTTTTTGCGGTAAGGTCAATTTTGCTTCCTTATGCATTTATATGGGAAAAATGTTCAGAATTTCAAATAACATCTCCTCTGGAGCCTCTGGGCCAAATTTGCTCAAATTTCATATTGAGCCTCCTTATGTTGGGGGAACAAAAGATTGCTAAAATGGTCGCAGTTCATTAACCAAGATGGCCGCCATGCCCATATATGGTAAAAACATTTAAAAATCTTCTTCTCCAGAACCGAGGATGCTTTGGGGCTGAATCTTTGCATAATTCATCGGGGACGGAGGGTCTACCAAAGTTGCTAAAATTTGACCTTTTTACGGCAAGGTCGTTTGCTTCCCTATACATTTATATGGGAAAAAAACATTTAAAAATGTTATTCTCCAAAATCGAGGATGGCATGTGGCTGAATGTTTGCATATATCATTGGGAACGGGCGGTCTACCGAGGTTGCTAAAATAATTGTCATACATTGACATTTAACCTTTTTACGGCGAGGTCAAGTTTGCTTCTGTATGCATTTGTATGGGCCCCATACATTTGTATGGAAAAAATGTTGATAATTTCAAATGACTTTTCCTCTGAAGCCTCCGGGCCAGTGTTGCTCAAATTTCATGCAGAGCCTCCTTGGGCAGGAGAATGAAAGATTGCTAAAATGGGCATGGTCCATTGATCAAAATGGCTGCCATGCCCATATAATGGTAAAAAAAAATTTACAAATCTTCTTCTCCATAACCAAATAAGCCCTGGGCCCTTATCTTTGCACAAATTATGGGGGACAGGAATTGCTAAAATGATGGTTCTATGTTGACGTTTGACCTTTTTACCTCCAAGGTCAAATTTGCTTCCCCATGCATTTGTATGGGCCATATACATTTATATTGAAAGTATTCAAGTGAATTGTAGATCAACAGTAGTTAAAATTGTTCTGATTGGAAATCTTAGATGGCCATCATCTTGTTTATATTTATTATATTTCTCTGCCACTGTGCTGTTTACATGTATAAAATCATGATTCTTCAGAAACCACTTAGCCAATTTCCACCAAATTTCTAATTGATCCTACTGTTGAAATGTGATTGATGGTTTATTCAAATGATCATGCTCCATTGACTGTCAGGCCCATATATTCTTCTTCAAAACTAAGAACTGCTCAAATGATTATCTTTTCATTAGTTGTGATGATAGGATTGGAAAAATGTTGCATAACATCTGCATGTCTGCAGTGACTCAGGTGAGCGAGCCGTGGCCCGTGGGCCTCTTGTTTCCCTATATATCTATATAGAAAACTTTAAAAATCTTCATGTTAGAAAGCACTGGACCGATTTCTATATAACTAGACAAAAATGTTTCCTTGGTGATCCTCTACCAAGATTGTCCAAGCCGTCATGATTTGTCAAAAAACATAGCAGCTAGGGCGCGGGGCTTATTTTCCCTATATATATAGAAAACTTTAAAAATCTTCTTGTCAGAAACCACTGGACCGATTTCATTAATACTTGGCAGAAATCTTTCCTTTTGACCCTTAACCAAGATTGTTCAAGTTATCATGATTTGTCAAAAAAACATTGCCGCCGGGTGGTGGGTGGGGAGGGAGGCTTAATTTCCCTATATATCTATATAGAAAAGTTTAAAAATCTTCTTGTCAGAAACCAATGGACCAATTTCAATATAGCTTGGTAGGAATGTTGCTTTGGTGACCTGCTACCAAGATTGTTCAAGCAGTCATGATTCGTCTAAAAAAAATTCTGCCAGGGGGTGGGGCTTATTTTCCCTATATATCTCTATAGAAAACTTTAAAAATCTTCTTGTCAGAAACCACTGGACCGATTTCATTATAACTTGGTAGAAATCTTTCCTTGTTGACCCTCTACCAAGATTGTTCAAGTTATCATGATTCGTCAAAAAACAATGGCTGCCACTGGGAGGGGCTTATTTTCCAAATATATCTATATAGAAAAGTTTAAAAATCTTCTTCTCAGAAACCAATGGACCGATTTCAATATAACTTGGCAGGAATGTTTCTTTGGTGACCCTCTACCAAGATTGTTCAAGCCGTTATGATTCATCAAAAAACATGGCGGCTAGGGGGCGGAGCATATTTTCCCTATATAGAAAACTTTAAAAATCTTCTCGTAAGAAACCGTTGGATTGAGTTCAATGTAACTTGACAGGAATGTGCTTTGGTGACCTTCTACTAAGATTGTGCCCTCATGATACGTCAAAAAACATGGCCTTCATGGGGCGGGGCTTATTTTCCGTATATATCTGTATAGAAAACTTTAAAATTCATCTTGTCAGAAACCACCTGACTGATTTTAATATTACTTGCCAGGAATGTTGCTTTGGTGACCCCCTATCAAGATTGTTCAAGCAATCATGATTCGTCAAAAAACATGGTTGCTAGGGGTGGGGCTTATTTTCCCTATATATCTAAATAGAAAACTTTAAAAATCTTCTTGTCAGAAACCACGGAACCGATTTCAATATAACCTGGCAGGATTTTTCCTTTGGTGACCCTCTACCAAGTTTGTTCAAGCTGTCATGATTTGTCAAAAAACATGGCCGTTAGGGGGTGGGGCTTAATTTCCCTATATATCTATATAAGACATTTTAAAAATCTATTTGTCAGAAACCACTGGACCAATTTCAATATAACAGCAGAATTGTTCCTTTGGTGATCCTCTTTCACTATTCAGTTCAAGCCATCATGATGGATGAAAAAAACATGGCCACTGGGGTGCAGGGTTGTAAAATTTATACAAAAATTTTAGAGCAGTAAACTTGGCTGAAACTTCAACAGTAAGTATGCAAAGCTGTTTGCTCAGGTGAGCGATATAGGACCATCATGGTCCTCTTGCTTTCCCCCCCCCCCCCCCCATTGGACCTAGCATGCCAGTTATGCCTGTTTTTGAATCTATTCTGTTCTAAATATTCCCCCCCCCGCCCCCCTCCCCACACACACACCCTTGGATGGGGACGCCAGTGCTGATAAGATCTGCACCAAAAGCAATATACCCCCTCCCGCTTGAGCTAGGATTCTGATATTTATGTCTCCTCCCTTTAGGGTAGGGAGATGTGTATTGTTTTTTCCCTCGGGCGTCTGTCACAAAATCTTGTCCACTCTGTAACTTGAAAATGGTTCAAGCTGTCTCCACATAACTTCATATAAATATCAATCAACATTATCTTACATGCAGAGCACAAGAACCATACGTCTTGCATTTATACTTTTTGAGTTATTTCACTTGGAACTTTATGCGTCATAAAATCGTGTCCGCTCTGTAACTTGAAACCTGTTCAAGATATCTTCAAGAAAGGTCATGTAAATATCAATCAGCATTAGACAACATGCAGCGCGCAAGAACCATAACTCTTGCATTTATACTTTTTTGAATTATTATACACCTGTTTGAAAAACGGGACATATTATTTTACGGGGTATGACGTCCGTCAGAAAACTTTTTAGTTTCCGGCTAACGCCTCCTACAGTTTACATCCGATTAAAATGAAACTTGGTATATAGCTAGACCATGATGTGAAGCAGCACATATTGTTTTTGGGCTACAGACCACCAATTATTAGCAGAGCTATGCCCCTTCGAAAGTTTCAGAAAACATTTCGTTTCTGGTTAACTCCTACACTTTACATCTGATCAAGCTGAAACTTCATTTATAGTTAGACCATGATGTGGAACAGTGCATATTGTTTTGAGGTTACAGTCCACTTAATATCAGCAGAGTTATAGCCCTTTGAAAATTCCTTTAAACTTTTCGTTTCCGGATAACTGCTCCTACAATTTACATCTGATCAAGCTGAAACTTCATTTATAGTTAGACCAAGATGTGGGGGCAGTGCATATTGTTTCTAGGTCACAGTCCACCAAATATTAGCAGAGTTATCCACTTAATATCAGCAGAGTTATAGCCCTTTGAAAATTCCTTTAAACTTTTCGTTTCCGGATAACTGCTCCTACAATTTACATCTGATCAAGCTGAAACTTCATTTATAGTTAGACCAAGATGTGGGGGCAGTGCATATTGTTTCTAGGTCACAGTCCACCAAATATTAGCAGAGTTATGTCCCTTTTAAAATTCCTTTAAACTTTTCGTTTCCGGCTAACTCCTCCTACAATTTACATCCGATCAAGCTGAAACTTCATTTATAGCTAGACCATGATGTGGAGCAGCACATATTGTTTCAAGGTTACAGTCCACTAAATATTAGCAGAGTTAAGCCCCATTGAAAATTTCTTTAAACTTCTAGTTTCTGGTTAACTCCTCCTACAATTTATATCCGATCAAGCTGAAACTTCATTTATGCTATAGTTAGACCAAGATGTAGAGAAGGGCGTATTGTTTTGAGGTTACAGTCCACCAAATATTAGCTGAGTTACGCCTAGTGGTGGGACGATTCATCGATGCATTGGTGCATCCCGATACGCTTCATGTATCGATACACATGATGGAGTATCGATATGATGAACGCTTCTATTCAGATTCGCTTATTTGTGTTCGTTACATTCTTTAATCCGGTCTACAAAGTGACATTTTCAGAGCGCGATTTTGATTGGATGACGCTTGACTGATAGCCAATTGCATTTTGCTTTACTCTCATTATGATGGCAGACGAAACTGTGGTTGGAATTTATTCGCCGCCCAGCGGTAAAAATACTAGTTCTGTATGGGAATGTTTCGGCCATCCTATTCTTACTTTTGAAGTTAGCCATTTTTAGTGTTTCAGTATTATGGACAATGCATGTTTAAGGGAAACCATATAGTTGGGGTCATAGTGTTGTTCAAACACATGTTCTAGTTCATTATAATTTCAACACAAAAACATGTTGGAACTTATTAGAAGGTCATTCATTGGTAGGGCTCTTTTAATGAATATCCGCAACATATATTCCTTAAGAAAAATAAGAAACATGCCAGTAATTTTTATTCAAAAAGTGTGTTATCTAACTGATAATACAGGTAAATAATAACGTTACTTTACGCATGTTAAAGTTAAATAAAAGTGTAGTTTAAAGAGATTCAGAACCACCACAGAGTAATGTACATCCAGTATAGCAACTGTAGTTACTCTGAATTGTTCAGAAGGCGGTGTCGCGAAAAAAGGCATTAACTTAATTACATAATTAGATTTATATGATTTGATGGACCTGGATTTTGCTCTATATCCATATTTTCACACTTTCTTACAACCAGTGGCTTCATCCAATATTAAATTTACATTCAGAGACAAGGCTTTGTGAGAAAATTTACTATTCCTTGAAAAACAACCAACATGAACACTTTGTACTACATGCTTTCACTATCAATTTAATTTCTCAAAATCAGTCAGATGGAAATGCATTCTACTTCTTTTAATGTATAAATAAGAATGGGTCTTTACTGAGGCATCTGTGTAAAACAGATATACATAAATAATCTAACCATGTACTGAAAAACTAAATACAATTATTTCTCTTCTGTTTTGTTTCTTTCTTCACAAAAAAAATCCATTTTATTATCTGCATATATAAGCCAATGCAGTGATTGGAGTAATGAACCTCTTTATTTTCCAATGAAGTTTACCACCTGATTATTCCAAATGAGTGTATCTCCAGCAGCAATTTCCAATTTCTAGAATTATCAAAGTTCAAGTCTAGATATGCTCCAGTTCATACATATTCAACACCTGATGTAGCTCCACGATTATTCTGGTGCAATTTTATAAATTTATCTTTATCAACTTATTATGAAGACGGGCAGATTAAATAAATTTGAAATGGCTATGATCAATCCAGATTAGCTTTAATAACTGATTGTCATTTGATAGTGCTTCACCTAAGCATCAACAGATTAGCCCGACCAGCTATGCCTACCCTTTTCTGTTTTCAAGAGATTTTCCAATGTCCACAAAAGAAGGGTCATAACGTATAAATGGGCCAGCAGTCGTCAGACAACTCCGTGTCACTGAGGTATGAATAAAGTAATTTCATGTAGGAGGAATGAATTAAATGCCTGATGTCTTGCTATATTCAATATCGAATAAGTAGATTCTGATACTTCCTTTTCGTTCAGCTTCCGTTGCTAAGCACAACATCAAAGATGGCGTGGGGTGATTGACAAAAGTAGCGCGTGTATTACTACACCGAATTTTGAAGTCTATGTTTCAAATTGCACTATCTAAATCGATTTCAGTTACAGTTATGTTAGCGAAATAGAAAAGCTATAAAAAATTCCCCTGCTTCACATTCAGTTCGCCGTAATAGTGCCGCATTGCGTCTGATTAAGAAGTAGTGCGCGTATGAATATAGCGGTGATGAAAATCCGCTTGTGACGTAGTAAAAAACCCCATGCGATTGCATAGAGCCTGCTAGCTGTCGCTAGCAGACTCAAAAAACTACGTTCAGAAATGCAAGGTGTGCAATAAAAAGAATCTAATAAGGGAATGAGGGGCAGATAGAAAAATCAGCCCCGGCCTCGTGATCGGGCGTGTAAAAAATAGCTGTTTTTCCGCTAACCCGACCGACCCTGTTTCAACACCCGACTGGGAATTTTTTTATCAGTAAAAATGCAAAATAAAAAAAGTAAAGCACCGACCCGCAACAAAGTTCCTGTATTTTGATAAAATTACAGGCCCGACCCTATTCCTTTTTCTAGAAAAACAGACAATTTAAAAAAAAAAAAACAAAAAAAAAAACAACAACAACAACAACAAAAAAAAAAAAAAAAAAAAAAAGAAAAAAAAAAAAAGAAAAAAAAACGCGTTTCTCCTATCTACCGCCAAATTTTTGTTCAGCATGTTAGCGGAAACACAG
Source organism: Anodontia alba (assembly GCA_964016985.1). Taxonomy (NCBI): domain Eukaryota; kingdom Metazoa; phylum Mollusca; class Bivalvia; order Lucinida; family Lucinidae; genus Anodontia; species Anodontia alba. The sequence continues at coordinate 39,945,544 of OZ024830.1, read as the reverse complement.
TACTTTTTTTACGCCTGACACTTTCTGGCATCATTCGGCAAGCCTTGTGATGCGAGATAGTGATCCTCAGGACAGATTCCTCTATCTACCCCTCACACCCATGACAGCTCCTTATAGGCTATACAGCTTGTAAGAGATTCGGTTAGCAGAGCAGCATACCCAGTCAGCATTCTACGTAAATCTATATCGGGCCGTCATCGGCCCGTCAGGGTAGCTGACGGGCCGATAACGGCCCGATGTAGATTTACGTAGAATGCTAGCTGGGTAGGTCCTCACTGTTCGCGTTCCCCTTGCACCATGATTTCATCATATATATCCGTAGATTTAGGACAGATATGCATGCGCAAATAACATAGAGGCTAACAAACGGCTTCGTTTGGATCAGAGTCTGTAGGTTTTACCGAAAAACAAAAATATAAATGAAGATTCCAAGGAAATGCCACAATCACGAAACAGAGCCTTCCCGAGACACCAAAAACAGGAGAGATGAGGAACAAATAATGGAATACATTATAAACATTTTCATTTTAAGTAACGATGCACTTCATATCAGCATACATATGTGTCACATTCTATATACGAGTATAACTTGCCTTTACTCTGTACAACTTCATTTGCAATCGGGAAGGGAAACATAAGCATTTTGCTTTCATTCCAATTTCTTTTTTCCCAATTCCTTTAACATTGCTCTTGTATATTATGTTTGTTGCATGTATAATAAAAATCAGAATACAATATGTTTAAACCAATAATAACAAAACAAATGCCATAAATAAACCACTTACATACAAACAAAGAAGATCCACAACAGAGGAACCACATTGGATAATAGGGATCAAACGTGGTTGTTCATGCATTAAAATTCGTCAGGTCCCGAGGTAGGTGTTGAAAACCGCGGCCTCCGGCCTCGGTTTTCAACACCTCCCTAGGGACATGGCGAATGTTAATGCGTTGAAAAACCATGTTCGATCGCTATTATTGCATAAAAACTGAACATATTTGCTACATTTCGCGTTATTTCTTGCACTATTTTGTTTCACCTTTTCACCGATGTCTCGCGAACGCAATTTCCGCGGACTATGCACGTTCTAGGGCCGGGTAGTACACATCTCGTAACGGCAGCAAATCTGTGGCCCCGGTACGTTCATATTGAAAGTTGCGTAGCCGTGCTTCAACAGCGCGTGAATTGCCTTGTTAATACATGGCTTTTCGCCGGTTAATGCACGGCTGTTAATAACGCGCGACTCTGCTTTTTATGCAATAATGGTCAGTAAGCAAACTACTGGTCTAGGAGAGGCGGTTGTGGGAGGGCTTAAACCGGTTTTACTCGCGCGAAACCAAACCTTAATTCTGCAGCTCAAAATAACAATATAGGTTCGGTTCGCAGAGAGATCCTCTGCCTCATCTTTGAAACATCATAGTCAAACACATATAATCAGTGTGATGAAACAAAGCAAATGGCTCAAAGGCAAACACCGATTAGAAACATCATCAGGTAATCAAATGGACTTGGTTAAATATTATGATAAATTCTGTAAGTGACAATATATCTGGGGTAAATGCAGTATACCAGTCAGTATTTCACGTTGTTCTTTATCGATTCGATGGAAAGGCGAAACAAAATAGTGCAAGAAATAAAGCGAAATGTAACAAATGTTTTCAGTTTTTATGCAATAATAGCGATCGAACAAGGTTTTTCAATGCATTAACATTCTTCAGGTCCCGAGGGAGGTGTTAATAACCGCGGCCTCCGACCGCGGTTTTCAACACCTCCCTTGGGACCTGGCGAATGTTAATGCATGAAAAACCATGTTTGATCCCTATAGTAAAACATTTTGACATTTTACGACAAGCGCAGAAAGGAGTTAGGTATCCAAATAATTAGGAATAAATATGGTACTCCATATTATATGCTTCCTGTACTCAGAAGTGTCTCATTTTATACTGTAAATATATACAGTCTAACCTAAATAGCTCGAACACCGATGGCTCGTTTACCATGGTGAATTCGAACTAGTTTTTTGTCCCTACGAAATTCTACCGATAGCTTCAGAAAAGGTAAGAGAAAAGTCCAGGAAGTGCCACAATCACAAGCCGCAGCCCTTCCCAGATACCAAGAGGAAGAGGAAACAGACAAATCCAAACAAGCGCAAATCGAACAAACGCACGAAAATCACTAGGATAAGCTTTTTATTCCCCAAGCGAGGGAATCGCAATGCTAAAATTACTGAAAAACACAAGACCAAAATAACACAAGGCAAGATGTAAAACAAATCGCCTCGTAGAATGAACCACAAATCAACAAAGAGTAAGACTAACACCGGGACCACTGCCTTAGTACGGTCAGTAGAATAAACCCCGGAGGGGTGGGACGGGGCCGTCCAACTTCACCCTGGGTCCCGATGCTACTCTTAATACAGAAATACATATAATAATCGGTTCGCATAAAGGCTCCCAACACAGTTAATGCATCAAAGCGAAAACATAAAAAATCATTCAAATTAATCGCTATGATAAACAAAGACGAGTGCTCATGGCAATTCTACTGGTTGCCAGAGTAAATGAAAACCAATAGTTGACCCATGGCGGGCCAAGCCAAAGATATATCGTCAAACCCCAACCCACTGGTTAAATTTTTACGAAGAGACCGTCATTGAGTCTGAGGCCCGAACCGCCGTCGTGCAATTAAAGAGTTAACAAATATTTAGGGACATTTTCTTATTTTATTAGGAATTGTCTGCTGTGTGTTCTCATTAGAATAGCATCATCGAGGTGATTCTAATGAGTACGCTCAATATACAATTAGTGTGTAATTCCCTAAATTATTGCTATTTGTTTCCTGACCTGGCACCATGATTAACCCTCGGTGGCTTGAACTACCCAGGCCTCGAACAATTTTCTATGGTCCCAAAGATGTTCGAGCCATTGAAGTCCGACTGTTCATATATCAAGTGACAAAACCATGTTACGTGACAAAGGCAGTTCCTCTGTTTCAGTCCTTCTTTGTGCGTTAATAGTTTCATATGCGACCATCATGAAAACATACCTATACAATTTTGACCCCCTTAAACCCAAGTTTTATAGTACAACTGGGGTTTACAGGGGTATACATTATTTTTCTAATTTATGCTCTGAAACGTAAATTGTGGGTACTCGTATGAACCACTTTTGTCGAGGCGGTTCTAACGAGTACTTACAATCTATGCTTTCAGCAGGAATACGAAAAATATCAGAATTTTTTATCTGAAAAACTTCATTTTTTGGCAGTAAAATTTTCAATATATGTCAATAAGCATGTTTTCGAAATGGTTAGTTTTGTCATTGCTTGTTTCTCTTCTGTGATTGTTTTGTTGCCTTGAAAAGACTATGCTTTCCGGGGATTTCCTGGGTATATTCACTTGTATTTTGACTACTTTATTCGGTGATCAAACAGCGTTAGATCAGTTGCCTGGTATACAAGCAAAACATCAATATCAACAAGATAACTATAACTTTCAGTCCTTTTTTCGATTTGCGCTTGTTTGGTTTTGTCCGTTGCCTCTTCCTCTTGGTGTCTGGGAAGGGCTGCGGCTTGGGATTGTGGCACTTCCTGGACTTTTCTCTTACCTTTTTTGCCTCAGTGTATCAGTATGCGCGGCTGAAACTTTTGTACTCCGCACAGTCTGGTCAGGGCCTGCACTGTCCGCGAAGAGAATTTTTGGTATCTGTAGAATATAACTACGTATAGCAAAGTATGTGTTCAGACTATATGACTTCAGTAGGTGATCTGTCTCTTCACTGCTCGCATATACACAGTAGACATCTTTTCGCTCTGACCGAAGAAAGAATTTTTGCCATCGTTGTTTGTCGGGATCAATGCTAGTATAAAGCTATGAATTGGGTCAGCGAACGACTAACCTAAAATTAGACTTGTGCGACCAGTGAAGACTCAGATCAGCCTGCGCATGTTCAGAGTATTTGCTGATCGCATGTGCCTTCGGCAGCCTCCAGGCTATCCAAAAAGGGATGAACGAGATCCCTTGTCATGCTAGATGTATGTACAGATATATCCGAGTCTTTTCTGGTCACACAGGTCATATTGTAGGTTTTGTCTTGCGCTGGCTCCATTGCCATTTTTCTGTGTCTTCTTATTTCAACTTATCAATTTAGGACAAGGTACAATGTAAATGTCTTTCGACACGCAGCATGCTTAGCGGTTAGCCCTCTCAAGATGGGCAATTTTGTTGTAATCTTTAATTGCTCGAAGATAGGTCGAATTGCAGACTCAATGACGGCACAATCTTAAACCTTATATATATCGAGGGTTGAGTGCAAGACTGGCGTAAGTCAGATGGTTGTTTTTCCCCAAACCTAATCTCCTCACCATGAAGGCATTATGAAGATTACAACATTTCTTTCTGTAAACAATGAAAATTTAGGTGCCATTGCTCGTATGAGCAATGGCACCTAAATTTGCATTGTTTACAAAGGGGTCCAAGTTGCCCCTAAACAAGGGTTTCAAAAATATGTTTGAGTTACTATAGTCATGCACTCAACCCTCGATATGTGCGTCATGTACCTAGTGCCTTGGGCAGTACGACAAAATTGCAAATGTACTGAAATGTTATTCACATGTAACTACTTTAAGACGATCTAGACACGATAATCTCCTTTTCAAAATTACATGCTACATCTATTCAACATCGGAGAAGGGTTTAATCAAATATCAAATTGCGTCTGGGTTCTTGTAATACTGTCTCAATTGAGCCACTGATTACTGGCCATGCTAATGTTGACATTTGCTGTCAAATTGGTATTCTAATAAAAGAAGGCTGTAAGAGATATATATATATATGTCTTCTTTAGTCAGATGGTACCAAAACTGTTAGTGTAACTTGGGCATTTAGAGATCTATGTTGTATGAGCTGAATCAGTAGTTTTATCTACGCAAACAGAGATTACTCTTTGTGATAAAAAAATCTGTGTACATTTCGGTACAAATTCAATATGACATTCCCATTCTCAATCTAATCACGAAAGTTTGACAGTTTTCATCGAGAATTTCCCTAACACTATCATAACGCTAATGTAGTTTTCATGTAATCCCTCATGTGTGACATTCCATTAAGATACTTGGTATACTTCCAAAATTTAGCAAAGAAGCATTAAACCTGATTTTAATGCTATAGCTATCTTCGGCGTCCTTCCATGAAATGTTTTTTGTGTAAGAATTGTTTTTTTTATCATTATTATTTCTATTTACGAGTATTTTCTCTGCAGTGATTTTACAACTCATTCACTCATGCATAAATAAATAATTAAAACTCTTAACAATAGAGTTAGTTTTTAATTTCCGGGGAAATTACAACAAAAGGGAGACAACTTTTGTGACTTCTTACTTGTCTTGGTACACAATAAGTATTTTTATGAAAGAAGTTGAAAAATTAACTGCTTAGGGGTAAATTTTTTCTTTAAGTAGAGCCTTAACAGAGGGGGACATAATTAACTTTGACAGATTTCCACTGAAAGTATTTTTTATTTCTCTTAAAGTTGCTCTTATTGAAATGCATTCAGCTTTTTTTGTAGGAGACCATTCAGATCGCGACAACTCACGGTGCCTGATTAAAAAAACAAACAACGTTAAGCCGCATCAATAGCAGTTATTGGAAAAGGTTACTTTGTTATGATGTCATCGCAAATCGAACGCGTAATCTCATGGGCATGCACAGAAAATGAACGGAAGTAAGGCTACAAAGACAGGCAATATGGATATAAAACATTTTTTTTGTTTTGCAGCAAAAAAGAACAAAAACAAAAAATAAAAAAAAATAAATAAAAAAACGCACACACACAAACACACATAAAAGAAGTCATATTTATTTTTAAATAAGATAAGAGTAGTTTGCAATGTCAGTGTCATTTCCTAATTAATGCAAACTTTCTTTTTAACAATATTCTTTATCCAAATTGGAAGATCTCTTATAAAATGTAACACGAAATAAATTTGTTTTCGCGCGCATACGTTTTCAAAACGGTAATTTTAGTACCAAAGAGCAGATATTCAAGCGAGTGTTTATCAACTAACACACATATTTATGAAATTACTTTGAATCTTATCATAATTATTTCATAATGCATTTTCATCCAAGTTGTGGAAAAAGAAAATTATACATAACGTCCCTCTTGAAAAACTAAAGCAAATCCTTGCACTAGTTATTAAGACTTAGTTTAAATTTATTACGAAAAACTATGACAAAATAGCAAAACATGGTTGTTATATAGGACGTCTTCGAAACATTACATATAATGAAGTAAAAAACTGTAGGTCAAAATAAAGAACTAGAGGCTTTTGGTATGCATTCTATGTAGTGTGTAATGCGTCCGCCATTGATTCGTACCCGTTAGAGTTACCCGTATGTAACGAGATGACGTCACGCCCTTTTTTCCGATAATCCCAATCGTGTGCCGCGCTATGCAAAAATAGATGTTCGGGACTACATGTATAAGAATCTATCATGGGTGTGAGGAGCAGATAGGAAAATCCGTCCCGAGGGTTACTCTCTGGCATAAGGAGGCTTGCCGGATGATGTCAGACTGTCATCCCGAGTGACGGATTTTTCCGTCTGATCCTAGCATCCATGGTAGATTCTTTTACTTGCATACATTTCATATTCTGAAAGTGGGTTTTTGATAATGCAACCACCTCGGTTGCAGACGTTCGCCATGTTGTGATGACAATACCGTGACGTTAAGTGACGCCATTTCGTTCAATGACGTTAACCTTAACAATGGCGTATCGTGATATACCATACAACCAGTGTATATAAAACACGTGAAAATTCTCGATTTATATCTTTCCCGAGGGACGGATAAGGGTGTGTGAGATAAGGTTTGCTAGTACCGGTGTAATTTGCGAGATCCTTATCCGGCTTGCAAGAAAAAGACCGTTATTGCACATCGATATATTCTTTAGTGTATGAACCACAACACGTGAAAATGTACCCATTGACATATGCGGCCAAGGAAAACTTGAATCAGCCTGCACATCTGCGCCGTCTGATTAGAGTCTGCTTCCTACGTATGAAGAAACTTTGCATCCTTAGCTATCCACATTCCGCCAAGTGAAGATGCTGATCAGAGAGCGTATCTTTTCATCACGGAAATATGCCTATATAATAATAACCCCCTTAAACCCCACTTTTATAATGTAAAACTTGGCTTTACAGGGGTATACATTTGTTTTCTTATTTCTGCTCAAAAGCATAGATTGTGGTACTCGTTAGAACCGCCTTGGCGAGGCGGTTCTAACGAGTACCCACAATCTGTGCTTTTGAGCAGAAATATGAAAAATATCAGAATTTTTATCTGAAAATTTTCATTTTTTTTTTGTGGTAAAACTTTCAGTATATTTGAATGGGCATGTTTTAGTAATGTTTTCGCTTGCGCACGTTTTCGAAGATACGTTTTTCTGCCGTTGAGGCTTATATAATGAAAAAATGAAAACAACACATAAACCAATAAAATATTTTCTTGTGACTGTCTTTTTATCCCTTCGTATGACCGGCAACAGTCTCGGTATAGAATAATAAAAAAAATTCTTTCCTGTTCATGAAAATTAAGGGACATATATGCACTGGTCACCCTTTCTTTCCGTTGAAATAAAAATGTAAATTGCTGATATACAACTTGGATAAACATCAGATGTCATTTTTTTTTTTTTTTTTTTTTTTTTTTTTTTTTTTGTAACTTGGATCTACATCAGAATTAAAGGCGATGTTTCGATCGAGTAAAACTAAATAAGTCCTCATTACTTTTTCTGTGACAAGTGCAAGGCGGTACCTGCACTGCAATTCTTTTTAACTACACGAAGATGCATCGTGTTTCAGATTCAGTAATGCCCCCGACCTAAATCTTACCAAAGTTGGTAGGTGCCTGATACACTTTTGCTTGGTTTATCTCTGACTGCTTGTGTGTGTACCTTTTGTCGTGAGCTTCATTTTTATTTCATATCAATTATTTTTATGTGATTTAATTGTTTTTCAGCGATGGTACACTGATTAAGTAGGAAAGATCAGCGCGAACTGAACAATTTTATGTAAGCATAATAATGTCGAATTATGTAGGATCTAAGGGTGACGATTAGGATACTATAAAATTAGAACAAACTTCCCGATGGAATTTGTAAACTGCTGATCGTTTTAAGGCGGTGGTTCTGACAATGTTTATTCATTGTATTTAAGGTCAATACGACATAGTTTGAGCCGCTTCTATTAGAAAACAACCTTTATAGCATATACGAACAGCAAAGGTTCAGGCGAACCTACTCATCCGCGCTGTCTCGCAAGAACCTATGCTGTTCCTTCGCGTATGCGGTAGGCCAGGACAAAACTTAATCCAAAGAACTAGACTTGTGGCCTCGCTATGGACCGGGCACACACGCTGAAAGAAGATGATTTTCATGTATCTTTATATTACATGTGCTCGTCATAGGAATCGCGCCAGGTATAAAGATGTCTTCGGGGCTTGTGCGTACAGCGCAGTCTCAGCTAATACTGTGGGATGAAACTGTGAAAATCATTACGAAAACACGGCTATTCAAATATATTGAAAATTTCACCACCAAAATGGAAAATTTTCAGATAAAAAAATCCAATATTTTTTCACATTTCTGCCCAAAACATAGATTGTGGGTACTCGTTAGAATCGCCTTGCTATTAAACGTGTCGTAACTTTATTATTTACCCATGTCCAGACCATTTAGCTCACATCACGAAAACATGCCTATATAAGTTCGACCCCCTTAAACCCCACTTTCATATAGTAAAACTAGGGTTTACCGGGGTATACATTATTTTTTTTTATTTCTGCTAAAAACATAGATTGTGGGTACTCGTTAGAATCGCCTCGCCGAGGCAGTTCTAATGAGTACCCACAATCTATGTTTTGTGCAAACATATGAAAATTATTAGAATTTTCATTTGAAAATTTATAGTTTTTGGAGGTGAAATTTTCTATATATTTGAATACGCGTGTTTTGGAAATAAAATACCTTATTTACTGTGAAACATAGGACATCTTAACTCCTTGTCATGTTTATCCTAAAATTTGAACAAGCCAAATGGTCTACCTATAATAAATCAAAAAGTCCAAAAAAATACTGTCTGAAATGCAAACAGTTTAGACCTTGACCAAACTGCTCTTTATGTGTAGTTCTATGCCTGCACTAGTTTCTAAAGCCCTCTGAAAATTTACCATAATTACCTTCTTTCCTCCGCTCGCTTCTGTAGTGCTGTCTTATACAGTAACTGTATATTTGGTCATTTTAGGAAATCCATTAGAATTGTCATTCCCAGAAAAGACAGTTTCAATGACATGTCATAAAAAATCATGTTTCGTCTACCGGTATTCTAATTCAAGTTTCTAAATTAGTACAATGTACTTTTAGAACGAAAACACAGAGAAACCAAAATAATTCAGTGTTCCAGCTACAATATAAGCCAGCGCACGACAAAACCCTACAAAATGGTATGTGCTCCCAGCGAAGACACAGATCAGCCTGGGCATCCGCCCAGTCTGATCACAGCCAGTGCTGTACGCATGAAGAAACTTGAGTCCTTGCCTACCCACTAAGCGCACAGCGAAGATCTGATCAGACTGAGCGGATGGCTGATTTGAATCTTCGCTGGACGCACATGCATTTTGTTGGGTTTGTCACGCGCTGGTTCATATTCAAGTATTTGGACTGTTGCTTGATTAAACAGAGTTTATCCAGATCAGACACCGTAGAGGTTATTCAAGTTACCACTAATCCAGCAGCTATTAGACATATCAGCAGGAAAAAATGACTTGAAACAATTCTACGAGCAGGACGAGATGTAAATGATTATAAGTGTTCAAATATTCAAGACAAATACAGTAATTGAAACATAGATATTATACTAACAAATATTTGAAACAAAATGGATATTTGGCAATCCAAACAGACAGTTGGACAATAATCGCGACTGTTCCTGGGAGGCACAATGAAAATATGCGTAACTACAAGTTTATGCATGGCGCTGCTATATATATTTACTGTGCTGTTTCACCGAAGAGGTGGGGAATCCCTTCACGGACCGAACACATATGTGTAATTTGCATATCTATCATAATAAAAATGCAATATTGTGCGTAGGTAAACTAGAAAAGAACATACCCTGGAAATGCCACAATCACAGAAGATAGCCTACGTATGACACCAAGATAACCAAACAATGCCGATTTGTAAGTACGTTACGAAATTACCATTACGAAAACACGCCTATTCAAATATATTGAAAATTTCACCACCAAAATCTGACAGTTTTCAGATAAAAAAATGAGTTGTTTTTTTTCATATTTCTGCTCAAAACATAGATTGTGGAAACTCGTTAGAACCGCATCGGCGATGCGGTTCTAACGAGTACACAAAATCTATGTTTTTGAGCAGAAATAAAAAAAATAATGTATACCCCTGTAAACCCAAGTTTTACTACATAAAAGTGGGATTTAAGAGAGTCAAAATTACATAGGTACATGTATGTTTTCGTGATGCAAATAATAAAACAAACAGTTCTCATTTACCGATCGAGGTAACCACAACTGGACTCGACAAAACAACAAGAATTAAAATAGGACCAAACACGAAAGTATTCCCGCAGTGACCAGCCACAATAACTCACAAAGAATGAATAACACAAGAATCACCGCCATAGTGCGACCAGGCCCCGAGGTTTAAAATTTTTTTCATGCTCAACTCAGCTCAGCATGAAATGTTCTCTGCTAATAAATATGAAAATGGCATTTTAATATTTATTAGCAGAGAAATTTTCATGCTCAGCTATGTTTAGCAAGAAAGAATTCGAAATGGTTAGTAATTTGAATTTTTTAGCAGAACAAATTTCATGCTCAACTGATTTGAACATGAAAAAATGTTTTGTAACCTCGGGCCAGTAGTAAACACTACCGGGGTGGGGGGAGGGGTGGGATGGGGGTGGATTTAAGCGATTTTACTGGAACAAAATCTTCACCCTATATCTATTCAAATATTGTATTATTGTACATAATACGTACACAACTAACAAAGCACAAACAGAAAAAAAAAGATAGAAAGCAAACTGGGCAAAATTGAATGTTAAAACAATGATAGCATTAGAACACTAAAAGTGGCATATGGCAACAAAATAGAAACCAATGTTGGCAGCCATACATTACATCACGAAAACATGCCTATATAATCTTGACCCCCTTAAACCCCACTTTTATATAGTAAAACTGGGTTTTAATAGGTTATACATTATTTTTCTTATTTCTGCTCAAAAACATAGATTGCGGATACTCGTTAGAGCCGCCTCGCCGAGGCGGTTCTAACGAGTATCTTCAAACTATGTTTTGAGCAGAAATATGAAAAATATCAGAATGTTTGTCTGAAAAATCTTCATTTTTTGGTGGTAAAATTTTCAGTATATTTGAATAGGCTTGTTTTCATGATGGGTAACTATAATGCTAGAATTCAAACAGGACTAATATTTAGCGACGGTCCATAGAACTTTACAAAGAACGAACAATACAAAAATACCTGTTTTAACTCTTTCACTGCCACCATTACGAAAACACGCCTATATAATGTTGACCCCCTTAAACCCCACTTTTATATAGTAAAACTGGGGTTTACAGGGGTATATGTTATTTTCTTTTTCCTGCTCAAAAACATAGATTATGGGTACTCGTTAGAACCGCCTCGCCGAGGCGGTTCTAACGAGTACCCACAATCTATGTTTTGAGCAGAAATATGAAAAATATCACAATTTTTATCTGAAAAAGTTTCATTTTTTGGTGGTAAAATTTTCAGTATATTTGAATAGGCGTGTTTTCGTAATGACAGGCAATAATAATAGGCTTTTACAAACAGCATAGATCCAGATGAGACATCTCATAATAAGTCGTCTCATCTGGATCTGTGCAATTTGACATTAAGTCTTTCAACTTAAAAAAACAACAAAAAAAAAAAAAAAAAAAAAAAAAACAGACGATAAATGTAATCTGAAATTTGGCACCGAAAGGAGGGTCAAATCAATTGTACCGTAACTATGTTACTAAATCTTCACCCCAGATTCAAATATAAAACAAATTGCAGACGAAAATATTCGATTCCCATTAAAGACCACTATTTCCTTCCGTGAAACATCACAGCAACACCATATACAGTGGAACCTCAGTGACTAGAACATCTTTGGAACCATGGAAATTTTTTCTAGATATGGGTAGGTCAAGCCACTGAAGGTTAACTATTGCGTCAAGTTAGGAGATACTTGTAAATCAGAATAATATATAGATATCTTTTTGATCTTCTATAAGATAAAGGTATATTGAGTGTACTAATTTTATTGCCCTGATGAAGCGAGTACACATAACAAACATTTTCATAGGTAAAATAGGTAAAAGTCTTACGAAATCCCTAAATATTTGTTTTCTTGAGCCTCGGAAGAATTTCCTAAGCGCTCAAAAACGACTTCGAATTAGCCACGGTAAACGAGCCATCGGTGTTTGAGGCATTGAGATTTTACTGTACATCAATTTAAATCACTGATGAAACAAGGATGAGTGATTAAGGCTGAGAGACTTCAGACAATGATAGCTAGAGCTAATGAAAACAAAACACGGAGGGCCCGATCAAAGACATAACATCAGACACAAACCCACTGAAATATTTAGATTGGCACCATCTTAGATTCTGAATCCAGACCCATCGTCATGTTTCTGAGTCCAGACCAACCGTCGTTCAGATGCGGCTGCCCATATTACTGGCTTTTTGTTTTGTTGTTACCTGACGCATTTTCTAGATCGGATACTATCGTGTAGGTCACCTTCTTTAACAGCTGCGCACTTTGAGTTCTGATTTCTTCTTGTTTGTACTTTCGCTTAATGTGTGTTCTTACCTTAAAATCTGGAGATGCTTCAAGAGATAAGGCCGATTGTTTGAGAAGGAAAACCGTTACCCATTCTCCATTCATAATGTAATTTCTGCCGACTGTATCAACAATATAAGTCAAGATATCCAGAATATGCCAACAACACGAAGCACAGCCCTCCACAGGTACCAAAAGCAGAAGAAATGAGGAACAAATATAGACCAAACAAGCGACATATATTAAATCACAGACGTATATCGGTTATTAGGAAAATGCTGTTTGATTTTGGCATTTTTTGTGCATAATTTCTTTCTCTTCGGGTACAGCGAAAAAGCTGTAATCGTGATTGTGGCATTGCTTGGTCACTTCATTTATAACGAGCTTAAGCGACTTGCTTCGCAGGTCGCCACTTGGTGGCGAAGCTTAGGTGGCGAAGCTTAAAACCTTAAGCAGGTGGCGAAGCTTAAGCTTTTACTATAGGTATCGTGAGTCTCTCACATACTATGCAGACGAATTCGCAGTGAGTCTCTCACATACTATGCAGAAGAATTCGCATGCGGCGGCTGACTGGTTTCCCAAATCTACAGCGGAGTGTATCGGCGTAATGTTGAACCCGAAAACCAACGCTAATTTATGTCCGTTGCCAGCCTGGTTTCCGAAAAATATGATGATCAGATACGCTCCGCTGCAAACATGGAAAGCGAGTCAGCCGCCGCAAGCCACCTCATTGGCTGTAATGAATTGTATAACCAATGAAATAGAAGGATATATTTTTTATGACATTGTCACGGATAAATGCGTGACTGATCTGCGTTTTAGCCGCCATATTTAATCTCCCGCATTAAACAACATTTTCGCGTATTTAAGTGTAAATACTGAAGTTTTGCCGTAAAAATGGATAATATTCCTACAGCACATAACAGAAATTATGCACGGAGAAGAATTTATCGCTGACATCATAATAAAGGTAGGATATGCGATTATTTCCGTTGACTGGCGATCAGCTGATCGTTCGCGGTATAGCTAAAAGGAGAAATCAAGTTGTTGTTTTTTTTTTTGTTTTTTTTTTTTGACCAAATCAGCATATAAAAATAAATTTTCGGGGTACATGCATAATTTCTTTTTACTATAAGACTAAATATTTATTTATACACTTATAACAGGTGAAAAAACATTAATGCCACGTCCGGGGACAGAACCCGGGCTGTCCGCGTGACAGGGGAACGCTCTACCACGTCGCTATAAAGGCCGGCTTGTATCGTAAGGCAGTACAAGAGTATCATATACCTCTACCCGGTGACACTCTAATGTACAAAATTTCATGGAAAATTTGTTCGATGTTATGCACTTTGTCTCGGACCTGCGTTTAAACAGGTTTTGTCTGGCCCGCGATTTTGCATACATGATAAAAAATGCATAAAATGCTTAAGCTCGTTTCATAGGTAACACCTATTTATTTCATATGGCAAAAGTGTGGCAAAAGTGAAGCTAAGTCTTCGTCTATTTCCGAGTGACTTTCAACTTATTAATATCTGGTTATCTTTAATGATATATTCTATCACGAATGTCGGTAGTGTCAATTATGTTTGGGCCACGCCATGCAAAAACGTGTCTCCTTGTATATGCGGACAGCAAAGGCTCAGATCAGCCTGCGTGTCCGCAGTCTGACCAGGGCCATCACTGTGCGCTAACAATATCGGAATGCAACAGAATGTGTGAATGGAGAGAAAACGACAGGTTGATACTTTGTGCATGCGAAGAATAATATGGATCCGCGCATTTTTACCATGTTCGAAGGCACGTTTTCGCTTGATGCAGCAAATATGTAGTCTGGAATCAGAATATTAATAACTTTCCTGATGTAGTATAGCATTATATATAAAGTGCCTTTATGTTTCAGATCTGTAATAGCAGAGTGTTGCAGTACCTATTATGTAAAAGTGTGTAGATCCACTGAGATCTGAATTTTGAGGCGTCTGGTTTGCTTAAAGCAATATTGTTATTGACGAACAATCATGATAATAAGTGCGTCCAAAGGGAACTGCGAAGCAGTTCCTCCACGGTTTGGCGTGCAGACGCACTACTATAGACTACCTATGTGACCAGTAATGTGTGAGACCAAAAATGTGATGGTCCAATAAACGCTTGGGTGGTTCGGTGCTTATCCTACAAAACAATAAGCGTTCCATGATTTGGCAGAGACTATTGATACGGCGGCCGTGCCGATAATAGCAGCAGCCAATAACGCTAAGTATTCCAATTGCAAGGGTTTGAATCACGAGACTTATGACGTCAGCCTACAAAATTTCCGATCGTCGCCATTTTTAATTTTGTCTCCAGTTCGAATTTTATTTCTATCCATCCCCTTCCCCCCACCCCCACCCCTTTACAAGCTAAGCATGATTCGTTTTGTGCATAAGGTACACTTTGATGTAGATTTTTAGATAGTTCATAGACTTTACATTCTTTCTGCGTGACAATCTTAAAAAATGGCGACACAAGTAAGCGAATGATAGTATATTGTCGTTGTACCTGCCATCGGCATACACTAGTTTTCGGTATTCGGAAAGCATGGCCCCCGCCAATCGGGGCCCGCGAAATTGATGGCTTGCCTGAAGCCTCCATGGTAGAGCTGCTAGTAACTAAGCAGGACCCGAATCCATGTGATCAGGTCGGGTAAAAAACCCACAAATTTGGGGGTAATGTCTCTGAACTACTGAAATATTGTTGACTTGGACGTTATATCGCAATTCATGCAGTGGATTAGAAGTCAAGCGTGGTCCGAAATCAAATTCAGTTAGATCTGGCAAACCCACCTATGAAGCATGTGATAGCATGTGATGATAATTTGGACACACGGATATAGGTAGCATCTATTAAATTCATATTATGTTTCATAATCAGACAGTTAGCTATAAACTATTATGTGTCATTTCCTGGGCCCGGTTGTTCAAAGCTAACGACGTCGTTAGTTAACGATTCGTTAAAATTTACATCGAGTGATACGCAAATACGCTGAAATTTTTTGCTGAAAAAATGTGAATAGCTTTTGCAGTGCAAAAGCTACTCACATTTTTTCAGCAAAAAATATCAAAATATTGTGTATTGAATCCGCTAAAACAGTTAACGAAATGACCCTTAACGAGCTCGTTAAGCTAACGACGCTTTGAACAACTGGGCCCTGGTGTCTTGTTTGGTTTCACTATTTGTCAGATTTTTTGCAGACGCTGGACATTATTAGGTTATCAGAACTTAATTAAAATATTTATTTTATTAAGACAGTCTACATAGCGGCTTCTTGTAGCTAAATAAAGCTTTTACGTTTACAGGACGATGCAAAGATATACAATTAGAAGCATAATTACAGTTTTCCATAGACCCATCATAACGTTTCTGTTCGAATTCTGGCTCTCAGAATATTTATTGACTTCCAAATGTGGTATAACATTAACGGATAGCCAGAATCAGAATCAGAATATTTTACTGGTGACACATCAATATATATTCATTCACCAGAGCCAGTTATTGCAAAGAATATTATAGATACAGGGGAGGAGTGCATTTCAATCCATAATGGTGTCTGGGAAGAAACTGTACCTGTAAATATCAGTTCCAGTATGTAGTAATTGAAATGCCATTGGGTGTTGATTCTTACTGCGCCTATTTGGGGATTGAAGGTCATCACGTTATACTAGCTCTATCGTTCAGACTTCTGAATAGCAATATGAGTTTACTATCTTTGCGGCTCTTGTTAAGAGACTCTCACCCTAACTTTTCAAGAATACTAATCCAATTTCAAAGCTGTAGTTACCAGTCACAGACCTAGCTGCACGACTCTGAACAATTTTCCAATTCTTCCTGGACAACTGTTCATTTTGGGTCCCAAACAGGGCTAGCATACCGCAGGACTGGTCGCACCAACCTCTTGTATGCCATATCAATAATTTCTTGAGGGCATGGCGATAGGTTACGTTTCAAGAAACCAAGAGTTCTGTTTGCTTTTGTGCAAACATTGTTTAAATGAGTATTCAATTTCAAATCCTAACAAATTGTCACATCAAGGTATTTAATATTATCCACATTTTCGAGGACTTTTCCCTCAGGAGTAAACTGCATTGATCTTTTTTCATCCGCTTCCTAGTAAGCTACATCATGTTACATTTCACAGGCTGAAATATCATACGCCATTTCCTGACCCATTTGCCCAGTTGATCAATATCCTTTTGGAGTTTCAATGTGTCTTCAATGCTATCAGTCTGACAATAGCAGATACAGTCATCAGCAAACAAACAAACCTGAGACTCTATTCCAACCACGATGTCATTAACATACAAGGAAACCAACAGTGGGCCTAGAACAGTGCCCCATGGCACATCAGACAAAACAAGTGTTCATTGCAATTTTGCACCATTAACTACAACCTTTTGTTGCCTTTTGCACAAGAAAGAATCAATCCGTACTTAAGTTTTTCCACTTATGCCATATTCATGTTTGCATTTCAAAAGTTCATGAGGCGGTGTGTCAAAGGCCTTCTCGAAGTCCAATATGAATGTATTTATTTAACCTCCTGCATCCAAAACGTAAGCCCAGTCATTTATTAATATGAGTTTCACAGCTTCAATTCTTCCTGAGAGCATGCTGCCTATCAGATAGAAGCTTGTGTTCATCAAGATGAGCCATAATATTTGTACATGCTATGTGTTCAAGCATCATGCAAAGAATGCATGTCAATGACACTGGACAATATTTACTTGGTAAAGCTTTGTCGCCTTTCTTTTAAGGTGGACATATGTTAGTCAAAAACCTCACCCGTATCAAGAGATGTTGGAACAAATAAGCACACAGGACCGAGTTTACTGCAAGTTATTTAAAGCCTTTTAGGGACCCAAGCTTTTCATTATCTGTATGCCATCTTCATTTGAAACGTGAATGTCGCTCAAAGGCGGAATTGACTTCTCAAGTAGAGGGACCTCACTTCCCTCCCAGAGGAAGATATTGACCTTCCCAAACTGTACTGGATTCCTAAACTTCACAAGAATCCGTACAAGCAGAGATATATTGCGGATTCGGCTAAGTGCTCAACAAAGCCTCTTTCTCAGATTCTAACACGAATCCTAACCGCAGTTAAAGAAGGTATTCAGAAGTATTGTGACACTGCATATGCCAGAAGTGGTGTTTATCAGATGTGGATCCCGAAAAACGCCAAAGAGCTTTTACATAACCTAAAGGCACAATCTCTAATTCCGTCAACAGTATAAAATCTTAAGATTTCTCAACTCTTTACACTACTATTCCTCATAATAAATTGAAATCGAAATTAAAGGAAATTATCAACCAGTGTTAGGTACCATGACCGCAACTACTTTCCGAAGTTTTTGAATATACATCTGTAAACTGACCATTGAACTCCTCAGACTTTTCAGTTTCAGCAAAACCACTACTATTTCTCCTTTTGAGATGAGGGATACCCTAATTGTCTCTCCTCTGATTGTTGGTATAATCTATAGAAGTCTTTGGGGGTTAACCTTAATGTCACCAACAAATATGTTAACATAAAAATCATTATGTTTCTTGATATCAGCTTTGATTCCCTGTTTCAGTTCCTGAAACATAGATCTAAGTTTAGTACTGCCAGATTTTTTTTTTTTTTTTTTTTTTTTTTTTTTTTGTGCATGCGTTTTACGTTTTATTACTTTTTCGAATCTTTCTTTTACTTTCAGATGTACTCCAAGGGCCTTAGATTAACCAACTACATTATAGAAAAGAAGGTGCCGTCAGCATTTTTTGGCACTATAATACTTTAGAAAGTTGTTATGCATCCACATTTTGCTGAAAACAAGTATTTAAAAAAGACTTTACCAGGTCTGTGCGTTCACCTATAGCATAATCTAAATTTGGTAAATTAATCTATTATCCGACTCTGCAATAAAACAAAAACAATTAACAAAATATATATGCTACCTAAAATCGATGTACAAACCAATCAGTCTCAATATTGTATTATATCATTATCCAATCAAAGAAGTTGTTTCTATGAGATTGTAGCCATTGGTTTCCGTACTTTTGCTGATTCCTTTCTTCACTAGCTAATTGGTACCTGCTCCCACTTAACGACAACACGCAATGTATTCCCGGATTTACAACAGTTCCGTTCATCGAATACAGTCAGTTTGTATCATTATATCAGAACATCTCCATGCATCTGTCGAATACAGTAGATAGCTTTACACTAGCATTTAAGAAGCAAAATATTTCTAATAAAAATCGAAGTAGTTGTGTTATGTGTTATATCTAAGTTGAATTCAAAAATAAAAGAAAGTAATAAAATGTTTAATATTCTATCATACACATCTGTATTTTTGAATCTTGGCTGCGTTCAGGAAAGCAGACCGAGCGTTTTTCGCAAACTTTTTTTTCTTGTATTCTATAAACAGTTATTCGTAAACCCGTCTCAAGTGATTCATATTAAAGTGAATCCTTTCTTCACGTTTACATTATGTGATGTTATGTCGAATAGATACTATCAGTATTTATCAGTATATATAAGTTCGCATAAAAACGTTTTCTTGTTTTTATCACAAATAATCATACATTAACATTATTATTATTAGTCGCGCTAAAATACAATTAAAGATATAATTCGCGGGCACTTGCTACTGACAAAACGGAAAGTTTGACACCGATCGGGTACTCTTTGCTTTACTGAACGCAGCCCCGGACCAATGCGTTAAACACAACCTATTGCGACTAGCTGCGGGAGATAACACGATGCAATTCTCCGTTAACACATAAGTCTTGCTTTCGAAAAAACTTTAAACGATTTCGATCTGTGGTATTCAAATGTGAATACACTTAGTTAGGATCAAACGTACCAGCAAAACCTGCTAAAACCACCATACAATTACATAGTATAAATTGCGAGGGCAAACAATAAATCCTGAAAATACTTCTCCGGAGCTGAAGTTTGATCAGGGACTACATGTTTGCCACGCCGCAATCACTGCGACACATCTTTATATACTTAATCATTTTGTTCAGTATCTAAAATATGTAAAATGCGGTTAAGCATTAAGTGTCCAAATATTGGGATGATCAAGGTATGCGTTTATAATTACAACACAGTCTTTCGCTCTCTTTTTAGAGGCTAGAAATCGGTAAAACAAAACAAAATGAGAGGACATCGTTTTTCTTTTTAAACTTTTTATGTCTGAAGCTGTACCGGAAATGGTAGTAAATAGGAGCCGCGATGATGAAAATGTACCGTAATCTATACGTCCAGTGAATATTCACGTCTATGTAAAATATATACTTCTATACCCAGCCTAATGATGCGTGTTTTATCTTTAACTCTTTCGGTGCCAAATTTCAGAGACATTTGTCGTCTGCTTTTTTTTTAAACAAAATATCAATTGATAATAAGTTTATATGCAAAGTTCAAAGACTGAATGTCAAACAGCGTAGATCCTGATCTTGATCTACGCTGTTTGCAAAAACCTGTTATCATAGCCTTTAGCAGTGAACGAGTTAATGCAATTAACTGCGAAGCAATTACTGGACACACCGTGAAGAAGTGCGGCCCATTATTTACCCCGTGTTCAAGAACGGCATCCCTTCTCTCGAAAGCACATTAAGAGGCAAAGCGAAATAATGCACCTTTGAAATGAGCACCCAGCGAAGATTTATATTAGCCAATGCATCAAGGTGTCTGCCGGCGCACACCATATCATTTTTCATGTAAAATACTGTGCGGATGTACAGATTGATCTTATGCTTTTCTTGGTGCACGTCGTAAGGAACATTTTTTCCTTGTCACTTTTTGCTGGTACAGTCGCCCTGCTTTAAACCGACACGCAGTACAACGACAAAACTCGTTATAATGATATTTTGAGTGGCACGAAACCTTTACTTAAGAGATGAGTTGTCAGGAATTATGCAAGAACATTGTATTTGACATCTTAAGAAACATATGTTTTGGATATTTGTTAGAATGAGGCGATTCAAACAAATATCAAATATCTAAAACATAAATTATGTGAGGAAATAAGAATAAAACAAGAGACTTCTTCCATATGTTTCTTCTCATTAAGGGTTTCATTACAACAGCAAAGTCATTCTAATCGTAACATCTTTGGAAACAAATGCTGTCGTTGTATCGAGATCACTGTACTGCTAATTCCAACTGACCATCTATAGGTTTTCAGAACCATTGTCAAATTTAAAATAGGCAACGTGAACATCGCATACCGTATTAAACCTAATTAGTCGGCTACCTTGTCCAAATTGCTTAACAATTCCATTTGACTAACTGTTGATGCGATTGACCCTGACCATACGCCACGTTTGCGGTATCGGATAACGGTCTACAGTGTTTGCTCAGGTTTGCCAGTCCAAATACTTAAGGTAAGTATAGGTAACTTCATGACGTGGCGTATTATTTGATATAGCAATAGTAGGTAATAATGTTTATGTATTGCCCAGCCTACACACACACACACACACACACACACACACACACACACACACACACAAACACACACACACACACACAGAGTAGCAATATTTTCCTAAATGGAAATGATAAAA
Organism: Anodontia alba; assembly: GCA_964016985.1. Lineage (NCBI taxonomy): Eukaryota > Metazoa > Mollusca > Bivalvia > Lucinida > Lucinidae > Anodontia > Anodontia alba. The sequence goes on along the minus strand of OZ024830.1, from coordinate 39,924,053 downwards.
GTATTACTGAAAGGATATCTGAAATAAACGATCTTGACGAACCAGCCAGTTTCATGCCAATACACTCAAAATCGGACGAAACGTGAGAATTTTAATGATTGAAGATTTAAGAATTGGCTTTATTAGGAAACTGTTTTGAAAAAAGATAAATGGACACTATATTACCATGAATCGTTTATAAAATATGCAAAACCTAAATAAATAGTATTTGCAACTGCAATGGTTGACCTCTACATTTGGATATATAGCTGGAAATACACTGCATGTTCCTGTCAATGCAAAATTGTATTTAATTCTTTGAAACGTTTACAAACTCTGTAAATATTTACAATAACAGTGTCCTTGACAACGATTTTGAAATATTTAAACGGCGGAGACTGCTTAGTTTTTGTTTCCGACTTTGATCTCCTTTGCACCCTAATGCATAGCTTGTCAAGATCTTGTCGCTCAGGTTTACACAGTGACAAGACTGCCTGTTACTGTAAAAGAAAATTCAACAACTTGATATTAACAAATTGGCCATTCATTTCAGCATCGGCGTTGTCCTTGAAAATTTACAAAAAATGAGATATACAAGTTATGGACTACACCATCATTTTCGTAAAATATACAATCATTACGAAAACACGCCTATTCAAATAAATAGAAAATTTAACTCCAAAAACTGTAAATTTTCACATAAAAACTCTAATATTTCAGCTCAAAACATAGATTGTGGGTACTCGTTAGAACCGCCTCGGCGAGGCGGTTCTAACGAGTACCCACAATCTTTGTTTTTGAGCAGAAATAAGAATAATAATGTATACCCCTGTAAACCCCAGTTTTACTATATAAAAGTGGGGTTTAAGGGGGTCAACATTATATAGGTATGTTTTCGTGATGGAAAGTTCGTAATTGTCGCAGATCAGATTTTGATCGACATTCCATATAAACCTCGTTGTTACTATGTTTTTTGGTATAGTTTAAAGACTATTTCGTCTTCGCAAATTCTGTCAAGAGACTGACCACATGTAACTTCTTCCATATTTGTCCTACATACTGTAATTCCCCAATTAGTACTACCTTTGGTACATTCTAAAAGTGATCTTATTAATGGGCTGGTCTTGTTATTAAATGCTGAAATGTAGAATATAGACTTTTTTCCAACCAAACTGTACTGACATTGTTATGCTTCTTTCTCCACATGAAACGTGTTAAGGTACTCATTAGAAGCTCCTCGCCAAGGCGCTTCTATCGAGTACCACAACATACGTTTATATGCAGATTTCCCCTTTACCCTGAAGCTATGTAGAATAATAAAAAAAAAATCATGTGGGACTGGCAAAAGCTGATCCTAATAGCGGAGTGGTTTTATTTTCGAATGGTCGTAACACAGGAATTTTACTGTATTTATTTTCTCTCCTTACCACACCTATCCTTATATTTAAGCTGACCGATTCCATTACATATCTAAAATGGCGAACAGATATTGTTCAAACTACTGCGTAGGAGCAATTCGCTCTGGATGCTATTTGCTCATTGCCTTTTGCTCGAATATTTATTTGGATTAAACAAGACACCCTAATTATTTGAACAGTGATGCCTAAGCAAAGAGTTTAGCCTAAGATCAAAATGCATTCAAAGCACCATCTTGATTAGGATATGCATATTTGCCGTTTAGGCAACATAAATTTTTTATACCATCACGAAAACATGCCTATATAATTTTGACCCCCTTAAACCCCACTTTTATATAGCAAAACTGGGGTTTACAGGGGTATACATTATTTTTTCTTATTTCTCGCCGAGGCGGTTCTAACGAGTACCCGCAATCTATGTTTTGAGAAGAAATATGAAAAAATATCAGAATTTCTATCTGAGAATTTTCATTTTTTTGGTAGTAAAATTTTCAGTATATTTGAATAGGCGTGTTTTCGTAATGCATCATCAGATACAATTTCAGGATAGAACGAAAGGGAGTTGAAAGGAAAATAATACATTTTCAAGGGAGGAAATTCTCAAAAATAGTTTGTTTCCTTCTGAAAATGATTCTACTCAGAAAGGAAATACTTTTGTTCCCCTCGAAAGCCAATTATTTTATTTTAGAGTAGACCGCCGTTTAGAAAAGGGCTTGGTGTGCATGGAAATAATTCAAAATGTTGTTTTTGCCTGTAAAATATACGGAACATCTGCCACGTGTATCTACTCCCCCTCAGTAGAATGAATAATAATAGATAGGTACTGTAAGACGTTGTTTTAATGGCTGTCCTGTTTATTATTAGTTTGTATTACGCTATCATTCTTTCACTTGAATGAATATCCGTGAGCTCAACACTCTGTTTCTTCGCTGAACTACAGTCAGATTTACAACAGGATGATCTGAACTTTCTCAGACCCCTTTTAATTTCTGTAGGCACAAGATAAACCACTGGTATTAGCACCATGCTGGCTAGTCGAAACTGATCTAAAGTTAGTTTTAATCTCTGACATACCAACGCACCAAAACTAACAATACATTTATCACTGAGAGGTTCCGAATAAACAAAATAAAATGGCGTCCGCATAACAAGGCATGAAGTCAAACATACACTAATAAAAACAATTATATTTCGCCTTCCGGGCGGTGAGGATTCTGCGGTATTCATGAATGGAGAAACAGCAACTATTATCACAGACGCTAAACATATAGAAACAAGCAAAAGAGGCATGCCGTAAGCTAATATTGTCCACACGACTTGAGCGGTAGTATCGTCGATTTTATAGCACTCCCCAAAATGTTCGACTGACATCGTCAAGCGCAACACGGCAGTGAGCATAATTACAACAAGCCATGGAATGACTATCATGATAGCTGTTAGGAGTGTGTGGGACACACCGTTCAGCATCCGCGGGGAACATAATACAGATGTCTGATACACGCCGAGAATTCCGATTGATACACTTGACATGTAACTAAGGGTATCCGATGCAAAATGAAACAATTTACATGTGACCATGTTCAAACCTAGACCCGTGTAACTTTCCACGAGATGCTGGCCAAGAAATGGACAGACGATTCCACCAAACAGAATATGTATCACAGTCATGTGAATGATTAACCAGTTCCGGAAGTGACGTCGCTGTTTACGACTGGCACAAATGGCGACCACTACAAACACATTCGGCACCAATATGAGTACTGCAAACACGTGGTAGAAGTATCTGAATAATTGTCTTTCCTTGGCCATATCCATGTATAGCATATATCGTCTGTACAAGTCTTCATTGTTATATGTGCCGTTATAAACACCTGCAGACGAAAGATTTCTGTCGCTTGTTGTCATTTTTAAGTTATGGTCACTTCACCTAAAAGACAAAATGAAACTGACAGGCATTTTGTAAATAGACACAGTACAGTGGAACCTCGATAATTCAAAGTCCAAAGGACCAAACAGTTTTGTTTGAATTATTGAAACTTTGAATAATTGAAGGTTAAAATGCATACATATATATAAGTCGGAATTCCAAAATAATTTTAATTTATTGAGGATTTTGAATTGAGTTTTATTTATCGAGGTTGTACTGTATTATGTATCTGTAGCGATATGAACTGTGCGAATAGACAAAACAATTTTAGGGTTTCGAAAGAGTCGCAGCGTCAGAAAACCATTACGAAAACACGCCTATTCAAAAATATTGAACATTTCACCACCAAAAACTGAAAATTTTCAGACAAAAAAAAAATGATATTTTTCATATTTCTGCTCAAAAACATAAATTGTGGGTACTCGTTAGAACCGCCTCGCCGAGGCGGTTCTAACGAGTACCCACAATCTATATTTTGAGCATAAATAAGAAAAATAATGTATACCCCTGTAAATCCCAGTTTTACTATATAAAAGTGGGGTTTAAGGGGTCAAAATTATATAGGCATGTTTTTGTGATGGTACCTTCGGGCGTGTGCGCCCAGTGAAGATTCAAATCAGTCTGCGCATACGCATATTCCACTTAGAATCTTCACTGGGTGCATTTTGGATACCCAAAAATGCAGTGAATCCTCGTGCGGACCACGAACACGCTAATCAGACAAACATGAGTCTTCGTTGGGCGAATTTGTGAAGATACGTTTTCTCACGTTGTGGCTCAAATGAAGCCGCACAATCTGATGAGAACATTTACTACATATCGACATACCAATGACTTTGTAGCGAAGGCCTAGATCATAGTATATTAGCACTAACCCCCATTCCCCCACCCCCGCCCCATGCACCCCCTCAAAAAAAAAAAAAAAAAAAAAAAAAAAAAGTTGCCAAGAAGCATTCATCCACACAATTTCCTACGAACAACCATCAATCGCGCTGGGCCATCGAAACACAGCATCCTTAGTCATTAGGAGATTCCTTCCTGGTAGCGCTTCGCGAAATACACCACAGTTGTTACAATCCGCCAAACAAGACAGTCACATGTAACTGGTCGAAGATGATCGTCATAGTGAACAACAGCGATTGATTCAAAGTAAAACAGCATTGTGAGGATGTAAATCTTTATCGGACCATGATTTCGCATACGTTTTGAAAATATTGCTTTGATTAACCCAGAATATACAAGCATACCGCCCGAAATAGTTTTAACTGGACAAATTTGCAGAAAAAATGGGTTTCCTTTGGTGAAATCTTGTAAATGAACACTTACTCAATAGACTATTTTATAAGGATTGGACGCTTTAAACATTTTATTTTCAAAGGCAGCAACAAAAATTTGTTTTATAAGGATTTCAAAATGAACCTTATCAGAATACCCGCATTGAACAGGAACTATTCTGTGACTTCCTGAACGTTTTCTTGCACTTCGAACGCCTTCTAAAATGGGGACTCTGAAAAGAGTCGACTCTAAAGACATAATTTGCTCTTTCAGTTTAGAATAGACACTTTTACAATGGGAAAATCAATTTTGGTAGAGCTGCCTACCCTGAATGTATACCCATTCACCTAAAACTGCTATTTTGGATACCTTGTGACACCTCTGCATTGCGAAAACATGCCTATTCAAATATATTGAAAATTTTACAACCAAAATAGGAAAATTTACAGATAAAAAATTCTCATATTTCTTTTGCTTCTTCTCAAAACATAAATTTTGGATACTCGTTAGAACCGCCTCAGCGAGGCGGTTCTAACGAGTACCCATTATGTTTTTAGCAAAATAAGAAAAATAATGTATACCCCGAAAACCCCAGTTTTACTATATAAAAGAGGGGTTTAAGGGGATCAAAATAATAAAGGCGCGTTGTCGTGATGGGTTTAAGGATTATTGTGCCAGTGGCGGGCTGATAGCTCGTTCGGCAGAGCATCGGATCGGTAATCCGAAGGTTATGGGTTCGATCCTCGGTACACGGCTGTACACTTTTCTCACCCTATGACATTATGACCTTTCCAAGGTAATGTCACTCGTATGCTCCAGTAATGCTTATTGTAAGTACGGTGATCAACGTAAACAAGATAATATATATAAAGCATACATTAGATTATTCACAAATTAACTAATGAAAGTTATCCTATTTTCTCCAAGTATTCGGACACCGAGGGCTCAGCAAACAGTGCAGATCGGATCAGAATCTCAAGTTTTGTAATTGTTCACAAACCTTAGAATACTCATTGTACTGCATGTGAATTGTTCGTAATTTAGTATAAGTATGGTAAGGAATTAAGAAGATTGATTATTTAAAGAACAACTGTAATTGCGCTACTTATCGTTCAAATCCTAACTAAAATATTCCATCAGATCTACTAATTACCGGTGCAAAATACTTGAAACGATATTTAAAAGCATCACTGTGTAAACATTTGCAATATTGGTCTAAAGTGTTGATTCTCGGTTGACAAAAGACCGGCTATTATCAAGGGCTATAATAAATGATAAAAAGGCTGATGATCAACATACTTGAAATGCATGGTTTATGATTTTGGTGTCTCATTGTCAGGCTGACGAAAGCCTTGCGATTGAAACGTTCCTACAAATCGAGTGGACAGTCGTGAGCCGAAGTGCACGTAAAGTTTGTTTAATCTAATGCGTTGTCTTGCGGACTATTTCATTACTGTTTTCGTGTTACAGCCGCGGTCAGTTTGTGCTCGTTTCGGTGAATTTTGGTCATTTATAAAAATAACGTTTTTCTTTTTTTATTTTTTTTTTATTTTTATTTTTTATTTTTTTTTTTTTTTTTGGGGGGGGGGTGGGGGTGGGGGGGGGCGGGGTGCGGGGGGGACCACGGAATATACCTAAGCCATAGCAGGCCATCACATAATTCTGATGCCAATGCTGCTAATGTTTGAATGAGGGTATCTTATAACCTTAAGGTTTAGATTAGGCTTAATCGAGATTCTCAATCCACGATCTGTCACTCGAAAGTACACAGAATAATTACTCTTTACTCAATATTTCATTATTCATTGGAATAAAACAAACACAATTGCAAGTTATTGTACGAAAATGGTAAATAGATACTTTTGAGTCTGTGCGGTGAAACTATAAAGTAGACACCTGGAAGATAGGACATCTGTGGCGGTAGCATTTAAAGTATGCAGACAGAGGTACATGAATGATGATAACGATGTGCCAGCAGCTTAATGTGTTGTGATTACCCACACAAGTAGAAAAATGCCAACATATATAATTAGAGTAACTACAGCCAAGAACACACTTCAAAGTTACGAATGTTACAGACCATGACATTTTTTTTTTTTTTTTTTTTTTTTTTTTTTTTTTTTTTTGGCATTGAAAGTTCAGTATTCCCCCTATAAAGTAACCGCCAGAAAATATACATTAATTAATAGTTCTCCAGAAACCTATGTAAAATTTAAAATTCTAAAGTGACATTAACGTTTTTCCCACAGAACCTAATAGAAACGTCACCGTATGAAAATATTTGATAAATCACGTCCTCAACGTAAAGCGTGCAAAAGAGCGCTGGCGCTTTTGATGACGTCGAATGTAAACATTTACTGCAAAAATGTTCTTCCAAAACATCGCAAATATGTCGAGTTTCCTTTAAGTATCATGTTAGAATCAAAATAATGTGTTCTCTACTGTGAATTATCGTTGAATAACGCATGTTGGTATCGGATAGATGCGAATATTAATTCACTCCGGCTTCGTCGTCGTAAATTAATATTTTGAAATCTGCCCTCTAACAACATGCGTTATTCGACGATAATTCACAGTAGAGAACAAATTATTTCTTGATTAAAGCTTGTGCGGTGAGAGCCGATGCTTACTGACGAGCTTTATCTGCTTTCTATGCTGAAATCGATACGATTGCCGTTTCCTACTGCTCTACGAGTTAACAAAACTTTATATGAATTCTTACTTATCAATCATGCTAAATGCAAAGTCCCATTTGAGAGGGATCTAAATTCGCGTTTGACGGAGTTGTCTCCCCTGAAACGTTATCCATTACCCTAAAATGTTAAACCTATAATAATAAAAATAATCATATCAACAAGTTATCTTTTGCCTCGATATTATAGTGTATTATACAAGCTATAATCATCACTACTACATGCGTATCCCTTGACTTGTTCCGAAATTTATGTCATTAGGTTTTTGTTGTTTCTATTTTGGTCCAGTGTAATTTCTGTATAATTTCCTTTCAATTTTGGCTTGAAGTTAAATGACAAGAAATTTATAATGATTGCTGAAGATTAAACAATAATCTTCTAAGAAAGTTTAGCATCCCCAAACGGACCTTTAGAAATTGTTAACCCTTGTCCTGCTGAGCCCGGATATACCCTGCCTTTGCAAACAGTGTAGATCCAGATCAGTTGGCATCTGAAGAAGCCAACTGATCTTGATCTGTGCAAACAGTGTAGATCCAGATCAGTTGGCTTCTGAAGAAGCCAACTGATCTGGATCTGCACTGTTTGCCTTTAAGGATGTGAATTACTAGCAACAATCAGGAATAAAGCAATCTGATTGGCTGAAAATTAGAAGTGGGTGTGGCATTTTTTTATTCAGTATGACAAGGGAGCACAGATGAAAATTATATGGAGATAAACAGGAAAGGCCATAATAATGGAATACAACACCGAAAAAGTTAGAATAACAAGGAACGACATCACAGATCAACACACCAACGACAAAAAAAAAAAAAAAAAAAAAAAAAAAAAAAAAATATATATATATATATATGGAGCAATTTCTCCTCTTTTCCACAATAATTTTTTACCCGTTGTCAGATTTCCATATTAAAACAGGGAACAGATTTTCACTTCGAGATAAGGGTTTTTTCTTTTCCACAATATTTTCAATAAACTCTATTTTCAGGAGTCAAATTGCATATTCATTGGTGAAATGTGGTTGTTCGATTGTTCTGCTAATCTGATATGTCGAGGTACGAATATCTTGAAGTAATTCAGAGACTTGGGCTTCGAGGTAATGAAAGTCGACTGTATAGCTGGAATACGAGTAAGGGAGGTGCAGTCATACACCTTAAGGAGAATTTATACACTTCATAGAAAGAAACTCTGTTAGAATTTTTTATTACCCCACTCCCTAGAAAATAAATACATAAATAGAAGAAACACTGCCATTTGAGAAGGGGGTTAGAGCTTTTTGAAAATAACAGAAAATCTACCAAGTATATCCAGTCGTCTTTAAGTTGACAGTAATGAGCGTCAGAATGACAAATTTCATGTGCACACTCTGTGTGTTCACAGATTTGTTTGCACGTGTGCCACGGTTGCTGGTTGCGCGAAATTGCATCGGTTTTCATTTATTCCAGAGCAAAGGGGGGGTGCCTATTTGGGGCTTTTTTGGACCCCTACCAAATCTTTTTATTTTTGGCAGATGAATAGCCCATCATAAGTGCTTTATTATGGTATACCTCTTTTCGCGCACAATTATCCGTTTTTTCGAGCTACAGGCCTTTAAAAGTGGGTGGGGTAACTTAGCATGTCACTATAGTCTATTTTTAAAGTTAATTTTGGTTATTATTTGTGTGTTTTTTACCAATTTTTCTCCTAATGCAGACAGAGGGATGTCTGAAATGATATTTAGGCACATTTTTCAAAACAATATTGCAAGTTTTGAAGATTAAATGTATTTACCAAACGTTAAGATACATTTGCTTATTTTTACCCTTAATCATTAAATATTTTAAAGTGTTTGGTAATATAGGGGACAAACAATGGTGATTCTTGGTCAATACTGGTATTTTTATCAGCACAATTAAACGCAGTGTTGAACTGGTGGACTTGGGCTACATATTATGGTTCAGTGAACTCAGAATTGACAATGGGTGGGGTAATTCAGACGATGATTTCAGTCACTATTGAATCACCTTACCAATAGATCAAAATCATGTTATCTTGATACCATTTATACCATGCCCCAGCACAGTAGCATATCCTGTCATATAGATCTTATATGAGCCAACCCCTATAGTTCACTTGGCACCTCAGTTGAAACTCACATTCAACTGAGGTGCCAAGTGACTTATAGGGGTTGGCTCATATAAGATTTATATGACAGGATATGCTACTGTGCTGGGGCATGGTATAAATGGTATCAAGATAACATGATTTTGATCTATTGGTAAGGTGATTCAATAGTGACTGAAATCATCGTCTGAATTACCCCACCCATTGTCAATTCTGAGTTCACTGAACCATAATATGTAGCCCAAGTCCACCACTTCTACACTGCGTTTAATTGTGCTGATAAAAATACTAGTATTGACCAAGAATCACCATTGTTTGTCCCCCTATATTACCAAACACTTTAAAATATTTAATGATTAAGGGTAAAAATAAGCAAATGTATCTTAACGTTTGGTAAATACATTTAATCTTCAAAACTTGCAATATTGTTTTGAAAAATGTGCCTAAATATCATTTCAGACATCCCTCTGTCTGCATTAGGAGAAAAATTGGTAAAATAACACACAAATAATAACCAAAATTAACTTTAAAAATAGACTATAGTGACATGCTAAGTTACCCCACCCACTTTTAAAGGCCTGTAGCTCGAAAAAACGGATAATTGTGCGCGAAAAGAGGTATACCATAATAAAGCACTTATGATGGGCTATTCATCTGCCAAAAATAAAAAGATTTGGTAGGGGTCCAAAAAAGCCCCAAATAGGCACCCCCCCTTTGTTTAACTGACCTACTTGCATATCGTAAAGTCTGTAACTACAAACTTTTGTATTGTTGACAACACGGTTGCCTTCAAGCAGCAGACAGCCGCCTGCAGACAGTAAGTGGCGTTTGACATATAATGCTTTATTAAATGTTATAACGCATTGAAACCTTACGCCAGGCACGGTATAACAGGGATTTCAATTGGCATTTATATATTGCCACGGTTTGTTCCTTAGGAGAAATCATTGAGAGATCTTTGTCTGCATCCCGTTTTGTTCGAAGCACTATAACTGAAGAGCTGTTAAGGAGTAGTTGGTGATAAATCTTGAGATATTTCTTCTTATTTTTCTATTAGAATATATATATATATATATATATATACATATATATACATATATATATATATATATATATATATATATATATATATATATATATATATATATATTCTAAAAGGAATGACTCTTGAGAGCAATGAACATACATACACAGAAAAGAGGCAGTGTCAAGTTTTCTGGACCAGACTAGCTAGTTTCGGCTGTTTGTGTTTCATCAGTGACCATCATGAATATTTTCACAATTTCTGGAATGAAAGTTTGCTTGTTAAAGTATACAATATAATAACAATTACACGTGATACTTTGGTTCTGGTAACCTTATGTTTTCCAACATTAATCAAAAAGTGTTACAATGCGGTTTTATTCAGATTTGGTGCAATATTTACTCTAAATGTTTATACAGCTTGAATATGAATGTCCTAAGATGTCGACCAACTAACTATGCTGATTTGTCGACAAGCTCTCGGATGAAAGGCACTATGTATCGTAGTTAGATGCCGCGTTCTGCGGCTTCTGATTACATTTTTAAGCAGGTGGAGGGGCAAACAAAATTGTTTCATATGAAGAGACGTAATAAAACCGAGTGTCCGATTTTCGTTCTTTTAGTGTACTTTGTTTCCAAAAGCAATCTGCTATTTTCTTGTTATTCTGATCTGGGTAATATTTTTAGCTCAGGCATAACTATATTTACTCTAGAAATTTTTCGGACACTTCACCCGCTTACCACACTTGTCCTATAAATTTAATTCCGTTTTACTACTATTGGTGTGTGTAAACACCTGCTGGATGATTGGTAAATGGTGTAGAGCCTTATACCAAACCAGATTAACCAGACCCAGCAAACAAACAAAAAGAATGAATGAAAGAAAGAAAGAAAAACAACAAACCCAAAACATTAATCAAGATCAGAAACGAAACCTCCCCCCCCCCCCCGTCCCCGCCCCCACCAACTATATGTAGCAGCCGCGGAGCATCGCAAAGAACGAACAACAAAAGGAACCGTACACGCCTCAGAACAGTCATTAGAAAACATTGTATGGGGTTTACATTGATTTTACTGGCACCAAACCATCACTCTGAGGTCTGATGTTGTGAACAGTTCAAAAAGTTATTCGGCTCACATGAAGGTTAACTCGTGCAGTGAATCAAAAAAGAAAAAAACGACAAAAAAAAAAAAAAAAAAAAAAAAAAAAAAAAAAACACACAAAACAAACCACCAAAAAACATGTAAATCAAATTAAACCACTGCGATGAAACCTGACTGACTGCTAGTGGCACCACTAACCATCACCTTTGTTTAATCACAATGATTTATTTAATTAGATTTACTATTTTTCTGCCATGGTTCTGGCACTGAATGCATTAAGGCTGAATGAATGTGCAGGTTGATCCATATTACACATTCACCATTTCTGTTTTGCCCCAGGTGTTTTTGCATGACACGACTTTGTCATTAATAGACATCCTGTAGATATTAGACAAGTGGACAATTTGTAGGAGACTCACGCCAGGAATACAAGTTATTCCAATAGCACTGTACAAAAAGCAATTTGCTGTTGAATGGACAAATATAGGAGGATTTGATGAGAAGAAAATAATTTTCTTATCTGTCAGTGTATGTAGGAAAATTACTTCTATTCAGCGAGATCTGAACACGTTCTTACTAAATAGTTCAATAAAAGTTGAGTTTCTACGGATAATAGAAGCCACCGTATGCCACCAGCGTAGAATCTGATCGTCTGGCGCATTTGCATAGTGAAATCCGATTCCAAATCGGTCGCTTACGTAATATAAGTGCCTTAAATAAGTCACTGGCGACCATCGTAGACACTGATCAAACTGCGCAAGTATGCAAGTTGGTATGATCTGTGTTGCATTTGTCATAAGGTCAATTTTCTTTATGGAGGATCTCAAATGTTTGTCTTTGTCCGCCAATCCACTGCTGACCTTTTACGTTTTCCATAGGGCAATGGAGATCAATGATTAGAGGAAAAACAACAAGTTATGTTTTAGAAGATATTATAGCATAAATTCCAAACATCAAAAACAGGCTAACTTAACGGTAATGGATAAACCTCCATTGGTAGTCATAGATTGTCAAATAGGTTGTCTGACTTCTGAACAGGTTCTACTCTAAAAGGAATCAACTTTTTTTCGTTATAGTAGACCCCTTTTCAGAATATGCTTATAGGAACGTAATAAGGAAAATACAAAACACGTTGGTTTTTTTTTATTGTTTTTTTTTTCTTGTATTTTTTTTTTTTTTTTTTTTTTTTTTTTTTGTTTTGGAGGGCGGGGATGTAGGGTGGGGGAGTGTTTTCGTTGCAAACAAAATTGCGGAGAATCTACCAAGTGTAGCCGGGTCCCTTACAATTATGAATTCAGTCATTAGGATTCAGCGGTATTTCTAAAAGGTACTTGTTGGCATGTCGATCAACAAACACAATGAAGTGAAATATCTTGGCAATAACAAGATTTTAAATGAAAACTGAGCTCTCAAACTTTGCAAGTAACACGTTAAAGTCAGTCACATTTGTTATCAAAATATCTTATATTCAAATGAAATGCAGTTGCCCCAGTTTAATTAAATGACATTGAACACTGAGTATCAAAGTATTTCTGGAATAAATATAGTTTTAAATAGGTAGGTTGCTCACTTGGCTTCGGAGATAAGTTATGGCTAAGTACTGATCATTATGTAAAAAGGCTTTATAAATCGTGTGGTATATTCTTATTCCTTATGCATTTTTGTGATAAACAAAGATATTTTACTCAATTAGTCCGCAGAATCTTCAAAGTTTCATTGAAAATATTTATAATGTTCTTGAGTATCAGAAGACAAGGAATAAATTCATTCTACAAATAGTATATTATCAAAACAAAAGTCGCTGGAAAACTTTCATTAAATCTAAATTCGCTCAGGTGTCAACATTTAATATTTCAACATAATACGCTATTCCAATAGTTTGACGTAAGAGGTAGAATTATAAATACTGTATCAACAACAACGAAGGCAATCGTCACTTTGGTGAAGTCCTTGCCTGTTCATTAGCACATGCATTGGCTTCTGTTGAACATATTCGATGAACGGGAAGGGCCTGATTATATTGCATGATGAACCGGTAAATCTTGGTCATCGCTGTTTAGATATGACTTATACATGTACTCTTTTAGTCTGACATTGTGAATACCTCATTGGGAGGAGGGAGCTGATTATGTTGCTTTATTGTTGCTTTCTGTAAAAAGGCAGTTTTGTGAAAATTGTCCTTGGCCTATGGATATACATTGTTGACCCCTCCATACGCATTGTCCCCACTGACATGCACACTACGTCTATACTTAAGAAATTATCATACGATATTTCTTTAGTTACAAAATGTACCGGTGTCACACTTGTGAATATATGGAGCAGGTAAAAAACAACAACATAATATGGATATTAGTCTATCGAATGCATGGTTTTATCTCAATCATGGTTTATAGCTATGTTTCGTTTTCTTTAATTGCTTGACGGGGGGACAAGACTATGAAGGTACCGACCTAAGCCTTCCAGTAGGGATTAGATGTCTGATTTTGTTGTGTGTTTGTTCGAGCCACCCGCGGATCAACTAGCGATTTTCTGCAGCTCCGGCTTCCAGCGTCGAAAGTGTTTAGCATGAACTCTCATCCTTATTTCATGGCAGTGCCCAGTTTGATTCATATGTGTTTTTCTATAATTTTTACTAATAGATTTATGAACCACTATGCAAGCCGAACAATCATTTTGTATTTTACAATGTTTGAATCTAGGGTGAAGATTTGGTACCAGTTAAATCGATTTAAATCCCAGGTAGTTTTTACTACTGACATTTTTAAGGCGGTGGTTATGGTTTTGTTTACTCTTAAGAAATTATCGTACGTGATTTCTTCAGTTACCCAATGAACAGGTGTCACACTTGTAAATATATGGAAACGGTAGAAGAAAAAAGATATTACATGGTTATAAATCTATAGACCGTATGGTTTTATCTTATTATGGTTTATGGTTTTGCTTTTTCTCTTTAATTGCTTGACGGTGGGACAGGTCTCAGACTCTATGACGGTGCCGATCTAAAGCTGCATTAGAGATTAAATGTCTGATGTTGTCGTGTTGTTGTTCCAACCATCCCCGGATCAAATGAGGGTTTTCTGTAGCTCTTGCTGCCAGTGTCGGAAGTGTTTACCACGAGCTCTCATCCTTATTTCATCACAGTGTTTAATTGGAGGGTGAAGGTTTGGTACCAGTTAAATCACCGGTAGTTTTTTTTTCCTACTGACCAGTTCAATGCGGTAGTTCGAGTTTTGTTTGCTCTTTGTGTGGTCTTCTGCCTACTACCTGAGATGTTTTGTCATGTATGGCATGCTCGTTTCTTATTGATGTGTTTGGTATACCCTGTCCGGCATTGTGATCACCTCGGTCGGGAAGATTAAGCTGGTTTCTTGGCTTTGGTTTGTGGCATGTGCATCTCTTGCAGAGTTTGTTTGTTCTTCTTTTTTATCATTGTTAGATTATGCTCTGTGATTGTTGCGTCTTCTATTGTTAACGTCTTCTATACTTATGTTTCTATATACATATTAAAAGGGGTAAGATGCTCTTATTGGTTATCCGACATGTTATAAATGAAACAACTTTTGTGACATTCTGTTTGCTTTCATGTACATCAGATTCCTTTTGAAAAGTAGTTTGCTGTTACATGAAATATTTTGGTCACTCCCGTCGCCAGAAAATTCTAACTTTTTGGAGTAGATCCCTAAAGTTAACAAATCGTATTTATAGAGTACAACCGTTTAGTTTAAATATACTTTTCAGAAGAATTATTACACAAAATACATTGTACACAACCAAAGAAGAAATGATCAGTTTGAAACTTGTAAGCTTATATAGCTTATCTAATCGAATTGTGAACACATGGTGAGTGATTTGTATAAAAACTCTAATCAATAGTATATATTGTACATTGCAAGTTACCATATCTGTTATGATAATACCAATCTACTGTAGAACCTGCAATAACTGCTGCAGGCGTGTAAACCTGGGCCCAGTTGTTGGAAACTAATGATGTCGTTAGTTAACGTATCGTTAAAATTTACATCGAGTGATACGCAAATATGCTGAATTTTTTTGCTGAAAAAATGTGAGTTACTCACATTTTTTCAGCAAAAAATATCAGAATATTGTATATTGAATCTGCTAAAATAGTTAACGAAATGACCCTTAACGAGCTCGTTAAGCTAACGACGGTTTGAACAACTGGGCCCTGAAATTTATTATTCCTAACATTAAAGTACAGTACTCTATGGAGTTAGTAACTCCAGCATGTTTTATGCTTGGCATCTCCAAAATGTTTACAGTTTTGTGTATTACTGCATGTCAGTACAACATGTGCTATTCTAATTATGGTTTGTTTTCGACATAAGAATGAGGTGTCATAGGTGTCATTTTAAATTGCAACACGATATTGGATGTACCGGAAATGAAAGCAAAATGATAACAAACAGCTGATGTTGCGATGCAAGGAACAGTCTTTGTAAATAGTACGTAAATATTACCTTTTTCTGTAATCGTATTGTGTATGCAGAGAAGAGTATGTAAGGGTCTGTTAATTTTCCGAGAGATACTAAGTGATTCAGTTTAGGTGAGATTAAACGGCACCAATCTGGTTTCGTTGCATTTGAAATTTTTCTTCGAGATCTTTAAAAAGTCGTTGGCCGATGTTACTGGATCTTCCACAACTAGAAATAAAACAGTATCATCAGCTTAAAATACAAATATTAGAAAGTATATCACTAGCAATGACATTAATATAGACTAGTAAGAGCAAAGATCGTAGAATTGAGCCTTGCGGGACACCTGACAGTACATATATCTTGGACCAATCAGAGCAAAAAGGAGCATGACAGGCAGTTTTCCGTCAGATAAATACTTTAACCATGCTAGAAGAGTGCTAGTCACATCAGCTGCTTCAAGTTCATGTATGAGACCAGCGTGGCATACATGATCAAACGGAATGGTTACATAATAAAACACAACATTTATCTAGTGCCTGGAAGAATATAGTTCATAAAAATATCATAGACTACTGAATCTTACGTTTTAGTTACGGTTACGGTTCTTATTTACATGTTTGATGTCAGAACTGGTCAAAAGTATGGTACAATTTTAGTCAGTTCAGCAGTAGATATGGGTAAAATTGTAGATTTTGAGTTATTGCTTTGGAAATGAAGCAAGGAAGTCATCTGGAGAAAGTCATTGCCTTTACACCGGTCGAAACTTTGTAAATAATAGGCGGTTCTAACGAGTACCCACAATCTATGTTTTTGAGCAGAAATAACAACAATAATGTATACCCCTGTAAACCCCAGTTTTACGATATAAAAGTGGGGTTTAAGGGGGTCAAAATTATATAGGCATGCTTTCGAGATGGATAAGTGCAGCTTTCTTACTACGGGCCGTCGCATTGATATATAACAAAATAAAATGGCTAAGGGCACTTAATACTTGATTTTCACAATTGTATTAGCTAATACGGCGACATAAAATACGAACTACAGCAGGAATTCCATTAGTAAGAAACCGATCCTTTCACTGAGATAATTTCGCTCCAGCTTTCCATCATCCCTGGCATATTTCTACGCTGATAATGTTATTTTATACCAATAACACCAGACAATATACTAAATAAACGTTACTTTTCCGGAGAAGACGTCGAGTCCAGTGCAATTACATACCTTGAATTAGTAATTTATGTCATTCATTAGCTTGGGTTAAATTAACCAGATAAGCGTGAAATTTATACCGTTCATAAAATACCACAGAGGCAATGAAGTGATCGATTGAATTGCCTCCCTTGGCGACATATTGAACTTTCCTCATGGCTGTCAAAGTAGACCGGTTTCTGTTTTACTGGTATTTTAATCCCACATAATATGCTTTTGTTAAACCATCACGAAAACATGCCAATATAATTTTGACCCCCTTAAACCTCACTTTTATATAGTAAAACTGGGGTTTACAGGGGTATACACTATTTTTCTTATTTCTGCTGAAAAACATAGATTGTGGGTACTCGTTAGAGCCCCTCGCCGAGGCGGTTTTAACGAGTACCCACAATCTATGTTTTGAGCAGAAATATGAAAAATATCAGAATCTTTTATCTGAAAATTTTCATTTTTTGGTAGTAAAATTTTCAGTGTATTTGAATAGGCGTGGCTTCGTAATGACTCACCCTAGTAGAAAGAGAAAGCTTTCGTTTTGATTTGGTTGACTAGTAATATCAGTCTCTCCCAGATAAAGGAAAATATATTAGTAGCTATTTTTTGATGAAAGAGTTTAATTTATCTTAAAAAAATGAAATAAAACTCGTAGGTAAGGGGCCAGGGTATTCGTAATGATTTTGTCCAGTTAATTAGGGTATAACTGAGAACATAGGATTTTGTACAAGAAACGTATATATTTTGACAATCTAACAGGCACAGCCAGCTCTGGTCGATGCATATCGGTACTAAATAACACAGCAGACTAATAAAATACACATCTGTATTGCGCCTGTTTGTATTATAATTGTTACTGAAGAAGAATGATAAATTTGGAAACACACCTGATTTCAATTTGTCTTTCTACTTCGTTGGACCATTTATTACATCTGTATAATCGTTTTGGCTCTACAAGGACAACTTAGATAATTTTTCTTCTATCAAAATGTATGTAAATATCCTTAAGCTGGCAGACCAATGTTTTCTCTAAATATACTATCATTTTAGTTGTACTGATTACTAATGACTTAAAACCTTTAACCTTTATACAACATTGAAAAAAGTCCAAACGGGGTGTAAAAGTTTTGTTCCACAAACTAGCCGTGAATGCACAGGCTGACCCGAATCTCCATCAGATACACATATCCAGAGGAACGCTTGCTGATGGTCTGCTCATATTGTATCTGTAACAATAGACCTTTTGAGCCGCAACATGACAAAACCAACAAAATGGATGTGCGCACAGCGAAGACTCCGATCAGCCTGAGCATCCGCCAAATCTGACCACAGCATCACGAAAACACGCCTATATAATGTTGACCCCCTTAAACCCACTTTTATATAGAAAACTGGGGTTTACAGGGGTATTCATTATTTTTGTATTTCTGCCCAAAAACATAGATTGTGTGTACTCGTTAGAACCGCCTCGCCGAGTACCCACAATCTATGTTTTGAGCAGAAATATGAAAACTATCGGAGTTTTTTTATCTGAAAATTTTCTGATTTTGGAGGTGAAATTTTCTATATATTTGAATAGGCGCGTTTTCGTAATGGCCTTCGCAGTGCGCTCAATCGGTAGCTAAGGACCCAAGCTTAATTCATGTGGACAACACAGACTCTGCCAGCCTCGGCAAATGCCCATGCTGTTCTTAGTCTTCGCACGGCGCTCAGTCACATTGTTGGTTTTGTCATGTCGCGGCTCATTTCATGACGGACTGGACAGCTGACACTATGTACTGAGATAAACATGAGAAATGTACATGACGTATATGACGCTTAGGTTCACAGCTATAGGAAATATCAGAAATAGTAGAATATTTGTCCATAATGAACAAACCAACAACAACAAACTTTAACGAAATTGCTGTATTTACCCTAGATATTGGGACACCTTAACTATACTATAATACATACCCTTAAGGTTGAACACTCATTTTCCTACCAATTAATATGTCTGAAAAACTGTTGGAGTAGTGGCAAATAGTTTAAACCATTATATCAGGTGAGCCTGCCTGTTCCACTACTTAGGGTTATTACGGTAGTGTCTTTTTAGGTAGCAAGGAGCCTGGACTCTAAAACGACACTACCCGAACTGCGTTCCTGAACATTAAACCACTGCAACAGGTGTTGGTACACTTATAGTATTAAAACATATAGCTAGCCATTATTTGGGTTTTCTCAGATTTCTCTTAGTGTACATCGTATTATTGCATAAAAAACAGTGTCGCACGTTATAAACAGCCGTGCATTAACCGGTGAAAAGCCGTGTATTAACAAGGCAATTCACGCGCTGTTAATGCACGGCTACGCAAATTTCAATATGATCGTACCGGGGCCACAGATTTGCTGCCGTTACGAGATGTGTACTGCCCGGCCCTAGAACGTGCATAGTCCGTGGAAATTACGTTCGCGGTGAAAAGGCGTAACAAAATAGTGCAAGAAATAACTCGAAATGTAGCAAATGTTTTCAGGTTTTATGCAATAATAGCGATAAAACATGTTTTTTCAATGCATTAATATTCGCCAGGTCCCTTGGGAGGTGTTGGAAACCTCGACCTTCCGGGGCCTGGCGAATGTTAATGTATGAAAAAACATGTTTGATCCCTATATTAATAACTTCTGCTCACCTTAACCTATGATTTCGTCGACTTGAATAATACTTTTTGTTGAAAAGCAGTTTGCAATAAAATACTGCTGAATATATGTGCAATTGCGATTCCATATTTGAATCGCAGAATCGAAGAAATAACATCCGCGCATACAATACGTTTGCCATTTCTAATATACGTTAGTGTGCTGTTGCCTATAGCCTTGTGCAAACCTTTTAATTTGACAAATACAATAAACATAAAATTGTTTACATCTTTTCTATCAAACTATCATTTGGATTTTAATTTAATCTATTATTATTACTTATATTAAATCTACAAACACACTCCTATGATCATTTGCATCAATACGCTTCTCAAATCTCTTAATCATTAGAAAACCCACCTTATAATTATCAGTTATTTACTGTTATTATTATTATAATTATTATATTGCAACCTCACATACTGTATAAATGCCATATATTTTTTACATTCATGTCAGTGTGCTTTAGAAGAACGGCAGGCCGCAGTTTTAATATTTTGTCAAAGAAACCATCTTGCATACTTATTTGTGATCGCAAGTTATCGTTAAGTGCGCATACGGAGATCGTAAAATATCGCTTCGTTTATGTCGATATAGTGCTGATATTATTGGATTGCCGTTCTTTTGAACTACTGAGTTCACACATTGCATGTGAAAATAAAGTTCCGCTTAAAGAGCTATTGGAGTCGTGAGAGATGTTACATGTTTCTATTAACCTCATGAACAGACCCTAATCAAATTGAACCAGCCTTTTTTCCCCTCTCTTTTTCCACATGATCCACTTCTCAGATTAATTTGTGATTACAGCTCATGGTTCGTACTTTGGTATACTGCAGCTGTTATTATTAAAATTGCTGGTCTTTCAAGATATAGAGCTCATAGATTACCATCACGAAAACATACCTATATAAATTTGATCCCCTTAAACCCCAATTTTATATAGTAAAACTGGGGTTTACAGGGGTATACATAATTTTTACATAATTTATTTTTCTTTTTTCTGCTCAAAAACATAGATTGTGGTTACTCGTTAGAACCGCCTCGCCGAGGCGGTTCTAACAAGTACCCACAATCTATGTTTTGAGCAGAAATATGAAAAATATCAGTATTTTTATTTGAAAACTCAGTTTTTGCTGGTGAAATTTTCAATATCTTTGGATAGGCGAGTTTTCGTAATGATATTTTACATGCGCAAATAGTGTTCCGTTAAAAACGGTGCTTCGCAACATTAGCAATGTTGCAGTATCCGATTTTCTCTCATGGAGAGACTCATTAAATCGAGTCTGCTGTAATCAATCTTTTGTTTAGTCCTTTATTGCCAAATGATGCTCCGTTCAGATTAGTTTTATTCCGTATTACTGTTTGTTTGTGTTGAGGTTTTACGGTCCAGTCAACCCAATGGGCTATGTCGAGCGCGTTCAGTTTACACTTTTACTGGGACTTTTCTGTTACCCTTTTTAGTCCTCTAAGCGGTTAACCAGTATTGTGCAGGTTATTCATGCCTATTCAAATATATTAAACATTTTACCACAAAAAGAAAATGAAAATTTTCAGATAAAAAAAAATTCTGATATTCTTCATATTTCTGCTCAAAACATAGATTGTGGTACTCGTGGTACTTGTGGATTGTGGCCTTGGCGAGGCGGTTCTAACGCGTACCCACAATCTATGCTTTTGAGCAGAAAAAAAGAAAAATAATTATACCCCTGTAACCCCAGTTTTACTGTATAAAAGTTGGGTTTAAGGGGGTCAAAATTATAAAGGCATATTTTCGTGAAGAGTGAAATTTTCAATATCTTTGAATAGGCGTGGTTTCGTAATGAAACTCAACGGCACAGTTGTAATAACCGACATGCAAACAAAGAAGAATGGAAAAAGAATAACCGCCTTTGAACAATCAACAGAAAAAAATATTTGGGTTTAAAAACTAGTTTTACACGATCGCTACCTTGCCCTTAACTCTGATAAAGCTCAAAATTACAATTATGAGCTGAGCCAAATAAATGTCAAAACGATTGCCTTTGAAAACAAAAAAAAAAAAAAAAAAAAAAAAAAAAAAAAAAAAACACTACGGATTAGGAAATGGGAGTTTTATTGAGACTCTTCGTAAGCAGTAATGAAGTTTGCAAAACTGCTTACGCCCTCTAGCAGAACTCCATTTTCAAATATACCACAATGGGCCCACTGACCCCAAAGGAAATTAAATATAATCTGCACTATGGTGATGTACGGGGAGACGTTCTACCGCCGCCACAAGGTACTAACCCCAGCTGCCATGTTGTAAAATAAATGTCAAAAAATTTGCCTTTCCTACAAGATGGCATATGTACCCATCAAAAACGAAGCATGTCACTCACTGGGTAACCAAGTATTCTGAAGAAGCCAACTGATCTAGATCTATACTGTTTGCTATTAAGAATGTTGATTTATAGCAATAATCCAGATCACGTAATCTGATTGGCTTAAACTTAGAAGTGGGTGTGGCATCTTAATTCATTCGGCATGACAAGGATTAAACAGATTGAGGAAGGAACCCATATTCGTTCTGAGGCCTGACTCACCATCGTGCAATTAAAAGTAGTTATTAACCAGCATTGAGTTAATATTTAAAACATGCAGTTCGCCACATATCATCAAGTGGAATGAGAAGGGTCTATTCAGGTCCGCGCAGTCTGATCTGAGTCTACGCTGGACGTACATGTCACAATACACATTTTCTCACGTTGTGACACATGCAATGAACCAAATATGTTTAATGCGAAGGGAAACACAGACTTTAAGATTTTGAAAATAAAAATAATTTAGATACAAGTTCTTAAAAGAAACAGATAAAACGCAGGATGATTGCAGCCGAGACCAATTTGAGACAATGGGGTTAAATTTCCCGTAAAAATCAATGATTCTGGAGTGATCAACGAGAGTCTCACTGATTCAAATCACTTTAACCGAACACATCAAGAAAATGACTCAATAAATTGAAGGCTTGCAAAATACATGTATTTGCAACTTGTGAAAAATATTTATGCTACAAGAAAAATATTTATGCCATAAGCGGATACATGTAAACCACTGTCAAGCTCAGCCTGTACATTCAAACCGTCCGATAAGGAACTGGATTGCCTAGTTACAAAATCAATGGATAACAGAGAATGTGATGCGAACGCAAGAAGAGGGCCCTTATGCAATTACGGACAAAGAAGGTCCTGATCAGCCTGCGCAATTGCGCAGGCTGATCAGGAACTTCGTTGTCCGATTACAGAATCAGTATATACTGTAGTCTATGTCGATAAAAAGAGAATATCCAGATCAGATTGCACCGATGCGCACGCTCATCGGGACCTTCGCTGTTTGCATATGGCATAAGGGCCTTTTTACCACGTCGAGCATCATATATCGGCGCAAGACGCCTCTTAACATACTGTGCGGAGAAATATGTTGATCTGTGCCATTACTATTTGCATATGGCTATGCGCTACTTAAAGCGATTACATAAACTTGGTAGAGACGTTTCGCCGTTTTCGCCAAGCAAGTCTACTTTATTTGTGATTTCGTGTTTGTTTTTCTGAACGTCGAGACTCTTCTTAAATGTGTCAATTCTAAAAACAAAAAATAAAATAAATAAATAAATAGATAAATAAATTGTTCTCTTTAGAGTAGACTCTTTTTTTTCAGAAGGGAGGCCAAAACATTGCCTCTGAAAGTACATTGAGCCCTTGTTGCATCGACAGCATTTGTTTTATTCTAACTTCATCATAGAGCATTATGTTTTGGATATTTGTTAGAATCACCTCACTAAGGTGATTCTAACAAATATCCAAAACAGGTGTGGCTTGAAGTTTTAATGCAATATTCTTGCATAATTTCTCAACTGTCACCTCTTGAGCGAAAGTTTCGTGACATTCAAATTGCCACTGCAACGAATTTTGTCATTGTATCGGGTGTCGGTATAAAGATGGTTATATATCCATTCCCCTTAATTTCCATTAATCGAATAGGATCCTTAATGATATAAGACTATCCGATTGTGCGAATGTCTGTCCGAGTCAATCAATTTATAGTTAATACGAGTTGGGTACTGTAGAAGCATGTTCCACAAACCTT
Source organism: Anodontia alba (assembly GCA_964016985.1). Lineage (NCBI taxonomy): Eukaryota > Metazoa > Mollusca > Bivalvia > Lucinida > Lucinidae > Anodontia > Anodontia alba. The sequence continues at coordinate 39,900,115 of OZ024830.1, read as the reverse complement.
AGAAAAGTCAAAACACCCAACCCATTAATATCGCCTCCGAATTACGGAAACACGCCTATTCAAATATATTGAAAATTTTACAACCAAAAAAGAAAAATGTTTTGATAAAAATTCAGATATGTTTCATATTTCTTTTCAAAAAATAGATTGTGGATACTCGTTAGAAGGCGGTTCTAACGAGTTCCTACAATCTATGTTTTTGAGCAGAAATAAGAAAATATTGTATACCCCTGTAAACTCCAGTTTTACTATATAAAAGTGGGGTTTAAGGGGGTCAAAATTATATAGATATGTTTTCATGATGGAATGGGGGTACTCTTAAAGGAAAGACCCTTGCCTTTCAGAGCAGCCCGTATGATAAAAGAAGACATTATCTCATGGTAGGTGATCTCTTTATTGCATGTTTTTTTTTCCAGACGCACATGCGTAATGCGCGTAATGAGTGCTACCTCTATGTTAATAGACATACGGACGGATGGAAGGGAAAATACGACCAAAGCAGCATGCCGCAATCAGTTTCTCCGAAATAGGGGCATCACAAGACCGTTCTGCAGGTCAGTTTTGTCTTTAACGAAATGCACTTTTGTCTGAAACCCGCATTTTGATTTATAACAGCGCAGTATATAACATTCAGTCGACTCTCGTTATCTCGAAGTCCAAGGGACTATCTGAAACACTTCGAAATATCCGTACCTCGACATATCAGATTTGCTGAACTGATGAAAACATTAGATCGAACAACCACATTTAACAAAATATGTAATTGAACTCCTGAAGTTAGAGATTTATTGAAAATATTGTGGAAAAGATGAGAAAGGAGCAATTTCTCCTCTTTTCCACAATAATTTTGTTATCTGTTATTAGATTTCCGTGTTAAAACAGGGACCAGATTTTCACTTCGAGATACGTGGTTATTTGAGATAAGCGAGGTCGAGATAACGAGAGTCGACTGTATTTTATGAATATACTTCTACTGCTGTACTTGCGTTTTCTTAAGTTTAATATGGGTACATAAAACCAAGCTGATGTTTAGCACGCATGTACTAAGCAGTATGATGGCTAATCGTGTTAGAGAAATGCAAGTGACAGCGCTATACAATTAGCTTGCTGGTAAAATATCTAATCAGATTTACAGACGTTGTCAATGTCCGTTCAAAACACTCCCTAAGCTGGATGTTTGACGCGGCAGTACATATGTTTATAAAGTTAGTGCGCATGTTTTACGAAAATGTAACGTGCTTTTCGTTAAGCTCATTCAAGTACAGCCGATTGCCGAACATTGGATATGAACTTAAGCGAGATGACCAAAGAGAGAGAGAGAGAGAGAGCGAGAGAGAGAGAGAGAGAGAGAGAGAGAGAGAGAGAGAGAGAGAGATCTAAGTGGAAATATGCCATCTGGGGCTCAAATCTCTATGAAAGACCATTTTTAATGGGGAAAAAAGGTGAGGCTACTCTTAACTCGTTCACTGCCACAGGCGATAATAATAGGTTTTTGCAAACAGCGAATGAGACGTCTCATCGTGGTCTACGCTGTTTGACATTCAGTGTTTCAATTTTACATATAAACTTCTTTCCAATTGACAATTTGTTAAAACAAAAACATAGCAGACGACATATATGGTCTAAAATTTTACGCCGAAAGCGTTTAAGGGACGATTATATCCCAGTGGGAGGCAAACACTTTCCAGTAAGGAATCTCGGATGGAGGAGTGGCTATTAGTCATGATATACTATAGAATATTAATCCATTTAAGTGTAAATCACAAATGCAGCGGACGACACTTTGACGTTTTGTTTATTTTTTAGGAGAAAAGGCATTTAATTTGCTTCACTAAAGCTGGTTAAGTGCTGTGTGGCTGACGTAAACCGACTACCCGTACTTTACCATAGTGCAGATTATATGGTCCTTTCCTTTGGGATCACTAAGACAATTCTGGTTAGTTTGAAAACTGAACACCGCTTATGCCGGTACTAGAGGGCGTATGCGGCCCCTTATTACGCAAACACGCCTATTCAAATACATTGAAAAATTCACCACCAAAACTGAAAGTTTTCAAATAAAAATTCTGATAGTTTTCATATTTCTGCTCAGAAACATAGATTGTGGGTACTCGGTAGAACCGCCTCGCAGAGGCGGTTCTACCGTGTACCCACTATCTATGCTTTTGGGTTTTGAGCAGAAATAAGAAAAATAATGAATACCCGTGTTAACCCTATTTTTACTGTATAAAAGTGGGGTTAAAGGGGGAGGGGCGTCAAAATTATATCTATTAGGTATGTTTTCGTGATGTTGAACTGTTTTGCTGCATGTTAAGAGACTTAATAAAACCGTGTTTCCGAATTTTATTCCTTTTTATATTTTTTGTTACCAAACGCAATTTTTAGGTTTTGTATTTCACATGTCATGTGAATCTCTGCCGAGTCTTATTTTCTCTGAAAAAATAAACAAAAATCAATTTTAGGATGTCGTCTGCTAGGTTAGATTTCTAACTATTCAAGGGATCAATAAACACGTTTGATTTTCGATTCCCTGGTGTCTTCAGCTGATAAAAAAACAAACAAAATACAAAAAAAAAAAAAAAAAAAAAAAAAAAAAAAAAATAATTGTCTTCTTGGTATCAATATTAGGGCATGACAGATCCGATGCTGCCAACTTAGTGATAGTCCCGACCAACATTGGCCTGGCCCACCCATCACGAAAACACGCCTGTATAATTTTGACCCCCTCAAACCCCACTTTTATATAGTAAAAATGGGGTTTACAGGGGTATATATTATTTTTCTTTTTTCTGCATAAAAACATAGATTGTGGGTACTCAATAAAACCGCCTCGTCGAGGCGGTTCTAACGGGTACCCACAATCTATGTTTTGAGTAGAAATAGGAAAAATATCAGAGTTTTTCATCTGAAAATTTTCAGTTTTTGGAGATGAAATTTTCTATATATTTGTATAGGCGTGTTTTCGTAATGCGTAGATCCACAAGTGGTTTTTATTTTGATGCTGTTGCCAGTGTATACTCTTTGGTTTGCCATGGAACTCATCTTTATTTCATCGCAGTAATTTTAATGTGATTTAATTGTCTCTCTGTAATGTTACTCTGATTTAGTTAGGAAGCCTCTACGAGAACTGCATAATTTTTATGTACTTCGAATGATGTCGGAATTTAGACAGAAGATAGGAAGATATGCTCCTAATAAACAGCTATAATATTCACCCACTCTACCTCGAGTGTATTGATTTGCTCAAACTGCAGACCGTTCTGAAAGTTATGATATTGCTCGTTCATTGTATTACTACTTTCTGTCCTCGAGTTCGGGGAAGAGGGATTTTGTCACTTGGCTAGTCGCGTACCTAGTAATACATGTATTATGTAGTCCAGCTGCGGATATTCCTGTCTGTTCGCTCTTCCTCTCTGTTATCGGAGGTTAATGGCGATCTTTTGATTGTGGATTTTCTGAACATCATATCTTTGTTTCATTTCTCATTCTTTCTTTTTACATGGTTCCTTTGTCCTAATTTACAACATAATAATAAATAGAACATGTGTTCTGATGCTGCCTCAGTCAAACTAATTCTTTATGTTACGCTTCATAAAACAGTCGAGACAAGTCTCACATTATTTGTGAAAATTACCAAAAGCCGGAAAATGATATAGAGCTATTATGCAACAAAATGAGATTTTTATCAATATAGGGATCAAACATGGTTTTTCAAGCATTAACAATCACCAGGTCCCGTGGGACGTATTGAAAACCGAGGCCGGAGGCCGCGATTTTCAACACTTCTCAAGGGACCTGGCGAATGTTAATGCAAAAACATGTTCGATCGCGATTATTGCATAAAAAAATGAAAACATTTGCTACATTCGCATTGCACTATTTTGTTTCGCTTTTTCACCGATGTCTCGCGCACGCAATTTCCACGGACTATGCTCGTTCAAGGGTCGGACAGTACACATCTCGTGACGGCAGCGAATCTGTGGCTCGAGTACGATCATACTGAAAGTTGCGTAGCCGTGCATTAAGAGCGCGTGAATTGCCTTGTTATTACACGGCTTTTCGCCGGTTAATACACATGCGACACTGCTTTTTTTTATGCAATAATGTTGAATACCGTGCTATTCCTTTTTTCACTAATACTAAAAGCATGTTTAAAACCGCGGAGTTTGAGGTTTGATTTTATGGTTTTGCTGCCCGACAAAATTATATCAGAGATAGCATTTTATTAGAAGTTTGCTGAAGAAAACCGTTACGTACAGCGTTGATGACGTTAAAGAACTTCTTTTGCCTATTTGTCCCTTTTCTATAAATTGAAAACTTATCAATTAAATGCTCACTAATTGGAAATATGCGATTACCACACTATGATCCAGCGCACGACAAAACCTATATTACCCCTTAAAGCGCCAGTCACAACTATTGTCGTCTGCTTTGTCTTCTGTCGGTTACTTTAAAAGTCATTTCTGCAAACAGTGTGGACCCAGATCAGACTGCTCCTTTAGGATTAGGAGCAGTCTTATCTGGGTCCACACTGTTTGCCTGTATTCAAAGATAAGTTTGAAAAGTTTGCAAGAATATTCAGCAGACGACATAAACAGACGACATTTTCAGATGCAGGTTTTCTTGGCGCTTTAAGGGTTAAGACTTGTGCGACCAGCGAAAACTCAAATCATCCTGCGCATCCGCACAGTCTGATCAGAGTCTTCGCTGATCGCATGTGCCTTCTACTGCCTCTGGCCAGCAGCTACCCAAAGAGGGCTGAAAGACAAACATTGCCACACTGGGTTGATGTACAGGTTGATACGAGTATTTACTGGTCACAAAGGTCTTATTGTAGGCTTTGTCGTGCGCTGGCTCATATTTGTCATTTAAAGAGACCTGATACACTTGGTACACTTTCAGCCATTTTTACAAATGAGACATTTTTGTGATTTCCTGTTTGCCCTTCTGTTCACCTCGTTCCCTCTGAAAAGGGTCTACTCGAAATGGAAAGAATTTGCCTCCAAAGGAAGAAAATTATTTCCTTTTAGAATAGAGCCTTTCCAGAAGGGAACAAAACAATATGACTTTCTTTGAAAGTGATTCCATTCCCCTTAAAAATTGAGTTTTGTTCTGCAGACAGGTTATCACATGTTGAAGGAGACTTCGAACGGAAACGAAAGACGTTGCAACAGATAACTCATATTGCCTTCGACTGACGCGAAGTTCGATTAGCACTGCTACATGTACCTAATATAGTTTTTCATGTAAACTATACATGTAACATCCATTTAAAGCGTCATACGTAATTCAAGTCAAATTTAAGCTATATATATATATGTATATATATATATATATATATATATATATATATATATATATATATATATATGTGTGTGTGTGTGTGTGTGTGTGTGTGTGTGTGTGTTACTTTGTTTATTATTACAAAGCTGCACAATGCAGTTGAGCCTTTCATCCTTGAGTTTGTGAAGTGGACCATTCTTGTCGTGACTTTGGACTTGTCTACTGATGCAAATAGGGGTTTCTGTCTAAAATCTTAATAGAATGACAAACAGTGTAGATCTTAATAAGACCCATCTGGATCTATACTGTTTGCACAGGTATTGGTTTTGGCCCGTCGGGGTACAATGATTAACGTCTTGTTTTATTATCTGAACTTTCAAGATGATCAGAGTAAATTATACTTATTCTGACCGGCCGCCTACGTACATGCACTGTTAATTCAAACCGTGTATCATTCTCATACGTTCATTCATAGCACAGATACATGTTATGTGTATACTACAGAGTAGGTGGATTCTGCGAACAGATAGCGTAAAATCAAAATTAGCAAGCAAATTAGCAGTCTATTAAGGGCATTTGCTTAACATCAATATTTCTTCAGTATCAAGCGTTTTCGCACATATATAGACTGTCATGTGAAACTACCATGTACCTGCATGACAAGTTATAAAGTAATCATTTATTTTAAAAGCTAGGTTTGTTTCTCTTCTTTTGTAATTTTGTTTTGGTAGTACAGCAATTAGGAATGCAGCTAAACAGATAGTTTCGAATTAAAGCATTGATTTACGATTACAAAACGTACGTAGTTTCTGGGGAAATAGTACACGTAATAAAGGGGTATAGATGCACCTTCAGAAGGGACAACCTTGTCAAAATTGTTTTATCTCCCTTTTGAACAAGAGTGTATATTATATTGTATACCATCACGAAATATATATCTATATAATACTGACCCCCTTAAACCCCACTTTTATATAGTAAAACTGGGGTTTACAGGGATATACATTAGTTTTCTTATTTCTGCTTAAAAGCATAGATTGTGGGTACTCGTTAGAACCGCCTCGACGAGGCGGTTCTAACGAGTACCCACAATCTATGTTTTGGGCAGAAATATTAACATTATCAGTTTTTTTTATTTGAAAATATTCAGTTTTTGGAGGTGAAATTTTCTATATATTTGAATAGGCGTGTTTTCGTAATGCAGAAAAATATTTGACGATGTTCATAGAATAAAATAGAAAAATATTTGACGATGTTTTGTAGAATAGAAATTAAGACATAAACATTAACTCCAATCAATATCAGCTGACAGCTAGTACTCTGGTTGCAGATTTATTTTGTTCTTGTCAGACCGACTTCTGCCGTTTGAATGCAAATGCCTCTTACGGAAATAACTTTTAAAGCGGGCCCTTGGATGTAATAGGAATGATCTTATTGTAACAAACACCTATTGTTTTTCTGGATCCAGTTGTTCAAAACTAACGATGTTGTTAGTTAACGTACTATTAAAACTTTCAAAAAATTGATTACTAAATATGGGATATACGAGGGATGTTCGAAATGAATTGCTTATTTCTATCTGGAGACTTCAAATTTCAAGTTAGCCCAAAAGTACTCATTTCATGCCCTCGAAGTACTTCCCGTGGCTAGAAATGCAAAGTTTCAGCCGATGTATCCACTTCTTGAAGGCGTCATGGTACGCTGATTTGCGTGTATTCAAATGGCAAATTTTATGTCTTACACTTAGTCTACAATGTACATTTATACACCATTGTGTAGATATTGAATAACCCTATACAGGTCTGTATTGGTTTTTATCGTGCCCCACGTGGATATCGAGCTAGAGGACATTAAGCAATTCATTTCGAACATCCCTCGTATAGGCTAATATTTTTGCTGAAAAAAAAAATGTAAGTAGCCTTTGCAACTACTCACATTTTTTCAGCAAACATACCTGTGAACTAGACATTGCACTTATCAGAACAGTTAACATTTTGACTACTTACGATCTCGTTAAGCTAACGACGATTTGAACAACTCTTTACGAAAACATGCCTATTTAAATATACTGAAAATTTTACCACCAAAAAACGAAAATTTTCAAATAAAAATTTCTGATATTTTCCATATTTCTGCTCAAAACATAGATTGCGATACTCGTTAGAGCCGCCTCGTCGAGGCGGTTATAACGAGTACCGCAATCTATGTTTTGCACAGAAATAAGAAAAATAATGTATACCCATGTAAACCCCATTTTTACTATTTAAAAGTAGGGTTTAAGGGGGTCAAAACTATATAGGCGTGTTTTCGTGATGTGGGCCCTGAGCTTTAGTTTGGTGCTGCCAAAATCACGTTGTGGGTTTTTCTGCAAGCATGTTCCATAGTTTATAAGAAAAGCGGTTTGTCAAAGTTAACTTTGTATACATTATATTGAAAAACGAAGTAATAAAATGGAAAATAAAGAACGTGTACTGAAGAACATAATAGCAATTACATAATACAAATTTTAGGCAAAATCGAAGTTTGGGTATCAGACTCGCACAGTTTAGTTATTAATTCGAACTTCCGGTTGTTCTCGGCTTCAACTCAAAATTTCAACTTCTAGAGATTTTTTTGTACAAATTCGATAAATATGGGATACCGTATTTACCCTCAATATTGTTTTTGCTGCTCTTCAACAAATACATTTTATTACCTTTGAATGTGTATAAAATTGCTGGATGAGTGGCAAACAGTTTAGACCCTTATCAGACGCCGGAGAATATCGCCTTCTGCTGGGTCTGATCTGGGTCTACACTATTTGCTCAGGCGGCTTGTCTTTCCGAATACGTGGAGTAAGTACGCTAATTAAATCAAATCACCACCATCCACCCAGGTCCGACCCTGCTAACAGTTTATGGTGATTTTAGTATATACTAGTACACTGTCAACCATTCGCATATACATAATGCCCTTAGCTTTTCTTTATGGTATGTAAAGGGACTTTATACACTTGGCAGATTTTCTGCCATTCTTACAAGGGTAACAACTTTTGTGACTTCCTGTTTGCCTCCAAAAGACAAAACACCTTTCAGAAAGAGGTCTGTTCTGAAAGGAAAACATTTGCTCCAGTGGTATTGAGCAAATGATATCCTTTAAGAGTACATGGGATCAAATACTGCCATTTTAGAGTAGATGGTAATAAATGCTTTCCTTTTAGAGTAGACTCCCTATCAAACAGGAGCAAAACAATTTTTAAAAGTTATCTTCTTTCAAAGTGCATTTATTCCCTTTAAGTACAGTAAGACAAAGTGCATTTATTCCCTTTAAGTACAGTAAGACTAGTTTTGTTAACTCGTTCAACGAAAATTGGTCATTATATATTCCTATTGAAATAAGGGCATACGGAGTTAATATGCCCCAAATGCAAAACAATAGACCTGTGTACATTTTCCAGTTTTCTTATTCTAGGAAGGATAAGGAAAGTATTTTTCGCTTAAATCGTATTACTTTTTGAAAAATACATTCACGTGCACTGTACTAATCTTGGTTTCTTTATTTGTTAATGAGACCGGTTTGCTGACTATCAATTAGTTTCAAGACCTATTAGCTAAATACATTGAATTTTTATCTGTTCAGATAAGATCATATTACTCGCATTCCAATTAATTGTACCACATTCACCTGGGCCCAGTTGCAGTGCAAAAGCTACTTACATTTTTTCAGCAAAAAATATCAGAATATTGTATATTGAATCCGCTAAAACAGTTAACGAAATTACCCTTAACGAGCTCGTTAAGCCAACGACGCCTTGAACAACTGGGCCCAGAAGTATTCAGACGCCTTAACTTCTTACGGTACTTGTCCTAGACTTTGCACGTCCAAAACTGCTGTTTGAAAGTTCCATAGAGTAGACCCTGATTAGACGCCGCCATCTGCGGCGTCTGATCTAGGTCTACTCTGTTTGCTCAGGTGTAGTTGTCCGTCTTACTAAATGTAAATACAATACGTTTTATACACATGTATGTCTGTACCGACATTTAGAAAAAAAAGGTAGCGCAGAATTCTACTCCTTTAAGCATAGACTGTTTAGTGGGCAAAGAAATCGGTTGATGTTGTCTGTTGTCTCTTAACACAATGTCTAATATCTAATATAAAATCTAGATCTATTGTTCTATGGTAATAAAATCTGTAGCGCAGAAACTTACATACATATACAACTGTTTATTTGCGAATCTAAAATATAAGAGAAACTAGTAGATGTACACAACAATGCCTGGGCCATGCTGTTCAAAGCATCGTTAGCTCAACGAGCTCATTAGTGGTCAAAATGTTTACTGTTCTAGTAAGTAAAATATCTAATGAACAAGTGTTAATGCTGCAAAAGCTACTCACATTTTTCAGCAAAAATATTAGTGTATCTGCCATATTTAATGATCAAAGTTTTAACGATACATTAACTATAGACAGCGTTAGTTTGAAGAACTGGGCCCTAACTTACATGTACAAATATACTCACATGTACCTATAGCAGACGAAAAACCTCTGTCGTTGTAAATATGTTCATTTTACTCTACATATTTTCCCATTTCGTTGTTAACTCAATTGTACCTTTGGCATAATCAGTGCTCTATATTAGCATTACGAAAACACGCCTATTCAAATATATTAAAAATTTCACCACGAAAAACAGAAAGTTTTCAGGTAAAAATTCCGATATTTTTCATATTTCTGCTCAAAAACATAGATTGTGGGTACTCGTTACGAGGCGGTTCTAACGAGTACCCACAATTTATGTTTTGAGCAGAAATAAGAAAAATAATATATACCCCTGTAAACCCAAGTTTTACCATATAAAAGTGGGGTTTAAGGGGGTCAAAATTATATAGGCGTGTTTTCGTGATGAAGTTTTATCTGTCTAAATACGAGACGATCTTCCTAACTGGTACATGCTTAACAAATAAAGAGAAAATCTAACGAACGAAACATTTTCTTTATTAACGTATCAAGGCTCAGTTTATTTATCTAGTTTCGTTGTCTGTTTGTTAAATGTTTGGTAGTTAAGTAAATTGTTGTAAAAGATATAATTCCCATGATTATTTATTTATTTATTTATTTATTTATCTATTTTTCCTCAAATGCATAACCATAGTAGCATAATTTTAACTCGCTGATGCGAAATGTATGCTTCTTAATTAAAGATAAAACATTTTTCATTTTTCTCTATTTTTTCAACAATCAGGATTTAAATTGAGTCTGAGGTCATCATGCCCAAATCGTATTTCGGGAAATCATAATGAATGTGATATACACAACGAAAAACTTAATAATGAATGGGGTGTAAAGATAAAACAAAAATAAAATAAGATACTCTTGTTTTCAATTGATATTACAGTTGACTCTCGTTATCTCGACCTCGCTTATCTCGAATAACCGCTTATCTCGAAGTGAAAATCTGGTCCCTGCCTATACATGAAAACCTAGCAACAGATGGAAAATATTGTAGAAAAGAGGAGAAATTGCTCCTAAGGAGCAATTTCTCCTCTTTTCCACAATATTTTCAATAGATCTCTAACTTCAAAAGTCCAATTACCTATCAGTTTGTTAAATGTGGTTAATCAAATTATTTTTTCCTCAATTCTGCAAACCTGATATGTCGAACTACGGATATCTCGAAGTATTTCAGAGAGTCCCTTGGAATTCGAGATAACGAGAGTTGACTGTATTTGGGGAAACGGGGAAACACATTGCATGCACTTGTTACTTTAATGTTTGAAAACAGTCTGCACTGTTTGCCATTCTGCGAATAAAGTTTAGTATATCAACAAGTAGTAAAATTGACTTTTTCAAATTTTAGAATTAGCAAAATTGGGAGTTAAGGTGTCGAAAAATTTACAGTAAGTAAGGTATATACTTAAATTGTGTATCCTGTAAAGCTATGTAAAATGCATTTACCCAGCTGAATTCTGTTACTCCTGACTCCATTCAAATGTAAACAAACAGAACTGACTAATGTTTCCATAATAAAACTCCATAAGAACTGTACGCTATGTTCTCAGATACTGTGCAGGAGAAATACTATTGGAGTAAGAACCTAGCCGTTGGTAAAAAATGATATAGTTTTATACTTCTGTGAAAGTGAGACGTGCAATATATAGGCGATGGATGAGCAAACCGTTCGATATTCTTGTGGTAATCCGTTGAGACAAACAAGAGCAGTGAATTGAGAATAGCCTCTTCAACGCATAATCTGAGCCGCAACTTGAGAAACCGTACCTTCGGACATGTTCGTCCAGCGAAGATTCAGATCAGCCTGCGCATTCGCTGGGCGGCGTTTGGATAGCCAAGCATCACCAAAACATGCCTATATAATTTTGACCCCATAAAACCCCACTTTTGTATAGTAAAACTGGGGTTTACATGGGTATACATTATTTTTCTTATTTCTGCTCAAAAACATTGATTGTGGGTATTCGTTAGAACCGTATCGTCAAGACGGTTCTAACGGGTACCAACAATCTATGTTTTGAGCAGAAAAGTGTAAAATATCAGCTGTGGTAAAATTTTCAGTATATTTCTATAGGCATGATTTCGTAATGGATGCAACATTGTTTCTTGCGGACAACGAGGATTGATGGATCTGTGCAGATGCACAGACCTATTTTAGTCTTCGTTTGTTGTATATGTCCGTTGCGGCTCATAGGAAAAAAAAATATTTACTGTTTAAATCGAACTGCGTAGGCCAAGAAAATTTTACGCACCATTGCATGTCTGCACAATCGAGTCAAGGCCATTATTATTTGCGAACACAGTCTATGAACAAGCTAGAATTGAGGAAACCAAACAGTTTTATCCTCAATATTTGGACGGACAAGTCTGAGACAGTGTTGACCCAGGTGATCCGTTTCAATATTGTTTGTAACTCATACAACAATTTAGATAATAAAATGGCGTTCTTCTAGAAGTATGAAAAGTGGTTAAGGTGTCCGATTACTTAGGAAAATCATAGTACGATATTTACTGGTACATGTATGTATTCACAAGGGAGAACCTACGTCATACAAGACTATAATTTTTTGCGGAAAAAGTCCGTTCAAATCGGTTAGTCGTTTTAATGATTTTTTTTTTTTGTTTTGATAAAAATGGAATAAGCTGAGCGTATGTACTAAGGATGAAAGTACTTATATTTGCAGATTTAACGTACTTCCGTAGTGTCATCGTTGAGAACACTCAGACACAATTTGATAACCTTCTAAGTAATTGTACGCGTGTGTTCTCAACAATGACAATACTTTTATACACCAGGTTTGTCAATACAAATGTCTTGTTTCTTACTCTATACGCCGAGCCTATCCTCGTTTTGTCAGAAATGGAAAACGACAGCAACTTTCCGATTTGAACGGCTCCTTTCACAACAATCTATAGTCTTTTAAACTGTTTCGTATGACGTACGTTTCTCCCTTGAATCAGCGAAAATCCAGATTAGCGTTCGCAATGACTATTGCCTTTGCTATTGCAACATCACATGCATGGGGACTGTTTTTACTACAGTATATTTAATATGAATACCGACTTAACCACTGTATATGTAATATGATATTAAAGTTAGTGCGGTACATGTCAAATGACCATGGACCATACATGTAGTAAGAATTTGCCTCTAACACTGTAGATTTTATATGAATGTTGACTTTACTACTTTGCATATAATATTAATATAGTTTTACCAAAGCACATGCAAAAAAAAACTGATAGGTCTGTGGTTTTAATGGCGGCCTTCTTTGGCAATGACTTCCTGTCTGTGGTCAATTTTCTCATCTTTGTTTTACCGTTGTATTGAAACTGTTTTATATGTTGATCCACTGATGAGTTAGGGAACCAAAAAGGAATGTTTAACGGAATTTGTATCAAGATTCAGAGCGAAGTTAGGTGCTTTTCAGTCCAAAAGCTTTGCTGTTGATCGTACGAAGATGGTATTTCCGTTACATTTTCGTCTCGCTTGTTCGTTCGGTTTTCGATTAAGTGCCGTTTTTGTGATGTTCGGAAATACTTTTCTCTACGGTGAATTATCGCGAATCACACATGGTGTTGGAGGGCAGACTGTGAAATACAGTTGACTCTCGTTATCTCGAACTCGCTTATCTCGAATAACCGCTTATCTCGAAGTGAAAATCTTGTCCCTGCCTAAACATGAAAATCTAACAACAAGTAAAAAATATTGTGGACAAGAGGAGCAATTTCTCCTCTTTTCCACAATATTTTCGATATATCTCTAACGTCAAGTCCAATTACATAAAAATTTGTTAAATGTGGTTGTTCGAATTATTTTTTTCTTCAATTCTGAAAATCTGATATGTTGAGGTACGGATATCTCGAAGTGTTTCAGAGAGTCTCTTGGGATTCTTATTAACGAGAGTCGACTGTATCAATTCACGACGGCGAAGCCGGGATGAACTAATATTCGCATCTGTCCGACTATTAGAAATATATCCAAACTCGAAAGTTTCTTAACGCAAAATCTGCCTCTTGGTAACATTCGAAAGTTCTGAAATTGTGGCACTTCCTAGTTATCTTTTGTCCTTTTTTAATATGATTATGGTTGTATAACGAAAGAACTCCAAATAATTCTCGGGGCATCGTCTTTGTGAATGCTAGCCAAGCTCACATCATATTGAAATATTAAGAATGTTGACTGAAATAGCACAACATACAAAGTATGTTTCAGAACGACATCTCCTTTCGGAATATTACTAGAGTTCATGTGTAAGAAAACCGGACAGGTTACTTGAGTATTTACTGAAACATTTTGACATAGTGACACAATGTGTTGAAAACTCCAACCAGTCATAACTGTTCGAAGGAGATAATTTGCATGAAATGTCAAGGCTTATTTTCTGATAAAATAAAAAAAATATCATCTGCTGAATGAGCCTTAAAAAGTGGTAAAGGCTAAACAGGTTCGAAGGTATCCACCATTTTTCCTTAGTGTTGATGCACTTTCGCCATGTCTATTCGACTATATGTCATGTCCAATGTTTGAAATTATGTTTAGTGGCAAAAATGTCAGACATTTTTTCTAGAAAGAGCAATATTGTAGGTTGCATTATGGTGCAAAATGATCAAATATGACTGACGGTATTCTAGCGCATATCACTATCAGACAGAATAACAATACCTACAGAACTATACATATCTGTGAAGTACAGATATTTCGCAGACGATTTTTGTTTTCTGAAGCTTCATACTGATACGGGAACCCTTATAACAATATTTCGCAGTGTCATTCATTTTAAAGGCTATTTCCAAACGAAACTGACTGAAATAAAATAGTAGCCGAATTAAAAATCCATGAATCGTAAAATTGTTAAAAAACTATTTTACATAAACATGCCTCTGTTTGAAGAGGAATTGGGACTGAAGCCTGGCTTTGGAACGGTCAACGGTAATACTCTTTTTGGCTTAAATCTTAGCAAGCTGGATACCATTTTAGCGAACGACATTTTAAAATGTTTTTCTTATTATCTCAAGCAATAGTGTTTGATAAGCGACCATTTGCATGAAATATCAAAACCCATTTACTGGGAGAAAAAGAAAAAGATCATTAGAAGACAATTTGCATAAAATGGCAAAACCTATTCGCTAGGAAAAAATAAGAAGAAGAAAAGGCATTAGCCCGGAGAGCGGTTAAGGGTAAAGCATGCTCAAGTGCACCAAACAATTGTCCTTAATGCTGATGTACAATTCGGCAATATGTTATGGGACAATTAAATTGGTTCAAGTGTACCCACTCATCCGTAGCATTGATACGGCGTCGCTATGACTATCCATATAGGGCAAAATTCGGTAATATGTTATGTCGAGTGTTTAACAGTTGCAGTCGGCTCTCGTTATCTCGAAGTCCAAGTGACTCTCTGAATTACTTCGAGATATCCGTACCTCGACATAACAGATTTGCAGAATTGAGGCCGATATGAACCGAACAACCACATTTCACAAATGAATATTTCATTCGACTCCTGAAGATAGGGACATATTGAAAATATTGTGGGAAAGAGGAGAAATTGCTCCTCCTCTTTTCCACAATATTTTGTTACTTGTTGTTAGATTTTTATGTTTAATAAGGGACCAGATTTTCACTTTTCGGTTATTCGAGATAAGCGAAGTCGAGATAACGAGGTTCGACTGTACATTCAATATGGTTTAAGTATACTCCACTCGTTCACATTGATATTCTTTCACCATGTCTATCCAGCTAATGTAAAATTCGGCGATATGTTATTCCAGTGTTTGAAATCTTGTCTAGGGTAAGTGTCAAGTACATCCGAAATGAGTCTGAAAATAGCAACATTGTAGGTAGCTTTATGGTGCAAAATGATCAAACATGACTGACGGTCGTTTAGAACACATCACTCTCCGGAAGAGTAACAATAACTGCAGGGCTATACATATCAGTGGAGTATAGAAATTTCGCAGACAATCATTTTCTATAGCTTCATACTGATACAAGACTCTAATAACCTTTTTTCGCGGTGTGATTCACTTTACAGACTATTTCCAAACCATATTGCATTTAATTTTGACGTATTCTGGCAACCGACGAGACAAATTAGTTGCAAGCCTGAGGAAATATAGAGTCACAAATGTGTACCTTGCGAACAGTCACAACAGTAGATACAGCTGTTAAGCATGATTAGAGTCGTCGCTGGGAACTCTTTGGAGCTAATGTTTCTTTAGGCGGAGCTTAGAGAATGTAATGAGACTATGTGGAAGGGCAGGCTGAGCTATGTCTTCCCTGAACCCTGGACAAACTTGTATTTCGAGTGCCACGGCTCAAATAAGACAAGCAGGGACCAGTTGTTCAAAGCATCGTTAGATTAACGAGCTCGTTAGTGGTCAAAATGTTACCTATTCTAGTAAGTACAGTATCTAATTCACAAATATTTTTGCTGAAAAATGTGGGTTGCTTACTAATTTTTTTTTCAGCAAAAATATTAGCATATATGCCATATGTAACGATCAAAGTTTTAACGATACGTTAACTAACGAGATCCTTAGTTTTGAAAAACTGGGTCCTGAACAGTTATCTATTAAGGAGTCTAGATAATCTAGATAAATCTGCCACCATTTGTTTTACAACAGCGACAATTTTTTTTCCGCTACGTCAATTTGATTTTGTTATTGTAAATGTTCCATTTTAGTGGCGATGTCCCTCGTGCTTCATCCTATTGTGTATTTATTTGTCAATTGGTTTTGCAAGAGCATATAGTCAAGTCAGTTACATTGATGACCAATATGATTTTTACCTGCTAAACTTCTTAAGCAAAGGGTACCGTTATCATACACTACATAACAATTTCCTAAGTTTTATCGCCGCCATTCTGGAGTAATGTCTAAATATGCTTCTCAATGAAGGTCCGTGCGAACGTGAATTCTCTGGTGACTTAAGCTATAAATTCAGAAAGATTGTTTGCAAAATTAATTTTTCGAAACAATTTATAAAGGTTGTCACTTGCTATAAAAAGATAGGTTACAACATGGATACCCTACGGCAAATTGCATGCATGGTTGTTAATCAAATTATGGTTGGTTAATTTGCTTCACTATTTAATTGTTCGTTGATGGCTCGGTCCTCGGACTAAATGGCGCTCCCTCCTCAACCTGTTTCAGATGGTTGGCACAAAATTATCAATGTCTAGGATCGCGCTTATCGTGGTCTTGTTTGTGGTTTTCTTTTGCTCTGTCTTAAAAGAGCCCTTTGCTTTGTTTCATCACAGTGGGTTTAATTATACAGTGAACCCTCGTTACAACGACAACGACAGCATTTGTTGTCATAGACATTGCCATTAAAACCAATTTGCTGTTGTACAGAATACTTAATGAGCAGATTAATACGTGAGAAAGGTCTTGTTTTATTCTTATTTTCTTATAGGACATATGTTTTGGATATTTGTTAGAATCGCCTCATCGAGGCAACGGAGGCGATTCTAACAAATATCCAAAATATATGTTTTTTAAAGTATTAAATACAATATTTTTGCATAATTTGTGATCAACTGTTACCTCATAAGCGAAGTTTTCGTGACACTCAAATTGTCATTATAACGAATTTTGTCGTGGTATCAAGTGTCGGTATAAAGATGGTCATTCTATGGTGGTGGTTCCGGTGTTAGTCTTACTCTTTGTTGCTTTGTGTTTATTCTACGAGGCTATTTGTTTTATATCTTACCTTGTGTTATTTTGTTCTTGTATTTTTTCAGTCCTTTTAGCATTGCGATTACCTCGCTTGGGGAAGAGAGAGCTAATCTTAGTGCTTTTCGTACGTTTGTTCGATTTGTGCTTGTTTGGTTTTGTCTGTTTCCTCTTCCTCTTGGTGTCTGGGAAGGGCTGCGGTTTGTGATTGTGGCACTTTCTTGACTTTTCTCTTACCTTTTTTTTGTCTGTATGTGTTTCACTGTGGTGTTTCACAGATGAGTTAGAAGATCTCTATGCGGACCAAATATATATTTGTAATTGGAGCTGCATCAAAATTAAAGGTGAGGTTTCGCGCGCGTAAAACTAGTTTAAGCTCTACGGTAGTTTTCCTACTGACCATTCCAAGATGGTTTCTCTGTTGCAGTTATTCTTTGTTTATGCGTCTGTGGTTTCATATGTAGCTTTTGTTTTGTCATTGTTTGTTTCTCATCCCTTCTTCTTTTGATGCCTCGGGAACGTTGTGATTTGTATTTGCGTCAGATTCTGCGTAACTTCATTTATATTTTGGTTAGTACATGTATATTGATACACTCCCGCCCCCACTCCCGCCACAAAAACGCACCTCCTCCCCTGGTCCGTTCATTAACAAGTTCATGCATGAGATAACGGCAATATAAAGTACATTTGGCCTGGGATACTTCTAGTCAAATACAAATGCAATAACGCTTGAAGTTTCCTACAATACCATAAAAAAACTTCCGACACGATGAAATAATCTATTTGTTACTGACACCATATGATCACACTTTGGCTGATAGAAAATGATAAAGTGACAATATTTGATTAAAATATATTTTATTCCTATAACTGACATGCAAAAATTCAAACATGGTAGTAATACGTATACAACAACAGCAATCAAATACAAATCAGAAGAATGTAAATTTGTATCCCATTGAGTAAACTTCACTGCTAAATATGTAATTAAAAATATATATATAATACATGTTGTTCGGTTGATATGAAAAAAAAAATCAAATCATTTCTGATCCTTGGTCGACAATTTGACAAAAAAGAAGAAACAAAATGCCATTCGCGTCCGGACAGATGATTACTATCAAATACAAATGTAAGATCCGTTGAATGTCTGTTTGAAGTGCTGACCTCAGTTATAAAAATATGTCGTGCTCTTCACTTAGTTTACAAGACGCAGGTGCGTAAGGACGTATGTCTGCATAATACTGCTGTTGTTACTGGCATTGTTTCTTATGGAAAATTGATACATATTTGTTTTGCCATTTATACAAGTGATATAACTTTAGTGCTGCGCTATTAAAATATTGTACATCACGAAAACATGCCTATATAATTTTGACCCCCTTAAACCCACTTGTATAGTAAAACTTGGGCTTACAGGGGTATACATTATTTTTCTTATTTTGCTCGAAAACATAGATTGTGGGTACTCGTTAGAACCGCCTCAGCAAGGCGGTTCTAACGAGTACCCACAATCTATGTTTTGAACATAAATATGAAAAATATCAGAAGTTTTATCTGAAAACTTTCAGTTTTTGATGGTTAAATTTTCAATATATTTGAATAGGCGTGTTTTCGTAATGAGAAAATAGTGTGTCCCAGCTCATTCTTTTAACCCTTGTCATGCTGAATAAATTAAGATGCCACGCCCACTTATAATTTCCAGCCGATCAGATTACTTGATCCGGGTATTTGATAGAAATTCACATATTTAATGACAAACAGTGCATGTCGTGTTTAGCAAGAGAAGGGTTAAGAACATGTTGTGTGTTTGTTTAAATCAATTACAGAAAATATATGCTGCTGTTCCACTGCGTTTGACCGTTTTTGTTTTCAATTTTCCGTTCTAGTTTTGAACAACACGAAAACATGCCTATATAATTTTGACCCCCTTTAACCCAACTTTTATACAGTAAAACTGGGGTTTACAGGGTATACACTTTTTTTCTTATTTTTGCTCGAAAACATAGATTAAGGGTACTCGTTAGAACCGCCTCGCCGAGGCGGTTCTAACTAATACACACAATCTATAGTTTGAGCAGATATATGAAAAATATCAGAGGTTTTTTTTTATTGTTTTTTTTTTATCAGTGAAAATTTTCAGATTTTGGATGTGAAATTTTCTATATATTTAAATAGGCATGTTTTCGTAATGAGAGTTGCTGTTTTGCGACGCCATTTTATGATCTTAAACCCTTAAACCCTTATCCGGTGACTTAGGATGGCTGTGTTCTATGCGTTTGACCTTTCCTGAGTAGTATTTCCATATTATCGTTTTGCTATTCTTTAGTATTTGCCTACATAATAAAGACATATTATAGAATACACAAGGTAGGTAGTTAAAGTTCTAACAAGCATATTAAACGCGCTCACTTGTCTGGATCGACACACGGCTCAGTTTTACCAGTTTTTCTTGTCAACGGATACCTGTACTTGTGTTCGACCCTTGGGTAAAATATCCTTATCCCATATTCAAACTAAACTGGTCCGTTGCTGGCTTTCAAAAATATCATTTATTAAAAAAAATATAATTATTGAATGATTAAAATACTTTTACGCGGACTGAACAAATAACATGTATACCACGGCAGAACTAAGGGCGAGGGTTGTGGTCACGTAAAATCGAGTTAAGCTCCCCCCCCCACCCCAGCAACCTGCCCCCTAGTAAGATTTTACTGACGGTTCCAAGGCGGTGCTTCTGCTGTAGTTTAGGGTATCTGTCATTGTATGTCTTCGCATGTATGTCTTGGTGAAATTTTTATTTTGGATAGCCGTTTGGCCATTTTTTGTGGAGAAACTGTCCTTTTGGCTTTCTTCTTGTAGTGTTTTGATTGTGGTGCCGTTACTTTAAGTGCTTCTTTCCCTTTGGTGTCTTGGAAGGGAAGGTGTCAGGTAATTGTATCTATCCCTGGTCATTGCCTTCATTTATATTTATTTACTGATATTACACGCTTTCTCGGCTGCCTTCGAAGGTTACCGTTACGTGACGTTGCTTTTGAATACGTCTTAGGGAAATGACGTCACATCGAAATTTTTCCAGAATTTATGCAGGCTCTGATTTTTAGATGATACAAAATGCCTATTTTGAGGCTACAAACAACCGAAAATAACACAAAATATATATAGCTGTATATAAAATGCTTATTGCACTGATACTTGTGAATATTGCCCCGCGTTTAGATATTAAATGACGCAGTCAAGCTCGTGTCATTTGATATCCGAACTCAAGACAATAATTGCCAATACCAATGCAATAACCCTATAACATCAAGGCAAAATTATTGCACTGATACTGGTGAATATTGCCCCGCGTTGGGATATCAAAGGACGCAATCAAGCTCGCGTCATATGATATCCCAACTCGAGACAATAATTGCCAATACCAATATATCAAGGCAAAATAGAAGTGAGAGATCCGTCTGTGTAGATGAGCTTACTTATCAGTACCTTTTTGGTCCGCATATGACGAAGAGCACATTTTTATAATGTCAGTGCTAGTGTTGCTACAGATGATCGATTATAATCGATCATCAGTTAATTTTGCCTCTTGTGACTAATGGGCAAGAAAGATTTTTTATAGTCGACTAATCGGAAAAATTCTACTTTTAGAAACATATTTTTCTCACGTTTTACTTCTATAGGCAAGTTATAACGAAATGAAATTCGAAGCTGTCTATTTGTGTCATTCTGGATTTGTGGTCAATAAAAGTGAAAAAAATGATAAAACAGCCTTAAATAAGTCAACCCAAAAGTACTGATATTGTTCTTATTTTTCGGACGCGCTTCAAATGAGTACCCACAACGTATGTTTTCATGGAGAAATAAGAAAAATATCAGTACTTTTAGGTTGACTTATTTAAGGCTATTTTATCATTTGTTTTCACTTTTATTTACCAAAAATCTAGAATGACCCAAATAGACAGATTTGAATTAATTTCTTTATAACTTACCTATAGCAATAAAACGTTAGAAAAATATGTTTCTAAAAATATAATTTTCCGAATAGTCGAGTATTAAAATCTTTCCGATCAGCAATCACAAGAGGCAAAAGTGACTGATGATCGATTATAATCGATAATCAGTGGCAACACTAGTTTCAGTGTAGTCTGATCAGCGTTTCTGATTCCACTTGAAGAAACCTTGCATACTTTGCAATCTAAAGTGTGGGAAAGGACTCTGATCCGTTTTCGTGCATGCGCAGTCTAGTGTGAGTCTCTGCTGGGCGTACTTGTCCGAAGGTACATTTACTCAAGTTGAGAGACTCTTCAAAAGCAGTAATGAAGTTTGCAGCACTGCTTACGCCCTCTAGCGTATACATGAGCAGAACAGGGCGTAAGCAGTGTTGCAAACAATTTACTGCTTATGAAGAGTCTCAATAACACCGAAGTAGTATCGGGTGAAATATATAGTAGTATAGGGTTGCACCCTATACTACTCACCGAAACTACCCATCACGAAAACATACCTATATAATTCTGACCCCCTTAAACCTCACTTTTATACTGTAAAACTGGGGTTCACATGGGTATACATTATTTACTTATTTTTGCTCAGAAACATAGATTGTGGGTACTAGTTAGAACCGCCTCAACGAGGCGGTTCTAACGAGTACCCACAATCTATGTTTTGAGGAGAAATTTGAAAATTATTTGATTTTTTTATCTGAAAATTTTCATTTTTTGGTGATGAAATTTTCAATATGTTTGAATAGGCGTGTTTTCGTAATGATTTTCTAAATCTGTGGTGTGTTCTTTGTTTCCAAAGGCAATCTTTTTTATGTTTATTGCCATACGTCCGAATTGCGAAGAAACAGCTCAAAGTTTTCCACAGATCTGTCTCATGTTAACAATTCCAACAATGGAGTCTACAGGATTCAGCTAGCGAACAGCAAAACCCCTGGTCAGATTTTATGATGCTGTCCGCATTTGGGGTCTTTTTTACTTGCATTAATTATCTAAACAAATGTTAGTTAATTACAATTTTGTTCTTAATATCTAAACTAATTCATTTCGTGTTAATGTCAAAGCCTAACAAATGCTCATAATGGTGGTGACGTATTTGTGTAGTTTTTGTAACAGTAGCCCAAATTATTGAAATATTTCTGGTATAACCGATGTAAAATCTTCGAACAGATTTTATTCTTTGTTATATAATAGCTACTGGTATCAAATGTTTAGAATCTTCAACCAAGACCTGTTGAAATGATCCCATTAGTTTCAACTGACTGTCTGTCAAGCGACAAATCAAAACAATAGGCCGATGTGCCACGATTTGCTCAGCTGATAATAATAGCTATTGCATATCTGCAAATATCATACAAATTCTTCCAGTATTG
Organism: Anodontia alba; assembly: GCA_964016985.1. Classification (NCBI taxonomy): domain Eukaryota; kingdom Metazoa; phylum Mollusca; class Bivalvia; order Lucinida; family Lucinidae; genus Anodontia; species Anodontia alba. Next base: position 39,877,290 of record OZ024830.1, on the reverse strand, counting down.
CATAGCAACTAGGACACAAATTTGACCATACCGTCAAAAGGTCAACGGTCATCCTAGTATAGTCGACTCTCGTTATCTCGAAGTCCAAGGGACTCTCTGAAATACTTCGAGATATCCGTACTTCGACATATCAGATTTGCAGATTTGAGGAAAACATAACTGGAACAACCACATTTAACAAATCTATATGTAATTGGACTCTTGAAATTAGAGATATATTGAAAAATGGAAAATAGTAGAAATTGGTCCTTGGGAGTAATTTCTCCTCTTCTCCACAATACTTTTCACCTGTTGTTAGATTTTCATGTTTAGGCAGGGGCCAGATGTTCACTTCGAGATAAGTGGTTATTCGAGATAAGCGAGTTCGAGATAATGAGAGTCCACTGTATCATAATTTGAACAAACTTATTAGAGTTTGAGTCCTTCAAATGCTATATATCAAGAGTCAGCCTCAATGTGTTCTTTGTTCTGGAGAAGTGTTTTATCATATATGGGCTTGGCAGCCATCTTTGTCAATGCCGCCAAACCATTTGACCAAATTATTAACATCCTTTCGACAGAAGGACCCATGTTAAATTTAATGAAAAATGTTCAGGAGGTTTAAGAGAAGAAGACGTTAGAAGAATTGACGATTTTATGCATGAATATAGCCCGAGAGCAAGGGCAGATAACCCCGCCCCCTCCCCCCCCCCCCCCCCCCCAAAAAAAAAAAAAAAAAAAAAAAATGATGTTACCTAAACAGTTTTACTTTTTTAATCATACATTGTAAGTTTCAGCCATTAGTCTTTATTACATACTGAGAAAATGATTTTTCAACATTTCCCCATACAAATGTATGAGCGCGCAAATTTGACCTTGCCGTAAAAGGTCAAAGGTCAACCACTGACCATTATTTGAACAAACTTAATAGACCTTGAGTCCCCAGTGCTATATACCAAGATTTAGCCTCTAAGCTTTTTTGGTTCTTGAGAAGATTTTAAAGTGCTTTTATCGTAGAACAGCATGGCGGCCATCTTGTTCAATGGCGCAAAACCATTCAAACAAATTGTCAATACCTTTTCAATAGAAGGCCCTATGTAAAATCTAGTGAGAACTGCTCATGTGGTTTCACAGAAGGAGACATTAAATACTACACGATCTTATACATGCATATATCCAAGGGGCAAGGGCAGATAATCCCCAGAAGACAAACAGTTTGATTGTAAATGTAAAGTTTTACTACTTTAATTAAGCTTTGCAAATTTCAACCATTAGTCTTTGATACAGAAAATAACTTATCAACATTTTCCCCATACAATTATATGGCAGTGCAAGTTTGATCTTGCCATAAAAAGGTCAAGCGTCAACCAACGACCATCATTTGAACAAACTTGGTAGACCTTGAGTCCCCGATGCTATATACCAAGATTCAGTCTCAAAGCTTTCTTGGTTCTCGAGAAGAAGATTTTCAAGTGTTTTACTATATATGGGCATGGCAGCCATCTTGTTCAATAGCGCGGAACAATTCAAAGAAATTTTCAATCCCCTTTCTACAAAAGACCCCTTGTGAAATCTGGTGAAAATTGCTCAAGCAGGTTCAGAGAAGAAGACATTAAAATACGCAATTCAATACATGTATATAGCCCAGAGGCAAGGGTAAATAACCCCTAAAGTTTTGATGGTACCTAAAGAGTTTTATTTTTTTATCATACATTATAAGTTTCAGCCACAGGCCTTTAGTAAATACTCAGAAAATGATTTTTAACACTTTACCCATAAAAATGTATGAGGGAGTAAATTTGACCTTGTCGTAAAAAGGTCAAAGGTCAATCCACGTCCATTATTTTTGAACAAACTAGGTAGACCTTGAATGCCCAATGTTATATACCAAGATTCAGCCTTAGAGCCCTCTTGGTTCTGGAGAAGACGATATTTAAGTGTTTTTACCATATATCGGCATGGCAGCAAACTTGTTCAATGAAGCGAATCCATTCGAACAAATTGTCAATATTCTTTCGACAGAAGGCCCCATGTAAAATCTGGTGAAAATTGCTTGCGCTGTTTCAGAGAAGGGACAGTTAAAAATTACATAATTTTATACATGTATATAGCCCAGTAGCAAGGGCAGATAACCCACATGGGACAAGATTTTGATTGTAACTGGAAAGTTTACCACTATAATCATACACTGCAAATTTCAGTCATTGGTCTTTAATATATTTTGACAAAATGACTTTTCAGTATTTCCCCATATAGATGTATAGGGATGCAAATTTGACCTCGCCGTAAGATGGTCAAAGGTCAACTTACGGTCATCATTTGAACAAACTTGGTAGAGCTTGACTCCCAATGCTATATACTAAGATTCAGCCTCAAAGCTTTCTTGGTTCTGGAGAAGATTTTTTTTTTGTTTTACCATATATGGGAAAAGCAACCATCTTGTTCAATGGCGCGGCACCATTCGAAGAAGTTATCAATACCTTTTCGTTAGAAGGTCCCATGTGAAATCTGTTAAAAATTGCTCAAGCAATTTCAGAGTCTAAGATATTTAGAAATAACACAACTTTATACATGTATATAACCCTGGGGCAAGGGTAGATAACCCTAGGGGATAAAATTTTGATTGTTACTAAAACGTTTTTCTACTTTAATCATACATTGCAAGTTTAAGTCCTTAGATGTACAGGGACGCAAATTTGACATTGCCATGAAAAGGGCAAAGGTCAGCTTACGGACATCATTTGAACAAACTTGGTAGACCTTGACTCCTCGATGTTATATATCAAGACTCAGCCCGAAAGCTTTCTTGGTTCTGGAGATGAAGATTATAAGTGTTTTAACCATATATGGGCACGGTGACCAACTTGATTCTAGACCTTGATCATTTGGCAAATTTTCAATCCCCTTTAATAGAAGGTTTCGCATAAAGTTTGAAGACATCAGGAAAACACGCCTATATAATGTTGACCCCCTTTAACCCCACTTTTATATAGTAAAACTGGGGTTTACAGGGGTATACATTATTATTCTTATTTCTGCTCAAAAACATAAATTGTGGGTATTCGTTAGAACCGCCTCACCGTGGCGGTTCTAACAAGTACCCACAATCAATGTTTTGAGCAGAAATATAAAAAATATTAGATTTTTTTATGTGAAAATGTTTTCAGTTTTTGGAGGTTAAATTTTCTATTTATTTGAATAGGCGTGTTTTTGTATTGAAAATTGACCAAGGGATCGTTCAAAGGTGTGGACGACGGACGACGACGTTCGGCTAGTGATCACAATAGCTTATCCTGAGCCTTCGGCTGAGGTCAGCTAAAAATCTGCTCCTAGGTACGATTTCTGGTCAGAACTCTAGTTACAAATTTGTCCAACTGATTAAATTTATAGCAGAGAAAATTTCTTGCTCAGCTGAATTGAGAAAGAAAAAGTTTTATAACCGCGGAGCCTGGTGTTTTCTCTTCTTTTACGTCTCCTATACTGTAGGAATACAAAGGTACAGGGAACAATAAGTAACGCATATTTTTAATGCACTGTTATCATGAAACAATGCACTTTACCACAGGTTTGTTGCCATCTCTTGTGATTTATGGATGGATTGGAAGCAAACCTCAAGCAAAATTAAATTGGCTACAATTCAATGTACAGAGCGAAGTAATTATACTTAAAATTGTATTGGCTGAGAGCCAGCATACAGAACACGTTTACACATCTCAACAATAATATTTGCTTGTAAACAACCAATTAAACTTATTTATGTTTACTTTCATTTCCATAATTTCTTTTGCTGTTTTAGGTCGATTCTTTATAATCGATCCAAAGTATACATACACTAATATTTCCTTAAAGACTTAGCTAAAATGAGATCAAAAGTGGTACAACTCACTAATGGTTTTATTGCCGCTACCTAAGCTCTGGCCAAGAGAGATCAAAGGAACGTCATAAAATGGTGATTATGTATAGAGGCCTTCTAAGGGGAATAAGTCTTTTGAAGGGCTATTACCTATGGATCAGATAAAAAAACAGTACTATATTTCCCTATTGGGCCTTTACCTGTCTATGATTGATTGGTTCCAGTCTCTTATCAGTTATAAGACTTATGACCAAGACACGTCTTATTTTTTATGTATTTAAGCTTATTGTCCACGTGACCAATAAAATAAAACCGCGCTTTTGTAAGAAATTCAGGTAACGGTTATTTATAGCCGTGGTATTCTTGTCACTGAGACATCAGAGTGCCGTGTAAATAGGGTTGTCTGTAAAACCTGGACTTCAACAAGTGCAAACTGCACAGACTCAGACCAGACGCCGCACAATGCGGCGACTGATCTGGGTTTACACTGTTTGCTTAAAATCAAGACGTTTAGGGTTAAATGAAACAGTTTTAAGACCCCGTTCATACAAATTTCCTAGCCTACACTCAGAGACAATCGACCCACAAGTTCTGTCAGAGCTTTGATCAGTTTTGTGAGTGTGTTCATTGCTCTTAAGGGTCATACTTTTATAGCATTTTATTTCAATTTAACGACTACTTCTTAGCAGCCTTCCTTTTATTATAATCAATGCACTGACAACAATGAGGGGTCGATTTCTTCAAAGTATTGGCTTGTAATATGGTCCTGAAGGGGTACTTAACACTGTTTCGTTTAACCCTTAACTTCCTGTAATTTAAGCAAACAGTGCAGACCCTGATCAGACGCCGCATTTGGCAGCGACTGATCTGGGTCTGCGCTGTTTGCCAATGTTCCAGTCCAGGTTTTATAGATAACTTATTTACATGGCACTCTGAGTCACAGCGACAAGACAAGCGCGGCTATGAATAACCGTTACCTGGATTTCATTGGCTAATGATAATCACGTGGACAACAACCTAAAGGTAATTTTTGTGTAATCGTATGTATACTGTGGCTCGATTGTAAAATTCTGCCCAAACATGTGTCTTGATGTGCTAAATAACGAAGTTCATAATGCGGTGAAATGCTGTTGCTAACACAACAGATGAGAGGGCTATCAAGATACAAAGTTTTCTTATTTCCTAAAATCATACGGCATAGGTACTCTTAAGAAACCAGTCCCTTCTACTCATGTAATTACCCACAGCATTTGTTTTCGTTGTCTATTAAGCAAAAGTAACACTTATTTTGGTAAAAGCAAATCATGACTGAGCAAGCCAACAAAACCTACAATAAAACGTGTGCGACCAGCGAAGACTCAGATCAAACTGCGCGTATGCGCAGTCTGATCGGAGTCTTCGCTGATCGCATGTGCCTTCATACCATACTGGGTTGCTGCACAGGCTGATCTGAGTCTTTACTGGTCACACAGGCCTTATTGTAGGTTTCGTCGTGCGCTAGCTCTTTTATCTAGAGCTATGGCTACGCAGTATACATTTCACATAAGCTAGTTAACGTAAAAGTGCCTTTATGGGAAGACAAAATAGGTTATTGCACTGATATTGGTGAATATTGTCTCGAGTTGGGATATCGAAGGACGCTCGCAAGGTCGCGTCCTGCGATATCCCAACTCGGGACAATATTCACCAATATCAGTACAGTAACACTTTTATAATACAGCTATAGTCATTGTTCTCTCGTTTAGCCTCTGATTCTTATTTTTTGTTTGATATGACGCTGCAAATAGTGCTTTCTGTAACAGCTCAAAAGTGATATCAGAAAGCAATACCAGCTTTGCTGTTTGCAGCGAATCTAGTTGTAAATTCAAATCGTTAGAGTAAATATCAGTCGTATTGCATAACTTGCGACTTTTAAACTTGAAGAGTAAATCATATAATGTTAAGGTCCATCATATTTCATGTGACGACAAGTGAAAATAGCGTCAGCAGTTTTGATGTTATCATTTCACGTTGGTAATAAAGTTTAAAAATTGGTAATGATCGACAAAAAGCATTACTAATCTAAAAAAAAAGGCGTGCAATTTTAATATTGCGTGCCGGTATTGAGAAATATCGGCATCATTTTTCCTCGGATTTTATGGTTCATTTCTAACTATTTAATAGTTATAGCTATATGATAATATTAATAACAATGCATCGCGTTATAGTGTTTCAATCTTATTATTTACAAATCGTTGTCAGTGTTTGAATATCGGTGGACTGCCACTGCTGTTGATACATGTACATATAGTATGATATTAGTTACCCAGACCCGGTGGAAATTGGTCGTTTTTCTTTCAGAACGCGGACCGCCATGTCGTAAGAAAACAAAGCTGTTTCAAAAACCGCTTACTCCTGAATGTCTCCCTAATCATGTAGACCCCATCATACACATATTTTCACTACATATTATCAGGGAACATTGAGGTACATATTGCACAGACTCGTTAATGTATTGATGTTCAGCCTAGATACGTTAGCTTAGCAAATAATCTGGTCCAATTCGGTGGAAGATTGACAAAATTGCTCGCTAAATTCAACGTCAACGACGTAAAATTCCTTTCTGCGACTATGGCCTATCTACTTTTATTCATGGGCTTCAGGGAAAGAGGCAGACGGTGCGGATCTTATATTTTGAGTCCAAAACGTACCTTACTAGCCAAAGTTGTTTCTATATTGCACCTGTTGTGGTCATCCTCTTGATCTTCAAGAAACTCAGTGAGGATCCCCGGTGATATGCAAAACTGGCACCCTGACAAAATTAGGAAAACCCTAAGAATAAACTAAAATATAGAGATACAATGTAGAGTTTGCAACTGCGAATAAGCCAAATTATTCGTTTCAAAAACTGAAATAAAGTATGTGAAATTTGTTTTTGTCGCCCTGATTTCGCGCCATAATAGGGATAATCTCATGCGAAAATCTTGGTTTCGCGACGCGACAGGGGTAATCAGACAAACAAATCTTGATTACGCGAAACAGCAGGAGAACTATGAAGCAAAAGAATAATGTTGTCTGCTGCAACTGTGACAAGCATTTTAACCCATTTATGCCTTGCGTCCCATAAAACGAACATTTGCAAACAGTTTAGACCCAGATCGGACGCCAGAGAACGCGGCGTTCGATCAGGGACTACACTGTTTGCATTTAGATCAGGAATTGCTAATGAACATGGTCACAATAAAAACTTACCAGATACTTCTTATCCATGTACTGAGAATGAGCCGATTAAAATAAGTAGTGTAAAGGAGTCTAATCGGCATTATTGCACATTATGAAAACACGCCTATTCAAATGTATTGAAAATTTTAAAACCAAAAAAGGAAAATTTTCAGATAAAAATTCTGACATATTTCTGCTCAAAACATAGATTGTGGGTACTCGTTAGAACCGCCACGGCGAGGCGGTTCTAACGAGTACCCGCAATCTACGTTTTTGAGCAGAAATAAGAAAAATAATATATACCCCTGTAAACCCCAGTTTTACCATATAAAAAGTGGGGTTTAAGGGGGTCCAAATCATATAGGTATGTTTTCGTGATGATAAAAAGCAGTGTCGCACGTTATTAACAGCTGTGCATTAACCGGCGGAAAGTCGTGTATTAACAAGGCAATTCACGCTGTTAATGCACGGCTACGCAACTTTCAATATGGTCGTACCGGGGCCACATATTTGCTGTCGTTACGAGATGTGTACTGCCTGGCCTTAGAACGAGCATAGTCCGTGGAAATTGCGTTCGCGAGACATCTGTGAAAGGCGAAACAAAATAGTGCAAGAAATAACGCGAAATGTAGCAAATGTTTTCAGTTTTTATGCAATAACAGCGATCGAACATGGTTTTTCAATGCAATAATATTTGCCAGGTCCCTAGGGAGGTGTTGAAAACCGCGGCCTCCGGCCTCGGTTTTCTACACCTCCCTCGGGACCTGGCGAATGTTAATGCATGAAAAAAAACATGTTTGATCCCTATATTAATGGGTCAATGGTTAACATCAAAGTTCTTTTGCACCAGCGTTCAGCTCAGCATGCGCATTCGTAAGTGTGATCAGAGTCTTCACTCGGTACACTTCGGATTGCCAAGGGACCAAGGTTCAAGGTCCAAGGTTTTTTTAAAGTATGTCTTTCTGTCGGCATTATTTATCAGTTCGCCTACCTGATGCAATATTAAAACAAAGTAAGGAGAGATCTTTTTAAAACCTGGATACTTGAAACTATGAACATAAGGTATCTATCGCTAACCCTGAAAAATGGACACTTTCACGTTTATACGATACGTCTTACCGTGCTACCCATCAAAACAACTTCATCTTAACGTTGCCACAACGTCACAGCGTTGTAACGACTCAAAATGACGTTTTTGGCTCAACAATTTGTGCGTTTAATAGACTGCGGAGAAATAATTTTGATATACCATTGGCAATAATAATGTATGAAAATGTTTTTTTCTCCTAGTCCGGTTTAATTAATGTATTGTTTTATTTTTGTTTCCACGGTTACATGTTCATTCTCTAATTCTTTTGTTTGATAGCAGGTGCGGTATTGTGATTTATTTGAAATCGTTTGTTAATTTTCTCCATGAAAAAGAACATCACTGTGAGAATTTACAACTGCCCACATTCTTTTCTGTTTTCTTTCTGTTTGTATAGTTTTACTGTTTGGGGCTGCGTCAGGAGAAGGGCTGAGGTTTCTCATGAGTAACACTGTTTTTCTACTAACCGCTACAAAGCGGTTCCTTTGTTGTTGTTTTTCTTTGTTTATGCGGTGGTGCTTTCATATGTGGCGTTTGTTTTGTCATTATTTGTTCCTCATCTCTCCTTCGTATGGTACATCGGAATAGGCTGTACTTCATAACTGTGGCATTTCCTGAGTATCTTCACTGATATTTTACATTCGGGTATAAGCCATTATGAAAACACGCCTATTCAAATATATTGAAAGTTTTATCTCCAAAAAACTGAAAATTTTCAGATAAAAATCTCCGATATTTTTCATATTTCTGCTCAAAACATAAATTGTGGGTACTCGTTAGAACCGCCTCGGCGAGGCGGTTCTAACGAGTACCCACAATCTATTTTTTAAGCAGAAATAAGAAAAATAATGAATACCCCTGTAAACCCCAGTTTTACTATATAAAAGTGGGGTTTAAGGGGGTCAAAATTATATAGGCATGTTTACGTGATGACCATCAAAAGCTCAGATCAGCCTAAGCATCCACACAGTTTGATAACAGACTGCGCTGTCCACTTCAAGAACCATTGCACCCTTGGTAGTTAAAAGTGCGCCCCGCAAAGACTTGATCATACAAGCAGATGCACAGGCTGAGCTGAGTCTTTACAGTCCACGTTTGTTCGAAAGCATGTTATATATAACTAAGCCTTACATGCGCGGCGCATTCTAACAATGGATGTCATCGTGCATTTGCACTCACCTGCAACACAAGAAGTCAAATATAGTAACGGCTCTGATATGAACTGATTAATATGTGTCTTTGCTTAACAAAGATGGTATAAATACACATTTGTAAATGATACACACTAGAACAAAACCGCTTTTTTGCCACACACGAAAAGTGAAGTGCTCTACTGAACTTGCGCATCAGTACATTCTGCTCGTATCCATCAGTGTCCGTCCATATATTTGTCATTATCCGGTGATTCTGTCAGCTGGAAATGAAGGTTCTGATAGAAGTGCAGACGCTGCCCAGGGCAGTTGTTGCCAGCACATGGCATACGGGCTGTTTTATGGTGCTGGCATCAACTGTTCTAATTGAGCCTCACCGTCAGAAAAAGTACCTTCAGACATAAGCCCAAAACCATTACGAAAACAAGCCTATATATATTTTTACCCTCTTTAACCTCACTTTCATATAGTAAAACTGGGGCTTACAGGGGTATACATTATTTTTCTTTTTTCTGCTCAAAAATATAGAGTGTGGGTACTCGTTAGAACCGCCTCGCCGAAGCGGTTTTAACGAGTACCCACAATCTATGTTTTGAGCAGAAATATAAAAAATATCAGATTTTTTTTTATCTGAAAATCTTCATTATTTGGTGGTAACATTTTCAATATATTTGAATAGGCGTGTTTTCGTTATGCGAGCACTCTTATCAACTTGCGCATCCGCGCAGCCTGATCAGCCTTTATGATGCACATGAAGAAACTTTGCATCCTTGGCTATCCAAATTGTGCCCGTTAAAGATTCTTATCAGACTGCTCAAAAGAACAATCTCTGATGTTGCGGCAATTATCAACCATAATTGGATCAGAAACCATGTCTACAGTGCACCGCATAGCACTTATGTTATAACATATATACTCTAGATTGGCATCAACTGTTCTAATTATTGGTGCTACTTGTATCAATACAAATTTCAAGCAGACGCAACTAAATTAATTACGACGAAAATTAGTCGCCGCCTTGATAAATCGTTTATAGGTCTTGAAATACATTTTGACAAGTAGGTCTATCTAATACGTCTAGCTATCTCATCGAGCAATGTCGATAGGAAATGTAGATCAAACCTTATGATACAAAATAGCAGATTAGGTTTGAGATGTTTTTCATCAAGGGTAGCGAAAAAAATACAAATAACTTCACGCCGACCCTTACTCTCTAGCAACGCCATAAGTGTGACTATCTACACATGAAATTCATGGACTCCTAATATAATTATAATATAATATAATTATTTCTGTTTCTCATAGACGCTTTTCAAAAGCTACGCTAAACAATGTTGCATAAAATGTTACAAAAGTTGATTCGTTTGAAAGAGTACCATTTCCCTAAATGATTACGTCATTTCCGGGCTTGTACATAGATAAAACTGTTTACCAATATGCTGTTTGACACATTTAAATTCAATTATTATGTACGACTTCTGTTCGTAATCGAATTTTAATGCAACAGTATGAGACTATATCGACTATCAGCTCTTATGATAAATTAGCCATCGAACGACAAAACCTACAGTAAGACCATCCGCGCAGTATGATCAGAGTCTCCACTGATCGCATGTGCCTAATATAGCCTCCGGGCTATCCAAAGAGGGATGAACGAGAAGCCTTGCCATACTGGTGGATGTAAAGGCTGATCTGAGTTTCTGCTGATCACACAGGTACTATTGTAGGATTTGTCGTGCGCTGGCTCAAATAGTGGGAGAGCCCTTATGACAGAACATAGCCGACAAATGACACGAAAGAGAAACAGTAAACTAACTTCGACGGACAGCACACACGTTACAAACCAACGAACATCTGTTAATGAAAAACAAAGCAACCAGATTCCTCTTGCCCAATGAAGAGACTGCAATGACAGCAGAACTAAACTAACACAACCAAAAGAACACAAACAGGACACAACATGGACAAAAGAAAGCCTGCAACGAGCAGTCACACGGCCACACAAAGAACAAACAACACCAGAGCCACCGCCTTAGAGCTCATCACGAAAACATACCTATATAATTTTGACCCTCTTAAACCCCACTTTTATATGGTAAAACTGAGGTTTACAGGGGTATACATTATTATTCTTATTTCTGCTCAAAAACATAGATTGTGAGTACTCGTTAGAACCGCCTCGCCGAGGCGGTTCTAACGAGTACCCACAATCTATGTTTTCAGCAGAAATATGAAAACTATCAGAGTTCTTTATCTGAACATTTTCAGTTTTAAGAGGTGAAATTTTCTATATATTAGCATAGGCGTGTTTTCGTAATGTATCAGTAGTAAAAGCTATCAGGGGTTTAGATAAATTTAGATGCAGGTACCGATCTTTCCGTGTGACCATTCATGCATATGTAGTAATAATATTTATTCTACTTTGTTCCACCATGAGGTCAGTGCAGCAAATTGTCTGACAAATTGTCCACAATTTACAGTCGAACCTCAATAACTCGAACACCGATGGCTCGTTTATTATGGCTAATTCGAATTCTTTTTTGAGTCCCTAGGAAATTCTTCCGATAGTTCAAGAAAACAAAATTTCGAGGAAATTTTCTTATTTTATCATGAAATTGGGACGATTCTAATGAGTACACTCAACATACTATTATTGTCTTGAAGATCGAAAAACGAATTCCCTGAATCACTACCATTAGTTTCCTGACTTAGCGTCATAATTAACCATCAGTGGCTCAAACAATCTATATCTTGAAACAATTTTCATGTTCCAAAAGATGTTCGAGCCATTGATGCAAACATGTGACTAACATATGATATAATATCGAAGACTTAGCAATCTCGAAGCCATTAGCTATTAGAATAAAAATAATCTCGTTCGGTATGAAACTGTGGAAATATCTTGTTTGGGAGATTTTAGGCGTAAAACTTTTACCGAATAATTGGTTTGTAAGTAATAAATGTTTAAATCTTGTGCAAAAGCAAATTTGATGGACAAAATGCTATTGCATGATTCTTGATTTCAGACGTACATGAGTGTTAGGCAAGGTTTAGGATCACTCCATCAATGATCACTATACCTCCAGCATAAAAATGAGATATACAGTCGAACCTCGTTATCTCGAACTCGCTTATTTCGAATTTCCGCTTATCTCGAAGTGAAAATCTGGTCCCTGTTTTAACATGACACTATGACAACAGGTAACAAAATAATGTGGAAAAGAGGAGAAATTGCTCCTAAGGAGCAATTTCTCCTCTTTTCCACATTATTTTATATATATATTTCTAACTTCAGGAGTCAAATTATATATTCATTTGTTAAATGTGGTTGTTCAATTTATTGTTATCCTCACTTTCTCAACTCTGATATTTCGAGGTACGGATATCTCGAAGTGTTTCAGTGAGTCCCTTCGAATTCGAGATAACTAGAGTCGACTGTAATTTGTTGTTTTTTATACATTAGATTGTGCCCAAATATAACATGCTATCCTGTTCAGTACATTGAACCGGAAGGGTCCATTTCACCTCAGAATCCCCTCATATTTAATACAATAGCACACAAAATTTACATAGCGTACAAAACCGTTATCTGTGATCAAAAAGTCAACCAGAATTTTGATACTGCCTGAAGGCGAGATGTACTACCGTCTAAATGACTGAATCTGCCTGATCGGATTCGTCCATCAAGAAGAAAGCTGAAACTGAAACACTAAATGATATATGTCCATATCACTAAATGCATTGTGCAAAAAAAAACAAAGAACAGAAGTTTGTGTGTCAGCTCTTTTCAAAATTTAATTGTCGCAACAGAAATCTCCAAAAATAGTCTCTTCACTATAAAGGATTCCACGTAATTGAAAAGTGAAAGCAAAACTGCAAAGTGCCACGGAATAATAGTGTCAGGATTGAATTAACTATTATGCAATTTAGCGTATAATTCTAGAACTGTCAGGGAAGCCTTAACCCTTTACCCGAATAGACAGTTCATTAAGGTGTCTGAATATTTAGGGTAAATATGGTTGTGTGTAAGGTTCCTCGCAAGAGGCTATTGTAAAGTAGGTCGAAATACAGCATTTCCTATAAGACTGCGTGAAGGAAACACAGATCACCATGCGCATGCACTGATCAGAATATTCTTTGCCCGCATGAAGACGCTTTGTATACGTAGATACCCACCAAAAGTACTGCGAAGACTGAGTGAATGCTCAGACTGATCTTCGTCTTCGCTGGACACACATGCAATATTGTAGGAAATGCTGTGCTCCGCCTCAGGTATGTTTGGTGTCAACCCTCTTAAAGTTGGTCACTTTCATGTTGGTAAACTGTATTTACACTGAAGTATTCGAACGTCTTAATCCTTATAATGCGGAATAAATCAAAATGTTACGCCTACGTCTAATTGTCAGCCAATCAGATTACTTGATGCAGGTCGTTGATACAAATTCACAAACTGGATGACAAACCATTCCGATCCAGATCAGTTGGCTTCTGAAAAAGCCAACGGATCTGGATCGACACTGTTTGTAAAGGCAGGGCATATCTGGACTGTAGGACAAGGATTAACTAGTCACCATATATTCCTCCTAAACTTTGAACGAACATCCAAATTGCTATACTATAATGTGTCGAAAATCTACTGTATGACTGACACTGGTCAGATGAATAACGTGGCGTCCTCTCGTGACTGTTTTGCTGTTTGTATGAAATCTAATATACGGATTTACAATACTGATAAATCATCATATTTATGCGTGTTATATGTATTCGCGTATCCTTTGAAAATGTTAAAAACTTCGCTCTTCTAGTTCAGATTTTCCATTATTGCCTCAGGCCCTAGAGCTTGATTATAAAAGATACATATTGCCTGATCCATATAACAATGTCTTGTTCTCTGAACACAAATCCAATGCAAAACATTTGTTTCAGCAATCAAACCATGCTAAAGCATGTCGGGCTTGGAACTTTGGCAAAGACCATGGTTAGATAATAATTAAAAACGAGGCACTTCAGATGAGTACCCACAACATATGTTTTTGTGAAGAAAAAACCTTGAACCATAATACCTTCTTACTTAGAGCTATGTAAGATATGATATTTGCACCATATAGTATGGGAACTGATGATGATATTTGATTATGATTACTAAGCATATTATGACAGACCTTTACATAAAAATACATTACGAAAACACGCCTATTCAAATATATAAAAAAATCACCTCCAGTAATCTGCAAATTTTTCAGATAAAAAAACTCCGATATTTTTCATATTTCTGCTCAAAATAAAGATTGTTGGTACTCGTTAGAACTGCCTTGGCGAGGCGGTTCTAACGCGTACCACAATCTATGTTATTGAGCAGAAATAAGAAAAATAATGTATACCCCTGTAAACCCCAGTTTTAATATATAAAAGTGGGGTTTAAAGGGGTCAAAATTATATAGGCATGTTTTCGTAATGGGTTATTAAAAGTATAAATCAAATTGAAAAGGCGGCAAAATCGTAACATTCTAATACCCACCCATCCACAACCCCCGCCCTCCCTCACAATGTAAACCCTACACACCCCTTGTTTATTAACTATATATTATGTGGAACCACGGATGTACACATTACAGAGATGTGTTACTTTTGCATCATATAAGTCTTGTGATAACTAACTGAAACCGCCTTCACAACATATAGTTTTAGCAAGTAAGGCATTAATGTGATAAACCAAATATCTCGATAATCTAATGGAACACGTTATCAAAACGTTGCCGCGTTACTGTTTGTGACAGCTGAAATCAACTTTAATTTAATGCCGAGTATTGGTACTGTCTGGAACAAATCGAATCTGCTGAGTTCGTGCCTTCGCTGTAGACTATTTCCGACACTTTAGTTTGAATAGGCTGTCACAGAGGATTTCGACTGAATTTCTAGACAATTAAACAATCTTCTCCAATCACGCCCACATGGACGATGTGAAGCATAGTGAGTTTTCATATCATAATTTTGATTTTGTACTGGATTTAAGATGACTAGATACACATAGGCGTAGTGCTCATTACGCATAACATGTGCGTAACATGTGGAAGAAAACTATTTATAATAAAGTGCCATTAACATATAACAGTTTGCTTCTTTACCACAGGGCTGCTCTTAAAGAAAAGAATCTGTTCCCTCTGGGAAATTCTTTCCTTTAAGAGTAGCCTCTATTTTGGAAGCGCAGGTTTCAAGAATTTTCCTGCGTGTGCGTAAAAACAATTCCGTTTTGGTTTGTATTTTCAGCATTTCGGTTTTACTGTTTGCTTTTCTGTGCACTGATCTCCTTCTGAGGAGTGGTCTGCTCTGAAAGGAAATAATTTGCACCACCACCTCCTCTCCCCCATTTCTACTCTAAAAAGAAACCAAATTGCTCCCAAGGGAGAGCATATTCTTTCCTTTTTAGAAAAGACCCGTTTTCAGTAGGGGACAGGGGAAATTTGACAGTTGCTCCCATGATAGGGTATCGATTCCCCTTAATGCAGATTAATGCGCAGTTGGACTTACTAAATACAGTCAACTCCAGTTATCTCACAAACTCTTAGGGAAAGAATTATTGGTTTGAGATTGCACAGTTTGAGATAAAAGGTGTCAAATGTATGGAACATATAGCAAACTAAACCACTATTGCCCTTTACAGTAGAACCTCAATAGCTCGAACAACGATGGCTCGTTTAACATGGCTGATTCGAACTTGTTTTTCAGTCCCTACGAAATTCTTCCGGTAGCTCTAGAAAACAATTATTTGAGGAAAATTTCTTATTTTATCGTGACATTGTATATTGTGTGTACTCATTAGAATCGTTTCATCGAGAAGATTCTAATGAGTAGACTCGACATACAATTGTTGTATAGAATATCGAAAAGACTTTCCTAAATTATCACCGGTTGCTCCCTGACATGGTGCCATAATTATCCCTTAGTGGCTCGAACTACCCATTTCTCGAATAAATTTTCATGGTCCGAAAGATGTTTGAGGCATTGAGCATTGAGGTTTTACTGTGTTTAGTTTGGAAAAAGCTGTAGTCTGAGTTATCCATTTTTAAGGTAATGAGAGTGAACTTAAGTTGTAATGTGTTTAGAAATTTAAAATGAAAAACAAAGGTCCCCTAACATGTTGTCCCCATACATGTAACTGGTATCAAATGAAGACTGGTCAATATTTACCATGTTAAATTCAAGTGTAAATATAAGTTGACAACAATGCTAGACGAATTGTGTGAACAGAAAAAAAAAAAAAAAAAAAAAAAAAAAAAAAAAAAAAAAATTGCGATTCAACCAGACTGAGATTAAGTTAATTGGAATTCATACATTTTCAGAAATTAAGCAACGAAAGTGACAGCGTACACTGGACATTTGGGATTGTTACCGCTTGAGGAAAATGGATACACTTCAAGAAGGATAACTCTGAATTGATTTTGTCCCCTTTCTGTAAGAAGTCTGCTCATTCATAAAGTGTGCCTACACAAAGCGAGCTAATTATTTCCGTTCAGAATAAATTCCTTTACAAAAGGGAATAAATGTAAGAAATGCCAACAGGAAATTACGAAAGCTATATCCATTTTAAAAATGATGTACACTCAAACAAGTGTATCATAAATATGTGAGGGTACCCAGAAAATGTCACAGTCACAAAACACAGCCTTCCCGAGGCATCAAAAAGAAGTAATGGTGACGAAAAAAACAAACAAAAAAAAAAACACAAAACAAACGCCACGTATGAAACCACTGACGCATAAACAAGGAACTCTAACAGAGTAGCCACTCTTTGTTGCTTTGTTGTGATTTGTTTTATGTCTTGCCTTGTGTTATTTTGTTCTTGTGTTTTTTGTTTTTTTTTTTTTTGTTTTTTTTTGTTTTTTTTTGTTTTTGTTTTTCAGTTCATTTAGCATTGTGATTACCTCGCTTTGGGAAGAGAGAGCTAGTCTTGGTGCTTTTCGTACGTTTGTCCGATTTGCGCTTGTTTGATTTTGTCTGTTTCCTCTTCCTCTTTGTGTCTTGGAAGGGCTGCGGTTTGTGATTGTGGCACTCCCTGGACTTTTCTCTTACCCTTTTTTTATGGAACAGTCAGTAGGGTGGGCGAAGGGGACACTAAAACTACTTTTACTGGCGTGAAACCTCATTAACTCCGATGCCATCACGAAAACACGCCTATATAAGTTTGACCCCTTGAACCCCACTTTTATATAGTAATACTGGGGTTTACAGGGGTATACATTATTTTTCTTATTTCTGCTCAAAACATAGATTGTGGGTACTCGTTAGAACCGCATCGGTTTATTTTTCTTATTTCTGCTCAAAACATAGATTGTTGGTACTCGTTACAACCGCCTCACCGATTCGGTTCTAACGAGTACCACAATCTATGTTTTGAGCAAAACATAGATTGTGGGTACTCGTTAGAACCGCCTCAACATATTGTGGGTACTCGTTAGAACCGCCTCACCGAGGCGGTTCTAACGAGTAACCACAATCTATGTTTTGAGCAAAAATATAAAAAATATCAGAGTTTTTCTACCTGAAAATTTTCCGTTTTCGGAGGTGAATTTTTCTTTTTATATTTGAATAGGCGTGTTTTCGTAATGCAGCTTCAAATTACAAATATATGTTCGGTCCCCTTAGAAACTTGATACTGCTACTTCCCCAGGCTTTCTGTGATTATTCGTAGAAATAATACTACGCATTTGTACAGATATTTATCAGTTTCTTGGATTATTTGGCAATTCTTGTCATTCTGTGGAATAAATATGTGTTTCAGCAATCAGCTGCTGACTCTAATGTGCCGTTTATAAAGTTAACTTGCATAAATAGGATCATAACTCATAATACAGTCGCTGCCAACGTTCGGTTATAAAATTTGCATTCATTTCATATGGGAGCCGCGCCATGTGAAAACGTGTCTCCGGGCATATGCGGGTGGGAAGGCCCAGATCAACCTGCGCATCCGCGCAGTCTGATCAGAGCCTTCACTATCCGCTGACAGAATCAATGGATACTATTTAATATATCAATGAAGAACAAAGGCCCGGATGAGACTGTGGGGATGCACAGGATGATCTGAAACTGTGCATTGTGCGCATGTGCGAAGGCACTTTTTCGCTTGGTGTGGCCTATATTATAAATCATAACAAAATTGTCAGATTTCTTGAAAGGACCCGGTGAAAATGCATGATTACTATGAAAATCTATTTAATAGCAAAAAACTGACTGGCTATTTTCCTCCGCTTGAAAGCACTCGCTTCAAACACATGATTCGAAAATATTTAAAATGACAAAAATGGCATGATTCTTTCTCCCTGCTCAGTGACATCATCCATTTTAAGTGAACGTTGTATAATTCAAGTCTGCATATAAATCACTAGTGATCAGAGTGGAATAAAAAGCATCCTAAAGATCGTAAAAATACACAAGATCCGACCGGTCTGTTCAGGAACAAGGCTAAACTGAATCTTTGCATTTAGCATTTGGAGATTAATAAGGTTTCACTCGCCCCGATCCAATGTAAATTTTCGATGCAAATGGATCATGAGATAATGGATGAGGTGGGTGAATGGATAAGCATCCAAGAACAAATCACTGTGACTTGACGATTATGACATCTTCAACTCTCCTTTCCTTGGTGTCTCGGGACGGTTATGCTTCGTGATTGTAGTATTTCCTGGGTATCTTCAATTCTATTTGAGCCAGCGCGCGACAAAACAAAGTTGCATGTGCGCCCAGCGAAGACTCAGAGCAGTCTGGGCATCCGCCCTGTCTGATCAGAGTCTTCGCTGTCCGCATAAAGAAAGCTTGGGTCCTTAGGTATCCAATGAGCGGATGCCCAGGCTGATCTGAGTCTTCGCTGGGCGCATATGTCATTTTGTTTGTTTTGTCATGCGCTGGTTCATGTACAGACAATGGATGCATTTTCATGGACGACAACTCAGTTTAAATCGGTTTTGCTGCTTTCTCAAAAGGGGTCGACTCTAAAAGGAGACAATATGCTCTTTTTCGAAACCAATTCTTTCCCTTTAGAGTTGATATATTTCCATATTGGTATGCAGAAAAGCAATCTGGTCCCGACTTTATACAACTTTTTTTCATGCTCAACTCAGATGAGCATGAAAATGTTCTCTCCAAGTAAATATAAAAATGCCAACAATAGTTGGCATTTTTATATTAATTTGCACAGAAAATTTCATGCTCAGCTATGTTCAGCAAGGCAAGAAAGAATTTACAACTGTCAGTAATTTGAGATTTATTAATAGAATAAATTTCATGCTCAGTTGAGTTGAGCCTGAAAAATGTATACATGTAACCTAGAGGCAAGGAGTTACAAAAATGCCTCTTTTATAAAGAAAAAAAAAGCGAAAAATCTATTTAGTATAACCAGTCCCCTATAGAGGAACACTTTTGCTCCCAGATGAAAACAATTGTTTTCTTGAAAATAGGTCTGATTTGAGAAAAGCCATATATATGGGATTCTTGTTTTTCTTTTAAAGACATCAGACATTTAGATGAATTGTAATAATTTACCAGTTTAAGTGGAATCTCTTTGTATTGTATCCCAATATTCATACCTAATTTAGACTGAATAATCTACTCAACATTTTATACTGGAAGAGTCAAATTTCAATTTTGGGTATTTCAGTCTGTGTGATTTAGAGAAAACAAACGAAGCTCTTTGTAAACAGTGGAGATTTGATCAGACGTCTTTGTAAACAGTGGAGATTCTGATAAGACGCCACATTTTGCCTTTTGGGGATCTCCAGACTAAAATGATATAATTTGTTAAAAAATCAAAATAATGAGACAAAGTAATATAATTAGCATAATGCTAGATTAAACTTTAAAACTTTAATGAAATATGCTCTAAAGTTGTAAAGTTCAATCTAGCATTATGGTTATTATATTACTTTGCATACCCAATTGAAACTCCACAGCTATGCTGTGTTTCGGAGTATGATTTGTTTTGAGAGTGGTGCTAACGAATGACGCATGTGTCATCGTTTATCACCCTTCTCCACACAAATCGTGCTCCGAAACACAGCATAGCTGTGAATATGGTAACCAAAGTCTACTGGGTATGGAACGCTTAGTATATCATGACCATTTACTCACCTTGCAAATCAATGCCATTCTAGGAGTTTCGAATATAAACTCGGGTCATAATTCCGGCTTTTTTTCATATTGAAAGATCATCATGCACAACTCTCGTCATATGCATGAACCTAACGGTGAAAACAAAATATAGCAATACGAAGGCTCAAGAAACTTAATCATTTCAGCTAACAAGAACTGTGCAAAAAGGTTAGTCACTTCTTTGGTAGCCACATATAGAAACCACATTGGTTGGACTTTAAAGCTAAGTGTACAGCCGTGTCTTTGTATTTTTAACCCTTTTAATTCGGCGGACCAAAACAGATAACTGTGCAATTAGTGTAGCTCGTAACGAGCCGTATCATTAGGATCTACATTGTTTGTCTTTCTGTTTTTGATTTTAGACTGATTATTTTTACATCAGCGGACATGTCCAGATTTAAAAATGGGAGAGTCCACTTCAGAAACAAAGTGATGAAAGGGTTAAATTACATTTTTGGATAGACTTAAAATATTTTTGCCGCCATCTAGCAAAGGAAGATAACGTTTACAAACTGGACGTTGCCTCTGTATTATTAAGTTTGGAAACTTTTCCCAAATGGGGGTTACTCTTAAAGGAAATAGTTTGCTCTTTGAGGAAGTCCCCAATTATAACATAGCATTTACACTGCTCAAAACAATTAACGGAACAAACTTTTAAGCCTGCATAACAACACCGCTTGGCAAATTTCAAACTCAAGGAAAGGCACGATATAAAAACAAAACATCTCTAGCAATGCTTATCATTACGAAACACGCCTACTTGAAATATATTGAGAATTTCATCACCAAAAACTGAAAGTTTCTAGATAAAAATCTGCTACTTTTCATATTTCTGCCCAAATTATAGATTGTGGGTATTCGTTAGAACTGCCTCACAAAGTTCCCACAATCTATGTTTTTGAGCAGAAATAAGAAAAATAATAAGGGGGTCAAAATTAGGTATGTTTTCGTGATTGAAAACATAAAGGAGCACAGTTCGCGTGCAAAGCAAAATGTGAGGTACAGCATGGATGCCCCTATCAAACGGCTGAAAGTCGGTATGGGGCTATTTGTTTAAAATTTGAGTTTGACTCAGAAATATGTTAATCCTTCGGTTATTTGTTATCTTGGACCTCATAATGGCGTTATATGGTGTTAGGTGTTTTTTTTGGAAGTGGGTACAGCCAAACGACAGTAGCTGAAAGAGTTGATTTGTGGAGAAGTGTTGGTGCCAGATAGTTGAGATATTAACAGGAGATGGGCGAGTTTACTTGACGAGAAAGGCAAGGCCGAAGTTGCATGATGTCACAAAGGGATGGTCAATATCTTTGAAAGATAGCGCTCCGGTATCGGCAGTACATGGCCAGAAGGCTACAAATCGAATTCCAGCATGCAACTGGTCGACAAATATCCGATCAAACAGTACATAACAGGTTACATAAAGGTAACCTGAGCACCAGGTTTCCAGTACGAGGACCTATTCTCACCAGACAGCATTTTGTACGGCGAAATGAGTTTGCCCAAGAGCATCATTACTGGCGATTACAAGACTGGCGCGTAGTTCTTTCACAGATGAAAGCAGATTTCACCTAAATAGTTGTGCTGGAAGTTTTTTAGTTTTGAGACGACCCGGAGAATGATACTACGACTACAACATTGTGGATAAAGACACATACGGAGAGGGGTCAGTGATGGTATGGGGTAGAATTTCTTATGAAGGTCGAATGTACTTGTACATAATCAGCGGAGGTACACTGACTGCATTACGATAACAAGATGAAATTCTAGAACCCAGTGCGAGATCTTTAGCTTGACCAGTCGGTGACAATTTCATTCTGATGCGGGATAATGCGCGCCCCCATACTAGTAGAGTGTGCTTGGATTACTTTATCGCGAGCTCAGCACCAGGTTTCCGGCTCGTAATGGACTGGTCGCACGTTCTCTTGACTTAAATCCAAAATAATATGTAGGGGACATTCTTCATAGATGTATCTCACAGCATGATATTCTACAAATGACTATTTGAACTTTTAATAATCCTTAGACATGAGTGAGAAACACTAGCTGCAGGGACAATTCGAAATTTGATTCTTAGCATGCCTCGGTAATACCAGCTGTTTTGCGCTGCTCGAGGTGGTCATACACATTACTGACAGGAAGAAATGACTGATTTGCGCGTATCTGACATAAGGATGGAGATTTTTTTCAAACAGTTATACAAATTATTCCTTAACAGGTTCCAAGCCATGACTTGTAAAGTGGTTGCAAATTTAGCCAATCATGTTACAGATAAAGGATAAAGTTATTTATCTCTCCTTATCGTCATTATTATTATCCAACATCTTTATACCATGAGGTAACGTGTTATTTGCTCCTTTAATTTTTTGAGTAGTCTAATACCAAGTAATTTCCTTTGTAGCTGTAAATGTTTTTTAACGGATTCCTGACAATTTCACAGAACATATGTGATAAACCTAATCATGGTCGTGCTTTCTTATAAGATATCCCAACTTTGCATTACTTGCAAGATAGTCGTATTTTTGACAAGCTACGTGTAATTTGCCATGGCAATCTGGGGAATTGGTAAATAATAAAACGTAAACAGCTCACATTCGCATATGATTGACTACAGACAGATTCGCACAAGATAAAAGGCATCACCGTACATATGCTGACAGCGAAGACCCAGATCAGGATGCGTTACCGTCCAGTCTGGACAGAAATCCCAGGTACTTACATATTCATTTATCCTGTAAAATATGTCGACCAACGAGGAAGACCATGATGAGACCATGTAAACTAATCAGAATCTTTGTATCGTATGTCAAAGCCACTCGAAGCTCATTGAGGGAACGAAGATGTAAATATGTCAAAATCGTTTTCCTTTTTCTGAAAAGGGTTCCACTTAGACTAGACCCATTTTCAGAAGTTGGCTGTTGGGCAGTAAAGCAAACAGGAAGTCTCAGAAGTTATCGCCGCTGTAATACTGGAGGAAGATCGTTTATCCAGTTCCCTTAAATTATGAAAACCTAAGTGACATAATATGTTGTCTTTTATGCATACCCTGTTTTTTTAGCTTACCTGAGCATTTAGGCTCATAGGTAAGCTTATATTATAGGCACGCCTCGACCGTCCGTCTGTCGTCCGTCCGCCCATCGTCACAATTTTCAAACATTCTCCTCAGAAACCACCGGTTCAGTCAAAGCCAAATTACATATGGAGACTTAAGGGATAAGAGGAACGAAAGTTTGTTCACCGCATCTGGGTCACATGATCATGATGGCCGCCATGCCCATATATAATCAAATTCCTTTCAAAAGGATTCTCCTCTGGAACCAACGGGCCAATATCCCTGGGGCTTGGTATGCAGCACTGGGGGCATGATCCCAAGAAAGTTTAAAATAATGATAACCTTTGGTTGACCTTAACCTTTTTTACGGAAAGGTCAAATTGTTTTACTTAGACTAATATAGGGAAAAACTTTAAAAAAATTCATCTCTGAAACTAAAAGGGTCACTGCGTTTGATTTTTTCCCCTGCTTTTCTTCATTTGCAAATATACGTTTTAGACCTGCTCCAGTCCCAAGTGACTCAAAGTATTAATTATCTTTGATTAAAATAAAACAAATGCTAGAGTATAAAGCATGGTAACTAGTTACCAATGTTTTATAACTGTAGTATTTTTATATTGTCTTGGTGTTATTTTAGTGTTAAATCAAAACGAATATTATAAAATTTATAAATTTAGATACGAGCGAATTGAGCCAGTCCAGTATACGATTCTAAACTACATTTACCATGATTACAGTATTTACATTTCTTTACAAACATCAAAACTTTTTCCTGGTGACATTTTGAGTATGTTTGTTTATTATTTTAATCAGCATCGATAAGAAACTATAACTGTTAGATACATGGCAAAACCTTTGAAGTTAAAGATGTTCTCTATTTAGTCTTTTCATACGGTAAATTGAAAAAAAAAAAAAAAAAAAAAAAAAAAAAACAGACTTCATTTGTTAATATATTTTCTTATTTTCCCTGACATGTCATACTAATCGTCTCCTCAGAAGACGGTTTGCATGACATGTCAATTCATATTTTTTGAGAACAATAAGAAAAAAGTAATATTGTTTGTCTGCGGATTTTGTTATCAGCATAAAAAGGGTTAAAAACTTTCATTTATCCTTATACTGTTACAAGCTTATAACCATAACAGCTTTACAAGATCCTTGATCAAAGGCTGTGCAATATAGTAGTATATCATCTTTTATAAAGCGTGAACAAATATACCTAACGATATGTTCGTCCAGCCAAGACCAATATCAGCCTTCTGCTCCATGTGTTGAACGCTTCTTCTCATCATCAACAAAGCATTTGCTGTATTTGGTGTTGTAAATTATAATAACGTATAGTAAAGTCCCGTATCAGACTGTAATTGTACTCTGACAAATGTGGAGTTACTGTTCGTTTATGATCTGAAGAAACCTTTCCTCATATTGTATTTTGATTTGAACTTTTCAATATCTAATGATATAATCTATACTAAGATTTATAATGAGCGGTATCACTTTTTCAATATATATTCCCCTATTTCTGAATGGCGACGCCCCTCGTGTTACATCGTATGGTATAATTGTGTCTGCAGATTTTATCACGTATTTTAAATTCGTAAGTGTTTCATCTGTACAATCTAGCGTCAATTATATCACTTAGTACAAAAAAAAAAAACTTCAGCAAATCAGCAATACAGTTAATGGGATTAAAGAGACAAATAGGTATCGGAAGTGCGAGTAATAATAACAAAAAAAAAAAAAAAAAAAAAAAGACAAATGCAGAAATAAAAGTGGAAGTCTATCTATGGTGTTTATATTTGTATTTCCAGCTTATTTGTTTTGCTGGAGTATCTCGGCTACTCAGTGACTACTAACTTTTAAAACTTGGGGTTTCAGTATCATAAAAGATGCAAAACATTTTCTAGCTTTTATCGCTGCCATTCTGAATTTTCGTCCAAATATAAAGTTGGCTTGAAAATACCTCTGCAGGAAGGCCTATCGCAACCCAAGTTGTACGGCAATTCAGTCTATGAAGTCAACAAGACTGCTGGTAAAATGTATGTAAAGATATACAGGAAATGCCACAATCATAAAGCATAGCCCTTCCCGAGGCACTAAAAGAAGAAGAGTTTTGCAACAAACGAGGACAATACAGTCACGAACAAAACCACTGACGCACGAACAAAGGAGAACTGCAAAGGAGAGCCGCCCTGGGACGGTCAGTAGAAAAACTCCTGGGGACCCAGTGTTTCAGTTACCTGCGCGTCCTGCGAGAATCTTGCATAAAATTCGCCGAGGACGCAAAGTTTTTAAAGACGTGAGACCCCCGGACGCATGTTTTTTCCGGGTAGCGAGTCCAAAAAAATACTCCTGTTCCGTCTTTTATCACGGGATATCACCGCACCGGTAATTGTTTACTATAACACCGGCTTACTGGTACCCTGCTTCGGCTTCGAGAATATTTGCGAAAATATTGACGACTGAGTGCCAGTCGCACTGAGAGTCAAATGGATTTTGATTGGAAGCTATAGGTTTTTCAACCAATCAGCGAAGGTGTTACGGAAAGAGCGTAGCCCGTGTTGAAAACGAAAGTAGACGTTTCTCGTTTAAAGCCGATTTCAAATTGTTTTAAGACTTAACCAGCGATGCCCCCAAGAAAAAAAAACTGTTAATACTGATAAGACTCGGCCAACTCTGTTTATGCTCCTGAACAAGGATCGCGCAAGTGAACCCGTTTCAGAGACCCAGGATTCCCAGGACCAAGAGAATTCCCAGTCGCTCGGAGGCTGCTGAAAAGTCATGCTCGACAGATTCTGGTCAGTCTGGCTCTAAAAAAGTCAGAATTTTCCAACCCAATTGGATAACCCTTTATAGCTGGCTTGAATATGACAGTGAACATAAATTTATCTGTGCCGGACCTTCTACTGAGGCCTTGGTTGTGGCATTCCTGAATTTTTCAGTCTTACTTTGAGCACATTCAGTGAGTGTCAGACTTAATAGTCTGGAAAGAATAGTTCAAACTGGGCTTATTTCCATTAACAGTTTTTTCTTAGTGTTCTCTAGTCTAGAAGCCATGTGCTAGTCTTGTGTTCAGCTAGTCAAGGTCTAGGATTTGGTAATACAAATATATAAAATACTAGAACTAGTTGTATAATTTTATTACATGTTATTACCATTGAATTTGAGTAGACGTAACATATTTAAATCCAGTACAGCAATTCTCAGTAACCATATAGCATGATTTCTGAGAGTCTCCAAGTGGGACTCATAAATTCTGATCAGGACTCATAAAAGTTGAGACTAGCGAGTCCTGGGACTCACATTTTCAAATTTGTAAAAATATCACTGGGGACCTAAACCAGTTTATTCGCAATGCATCGCACTCAAATCCGACATAGCGCCAAATTACAAACATATGTTCAGTCTGTAAAGGGGTCATCTATCTGATCAGAGAATAATGACTGTGAAACACACATAGCCACTAACACTGTGATAAAACAAATCAAAGGGCTTGTTGGCGATATGAAGCCAGAACACAAGAAAAAAACATAAACAGGACCACGATTGGCCAGACCACAGACATTGATAATCAGGCACCAGCCTTCTGAAACAGATTGATAATGGAGCCATCTATTAGTCCGAGGACGGGCTAACCGTCGCGCAATTAAAAAAAAAGGAAGCTAAATTATCACCCATAACTTGGTTAGAAAACATACACGCTGCTTGCCACTAAATACCCATTTCGTAACCTATCTTGTTACCGAAAAATCAGTTTTTCCAGTCATTCTGTATTTATTGTCCTCATGAACTTCAGGTTACGATTGATCTTCTTGCCGAAGTGCTTTCAAACCAGTTATATTTTTAAATTAATTTAGAATGACCGCGGAATAACTTAGAAACTGATTTCCGGAACAATTCGAAAAGATTGTCAACATCTTACATTAGAATCTCATACGGCAAG
Organism: Anodontia alba; assembly: GCA_964016985.1. Lineage (NCBI taxonomy): Eukaryota > Metazoa > Mollusca > Bivalvia > Lucinida > Lucinidae > Anodontia > Anodontia alba. The sequence continues at coordinate 39,849,885 of OZ024830.1, read as the reverse complement.
CTGCAAGTAAGGTTGTTAACCCAATTATGGTTAATAAATTTGTGTAATCCTTTAATTGCAATCAGAATGAATGGTGCATTTCTCGATCACAAGTCGGAGGATAACTGTGTGACTCTGTCATCAGTTTGTCGTTCAGAACAAGGCAAAAACAATGATACACGGATTTGGTCGTGTCATGATAATTTAGTCACGCCATGATAAAAGGCGTCTTCTGGGTATGTTCAAACAGTAGAAATACAGATCCGCCAAGTACAGTTTGCCATAAATTAATGTTGTCTACAGTACTCGAGGATTTTATATGCGGACAGCAAAAACAAAAACAGGCTAATCTAGACCTCCCTGTCCACCTATGCCTAGAAGGCATAGTTTTACATGGCTCGGCGCCCTGAAAAACTTTAGTTGTTCGAGGAAATATGGCAAGTGTTATTGCAAATGAAATTATAGTTTTCCCTTATGTCATGGTGTCAGTTTTATCCCGCAATAAAATAACTCTTAAGCTTTCAACACTTTCCTAGCAGTTAAGAAAAACAGATTCACTTTCAAGGAAGGTAACTCTGTCAAAATTGTTTGCTTTGTTTTGTCCCCATCTGAAAATGACTTTATTCTATAAGGAAGGAATTTGCTCCCTAAGAGAGCTATGTTTTCTTACAGAGTGGATCTCTTTTCTGAGCAACTTGTTTTCCTTACAGAATGAACCCCTTTTCTGAAAAATGTTCCACTCCATAAGGAAAGAATTTGCTCCTGAAAAAGGGTATAAAGAAAGGATTTGCTCTCTTTTTGAGTAGTGCCCTTTTCAGACTGGGACTGGTGTGCAAGAAAGCAAAAAGGAGGTCACGAAAATGTCTGCCTTGTGAAATGGTGTCTACATCTCCAGGTGAATCAATCCATTCTCTTTAAAGTACTTTTAAGATGAATGAAATTGCTATACCTGAAATATTGTTCCGTACTTTGCAACGAAAATAATGTTGTAAACAGGGAGTTGGCTACCAAGTGCTGATTTGAAATCCTTCGGAATGTTTTGCTTCTCTTGAAAGTAACTTTAAGTGAACTTACCCTGGAAATGCCGTAATAACAAAGTACAACCTTCCCAAGACACCAAACGAAGGGGCGATGAGGAACAAATAATGATAAAACAAACGCCACACATTCAACACTGACGCATAAACAAACAAAGTCTGCTCCCAGACAGAGTACAATATTTGCTTTAAGAGCAATGTGAAGAGTGGCAAATATTTCTATCTCAGACTCACTTCCCTTAAAGATATATTACTCTATCTTCTTTAAAGACAACAGATACTGTAAAGACGACCATGTGATGCAATGATTCTACTGTAACTGAATTTACAAACGAGCCCTTAAAACTAGGCTTAAGGAACATTTGTTTAAAATTTAAAAAAAAAAAAGCAAAGAAAATTGATACTTTTCTTAATAAACACTTCTGGAGAGCTGGTCATTTATGATCATCTAATAAAGCTTTGGCTCAACCTGGTGAAAACATAACTCATAAATCCGATTCTACCGAAAGATTCAAAAATATTTAAATCATGAACTTGAACTTAAATGGATTAAGCGTTTACAAATACCTTTTTCCACTTGAATTTAATGATAATTTTTACCATGAAGGAAATATTTCTAAAATGTTGGATTTCGATGTTTTTTCCCTTTTAGAGATTAAAAAAAAACGTAAAAAAATCTATCCAATGGTAAGCGCAAAAATGGGAATTTAACCAAAACATAAAACTGTCTTAACTCGTTTTTGTTTATGTATTCTCTTAAATTCTGGACGTCATCATATGCTTTCTAAACTAGCTTCACTGTCAATTCCTTCATTACGTAAGTTAAATGATGAGGCGAATAAATTTTATGATAGAATACATGCTCTTATGAAGCAGCTCCCCTTACTAGATGTTAAAACTCAACATGCTCTGCGTCCTTGCATTCATTCTGAAATTAACCACATTAGACACTTCATCAAAATTCCATTCATTAATAATGGTATGGAATTCAAAGATTTTCCTAGCATATTTCGAAATAATAATGTTATATCATCTATACATTCATAATTCGAAAACACGGAATCTCCTATTATCTGTTACAAATATAACAAACCTATCCGTAATACTATACTTAATTTTAATAATTAGTTTCTGATCTTCATATTGAAACTAGTGTCCCTGATTCTTGAGATTGTAAAGATTCTAAATTTTATTATCAACCAGCGGATCATATTGTTACTGGTGACATGGTCCCGGTGTTAGTCTTACTCTTTGTTGCTTTGTGGTTTATTCTACGAGGCGATTTGTTTTATGTCTTACCTTGCGTCATTTGTTCTTGTGTTTTTCAGTCCTTTTAGCACTGCGATTACCTCGCTTGGGGAAGAGAGAGCTAATCTTAGTGCTTTTCGTACATTTGTTCGATTTGTGCTTGTTTGGATTTGTCGGTTTCCTCTTCCTCTTGGTGTCTGGGAAGGGATGCGGTTTGTGATTGTGGCACTCCCTGGACTTTTCTCTAACCTTTTTTGAAGATTATAATTGATTCACGAATCCTTTCAGTTACTTCAAAAGGACCTATAGATTCCCAGCCCCCATTGACTTCAATAAATGTCGGGAAACAACTGACAGTGCTTTAAATGATTGTTGTTCGCGCTGGTGTAAAAGAGAGCATGTTGAATCTACTGCTTTAAATAATTGGAAATAAAAGATTTTTAACATCACTGATGAACGTGTGTTATTTTACTGTAATAGCCTTGATCTTCATCCTCCTAAATTACCTTTTCGACATTTAAAACAAGGTATCCAAGAACTTCATGGGAAGTATGTTTTGGCTTCAGCTGATAAAGCTGCTGATAATGTTGTTGTTGTGTGGCGACTTTATTATATCAATACCCTAAAACAAGAACTTGGTAGTAGCAAAACATATGAACGGATTTCTACTGACGAGAGATCTATTGTTAATGCCCATTCTGTCGATATTACTGCTAAGTTTGCAGTGGGTATTAAAGAAAATCAAGACAAACTTTAATTAAGCGAACGTTTATTCGGGAGAATATCCAATTTTCAGCTTGCAACGAAGATTGTGTTTTTTTTTTTGCACTTCTGATGTATACAAAAAAATTAAAAGAAAAGTCCAGGGAGTGCCATAATCACAAACCGCAGCCCTTCACAGACACCAAGAGGAAGAGGAAACCAACAAAACCAAACAAGCACAAATCGAACAAACGTACGAAAAGCACTAAGATTAGTTGTCTCTTCCTCAAGCGAGGTAATCGCAACAAAATAACACAGATGAGACATAAAACTAACCGCCTCGTAGAATAAACCACAAAGCAACAAAGAGTAAGACTAACACCAAGATCACTGCCTTAGAACAGTCTGTAGAGTAAACCACCGGAGGTGGGGCTGGGGGTCTTAAAGCACTTTTACAGCTAGCCAACTACACCCTAGGTCCCGATGCTACTCTTAATACATAAAAATTCGGTTCGCATAAAGGCTCCCAACTCAGTCAATGCATCAAAGCGAAAACATAAAAAATCAAATGTTTTCTTTTTGATGCATTGACGGAGTTGGGAGCCTTTATGCGAACCCAATTTTTATGTTTTTCTGTATTAAGAGTTACATCGGGACCCAGGGTGAAGTTGGCTGGCCGTAAAAGTGCTTTAACCCCCTCCCCCCTCATCCCCCCACCCCCTGACCATTCTAAGGCGGTGGTCCCGATGTTGGTCTTACTCTTTGTTGCTTTGTGGTTTATTCTAAGAGGCGATTTGTTTTATGTCTTGCCTTGTGTTACTTTGTTCTTGTGTTGTATCTTCTGTTGTAGTCCTTTTATCATTGCGATTACCTCGCTTGGGGAAGGGAGAGCTAGTCTTGGTGCTTTTCGTACGTTTGTTTGATTTGCGCTTGTTTGGTTTTGTCTGTTTCCTCTTCCTCTTAGTGTCTGTGAAGGGCTGCGGTTTGTGATTGTGGCATTCCCTGGACTTTTCTCTTACCTTTATTTTTACAAGTGGAATCTAATCCACTTGACCCCTCCACTAACCTAGATATGTATTATTATTTTACTTTTACTTTTAGTATCGTTCCTTTGCCTTGTTAGTAGATTCTGTTTAGTTAGTAAACTGCAATTTTCATGCTTCTTACCATCGTTCAAAGACAAAACAATTTTGATAGCAGAGTAGCTTTAGATCGATTAAAACTAGTTTAAGTCTGCTGATCATTTCCAGGCGGCTTCTCTGTTGCAGTTCTATTGTGTCATTAGTTATCTCACCAGTGACACTGTGTCTTGTCATTGTCAGCCCCTCATCTCGTCTTTCAGTGCCTTGGGAAGGCTTGCTTTTTTTTTCCTAGGTAACTCAACATATATGTTTCCCTGAAAGTGTACCCAGTTCGCTTACCTTGTATATACGCAATTCAACATTCGTTATAGGTTACAAAACATATATAAATTTATTGACAGTGTACATCGTTTTCGATACCAGATCATACACCCGTGTGCCTTGTGGACACTGATTTTAAAGTCACATGTCCCAAATTTCAGCTTTTAAGAATATATTAAGAGAGGTCCATGATCTTGAAGAGAGCCTTTATACTGAATATCAATGCACGTTTGCAGATTCTTTTAAATAATTTAGTTCAATGTACCAAATCAATATTGTGCTGTAGATGCAGATGAAAAGAAAGATTCCAGATGGTTCTAAATAGTCTGAAAGTACATTGTTTCGCAATTCTGATGGTAAGTTTACAAGCATATTCGAACCAAATAAAAATCTGAAATCACCAATAAAAGTATCTAGCTGTAATATTTAGACATGAAAGTACAAAACAGAGATATGCAGCATTGAAGACAAAGTTACATAAACAAAGCTCACAATGTGATAATATTAATCAATGAACATCGGCTGAGTTGTCTAAGAAATGGTATTACATCCGTAATTTTGACAGTTGTATATCTATTTCTTGCAGTATATTGTAAGACTCCATTCTCTTGTGTCTAATAAGTGATGCCATTTATCTTGTCGAATGTCTATTTAGCTGTAAGTTGCTGACACTAATGTGGGTGTATAATGTTAATTTGAATAAATGTAGTTACTATTCACGTTTTATATAATTCTAATGTTTGGAAATACAGCTAGCATCTACACAATCACATAAGCAATAAATCAAAACATGTTGGATTTTCTCTACTGGTGTACAGAAAAGTAAACAGGAAGTTACAAATATTACAATCGACTTTCAATAACTCGAACACTTCACGAAAACATGCCTATATAATCTTGACACCCTTTAGCCCCACTTTTGTACAGTAAAACGGGGGCTTACAGGAGTATTAATTATTTTTCTTATTTCTGTTAAAAAATAGATTGTGGGTACTCGTTAGAGGCGGTTCTAACGATTACCCCATATCTATATTTTGAGCAGAAATATGAAACTTTTCAGTTTTTAGAGGTGAAATTTTCCATATATTTGAATAGGTGTGTTTTGGTAATGACCTCTAGGGCCATGAAAATTTGTTGGAGACATGGGTAGTTTGAATCACTAAGGGTTAAACATAGCGCCAGCTTAGGTGGCAAATGTGAATAATTTAGAGATGTCTTCGATCGTCTATACAATAATGAGTGTACTCATTAGAATACACACAACATACATTTTCAAGATAAAATAAAAAGTAAAATATCCCTACATATTTCTTTTCTTCAGCTATCGGAAGAATTGTCTAGGGACTCGAAAACGAGTTGGGATCAGCCACTGTAAATCAACCATGGGTTTTCGACATTACGAAAACGCGTCTTTTCAAAAATTTTGAACTTTGTTTTTTTTTATATTTTTTGCTCAAACATAGATTGTGGGTACTCGTTAGAACTGCCTCGGCAAGACGGTTCTAACGAGTAGCCACAATCTATGTTTTTGAGCAAAAATAGGAAAAAATAATGTATACCCCTGTAAAACCCAATTTTACTATATAAAAAATGGGGTCGTTGCGGGTCAAAATTATAAAGGCATGTTTTCGTGATGGCTATAAAGGCTTTACTGTATCACCTTTATCAAAAAAGGCAAAAAATCTACCAAGTGTATGAATTCAGCCTTTAAATATGATGGTAACGATGACCCTAATCAAACGCAAATCGAGCCTAATCTGAGTTAAACCATCACGAAAACATGCCTATATAATTTTGACCCCCTTAAACCCCACTTTTATATAGTAAAACTGGGGTTTACAGGGGTATACATTATTTTTCTTATTTTTGCTAAAAACCATAGATTGTGGGTACTCGTTAGAACCGCCTCATCGAGGCGGTTCTAACGAGTGCCCACAATCTATGTTTTGAGCAGAAATATGAAAAAAAATCAGATTTTTTAACTGAAAATTTTCATTTTTTGGTGGTAAAATTTTCTGATTATTTGAATAGGCATGTTTTCGTAATGGTATATGCACTAAATTCTCTTTTTTTCATTTTATCAACTATAATGTGCAACACGAAAATATACTATACTAGTGGAAAAAAGAAACGCAAGTATTAATTTTGGGGTTGTATTTTTAAAGAAAATTGTGGATTTCATTTGATTGTTTAATTTTTTAATTCTTTTTTTTCAATTTTTGTTAAATGCTTTTGGTTTAGTGTCGTATAGCAGACGACGTTTGCAATAAATAGCGTTAAACACAGACATCTAACGTTATTGAATAATGGGTATCAATAGCGCGTGTGTCCACCACGGGCAATCTGTCGACTTCTCGTATGCAAGCGTCAGAATATCGCTCACCAAGACGTTGATACACCAAGCGAAAATCGCGAGTCATCGCTGAATATTACACGCCGCCAGTCAGCCAGTCGAAACTGATTTGGTGCATGGGCACGCAGCCATTGCATGCGGCGTTGACGTCGCCTGGGCGTAAGGTTCGGGCCAAAGTAAGGACGGCGTGGACGTAAATCGAACTCTCGCAAGCGATTTCTGTCCTTGGACACACACGACGGCCATGTGTTCCGATAACTTCTCTTGCGGTCTCTGTCGCCGTCCCTTAACCTGTTACGACGTATACGTCTATCTTGACGTTGCGTCGTAACGCGCGGACGTCCGCTCCTAGGACGGTCAGTTAACCTACCGGTAGCTCTAAGACGCTGAACTAAGCGCGATATCGTCGACTCGTACACCCCAAATTGCTGCGCGACGTGACGTTGCGACCGACCCTGCAAAATTAGAGCAATAGCCCTACCCCTATCCAGTTGCAATAAGCGTACCATTTCTCTCAACAAACTCAAACAACAAACGTTTTGAGCAACCGATACGAATAGAACGAAAGTTCGATTTGGTAATGTGTTAAAATCTCTACCACGCGACACTACCCGTGCAGCATGGATATAACGAAATTCAGGTACAACGATATTGTGTAGCCTGTGTTCACGCTTCAGTGATTTTGTGTTATCCATACACGGGGAAGTACACTAATATCACCAAATACAGAAAACTAGATCAGTTTGATCACAAACAAACTTTCAGTATTTAAAAATTTGAACTTGCGTTTCTTTTTCCCCAAGTATATATAATTTTGACCCACTTAAACCCCAGTTTTATACAGCAAAACTAGGGTTTACAGGGGTATACACTTTTTTTTTCTTATTTCTGCTCATAAACATAGATTGTGGATACTTGCGGTTCTAACGAGTATTTGTATGTGTTAAACTTTTACGGCCCAGTCAACCCAATGGGGCCATGTCAAGCGCGGTCAGTTTACCTATCCACACGTTTACTGGGCAGGTTTGGTCCTCTAAGCGGTTAACCAGTATTGTGCACATTATTTCGCCAGAAACTGACAACTGCCTTTCTTTAATCAGCGGAAGGGAGAGAATGACCGTAGAAAATATTTCATGATCAATCTCCACGAAAAAATGTTGCCGACCTCGGCGGGGGCTGAACCCGCGACCTCCTGGTCTCCAGTCGGACGGCGCATCCAACTGAGTCACCGAGGTCGGCTTTCTAACGAGTACCCACTGAAAACTTTCAGTCTTTGGTGGTGAAAGTTTCAATATATTTGAATAAGCGTCTTTTCGTAATGATGGCAAACAAGGGAATAGTCAGAACAACAGGTAACATGACTTCCCTAACTATTCGATTACATTTACTACTTATCATAAGTTACATTTATTGCCATAACTTCGACTACAACAAATTTATATGGAGATACCAACAAAAGGTAAAAAAAGGTAAGGGAAAAGTCCAGGGAGTGCCACAATCACAACCCGCAGCCCTTTCCAGACGCCAAGAGGAAGACGAAACCGTCAAATCCAAACAAGCACAAATCGAACAAATGTACGAGAAGCACTAAGATTAGCTCTCTCTTCCCCAAGCGAGGTAATCGCAATACTAAAAGGACTGAAAAACACAAGAAAAAAATGACACACGGAAAGACATACAACAAATCGCCTCGTAGAATAAACCACAAAGCAACAAGGAGTAAGACTAACACCGGGACCACCGCCTTAGAACGGTCAGTAGAGCAAACCACCGTGGGGTTTAAATCACTTTTACAGCTAGCTAACTTCACCCTGGGTCCCGATGCTACTCTTAATACAGAATTACATAAAATTCGGTTCGCATAAAGGCTCCCAACTCAGTCAATGCATCAAAGCGAAAGCATAAAAATCAAATTAATCACTATAATCAACAAAGACGAGTACTCTTGGCTAATTCTACTGTATGCCAGAGTAAATGAAAACCAATAGTTAAACCAAGGCGGGCCAAACCAAAGACATATCGTCATGCCTCAACCCACTGGTTAAAATTTTACGAAGAGATCGTCATTGAGTCTGAGGCCCGAACCGCCGTCGTGCAATTAAAGAGTGAAGCATAGCCATCAACAATGATTGGGTTGACAATTAAGCATGCAGTCTGCCGCATAATATCCAGGCTATAGCCAATTCTTTTATAACGGTTAATAAGTTTTCTGAATTGCTCCGAAAAGTTAGATTAACCTACAATTTTTCTAAATCCGTACACTAAGTCACCGTAAAATTCGGGTTCCGATATACCTTGTTGCAGAAGTATTTTCAGACTGACGCTATATTTTTCTAACAAGGCACTGTGTCTGCGATAAAATTTCGAAAACGCCTTACGAAGTTTAAAATAACGATCGCCCTGCCTAAGAAGTTTGGCAGTAAAGGCTTTATTACGGTAGTTAAAGTCATTCAGATTTGAAGAAGCTCTGGCGAATCTAATAAGTTGATATATGTATATCCCATATGAGGTACGCCGGGGGACATCGCCATCCAGAAAAGGGAAATTGACTATATCAAAATCAAAATCGTCCCGTTTATCATAAAAGTTGGTGGAAACTGTACCATTTGATATACATAGATTCAAATCCAAAAAAGGTGCCTCGGTATCGGAAGAATTTGCTCTATTTAATTGAAGTTCTGTAGGGTATATCCAGTCCACCATTTGGTCAAAGTAAATGTTGTCAATATTTAATAAATCAGCAACACTCACGAAACAAAGCATATATATATATATATATATATATATATATATATATATATATATATATATATATATATATATATATATATATATTGTATATGTAGTAGTTTACACTGACGTCCTACTTTGGGAAATCGGTCAGATAATCACCTCATGTCGAACGATATCGTCTGTTTTGACAAAACCTCAAATTTTCACGTGCACGCACGGGGAAGACATATCTGGTTTACATGTGTTAACTTTCTGCACTGCAAATTATTGCACTTGACGACTACAGTCATAAAAATACCTAAACACTTTTATATCGATACATTTTGGGCAAAATTTCGATGCCTCGAATTGCGAAACATTTAAGAGAGAGAGCCTTTGGGATGCTGGAGGCAGGAGCTTCAACGGAAGATGTTGCTGCGCAAGTTGGATCATCTGTGCAGGCAGTTAGAAGTCTGAGACGGCGGTTTGTGCAGACCGGAAGCACGGAAGATCTTCCACGTAGCGGTAGACAACGTGTGACCACGCCGGCGCAAGACCGCTATATTTTGAACCAACATTTACGAAATCGTTTTTTAACTGCGACAGCTACAGCGTCTGTCACCCCAGATACTCATAACCCCAGGATCTTCGCTCAAACCGTACGAAATCGTTTGGCTGAGAACAATTTACGTGCACGTCGTCCCAACGTCGGAACAGTATTAACGGATCGTCATCGCCGTGACAGGCTTCAGTGAGCTCATAACATCAACTGGACAAGGCAAAACTGGCGGACGATTCTTTCTTCAGATGAATCCAGGTTTGCATTGTCCAATAGTGATGGTCGGATCAGGGTCTACCGACGTAGGAATGAACGTTACGCTGGCTGTTGCGTTCTTCAGCTGGATCGTTTTGGCGGTGGAGGTTCCGTGATGGTCTGGGCCGGAATAAGTAATGGGTATCGTACCCAATTAGTGGTCATTGATGGCAATTTGAACGCTCAAAAGTATAGAGACCATGTCCTTGCCCCACACGTTGTTCCTCTCTTACAAAATCACGGCGTTATTTCTGTGTTTCAGCAAGACAACGCTAGACCTCACGTCGCCCGTGACAATATCCGGTTCTTGCGAAACAACAATATTGATTTCATAGACGACTGGCCCTCAAACAGCCCGGATCTAAATCCCATCGAGCGCTTTTGGGATAATCTTGACACACGTGTACGGCAACGTCAAAATCCGCCTGGTAACGCCAATGAGCTCCGTGACGCTTTGCTAGAAGAGTGGAATAATATACCCCAGGCTCAAATTAATAATCTCATCCGTCTGGGAAGCGGTTTGTGATTGTGGCACTCCCTGGACTTTTCTCTTACCTTTTTCAGCTATCAAAAATGCAAAAGTTCCCCAACCAGTCGTGACTGGGTACTTTCAAAGGAAAATTCTGAATATCATCTGGAAGGCAGCAACATGAAATTTTAGAATAAACAAGAGAAACAAGTTTCCAATAAATTAAATAATTTGTTTCATTGGAAACTTGCATAACTAGCGTATTCACCATACCTGTCAGAATCTATCCTCGTTGCCTAGATTAACTTCCATGCTATTATTTTGGTGAAACCCCTCATTTTAGACAGGGCAGGAATATTCCTCTTCGCTGTCCGTACGAAGCTTGGGTCCTTGGCTACCTATTGAGCGCACAGCGAGAACTCTGGCGTCTTCGCTGAGCATGCCATTTTGTAGGTTTTGTCATGCGCTGGATCATTATTACACATGTGGAATGAATATTTTTAGGAGAGGCAACTCTATCATACTTGTTTCGTCCCCCTTCTGAAAAAATGTCTACTCTAAAAGAGGAATAAATTGTTCCCTTTTAGAGTAGACGTTTTCAAGAAGGGTCTTGGTTGTGCAGGACAGCAAAATAAGAAGTTATAGTCTCGCTTGTACAAAAACAACTCATGACTACTCAGTCCTTTTGAAATGAAGACAAGTGGTTCAATTATTATGTTTCCTATATATACCCTGTTGCATTGTTTTCGTATGTTACGTGTCGATTGCCATATATCATGCATGACAATCAAACTCAGCTGCCAAAAGAAATATTGATATCGAACTTGACCGCTTTTTACGACTTTAACATTGTGTCAAACATAATATCCTAATAGCAAAGACGTGTAAATCCAAAAGAACAACGCCGGTCGTGCGAATATGTAATAGTAATAAAAAAATCAAGCGTTATGAAAATACACTTTCTAAAGTTCACCAGATATAATTTAAGCGACAAAATATTCAAGCATATAGATCTGCTTAAAATGAGCTGAGCCGAAAACAAGAGGCGGATTCAGAGGGAGTTCGAAGGGGTTACCTCATCCCCCCCCCCCCCCCTCCCACACTTCACTCCCGCACACACACACCTATTTGACTCATAAATTACATTTGCATGGGACATTTTGGATAAATTTGATAAATTTGGAATACTTTTTTCTTATACTTTTCTTGAAGTCCATTTTGCTACCTGTAAATGTATGTAAAATTGATGGATAAGTGGAAAACAGTGTAGAACCTGATCAGACGCCGCGTTCTTTTGGCGTCTGACATGGTCTACACTGTTTTCTCAGACGTATTTCCGAATACGTAGTGTTCACGGTGCTATGATTAAATCAAACCCCTCAGAAATGGTGACAGTATGATTGCTTTACTGCAGACCAAATCTCTTCTAAAAGGGTTCAACTCTGAAAGGAAAAAAAATGCTCTTCGTTTGCTCATATATGGCTGTTAAATTACTTAGGGTAAATATGGTAACCTTAAGGCAAGCAGTTTAGAGACTATTTCGCGTTTTGTGCAGTCAGAAACGAGACTTAACTCTTTGCGAAGGTCCATTTTAGGGACTATTAGTAATTTAAGCAGTCATTGGAATCCACTTGAAAACACCCGTGAAAAACAGAGAGAGAATGAAAGAGATGCGGAGTAGCGGGGGGGGGGGGGGGACAGAGAGAGAATGAGAGAGAGATGCGGAGTAGCGGGGGGGGGGGGGGGGAGAGGGGGCAGAGGGGGATGGGGGAGAATGGGGAAGCGAGCGATCTAGGCATAACGTATTTAAAATAAATATTCGGACACTTGGCATCCTTCCTAAGATTTAAATAAGTTCATTAGACCACCTGTTGTTATGTCTAAAATGTTGGATGAGAGGCAAACAATGTCGATCCCGATCCGACGCTGCGTGTTTCGGCTTCTAATCTAGATCTTGATCTTCTCCCTCCTAAGCCTAAATTATATTTTCGATATTTGAATCAAGGTATCCAAGAATTTCATAGGAAGTATGGTTTGGCTCCAGCTGATAAAGCTGCTAATAATGTTGTTGTTGTGTGGCGACTTTATTATATCAATACTCTAAAACAAGAACTTGGTAGTAGCAAAACATATGAACGGATTTCTACTGACGAGAGATCTATTGTCAACACCCATTCTATCGATATTACTGCTAAGTTTGCAGTGAGTTTTAAAGAAAAGCAAGACAGACTTCCTACGTTATATTGGTTACCGAAACTTCATAAACGACCTTATAAAGCACGTTTCATTGCTAATTCTAGTTCTTGTACGACTACTGTTTTGTCCAAACTGCTAACTTCATGCCTTACTGCTGTTAAAAAACATCCAATTAGATACTGTGATACTGTTTACGAAAGGGACGGAATTTACTGTTTTTGGTCAATTAAAAATTCTAATGATGTTCTCAATAAATTTAAATCTAAAAACTTTCAGGCTTCTAAATTGTCTACATATTATTTTTCTACACTGTATACTACGTTACCTCATCATCTTATAAAAGATAAACTTGTTGATTTAATTAACCGAACGTTTATTCGGGAGAATACCCAATATTTGGCTTGCAACGAAGAATGTGCTCTTTTCACTTCTGATGTATATAATAATCACAATTTATGGTCATGTCAAAAAGTCTGTGATGCCCTTGTTTATCTTTTGGATAATATTTTTTATTAGATTTGGAACTAAACTTTATAGACAAACTATTGGTATTCCGATGGGAACTAATTGTGCTCCTCTTGTTGCAGATTTGTTTCTTTTTGTTATGAGAGAGATTTCATGAAGTCTCTCTCACGTGAAAATGAGGCTGACATTATTGAGGCTTTTAATTTAACTTCAAGATACCTTGACGATTTATTAAATATTGGCAATATTTACTTTGACCAAATGGTGGACCGGATATACCCTACAGAACTCCAATTAAATAGAGCAAATTCTTCCGATACCGAGGCACCTTTTTTGGAATTGAATCTATGTATATCTAATGGTACAGTTTCCACCAAAATTTATGATAAACGGGACGACTTTGATTTTGATATAGTCAGTTTCCCTTTTCTGGATGCTGATGTCCCCCGGTGTACCTCATATGGGATATACATATCTCAACTTATCAGATTGGCAAGAGCTTCTTCAAATCTTAATGACTTTAACTACCATAATAAAGCCCTTACTGCCAAACTTCTTAGGCAGGGCTATCGTTATTTTATCGCAGACACAGTGCCTTGTTAGAAAAATATAGCGTCAGTCTGAAAACACTTCTGCAGCAAGGTATATCGGAACCCGAATTTTACGGTGACTTAGTGTACAGATTTAGAAAAATTGTAGGTAAATCTAACTTTTCGGAGCAATTCAGAAAACTTATTAACCGTTATAAAAGAATTGGCTATAGCCTGGATATTATGCGGCAGACTGCATGCCTAGTTGTCAACCCATTCATTGTTGATGGCTATGCTTCACTCTTTAATTGCACGACGGCGGTTCGGGCCTCAGACTCAATGACGACCTCTTCGTAAAACTTTAACCAGTGGGTTGGGGCTTGACGATATGTCTTTGGCTTGGCCCGCCGTGGTTCAACTATTGGTTTTCATTTACTCTGGCATACAGTAGAATTAGCCGTCTTTGTTTATTTTTTATGTTTTCGCTTTGATGCAACGACTGAGTTGGGAGCCTTTATGCGAACCGAATTTTTATGTATTTATGTATTAAGAGTAGCATCGGGACCCAGGGTGAAGTTAGCTAGCTGTAAAATTGCTTTAAACCCCCGGTGGTTTGCTCTGCCGACCGTTCTAGGGCGGTGGTCCCGGTGTTAGTCTTACTCCTTGTTGCTTTGTGGTTTATTCTACGAGGCGATTTGTTGTAAGTCTTTCCGTGTGTCATTTTGTTCTTGTGTTTTTCAGTCCATTTAGTATTGCGATTACCTCGCTTGGGGAAGAGAGAGCTAATCTTAGTGCTTTTCGTACGTTTGTTCGGTTTGTGCTTGTTTAGATTTGTCGGTTTCCTCTTCCTCTTGGGGTCTGGGAAGGGCTGCGGTTTGTGATTGTGGCACTCCCTGGACTTTTCTCTTACGTTTTCTACACTGTTTGCTCAGAGCTGAGCGAATCATTTCCTCTTCATTGATTTACTCTACAGTATCTAGTGACCGGAACATTACGAAAACACGCCTATTCAAATATATTGAAAATTTCACCACCAAAAATTGGAAGTTTTCAGATAAAGTCTGATATTTTTTTTTTTTTTTTTTCATATTTCTGCTCAAAACATAGATTGTGGGTACCCACAATCCCAGATCTCTGATCCCGGGCCCGTCACAGATCGGTGGCCAAATACATTGCACAATTAGAGCCGATATATACAGCTATATTTACTGCCGTATAACATGCGGTATAACATGGCATCAAGAATAAATCAATAACATTACGTCTGTAAAATATGGTCATACAACCTATATACTCCGTTCTGCACTTTAAAGCATAGAACAGAGTATCCACGTATAAAGCTCTACTTCACAGCTGCAAAATAGCGAAAGCCTTGATGTTTGACTGCTTCGACTGACAAGAAACAGTAAATAAGTGTGTTCGCTTTTAGCAATTATAATAAATATATAAGGAGAATGTATCGGACACTCCCAATATTTCGGCCGTGTCAAGGGAAGTGGTGTATGCAAAGACGTGCAGAAAATAATTATTCACATAAACTTTTGTTTCGATTGTATATCAATTATCTAGCAATTGAAAAATCAGTCCCCGCCCTGGAGATAACGTCATCAGTCCCTTTTCTGGGACGACGTCAGATCTTGAAAGTGGTACGAGATAAAAGTCGGTTATCTCATCAGTCCCTTTTCTGGCAATTGGCCTCAGACATGAGAAATGACTCCTTTTAGGATTAGGGACCGATCTGAGTCTTTCATATCTTTGATATATAAGGTTAACCATTTTGTCAAAATATCTATTCACGCGAGTGACTTTAACGAATGTAATAAACTTAAAATTAACTGCTTAACATCTAAAACAATTCTACTGGTATCATAAACTTCGTACGATATTCACTTGTAAATTCGCTTCAACAAGGCCGAAGATTTATGTTAACCTATTTTGTAAACTCGGGATAACTAATTATAAGTTTCATATCAATTGATGAAAAAGGTTATTAAAGACATTTGCGGGTAATTGCCATTTTTGTGTAATCCTCAAAAATAAAAGTTGAGCCAGAGTAAAAACGTTGCAGATAATTGGTACCAAACAGAGTAAATTTAGTAAATAAGGAATTGATTTCTCCTGTTTTTAGCACTGAGTTTGTCAAATTTGGCTTCAAATTTGAGGAAAATAACGAAAAGTACATGTTTAGAATTTTTTAACGTTTTGCCTTTATTCAAGATCTGATAAAGCTGAATTGGTTCAGCCTTTTTAAATGATTTATTTCAACGTACAGTATCCCATGTGTTAGTATATAAGTAAAATCCGCCATATCAACAAAGGATAATGCATCCTTTTTCGGGAATTTTATGTATATTGTAGTTCCGGGATTTATATAGGGGTAGGGATATGTTTTTCCCATACAAATGAAATTAGCACTATGACCCACACTTTTCTTTTAATTTTCTGTTGTACATTACCCCCTCCAAAGAATAAATCTTATTTTGTGAGATTTCCAGTGTAGCAATTTTCTGTAAGGCCCATAATATGGAATAAATGGATTTATGTAAGGATTTTTAGGAAATGTCGAAAATTGGCATTGCAGATTCCTGTCTCATCTTGACAAATGAGCAACAGGTGTGTATCAGTATCATTTCCTGTATCGTTTTGCTCAAAATTATAAAATTAAAAGTAGGGCGAATGTTATTTTTGTCATAAAATCAACAAACAGAATTTTTTGCACATATTTTCGGGAAAACTGTTGAGGGTGGCGTCATTCCAGGTCAGATTGTAAAAGACTTAGCACGATGACATATCATTTTTATTTAAAAAATAGTGAGCCAGTATATGAAACTGAATATATGCAAAATCTTAAGCAGTTTGCAGTGCAGGAAGTATTTCCCGCATGTGTCATTAATCAATTTAGCAAACTGTGATAAACGAGTAATGTAGCTGTTATACAACAAACGTCATGTTTATTGTTTAACCCGCTGAATGTTAACGTATTTGCTGTCCTCTATATTCGAATGGTAATAAGGCGAGCCAAACCACAGTGACAACTCAATCCTAAACGTTTCCTGGATAGGAGAGGGTGGGGAGAGGGGGTTTACTTGACATTGCTCGTCTACTGTCCAGTTTCCAGTAGTTATTTGTTTTAGCCTTAATTCCGTTTGAAGTTGCTATTTCATTTCCTTGTATGGGAAGCACGAAGCAATAATATTTCTTCGGGCATATGCTGAAAGCGAATGCCCAGACCAGCCAGTACATCCATGCAGTCTGATCAGGGCCATCGCTGTCCGCTAACAAAACTAGTGGACGCTACAGAAAATACCAGGAATGACTAAATACATTGTATTGTGTCCAATGATTGTTAGCGGGCAGCGAAGGCCCTGATCAGACTAAGCGAATACGCAGGCTGATCTGTACCTTCGCTATTCACATATGAAGATACGTTTCAGAATGTCGCGGGCAATATATAGTAAGACCTGTATCAGAATATGTAGCGAGGGATATGTGCCTATAAAACAAAGTTTAAGCCTCCAATAGCTTTGGTATTTAACGTTTAAATGCAATAATTCTGTTGCAGTTTCTCTTCGATTATTCGTTCTGTTTGCGAAGGAGTGCCGTTTTGTGTTGTGATTGCATGACATTTAACCTCTGTTCTGTTACTGGCCTTAGGGTGGTTGTTCCGCATCTGTTGCATTTCCTAATTTATGTTTCCCTATTTAATATAGCTTATCAAGTGCATATATGGCCACAGATTTTGTACACTTTCTGCGCGAGACAGGCATTACTAGGTGTGTGCATTCGTAATAAAGCATTCCTATGAGTCCAATCATTATATATCTGATTGATAAATTTGCCGCTTATAAATCAGGGCCCAGTTATTCAAAGCTAACGATGTCGTTAGTTAACGATTCGTTAAAATTTACATCGGGTGATACGCAAATATGCTGCATTTTTTTGCTGAAAAATGTGAGTAGCTTTTGCAGTGCAAAAGCTACTCACATTTTTTCAGCAAAACAAATCAGAATATTGTGTAATGAATCAGCTAAAACAGTTAACGAATTGACCCTTAACGAGCTCGTTAAGCTAACGACGCTTTGAACAACTGGG
Source organism: Anodontia alba (assembly GCA_964016985.1). NCBI lineage: Eukaryota > Metazoa > Mollusca > Bivalvia > Lucinida > Lucinidae > Anodontia > Anodontia alba. Next base: position 39,831,885 of record OZ024830.1, on the reverse strand, counting down.
CCCTGAGTGATAAATTTGTCGCTTATACATCAGACTGGTAACTACATATTACTTACATTCCAAGCAGATAAATCATTACAGTGATGAATGGCGCCGTAACGGATTAGTTCCAAAGCTTTTGCAAAAAGAGATTTACGCACATATACACACATGGAATAACTAGTACATCCTCATATACGCAGTTAAACAAAGCATTCCGTCTTTTGGTGGTGCATACTACCGTATTCAGATTATCCAGGCAAACGGCACAGAACGCAATCAGCCTTTCTGGAGGGGAGGTGGAATTAGGTGTTTTTTTTTTTTTTATCTTTTCTGTTTGCTTATGCCACAAGGTCTACTTTCTTCACGTCATCCACACTAGTGATAAAGTACGCACTCACCAATCCTGCATCCGGTAAGATTATTAAACCATCTATGAAATACAGTTTTCAGCAATACAATATATAATATGAATTCAGTGGGCTAGATAATTAAAGCTTTCCTTTGCGAGCTAAAAAACCTCATTACTAAAGGGGAATTTATTCATTTCCAGACGAAGGAACGCTTTAAAAATTATTTTGTCTTCCTTCTGAAAAGAGTTTCTCTCCCTTCTGAAAAAGGATCTATTCTAGACCACTTTCAGAAGGAGCTCTTGATGTCATTGATAGGCTATGTTTTTGTGATTGCGACGTTTCCTGGCCATTTTTGCACTATTTGGCATCACGAAAACATACCTATATAATTTTGACCCCTTAAACCCACTTTTATATAGTAAAACTGGGATTTACAGGGGTGTACATTATTTTTCTTATTTCTGCTCAAAAACATAGATTGTGGGTACTCGTTAGAACCGCCTCGTCGAGGCGGTTCTAACAAATACCACAATCTATGTTTTGAGCAGAAACGACGAGGCGGTTCTAACGAGTACCCACAATCTATGTTTTGAGCAGAAATGTGAAAACTATCAGTTTTTTATCTGAAAATTATCAGTTTTGGGAGGTGAAATTTTCTATATATTTGAATAGGCATGTTTTTATAATGGTATGCGGCAGAACAAACAAAAAATCACAAAGAGTGTCTTCCTTGTGGAAAAAAGTGGACGAGAAATCTACAAAATGTATCCAGCACACTTAAAGACAAGATGACAAATAATTTGTCTTACAAGTTCTGTTTTACTATAATCACAGTGCGGAGCCGATGGGCATGGTAATGAGGCTGAACTATCATTAAGTTTATCATAATTGCCCGCGTACGTAAAATTACAAATTGCTATCAACCCAGTCAGCATTCTAAGTAAATCTATATCGGGCCGTCATCGGCCCGTCAGGGTAGCTGACGGGCCGATTACGGTCCGATGTAGATTTACGTAGAATGCTAGCTGGGAAATAGCTGCCACATGACATAAATATTGTAACTTGTAATGCAATATTTGTTAAATAAGAAATATGAAATGGTTATTTTAGAGGAACTGTTGGCTGGCAAAGATGCGATATTAATGTGATGTAATTATTTCTTTATTACGAAAACATGCCTATTCAAATATACTGAAAATTTTACCACCAAAAAAAGAGAAAAAAATCAGATAGAAATGCTTATATATTTTTCATGTTTCTGCTCAAAACATAGATTGTGGGTACTCATTAGAACCGCCCCATCAAGGCGGTTTTAACGAGTACCCACAATCTATGTTTTTGAGCAGAAATAAGAAAAAATAATGTATACCCCTGTAAACCCCTGTTTTACTATATAGAAGTGGGGCTTAAGGGGAGACAAAATTATATAGGCATGTTTTCGTGATGTTAATCCCTCTTCCTGTACCGATTATTCCGATAGTCCCCTATCTATACACTTCAAATCGTAAAAAAAAATGTTTCGCGTATATTTAAATTGGGGACATCGATCACTTGTTGTACTTGCGTTGCAGTGAAAGCGGGTGAAATGATTATAAAAATAATTGAGAAATGAAGTATTACGAAGCTAAAAAGCAGCTTGTTTGCAGTAACCGTAACACAAACAAAGCACAGGATCCAAAAACAATGTGTTTGATACATTTCAGAACGAATGTAGCCAGTATCAGTTATTAATAAATGATATCATATAAATTAGAAAAAAAAAACCTGAAAAAAAAGGTAAGAGAAAAGTCCAGGGAGTGCCACAATCACAAACCGCAGCCCTTCCCAGACCCCAAGAGGAAGAGGAAACTGACAAATCTAAACAAGCACAAACCGAACAAACGTACGAAAAGCACTAAGATTAGCTCTCTCTTCCCCAAGCGAGGTAATCGCAATACTAAAAGGACTGAAAAGCACAAGAACAAAATGACACACGGAAAGACATACAACAAATTGCCTCGTAGAATAAACCACAAAGCAACAAGGAGTAAGACTAACACCGGGACCACCGCCTTGGAACCCAACAATCTTCCGGCTAATTTATAAACGCATTATCCAATAAGGTTCACAATCATGAAGTGCAGCCTTCACGAGGCATCAAAAACCCAAACGAGGCGAGGAACAAACAACGACAGTGCACAACAGCATCATCGAAACAACCGATGCACCGCCGAGGGAAATCATTATGACTTCAAAATATTATGTCACTTGGACAGCTTTCTGCTTTTGTTTAAAACAATCCCTTTAGGAAGGGGAGCGATTTTTTTGCTCGAATTCCTTTCTTTTAAATGTGTGTGTGTGGGGGGGGGGACGTGGTCGGGCAGAATGTATACCCTGTAAACCCTACTTTTAATATATAAAAGTGGGGATATGGGGGTCAACATTATTAATGCTAGTTCTCGTGATTATTTCAGGTCAGGTGTACAAAAAAAAAAAAAAAAAAAAAAAAAAAAAAAAGAAGAATAGCTGTGTTTCCGCTCACCCGACCGATCCTGTTTCAAACACCCGACTCTGTTATTCTTTACCAAAAAAAAAAAAAAAAAAAAAAAAAAAAAAATTCCCTTTAAAAACTAGTTGAAAATCTACCGAATATTTACCTGATCGTATTTACTATTAACATTGTTTTACTTGACAATGAACCTATTCTGCTGCAAGTAAACACATGGTCAAATGATTTTGGTACAGGCAACCCTGACAGATTTGTTGTTGCGCCTCAGAAATTGTTCTAGTCAGTAACAAAGCGTTCTCCTTTGCAGACCAATTTTCAAAAAGATTTTAATGTGTAGGAAAGCAAACAGGAAATCACAACAGTTTTCCCTTGTAAAATTGGTTAAAATCTACCTAAACCATGGGTTTGTTGTAGTATGAATTAGACACCAATTTTTCACTTACACAGCGTAGACCTGGTTTAGCAAGGCAATCGCAAAGCATGATTAGGGATCAACCTTTCTGAAAAAAAAAAAAAAAAAAAAGATATTTCATGGACTATTAATGTTGAAAATGATGTTTCTCCAACGCGTAAGTTAATAACGCCGGTATCATTTGCTAAATATACGCTCGTATATTCCTTACAGGATATCCTTGCAATTCTAAAATAGACTATTCCATCCATGGATTTGGACACATCCATCGTTGCATATAAATATGTTTCTAAAAAGTACAAATAAAAAACCGAATAGCCAACAGTGTAGACCCTATTGAAGCTGGTCGTTGCAAACAATCTGGTCTAGACATACTCTGTTAGCAAACCGGAATCCGTTTTGGTATGCAGGGACGACGGTGTTAATTATTCAGACGTTCTAATTGTTTTCCACACATAATCGACAAGTTGACTACCTGTCGATGAGACAGAACAGTAATCGGTGCATGCACTGGAACACTAATCCTTCACTTAGTTTCATTACGGTACCATATTTACCCTTAGTATTCGGAGAGATAAGCCGAAGCAAACAGTGTAGACCCAGTAGAACGGTGCAGAACGCGGCGTCTGATCAGCGTTTACACTGTTTGCAAGTGATCCAGCATTTTTAGACATGGGTACAGGTGGTAAAATTGACTTCATTCAATTTTTTAAGACAAGTACGGTAAGGAGGTACGGTTTCCAAATATTTAGGAAAAATACGACATTGCATCTGGCACGTTTGTCCAATAATCAATGATGCATACGGGGTTACAAAGTAGTCAAACCAACCACCAACCGATATAATTTCGCTCGTCTAACATTTTGCATAAAAATCAAGATACCCATGTGAATCAATTCACAAATCAGGTTTTTACATTAGGGACTATTTTGGATGCAGTCAGACTCTTTACGAAACTCAGTACACTTCATACTGGTGGCGTAATCTCCGATGATATTTTCAGCAAATATGTTTTCGTTTCGCTGTATTATATAGCTCCAATAAATTATGTCTGATATACTTTAAGATAATGCTACGTAATATTTATGACTACCTTAAGGCAGTGTATCAAACAGAAGCTGGGTTACTTTTCAGCACTCTGTCTGTATTCTAGATGTGGGTGCATAAAACTGACGTTTCAGTATAGATTAATATGAAATTTATCGACCATAATAATAGGCCACACACGCCAATAGAATTCTCTCGGAAATTAAATGTAGAAATTCGTTTTACAAGATAATTAATAAATGTACTACATTATACGTAAATATCCGGGCCCAGTTGTTCAAAGCGTCGTTAGCTTAACGGACTCGTTAAGGGTCATTTCGTTAACTGTTTTAGCGGATTCAATATACAGTATTTTGATATTTTTTGCTGAAAAAATTACATTTTTTCAGCAAAAAATTTCAGCATATTTGCATATCACTCAATGTAAATTTTAACGAATCGTTAACTAACGACATCGTTAGCTTTGAACAACTGGGCCCTGATTTTGTAATTAGATAAACGGTGCTATTTTTGTTGTTCTAGTTTCGATATTTCCAAGTTTATTTATTACAGTTACTACGTCAAATGACATACAGAAGGAGGTGGACCCAATGAAAATAAAGTTAACTTTGACACGTTTTCAGACATGCATACTGCTGTCACAGTGCTGTGATTTCATTCACGATAAGGTTGGCATTAACAAAGTATATGAACTGCAACGTGAGAAAATGTATTTGACGACATATGCGCCCAACGAAGACTCAAATCAGCCTGCGCATCCGCAGAATTTCAGAATTGTCCGATTGCGAAGCATTAGCTCTTTAGCTATCACAGATGCACCCGGTGGAGATTTTTATCAGACCGAGCAAATGCGCTGGCTCATCTGAACCTTCGCTGGGTGCACATATCTGAAAGTACGTTTTCTGGATGTAGCTTTTTATGGATTTCACAAAAGCCTTTGACTGTGCAATTACAGACATTTTGTGACATTACGACATCGTTAGCTTTGAACAACTGGGCCCTGATTTTGTAATTAGATAAACGGTGCTATTTTTGCTGTTCTAGTTTCGATATTTCCAAGTTTATTTATTACAGTTACTACGTCAAATGACATACAGAAGGAGGTGGACCCAATGAAAATAAAGTTAACTTTGACACGTTTTCAGACATGCATACTGCTGTCACAGTGCTGTGATTTCATTCACGATAAGGTTGGCATTAACAAAGTATATGAACTGCAACGTGAGAAAATGTATTTGATGACATATGCGCCCAACGAAGACTCAAATCAGCCTGCGCATCCGCAGAATTTCAGAATTGTCCGATTGCGAAGCATTAGCTCTTTGGCTATCACAGATGCACCCGGTGGAGATTTTTATCAGACCGAGCAAATGCGCTGGCTCATCTGAACCTTCGCTGGGTGCACATATCTGAAAGTACGTTTTCTGGATGTAGCTTTTTATGGATTTCACAAAAGCCTTTGACTGTGCAATTACAGACATTTTGTGGTACAGAGTTTTGAAATACGGTATTAGGAGGCAAATTATAGATATATTAAGGTCAGTGTACAAGAATATTCATTCAAGGATTAAGTATGAAACGTAGTTAGGTGTTGCCTTCCAATGTTTATTAGGGGTGCGGAAAGGGGAGTGTTTATCTCCATTTTAATTTTCTATGTATACTAATGATTTAGGAGAAACGCTTGAATTAAATGGATATTAAGGAATAGCAATTAGTATTTTGAAACGGGAAGTAGGTTAACAATTGGGAACTGACAGTAAACGATAATAAAATTAAAGGGGAACGAAATAAACGAAATTTAAAATTTTGACTATAATGGTATGAGTATAGACATTGTAAATAAGCTTACATATCTTTGGGTTGTATTTACTACTGGTAGCTCATTTTCTGAAACGCACGGTGCACTAGCAGGTTAGGATTTAAAAGCAATTTTTAAATTAAAATCACAAGTAAATTAATTCACAGATTTAGCAGTATCGCCCATTTAAGGGTTATTCGATACACTTGTATTGCCAATTTTTAATTATAATGGCGAATTATTAGGTTTTTCAAAGGCGGACGTAACTGGACGAATTCATCTCAGGGTCTTTAAACAATTTTTAGGAGTTAAAATTCAAACACAAAATAACTTAATGTATGGGGAATTATGTAGAATGCCAATAAAACAATTTGACACTTACCATTTATTTCCTGTTGGTTTAAAATGTTGAATTGTGCTAATACCAAATTATGAAATAAATATATGATATGAAGTTAGAAGATATGTAGTTACATCCAGAACGATTATCGTGGGCTTAGTCTGTTAAGCTGTTGTTAGAAAGTTCAAGTTTTAATCACGCATGCTTGTCTCAGGGGTTTAGTGATGTAACGCGTTTTATTAGCATTTTTGAAGAATGAATATCTAATCACTTTATTCAAAATTTGAATACACAAATAGAAAACTCTACAAGGGCAAATACCTAAAAAAAAATTTCTGAATTTCGATTCCAGTACAATTTAGATATCATAAAAAGTAAAATGTTTAGAAATGCATTTACCTGTTTACGTGTCTCTTCACATTGGCTTGCACGGATTTCAGAGCTTTAATTATAAATGTTCATTCCATTTTCGAATGGATTTATTGTCATTTATATAACTAATGTTAGTACAGTATCAATTATTATTATATTTGCTCATTTTAGTAAAGTTGAATCATTGGATGCTAATTAAACTTTCTAAACGGTCATTAAATAAAGAAATGTCTGTGCATGTAAACTGGAGCATTCGCACCTTTAGAAAAACCTGAGTTAGGAGCCTTTATGCGAAATGAATTTTTATGTATTTCTATATTAAGAGTAGCATCGGGACCCAGAGTGAAGTTGGCTAGCTGTAAAAGTGCTTTAAACCCCGCGGTGGTTTACTCTACTGACCGTTCTAAAGCGGTGGTCCGGGTGTTAGTTTTACTCTTTGTTACTTTGTGGTTTATTCTACGAAGCGATTTGTTTTGTCTTACCTTGTGTCATTTTGTGTTTGTCAGTCCTTTTAGCATTGCGATTACCTCGCTTGGGGAAGAGAGAGCTAATCTTAGTGCTTTTCGTACGTTTGTTCGATTTGTGCTTGTTTGGTTTTGTCGGTTTCTTCTTCCTCTTGGTGTCAGGGAAGGGCTGCGGTTTGTGATTGTGGCACTCCCTGGACTTTTCTCTTACCTTTTTTCTGATATTGTTCACCCTTTATTGTTGTCTTACAAAATAATTGTTGCATTCAGGAAAAACTTTGTTTTATGTGATTAAATCTTTCCCGTAATATGCTTTCATAAAGATATAATGTTATATAGAGATTGTATAATTGTTTAATTGAAATACAGCTTTCAAAGATCTCATGAGACATAAATGGAATATTCAATGACAGGGGACATTTGATACTTGCCAATTTAGTGATTGATTATGTGGTGAAGGTGCGTTCAAGGTCACATTTGTTAACTTTTAAAAACCAGTGCAGCAAGTGCATACCATCACTAATCAACATACCCTATACGTGTTGTGAGTATAATTAGACAGATGGCCGAACAAGAGACAAGCTTTTATTGTCTTAGAAATATTTTTAAAAACAGATTGCGGTACTTTCTAAGAGGAGACATTTGTCATGGTTTTGCATCAAGCATAAAATCGGCCGCATATCTTTACCAGTTGTGATTTCATCTGGATCATAGGACAGAAAAACTGTTCCAGGTAAGGTTGGTACCATACAACAAGTCGGAGAAGCTGATTTTTTGATGAGATTAACACATTATTTTTAATAATAAAGACTGAAATAGGTTTTGCTTCAGAGATGTCGCCGAAATAATAAAAACGCCTTGGATGATTCCTGTTTGGAATGTTCTCATGGATAATTGAAGTCTTATATGGCATACAATCCCTTTTCTTGAATTGCGCATTTTGTGTAATTGGAATGTTATATATTAAGAATATTAAGAACACACATTAATATTTTAATGGAAGTGCAATGCTAAATCCGGTGCACATGCCTCCTTAACTAATTCATATAGTCTGAGAATAAACAGTAAGTAATTGTTGATGTTGGTCCATAAAGTTCACCAAGGAATTGGAATATGAGCCGGCATGTCCTACTGCGAATACTCGGATTAGCCTGCGCATCCGCGCTGTCTGATCAGTCTTCGTCTGACATTCTGTGGACAGTTAAGGATCAACCGCGTCTTAAGGCGGACAGTTAAGACTTTGCAGGCGTACTCGAAGCCTTCAGACTGATCGCTGTGTTCACATGCAATCTTGTAGAAAATGCTATGCTACAGCCCATAATCCTCGGTCATATGTTTTATTATAACCACTTTTCCGTAAAACGTAAAGTCTGGTATTTCATTTAAATTGTGTTGGATGAAAAAAAAATCAAATCTTATTTAGAATGTTGCTTGCGTTGGTTTTTAAACAGCGGATTAAAGTTTAAGCTTTCCAACTCGGTACCTGTAAATGGCGCTTTATATACATGTAGTGGAAAGTTTGGATTGAGGTGGGGTTCAGCAGTTATAAGAAAGTTTAACGTTATGGCAAATCGTCACCGGCCCGAGTTCAAATCTCGAGACTGCGCAAATTCGAACCATACCATGTCTTCCCTTTTGAAGCATTTTAGAGAGAAGCATTAAGGCTATTAAATATCCAGTCATTTCTCAGTGTATACTAGTTTTGTCTTTCTCATTCTAAATAAACTGAAAGACGGAATCTGTGAAAATACAGAACGACACAGCAGGCAGAAGATAACAGATTTGGTTTGATTCAGATTGTTTACGATGGGATTGCAAAATACAATAATTTTCCCGCCCCATTCTGCTGTAACCGAAACTGCGTGCATATTTTACACATGAAATGTACGGGCTCAAGATATCAGCACTGTATCTATGAACGGGGTGACGTTTTATGACCTCCATTTAACACGTCATGCGATCAAAGCCAGGGTGTTTTAAAAGAAAAATCCTATAATTTCACTTTCTTGTATGAGCGTCAAACACGTGTTGTAATTCCTTGCAAAGGTACATTGAGTTTCGAACTTAAGAATGATGTAGTTTCTGTAAAAGTTGCGCTGACTCAGCTTCATTTTTAAGAAAGATAAAAAAAACATCCTCAAATTATCCTAATTTTGCCTCTTGACCTGACGCTATGGTTATTTCTCAGTGGCTCGAATCACTCATGACTAGAACAAATTTCCTTGTTCCAAAAGATGTTCGAGCAATTGAAGTTCGACTGTATACGGTATTTCAGCTTCATCTGAAGTAATCTCTCTACTGTTTACATCTTTGATTAATCATTTCGCTAGTACCGGCGCATTGTCTATATTCTGAAATTGCGTGAGGTTTGTCATAAAATACATAATTATAGTGTAGCATGTAATGTTTATTTTAACCACGTGAAATGATTTATTCTACGCTGCAAATAGAATTCGTGGTCTATAGGAGACGCAGCGTGAGACAAAATACCTTATGGCATGTACACATGGCGAAAAATCTGCCCTGCCTGCGCATCCGAGCAGTAGGCTCAGAATATTCCCTGCTTGCTTGAATAAACCTTTGATTCTTGATATGTTTTCTGGCATTCTGCATTAAACAATTGCGTCTGCCACGGCCACCAATCCCTCTCCTTTGTAGTGTTCCTCTTCCTCATAATAGGACGTCCTGATTTTTGTTTCATAACACTTTGCGACGAAGGAGAGGTACTGGTGGCCGTGGTTTGTTAAAGGAAGCCTGTAACGTTCAGCTATAATGACGACTGTGATATCGATCTAGATTAACCCAATAATACCTAGAAGACTCTGCAAATCCACTCTTTGGACAGGCCCGTTCCCAGTTTTAAGGTGTGCCCAGTTTGTTTTATTATTATTCACTCAGAACTTCCTGTATATCCTTTCGACGGCGGTAGCGTATTTATGCGTAACTGCTGTCCACACCTTTTGAACGACCTTCACGGCGAGATTAATACAGGCAATCATCCAGTTATAGTCCATTTAATACGGTAGTATGCGAGGTAATAATAGTATGAACGCGAGCTCTGTAGCATGTAAAGGAAGGGCGCAAAAGGCTTCTAAAGTAAGAAAATTGGTCAAATGTTCGGACCTAAAATGTTCGGTTCACTGTTGTACCTTCGTAATGCAGCCCCGTCAACACCAGTCAAGCGCGTCTATTATGGCCCAGCATACGAAATGCGCAAGGTACAAGAAAAGCGAGGGAAAGAGAGAGAAAAAGGAGGAAAAATGCGGGATCAAATCGTTAAAAAAAAAAGAGAATATCTCCATGCGCAGACATTTTCCCACTGTGACCCTGCGCCATGACCATTCGTGAGTGTAAAATTTTTGCAGTGCTCGATTGTGAAAAATAACAAACCTACTTTCGTGTTCCAGTAAGCTATTTTTTGATCAGTAGCTTATGTTGGATTCTAGAGATAAATATCCAACCCTACCCCTATTTTTGGTTGCATTTTTCAAAACCCTCGGCCGTTCTAAGGATATTTAAAAATGATCAGTTTGTTCCTAGGTCCAAGATTTTCCCATATTTTAATCAAAGTACCTAAACAAACAGAAAATATAGTCTTAAAACATGTGTTTTGACACATTTACGTGGGTTTACATATGCAAACAGTGCAGACGCCGCGTTGAGCGCGTACGATTAAGTCCTGTAGTGTTTGTCAATGTCCCTTTACAGGACTAGACATATATTTGTTAATTTGTGAACTCTTTCATAATAAACGTTGGAGGTGACAATTATCTAATAAAAAGGGTGCTTTATAAAATGATCTTTACTGTGTATATTATTGAAAATCGCCTGTGTTATGGAAATCATGGCTAGACCCCTTTTAGAAGCCGCGTTTTGCGACAATTTGAAGACACTAGGCAATAATGGGTTAAGCGCAGAGATGATAAATGCATTTGCTTGTCCAAGCATGTATTTTATTCGATTACAATTTCACCGACATCTTTATTCAATTAGTGACCAAACCAAATTTCGGTTTTAGGCCGTAAGCTTATTTCCATATTTTAAACCAGTGTCTAGAGAAACCTGGTCTTGACATCAGAGTCAAAGGCACCATGACTGAAACAGTAAAGAGTTTCAAATACTAAGGAGACATTATATCTGAGAACGTTTCAAACCAGAAACTCTGTCTGGTATTGTCAGATAACTGCGGCACTTGCACAACTGAAGTTGATTTGGAATGACAAGAACACTACGTTTCCCTAACCGTTACTATTCTCTGCGTTAATTCAGCAGACGACAAATTGATGCCATATTTTTTTCTTATTCCCTCCTCAGGATTTGACATTTCATGCAAACTATTTCTACTGGAGACAACTTGCATGAAATTTCAAAACCTATTATGTAAGAAAAATAAAAAAATGTCAATTTGTCGTCTGCTGAATTATCCCAGATTTCTGGACTGCAGTTTGTTATAATTTAGAAATAGCAAAGTTTGATGCGTTTCTATATTGGATGCAACGTAAAAAAAATATTTCAAAATGTCGTCTTCTGAAATGTTTCTCCAAAGTGCTAAGTGTAAAAACATAAAGCTGATGCGCTTTCTGGTTACATGTACGTCCAGTGAGATACTACCACAAAGTTGTGTTTGCCCTGCAAACTGCATTGCATACAGGGCCCAGTTGTTCAAAGCGTCGTTAGCTTAACGAGCTCGTTAAGGGTCATTTCGTTAACTGTTTTAGCGGATTCAGTACACAATATTTTGATATTTTTTGCTGAAAAAATGTGAGTAGCTTTTGCACTGCAAAAGCTACTCACATTTTTTCAGCAAAAAATTTCAGCATATTTGCGTATCGCTCGATGTAAATTTTAACGAATCGTTAACTAACGACGTCGTTAGCTTTGAACAACCGGGCCCAGAATTTCAATGAAACAAAGGCTTGTTTTTTTATGTTTTGTTTTGTTTCCAATGGTCCTTTAATGAATTTTAATTTAGTAAAACTACTTGGATCACATCATCAATGAGAAAGGACGCAAATTAATTCGAGATATCATGATAGATTTTAGTATGAATTCGTCAGAATGGTCAAGAAACGGCAGTTCATGTGCAACGGTAATATCTCACGTGCCTGTGGTATGACAGTGGCAAGTCTGCAAGGCACCATTGAATAGATCAAAAGATGCAGACAGCTTAAACTATAACCTTACCCGAACATAAATACAAACCCGATTTAGTTCGTGCAAAATATTAATATAATAATTTAACCCTTCTCTTGCTGAACACGACATGCCCTGTCCTAGCAAACAATGTAGATTCAGATCAGCTGGCTTCTGAAGAAGCCAACAGATCTGGATCTGCACTGTTTGTCATTAAATATGTGAATTTCTATGAAAAATCTGGATCAAGTAATCTGATTGGCTGTAATTAGAAGTGGGTGTGGCATCTTAATTTATTCAGTATGACAAGGGTTAATGAGACTCGATACACTTGGTGGATATTCCGCCAATTTTTAAAAGGAAGACAATATTTGTAACTCCGTTTACTTTGTTACATACCAAGCCCGATCTGAAAATACATCTGCTTTAAAAGAAATAGAAATGCTCTCGATGGTAGCAAATTCTTACCTTTCTGTTCAGAATTTAAGCAAAACATTTAAACAAAGTTACCTCCCCTGAAATTGCACCAATTTCCTCTAATAAAACTACCTGCAGTAGATTTCAAGATGCAGTGTTTACAATATTCGGAAATGTCATTCCAAATACAGTTATACTGAAGTTCAATTTATCATGGACATGATTGGCCAGACTTTCAGTCTTTTGTTGAAGGATGCCATTTGATAAAAGTATAGAAATCCTAAATAAGACGTTGAACTATTGTAATCTTGTCGAAGTCCCAGCAAAGAAAATTAATATGAGACTGTCCACAGCTTTATTTTGCATGAAAGCAATTGATTGATCCGTTGTCAGAAAACGAACATTCGTACAAGTGCACCTAGCGAAGATTCTGATCAGCCTGCGCATTCGCGCAGTCTGATCAGAATCTTCATTGACAGCATTCTGGATAATCAGGGAAGCCAAGTGTCGTCATAAGGACAACGAAGACTGTGATCAGAATCTTCGTTGAACATGTCAGAGGGTGTGTTTTTTTCACTATGCGACTTATTTTCTAATTGTACCGCATCATATGGTCACAGGAGTCTGCGGGATCGTTTTGTACATGCCAAGCTCAAACCAGATATGCGAGATGATGAACCACTTGGGGAGACACGACCGTGCGGCAAAGCAAGATGCAAAATCTGCAAAATGATAATCCCCAGACAGATCGCGAAGTCAGGGTCTGGGGCAACCATAAAGCTTATATGCAACACTAGTTGTAAGACGATCAATATTGTCTGTCTTATAACATGCACAAAGTGTGGACAGCAATATGTAGGTAAAAGCGGTGATCATGTGAATCAACGGATGAACGGCCACCGGGATGATTGGAAAACACAAGCGGTTCGAGAGGTCTCCTGTCGCAGAACACTTCTGTTCACCAGAACATGATTTTCTCAACCACGCCGCGCTTTGTTGTTTAGATCATAACCCGGAGTGGACAGACCGAACCAGGAAAGCTCGAGAGAGCTATTGGATACGACGTCTGAACACTCTACGGCCATATCATATCAACAGGGACGACCAGTATAGGGAATCATCGTTCCTTAGTCAGGGTTAACGACAGCTTATATGTTTTGTTCATGTGATTTTCCGGAATCACAGCGTAAGTTGGGCCCATTTCCCTTAAGTATTGGTGAGAAACACTCAGTTTGGTGTATATCCCTTTCGGTGTAAGGTTTAATATGCGTATTGTATACATTGCGTATATGGGCAGTGGTGTTGACAGGAAAGATAAGCTTTTTTAGTTTTTGCACGTTGTGTTTATGGGTAATGTTTACATTTCACAATGTCAAATACGATCATATATCTATATATATATATATATATCATGAAAAATGTAACATTGACATAAGTGACTATTGAAAGTATTAGTCTCCCTTCTAAATAGGCTAAGTTTAAAAGTAATTTCTTAAACGCAAGCAAAATTTTTCCTTTACTCAAATAGTAACCCGATATTTATGAAGAAATGCCTATACAAAATGTATGTTCAAGGGATGTATCTATTCCTCAAAATTCTCGTGGGTGGCGCGCCCGTACATCACCATAGCGCAGATTATATTTCATTTCCTTAGGGATCATTTGGCCTACTGTGGTATACTTGAAAATGGAGTTTTGGTCATGTATACGTTAGAGGGCTTAAGCAGTGTTGCAAACTTCATTACTGCTTATGAAGTGTCTCAATAAAACCGAGACTCCCATTTTCTAATCTGTAGTGTGTTCTTTGTTTCCAAAGGCAATCTTTTGACGTTTATTTTACAGATCTAATTACCATATGAGCCGCACCATGCAGAAATGTGTGTCTGGGCATTTACGGACAGCGAATGCCCGGATCAGGTCATTCACGGTCCTCTAACAAAATCTTTCTATACTGCAGAATGTATTAATGGAGAGCAAAGTCACGGATATCGCTTAAGACGTCCAATATTTCTACATGGTATGCATGCTTGTCAGTAGTTAGGCAATATAATATTGTTATTTGCTAATCAAGGAAGAGTGAAATCGTCAGGAGATAGAGTTAATGGAAACAAATGTAATAAACAGAAATTTCTTTAGGAGCCGTGACTTAGACATCAGATGCAGACTTTTGCTTTATTTCTCTCATGTGTATTGCAATTTGTAGGGTGATATATCTGTAAGCTGGAAGCAGACGAGCAATCAGCAGTGACAAATGATAGCGTGGTGTCCAGTATTGACAAATTCTTGAAAATTATTGCTTTCTCACTCAGTATCGCCTCTTGTGGATTACATGATATAAGACTTCCAATTTCATTATTAACAAAATTACTGTTGTAACATATTATTTCAAATCACATGTCACCTCTAGTTAATACAGACATATCTTGGTTCGTTCGTTCTAGTTTCGAGGTAGTTCAGTTTTGTGTTATTGCTTATTATTGCATAAAAAGCAGTGTCGCACGTTAACAGCCGTGCATAAACCGGTGAAAAGCCGTGTATTAACAAGACAATTCACGCGCTGTTAATGCACGGCTACGCAACTTTCAATATGACCGTACCGTGGCCACAGATTTGCTGCCGTTACGAAATGTGTACTGTCCGGCCCTAGAACGAGCATAGTCCGTGCAAATTGCGTTTGCGAGACATCGGTGAAAAGGCGAAACAAAGTAGTGCAGAAATAATGCGAAAGGTAGAAAATGTTTTCAGTTTTCATGCACTAATAGTGATCGAACATGGTTTGTCAATGCATTAACATTCGCCGGGTTCCTAGGGAGGTGTTGAAAACCGCGGCCTCCGGCCTCGGTTTTCAACACCTCCCTCGGGACCTGGCGCATGTTAATGCATGAAAAACCATGTTTGATCCCTACAGTCTTACATACATTCCGTCCATTTGACTTTCACAGATGAGGTGGAGGATGCCTATGCGGACCAAACATTTGTTGCGGTATCATAATTAACCCTTGACCTGCATAAATTAAGAGGTCACACCCACTTCTAATTGTCAGCCAGTCTTGATCGATTTTGTTGACATAAATTTAGTTTATCGAGCTGTTTTACGAATGACGTGGAGGAAATGGCAAACAGTGCAGATCTAGCTCATTTGCCTTTTTCAGAAGCTAACTAATCTGGATCTTCACTGTTTGCAAAGGCAGAGTATATCCGGGTTCAGCAGGACAAGGGTTAAGGATGAGATTTTGTGGGATTAAAACTGGTTTAAATTCCCCTAGTGTTTAATATTTCTGTCCGTTCCTAGGCAAATAATCTGCTGATGATCATCTTTGCTTGAAGTCTAGCATTGTGGTTACCCGCTATACGGCTGCCCACTTTTCTTTCATTTTTCTTGTTGTGGTGGAGTTGCATCCGTGTGTAAGGGCAATGTTTCACGCGAGTAAAACTGGTTTGAGCTATCCAGACCATTCACAATAGTTTTTTTTTTCTACTGACCGTTCAATGGCAGTTCCACTCTTGCGGTTCTTCTGTGTTTATGCGTCATTAAATGAGCTGCCGGCGTCGGTGGCTCAGTTGGATGCGCCGTCCGACTGGAGACCAGGAGGTCGCGAGTTCAACCCCCGCCGAGGTCGGCAACATTCTTTCGCGGAGATTGATCATGAAATATTTTCTATGGTCATTCTCTCCCTTCCGCTGATTCAAGAGGGGCAGTTGTCAGTTTCTGGCAAAAGAATGTGCACAATACTGGTTAACCGCTTAGAGGACTAAGCCTGCCCAGTAAACGTGTGGTTAGGTAAATTGACCGCACTCGACATGACCCCATTGGGTTGACTGTGTCGTAAAACCTCAACACAAACAGACAAACATTAAATAAGCTGCCTTATGACAGAATCAACAAAATTACTGTGCGCCTAGCGAAGAATCAGAACAATATGGGCATCCATCCACCCAGTCTGATCAGAGTCTTCCCAGTAAGCATTCTTTATAAATCTACAGCGGGCCGTTATCGGCCCGCCAGCTACCCTGACGGACCGATAACGGCCCGCTGTAGATTTATAAAGAATGCAAGCTCGACTTGCTGTGCGCTCAGTGGGTAGCTAAAACCCTAGCCTTTCTTCATGCGGACAGCGAAGATTCTGATCAGACTGGGTAGATGCTTTAATCTTCGCGTGGCGCACATGCCTTTTTGTTTCAATGTGTCATTTGTTTTGTCATTCTTTGTTCCTTCTTTTGGTGCCTTGGGACGGCTATGCTTTATAATTGTGACTTTCCCTGCGTATGTTCCCTTATATTTTTGTTTCCTTTGTATGCCGAGCGTCTTAAAAACGGGCCCTATCTGACGGAACAGGCTTGAAGTGAAGATCGACCAAAAGAGCTAATCTGTTAAGTCTGCTTCAACTGGCACTGTGGGTTAGTGAATAAGTCGATGACCCTGTCTTCCTAGGTTTTACGCCGCAGTCGGCATGGGTTCGAGTCCTGTGTCCTGTCTATTTCTGCCCTGTGAGTACTTAAATGGCCTCTCCTTATGTTTCAAGTCTATAAATAAACGCCTTCTACTTTGTTGAATTGCAGTTTTGTGGTTACACTTGAAACTCAGTTGCTCGAGCACCGATTCGAACTCATTTTTCAGTCTCTAGGAAATTGTCGTGACAGCCCCAGAAAGCAAATATTATGGATATTTTAGGCAAATTTTCTTATTTTATCTCGAAAATGTATGTTGTGTGTGTTCATGAGAAGCGCCTAATCGAAGCGATTCTAATGAGAACACTCAACATACCTTTATAATATAAGATGGAAAAGACATTCCTAAATTATCCCCATTTTCCTCCTGAACTGACGCTATGATTAATCCTCAGTGGCTCGAACTACCCATATCTCGAACAAATTTTCATGGTCCCAAATATATTCGAGCCATTAGGGTTCGACTGTATTTGTAGTTTACCGCACTGTTTTACAGATGACGCATAGGACCGTGCACGTACCAAAAACATACTTGTAATAAGTCCACAGATAAGTGCCTTCTACTTTGTTTCTTGTAGTTTGGTGATTATTTTAGTTTATCGAGCTGTTTTACGAATGACGTGAAGGATCGTGCACGGACCGAACAAATACTTGCAAGTTTGAGCTGCATCAGAATAAAGGTCAGGTATCGATTAAGTAAGCTCCCCTACCTCTCTGTTTCTTTCTGCTTACCGTTCGGAGAGGCGGTTCCCATTAAGAAAACAAGCCTATATAATTTGGACCCCCTTAAATCTCATGTTTATATAGTAAAAGTGGGGTTTACAGGGGTATACATTATTTTTCTTATTTTGATTGTGGTCTTTCATGTGTAACTCCTTTTTTTTTATAGTTTTTCACATACAGTCTACTCTCATTATTGCAACTTTGCTTATCTCGAATAACCGCTTATCTCAAAGTGAAAATCTGGTCCCTGTATTATCATGGAAATCTAACAACAGGCAACAGGTTATGGTGGAAAAAAGGAGAAATTGCTCATAAGGATTAATTTCTCCTCTTTTCCCCAATATTTTCAATATAACTCTAACAGGGGTCAAATTGTATATTCATCTGTTAAAAGTGGGTGTTTGATTTATTTTTTCCACAATTCTGCAAATCTGATATGTCGAGGTACGGATATCTCAAATTGTTTCAATGAGTCCCTTAGACTTCGAGATAACGAGTCGACTGTATAAGACATTATAGGCGCCAGACAGTCATATGTCTTACAGTCTTTCCTGCTCCCTACATATACTTACACGATCGGGACGTAGAAAAATATACTTGTATGTGAAGATACCCTGAAAATGACACAATCACCTCCCCGAGGCATTAAATGACGGAGAAATGAGGAACTTATTAAAGACAAAATAAACGCCACATATGAAACCACCGATGCACAAACAAAGCAGAACCGCCTTGGATTGGTCAATAGGGAAACTTCTAGAGAACGGGGGCTTAAACATGCTTAACCTCACACGAAGCCGCACCCTAAATTCTGACGGAGCTCCAAATTACAAATATAAACCTTCTTGTCGGCCCCGGTGGCTCAGTTGGATGCGCCGTCCGACTGGAGACCAGGAGGTCGCGGGTTCAACCCCCGCCGAGGTCGGCAACATTCTTTCGTGGAGATTGATCATGAAATATTTTCTACGGTCATTCTCTCCCTTCCGCTGATTCAAGAAGGGCAGTTGTCAGTTTCTGGCGAAAGAATATGCACAATATTGATTAACCGCTTAGAGGACTAAGTCTGCCCAGTAAACGTGTGGTTAGGTAAACTGACCGCGCTCGACATGACCCCATTGGGTTGACTGGGCCGTAAAACCTCAACACAAACAAAACCTTCTTGCGTCGGTTCACCAGATGCGTGGCGCAGCTATTGGATTTGTCTGTATTCAGTGAAATCATTCTCCAAAATCACAGTCAAGATATTGGAATCATTAGAATCGATTTCAAACCCCCGTAGTGTTTAACCATTGACAGTTCTTAGGTGATGATTATGGTGTTGTTTGTTCATAGCCCGGCCTTGAGGCTGCTTGCTCCGGGGTTCATCACGAAAGCATGCCTAAATAATTTTGACTCTCTTTAACCCACTTTTATGTAGGAGTATACATTATTTGTTCTTATTTCTGCTCAAAAACATAGATTGTGTGTACTTGTTAGAACCGCCTCGTCGAAAGAAAAATGAAAAATATTAGAATTCTATATCTGAAAATTTTCATTTTTGGTGGTAAAATTTTCAGTATATTTGTTTGAATAGGCGTGTTTTCGTAATGCAATTCTTTGTCTCATTGTTGTGGTTGGTGGATTCTGTCTAGCATTGTTATCACCTTGTTGGGTTTGTGGCTCGTGTATTGTCTGTATTGGTGTGTTTGCTCTTCCACTTGGCATAAATATGTAGGCTATATAACGTGATTGTAGCTTTTTCTGGACATCTTCTGTACTATGTATTAACCATTTCCTGGTTTTCGGATGTTTCATTCTTGACCTTTCAGATCAAATACTACGATAGTATCCTCCCAGTAAGCATTCTACACAAATCTATAGCGGGCCATTATCGGCCCGTCAGTGTAGCTGACGGGCCGATAACGGCCCGCTATAGAATTATGTAGAATGCTAACTGGGCTGTGCTGATTACAGGGAGTCATCATGTTCCGAAATACTCCCGTAGTACTCTGTACCAATTACAGGAAGTCTACATGTTCCGAAATACTCTTTCGCGATAAATAGATGAATCAGAGCAGGTAATTAAGTTATGTCTGCAATATCCATAGTCTCGACAGAAATATTTAAAAAAGTGTTTTAAGCGTCTACAGCAATTTGTCATTTGCCTGATATCATGCGGCGGTCCCGTGATCATCACGCTGTTCCGATATGCTATCTACGAGTAGTTTATCACGAAACAAATTGTGAGTGTCTATATAATTAAAATAAGTATATTTGAAAATTGATTTCATTTGTCAGTGCTCAATGAATGAGTCGCAAGATCAGAGAACATCCGACATGTGCGTACAGTGATGATTCGGATCAGCCTGCGCATTTGCGCGGTCTGATCAGAATCTTCTCTGTTTGGATTTTGGATAGCCAAGGATGGAACGTTTTATCATGCGGACAACGAAGACTATAATCAGACTACGTGCAGCTGGTTTGAGTCTTCGTTGTGTGCACATATCAGAAAATACGTTTTCTCACGTTAAGGCACAAGTTTTTGATGACAGTGCACCTTTGATGTGGGCGGTACAAAGGATAGACACATGAGTGGGCAGTACAAAATGACACTATGTTTTCGTTTGGCTTCTGAACCAATTACATTCGTCGGTCTTATAAGCTATCTGTCTATTCCTAGCATGACAACCGGCTTGGAATTTATATACTACACCCTGTGAAATATGCCTCTAGTCTATATGCGGGCACCGGGGCCATAGATCAATACCCTCGTTTACTTTTCAGAGTTTCAGCTCACTCACACAATCTTTAAACTTAAATAGCCACTAAAGTATTAACTGACAACACAAGTCCAGACGTTTAACAAATCGTTTTTTGTATATGCCCCTACGAGTTTCTTTCTCCATGACGTGACTCATTTTGGCGGCGCCATGCAAAAAGTTCTCTTCCAGCATAGCATTGAATGCGCATATTTAGATCACACTTCGCATGTACCAAATCATCTCGGAACAGATGCTCTACGTTGTTACACTGTCCAATATCCATTATTTCTTCAATCACACAGAGAAGTCCTTCACCATACTATATGGATATGCTAATTAACCTGCACTTCCCTTGACCTTTTCGCTTGTCGCGGCTCATTGAACCCGTTGCTACCGACAGAATTCAATTTACAGAATGTATTATTTACTCAAAATTGATAGGAGATTCGTCAGTGCTTAATACAAAGCCAGACTAAGTCGTATCATGTAATTGATGCTCTGTCTCCCTCAAACATGATCATACTACTAACTTATAGCAGCAATACAGGCTCAACTTTCTCTGACAATGCTACATCTAAACTACAGTAACATTTCATCGAACACCGATTATCGTTTACCGTGGTGGATTCAAACTCGTTTTTGAGGCCCTAGAGCATTCTCCCGATAGCTCAAAAAGCAAATATTAAGGAATATTTCAGGGAAATATTCTTTTTTTAAGTAGCATATAAATATGTTTTGTTTTTTGTACTCATTAGAATCTTCTTTATGAGGCGGTTATAATTAGTAGAATCAAAATACCATTATCTATTAAAGATTGTGAAATCATTTCTAAAGAATCTCCATTTGCCTCATGATCTGATTCCATGAATACTCTCAGTGACTCGAACTACCATGTCTAGAACAAATTTCCATGGTCCCACAGAAATTTGGGCCATTTAAATTTGCTTGTATGTGTATACAAATGACCTATAGCAATATACTGGTAAATGGAAGGAAGTATTTTCAGTAAACTTCCTCTTATTCGGAATCGCTTTTGTAACACAAATACTTTTCATATGTACAAGTGGCTTACTCAAACCTTAGATGTACAGTCACAGACACTGGGGTTACTCACAATGCATTGCTTTACATTTTCAATTTAATTCCTGTCTAATAAATTTTGAATTACGTCAGATATAGTCTCGTACTGCCAATAACAATTGATGCACAGTTCGAGAAGTAAAGGGACATTATGGGATATGCATACACAGCGAAGGTCCCAACAAGTCTGTGTATCCACAGTCTGGTCACGGCCTTCTCTCTGCTTCGATGTTTTCCTTAATATATAGTGTTTCTGTCTGCCGGCAGCGCATATTTTGATCAGACTACGAGTAGATGCCAGGTATATGGTGCTTTGTATCCAAGATATGGCATAATCTTCTTGGGGTGCCCATTATTTTATTATTACTGGATAAGTTTCGAACAGAATAAAATTCTATAGTCATTCCAGACAGTATAATAACAAAATTAAGTACACTTAACCCTCTATTGTTTTTTTTTTTTTTTTTTTTTTTTTTTTTCTTTTAAGCTTTGCTAAAAATAACATTAAAAGAGCAGCCTCATGACAAAACTAACAAAATTAATGTGCGCCCAGCGAAGAATCAGAATAGCCTGGGCATCCACCCAGTCTGATCAGAGCCTTTGCTTGCGCTCAGTGGGTAGCTAAGGACAAACTTTCTTCATGCGGATATCGAAGACTGATCAGACTGTGCGGATACCCGGGCTGATCTAAGTCTACACTGGGCGCACGTGCCATTTTGTTGGTTTTGTCATCAGGCGGCTCAAGTTAACACTTATATTTAACCCTTAAACTGCCAATCACAACAATTGTCGTCTGCTTTGTCATCTGCTTGTGATTTTAAAAGTCATTTTTGCAAACAGTGTGGACTCAGATCAGACTGCTCCTCTAGGAGTAGTCTGGTCAGGGGCTACACTGTTTGCCTGTATGCAAAAATAGATTTGAAAAGTTTGCAAGAATATTCAGCAGACGACATAAACAGACGACATTTTCTGATGCAGGTTTTCTTGGCATTTTAAGGCTTAAATCTGCATCAAAAGTACAAATGGAATACATTACCTATAAGCTTGCGGAGACTTTAGGCAATACGTTTCCATAATGTTTACAGGGAATGTAGCTTTTGTGACTTCTTGTTTGCTTTCCTTTGCACCAAGTCCATTCCTAGGGGAGTAAATTCGTTCGTTTCAAAATAAATTTGTATGTCTTGTCTTCCTTTTACTTTTTGTACAAAGTTGTATAGTTTGCCCTTCTGTTGACTACGTGTATTATATAGAGTTTGTTTCTGTCTTAAGTGTGAGCTTTCGCGCAAGCAAGACTGTTTAAAGCCCCCACCCCACCCCACCCCAGTGGTTTTCCTACTGACCGATACAAGGTGGTAACTGTAAAGGTTCAGATTTCTTTGTGCGTCTGTGATTTCATATGTGGCGGTTTTTTTTTTTTTTTTTTTTTTTTTTTTTTTTCTTTTCATTAAATTGTTAAATTGTTTTTTTTATCTCTCCTGCTTTTGGTGATCGGGTGGGATCTGCTTTATGATTGTTGTGTTTTCTGGGTATCTTCAATTATATTTCTTCTATTCACTGCTATAGGTTTGGGAAGACTGTGTTTATTGATTGTGACTATTCCTATGTAATATCTGTTCTCTTTTTACATGCAAATATTAGGAATGCTTGCGTCTAGAATGTTTATGTCGCATACGCATTTAACCATTTTCTTGCCGAACACGACATTCCCTGTCTTAGCAAAGAGTGTAGAACCAGAACAGTTGGCTTAGAAGCCGACTGGTCTGGATCAGCACTGTTTGTCATTAAATATGTGAATTTATATATATATATATATATATATATATATATATATATATATAAACGGATCAAGTAATCTGATTGGCTAGAAATTAGAAGTGGGCGTGGCATCTTAATTATTCAGCTAGGCAAGGGTTAAAGTGTTCGTACGGCCCATGGTATTAGAATAAGTGAGCCTAACGGTAAGTTCGGCTAGCTGAACTTCGCCCCGCTCCTCTTCACTGTGACTTCCGCTGCTGTATTGCATCTGATCCAGATTTACACAATGGATACTCTAACCTCAGTAAGCACCCGTTATGTCCCTCGTTTTAACCGATTTTATTTAAACTCTCACATGTGATGTACAAATGGACAGGCTTACAACTAGCGGACCAATCGTACTTTTTTATTAGTTATGTGACTATAAAGCGATAGCGTGCCGTGTAACCACCCGGTATTTTATTTCATACTTAAAAAGGAATGCAAGGAACTAGTGCAAAATAACGATAACGGCCCGCTATAGATTTATAAAGAATGCTTACTTGGGCAACATGTCAGCTAGTCTCTGATTTGCTAAGTAGGAAGTAAATTTATCTATTTTAAGTTAAACCCGTGAGTCTATTTGTTTCATTGGCCAGGTCAGCTATTTCTGGCGAATCGAACAATACACACCAACTGTGCTTATTTTTTGTTTTACAACTTAACGTTATATCAGCGTCTGAGGTAGAGGACCCCTGTGCGGACCGAACATATAGTTGTAATTTTGAACTGCATCATAATTAAGGGGGTAAAACAAGTCTAAGACCCTCTTCCCCCTCCGACGCCCCCACCACACACGCACCCAACCAGTAGTTCTTTTTTCACCGACCGGTGTTGCAGTTCGTACCGGCTCTCTCTTCCCCAAGTGAGATGATCGCAATGCTAAAAGGACTGAAAAACACTAGGACAAAACGTAAGTCAAGACTTGCATCACGAAAACATGACCCCCTCAAACCCCACTTTTATATGGTAAAACTGGGGTTTACAGGGGTATGCATTATTATTCTTATTTTTGCTCAGAAACATAGATTGTGGATACGAGTACCCACAATCTATGTTTTGAGCAGAAATATGAAAAAAATCAGAGTTTTTTTATCTTAAATTTTCAGTTTTTGGAGGTATAATTTTATATATATTTGAACAGGCGTGTTTTCGTAATGATAGAAATCGCCTCGAAGAATGTACCACAAAGCTACCCAGAGTAAGAGCAACGCCGCGATCACCAGTGGTATGAACTACGGGGGGATGGGATGGCATAACGAAACCACGTCTTTTCAAATATATTGAAAATTCTACCTAAAAAAACTAAAAAAATCAGATAAAAAAAACTCTGATATTTTTTATGTTTCTGCTCAAAATATAGATTGTGGGTACTCATTAGAACCGCCTCGGCGAGGCGGTTCTAATGAGATACCACAATCTATGTTTCGAGCAGAAATAAGAAAAATAATATTTACCCCTGTAAACCCCAGTTTTACTATATAAAAGTGGGGTTTAAGGGGGTCAAAATTAAATAGGCATGTTTTCGAGATGGGGTGTGGTTTAAAGCACTTCTGCAGTCGACTAACTTCACCCTGGGTCCCGATGCTACTCTTATATAATAATGCATATTCTGAGATGTCATACTATAAATTATATTATTGTCATCGGGGACTACTGAGCCCATCTAAGTTTTATTGAAAACGCTAAGCTCAACCCAGAGCTAAAAGGCGTGGTATTGTTTGTTCTTTATGCTTTATAGTGGTCATGTAGCTGATAGCTGCTGGGGCTTTTTATGTTGCATTTTATTTGTGTTGATCTTTTCTATCATTCTGATTACATCTTGGGGGAAGAGGAAACTAGTTACTTTGCTTGTCTTTGGTTTGGGGCATGCATACAGTCTGTCAAGGTTTGGTGTTTGGTTCCGGTGTTAGGCTTACTCTTTGTTGCGTTGTGGTTTATTCTACGGGGCGATTTGTTTTATGTCTTACCTTGTGTTATTTTGTTTTTGTGTTTGTCAGTCCTTTTAGTATTGTGATTACCTCGCTTGGGGAAGAGAGAGCTAATCTTAGTGCTTTTCGTACGTTTGTTCGGTTTGTGCTTGTTTAGATTTGTCGGTTTCCTCTTCCTCTTGGGGTCTGGGATGGGCTGCGGTTTGTGATTGTGGCACTCCCTGGACTTTTCTCTTACCTTTTTTGGTGTCATTTTTTAATTGTGGCATACTACAGAAATAAATATATAAAGGCATAAAATCTCCAGACGAGAATGCGCACGTTGTTACCCTCGTTTTAATATTTGCTGTTTGCATGTCGATCTAGGTATTGTTTCATGATACTAGACATTTGCCTTTCTATGGGCCAAATTAACAGACAGCATATTGATTCTTTTCTTAATTTTCCCAGAAAATAGACTTAAGAGCGATTTGCATAAAATGTCAAGGCTTTTTTTCTAGGAAAATAGAATATACAGTCGAACCTCGTTATCTCGAGCTCGCTTATTTCGAATTACCACTTATCTCGAAGTGAAAATCTGCTCCCTGTTTTAACATGAAACTATGACAAAAAGTAACAAAATAATGTGGAAAAGAGGATAAATTGCTCCTCAGGAGCAATTTCTCCTCTTTTCCACATTATTTTATATATATACGAGTATTTCTAACTTCAGGAGTCAAATTACATATTCATTTTTTAAATGTGGTTGTTCAATTTATTGTTTTCCTCAACTCCGATATGTCGAAGTATGGATATCTCGAAGTGTTTCTGTGAGTCCCTTGGAATTCGCGATAACGGGAGTCGACTGTATTTCAAGATACTGACTGCTGAATTTTTACCCAGAATGCTAAGTGTGAAGACACGCATAATGACATCACATGAAAACACATCTATATACTTTTGACCCCCATAAACCCCACTTTTATATTGTTGAACTGGGGTTTACAGGGGTATACATTATTTTTCTTGTTTCTGCTCAAAAACGTAGATTGTGGGTACTCGTTCCACAATCAATGTTTTGAGCAGAAGTATGAAAAATGTCAGAGTTTTGTTATCTGAAAATTTTCAGTTCTTGGAGTTGAACTTTTCTATATAATATTGAATAGGCGTATTTTCGTAATGAATGCGCACATGATCGCCCTCATCTAAATAATTCACATGTCCTTCAAAGTATGGTTTCATGATCCTAAAAGGGACTTGATGTGTTTAGAAGAAGTGACGTCAGCGTTTACAAATTAGACAATCTGTCTAAATTATGCTGTTGCTTTCCTACACTCTACGTTCCTTCAGAAAAAAAGACAACTCTAAATGGGATGACTGTGCTCACCGTGAGAGCACATTCATTCCATTTAGAGTATAGTTTTTTTTAGAAGTGAAGGCAAAACGAATTGACAGTTGCCTCCCCCTGAACGCGAATCTATTCCAATTATTGCACAGTTGCAGTTTCGGCGACAGATATCCATTTGCCTAATGCAAATCTAATTATAAGACAGACAATGCGTTTGTCATTGATGAATGTCTCTTAAGGATTGATATCCTTAATCAAACAGTTTATGGCCGACATAATCAGACGAAAATACGCTTGTTTATATATTGTTTATTTAAGTTTGTCTGGTCTGGTCAGATACAACTTGATTCGTGTCATCGCCCGTTAAGTAGGATACATATCTCTAGTATTTACACACGTGAAACAGCGGATGAATATTGATTAATATTTATTGGACACATATTCCAAGGAAATTGATATGTCTCCGAGAGAAATAAACCTGTCCGTCATGGAAATATTAGCCTACCTTACATTTGGAGCTGTTCTTTAAGGCTATGATTTATTGCACCTGAAAGTAGACGTGCTTCCTTTAAGTTGCAGTTACTTTTAGAAGCGTCCTCTCTTTACTTTACTGCATTAATCCATTTTTAGAAACCCCAACTCCCTTTATTGAATGGACATCTACTCGAAGAGTAAAAAAGACATATGGTTCGGGCCTCAGACTTAATGACGGCCTCTTCGTAAAACTTTAACCAGTGGGTTGGGGCCTGATGATATGTCTTTGGCTTGGCCCGCCGTGGTTCAACTATTGGTTTTAATTTACTCTGGCATACAGTAGAACTAGCCATGAGTATTCGTCTTTGTTTATTATAGTGATTAATTTGATTTTTTTTTTTTTTTTTTTTTTTTTTTTTTTTTTTTTATGCATTGACTGAGTTGGGAGCCTGTATGCGAACCGAATTTTTATGTATTTCTGTATTACGAGTAGCATCGGGATCCAGGGTGAAGTTGGCTAGCTGTAAAAGTGCTTTAAACCCCCTTCCCTCCCCTCCCCCATCCCCCGGTGGTTTACTGTACTGATCGTTCTAAGGCGGTGGTCCCGGTTTTAGTCTTACTCTTTGTTGCTTGGTGGTTTGTTCTATGAGGCGATTTGTTTTATGTTTTGCCTTGTTTTATTTTGTTCTTGTGTTTTTCAGTCCTTTTAGCATTGCGATTACCTCGCTTAGGGAAGAGAGCGCTAATCTTAGTGCTTTTCGTATGTTTGTGCTTGTTTGGTTTTGTCGGTTTCCTCCTCCTCTTGATGTCTGAGAAGGGCTACGGTTTGTCATTGCGGCACTCCCTGGACTTTTCTCTTACCTTTTCTGAAATGAGAAATGTCTTTTTACTTCTGAGGAACACAGAAAATATATTAGCTCTACATCTACAATAAATATAATTTATGATCATGTCAAAAGGTTTGTGAAGCCCTCATATGCCTTTTGGATAATATATTTATTCAATTTGACACTAAACTTTACAGACAAATGACAGGACTGACAGTTCTCCCCTTGTCATAGATTGGCTCTTATGAGACTTCCTGCTCTCTCTCTCTCTCTCTCTCATGAAAATAATCTGATATTACTGAACCTATTATTGTACGGCGACTATGAGTCCCTGATTAGACTGTGTAGATGCATAGCTGACCTGGGCTTTTGTTGCCTACATCTGCAATAAGGGTGGTTTTCTCCTTATTAAACGCTAAGCATGAAATGTTAAAACTTGTTTTCCGGGGAAAATAAAATATTTCAAAACTTCGTCGGCTGCAGTTTGTACCCTGCATGCTCAGAGTTTACAAAGCATATTACCATATAAATGTAGCATTATGAAATCACCCCATACTTTTCAAAAGCTGCCAATACGATGACAATTCTAGTTTCGTGCGAACAAATAACCTTGGGACGAATCTGTCTAATCAATCGGAGTTTGCAGTAAATAGGTGGAAATATATAATTAATTGATTTAAATAGTACATGACACTGCTAATTCTGTTATAAAAACAAATATAATAGTAAAAACAAAATAAAATATATAATGGACTTGGCAACAACTCAGAGGAAAGAACTCTATATCGTTTTGTCTACTCTTCGGAGCACTTTGTTTCCTGTAAGATAAGAACCCTTAACAGAAGTCTCGAATATTGTTTCACATGAAAGCACTAACACAACTAAATGTATCCAGTCATCTAGCAGAAACTTTTATTACCTAAAGGTACAGCCAATTAAATAAAAAAGAGGGATCATGGCAGGTGAATCCAAACCACTGATGCTAAGCGTGTTCATACTAACTAGTTTTGCGTATTCAGACTTCATCAGAGAAACTTCAACAAACCCATTCTAGTATCTATTTATCATGAACGACATACATTTTACAAGGGGACGGAATGGGGAATCTGTTTAAAGGAGGGTGGAAATGAGATTGGCTTTCATGGTAGTACAATCTGTTTCTAGGTTGTTGGTGTTCTTCATCAGTATACTTATAATGAAATTAAAAATAGTGTCAATGTATATCATTGTTTGGTTTATTTAATTACCTTTCCATCCAATACGATTATGTTATTGTTTTACATTTCTTTAAAACATACGGTGCGTCAATGTGCAGCAGGGTTCAAAATATAAAAAACAACCAAAGGACTATTTCCTAGCTAATTTTCACTGTAATATGTTGCAAACTTATATAAATGATGTTAATATCTGATATGATCGGCATTTTGTCTGATAACGTCTAAAATACGTCGCCGCATGTAATTCACATGACGTTTCATTACGAAAACACGCCTATTCAAATATATTGAAAATTTCATCTCCAAAAACTGAAAATTTTCAGATGAAAAACTCTGATATTTTTCCTATTTCTGCTCAAAACATAGGTTGTGGGTACTCGTTAGAACCGCCTCGGCGAGGCGGTTCTAACGATTACCCACAATCTATGTTTTTGAGCGGAAATAAGAAAAATAATATATACCCCTGTAAACCCCAGTTTTACTATATAAAATTGGGGTTTGAGGGGGTCAAAATTATATTGGCATGTTTTCGTGATGTATAGCTTTCAATCATGACAGAGTTAAAATCTAAGCATGCAGTCTGTCGCATAACGTCCAAGTTTCATCCTGTCATTTTATTACGGGTATATTTTTATTTCTTTAAATTTGAATTTTCTCAGCTATTTAAGTAAATTTATAAACTAGGTCACCGAGAAATCTATGGTTCCAATATTCCTTGCAGCGGAGGTGGTTTTAAGCTAGCTTTATATTTATCCTTACATTCGTAGTATCGCTGATACTTGGATGCGTGCAATGTCGTATGACTTAATAGGGCACCTGAAGAAACTCAGTAAAACTGAGTCTGCTGATATCAATAATTCTCCCATATATTTCTTATTTGAGCCAGCGCATGACAAAACCTACAAAATGGCATGAGCGCCCAGCGAGGACAGATCAGCCTTCGGTGTCCGCATGAAAAAAAATGCTTGGTTCCTTAGCTACCCAATGAGCGCATAGCAAAGTGATCAGACTGGGCGGATGCCCAGGCTCATCTGTCTTCGCTGGGCGCACATGCCATTTTGTAGGTTTTGTCATGCGCTGGCTCATTTTTAAGGCATCCTCTTTTACCGTAGCTACTTCTTGTAGAAGCGATTTCCTCACTAGTTTTTAACGCCAATGGCGGGTCAGTGTGCCCAATCCGTATTAACCCTAAATATTATATCGACCCCCTTAATTTCATTTTACCGCCTGCTGATGTTTTAAAATGCCGGCTGATTGTCAAACAATGTAGATCCAGAATGCGGCGAGTGTTCAGAATCCACACTGTTTGTTCAGACCTTCCCTTACGAATAGTTCGGATAAATACGTTAGACCACAAATCACGTCTACCACGGAAATTATGCCATGTCTATTGCCAAATTAGGCAAGTAGACAGACAGATCAAAGGTTAATATGTTGGCCTTACTTATTGACAACTCTTTCTTGAAATTGTAACATCGGAAAACATGTGCGCCCAGCAGTGATTCAGATTAGGCTACGCATTTACACAATTTGATCGAGATCTTCTATGGGTGCATTTTTGATAATCTATGGTGCAATGTTCTTTTTCGTGTGGATAACAAAGACGTCAGAATGCGCGGATGAGCATGCTTATTTAAGTCTTCGCTGGGTGTACCTATCAGAAGGTATTTTTTCTCACGCTGTGGTTAAAATCATTCTTTAAGTTAATCATTTGCGTCTGACTATGAAGCAAGGGAATCCATACGTTGTTCTACTCAACAGACAATCCCAGGACCTCTACAGACGGTATAGTTCCATCAGAAAAGGGTGTCAATGTAAATGTCTTCACCTGGACTTTACGGCCATAATTCAGTTAGACTAACTTTTTACATTACGAAAACATGCCTATTCAAATATACTGAAAATTTTACCACCAAAAAATGAAAATTTTTAGGTAAAAAATCCTGATATTTTTCATACTTCCGATCAAAACATAGATTGTGGGTACTCGTTAGAACCGCCTTGTCACAATCTATGTTTTGAGCAGAATGAAGAAAAATAATGCATACCCCTGTAAACCCCAGTTTTACTATATAAAAGAGGGGTTTAAGGGGGTCAAAATTTTATAGGCATGTTTTCGTGATGCATAGGATTGTGCCTCCCAAGTATTTGAAATCTTTTTAAAAGTGGAATCTACTCTTAAAGGAATGAATATGCCACTAGATGGAGGAAAGTGTGTTCTTTAAGAGAAACCCATAGTAAGAAGTGACACAACTACAATCACCTCATTTTCCTTTGTCGTTATGTCTTTCCCTTTTGGGCAAATCATAGGCGTATTTGACTATCAGTATACGGAGTTCACAACCCTTTCAACCAGATATAGATTACAATTAAACGATTTACACATGTGATATATTTTTGGGCCGCGCTATGCAGATAAGGAATTTTGGGGTATATGGGAAAGCTTAAGATTATCAGAAAAACTATTTAATTTTATAAAAGGTCCTTTGCTATACGTCTATTTATGAGTCACTACGGTAGAAAATCTACCTTCAGATATGTGCGGCCTGCGAAGATTCATTTGCGCATTCGCGAGATCAGATTAGAATCTTCACTGACCGCATTTTGGACTACCAAGGATGCAAACAACGAAGCGGCCATCATTACGAAAACACGCCTATTCAAATATATTGAAAATCTTACCTTCAAAAAATAAAAGTTTTCAGATAAAAATATCGGATATTTTTCATATTTCTGCTCAAAACATAGTATGTGGGTACTCGTTAGAACCGCCTCGACGAGGCGGTTCTAACGAGTACCCACAATCTATTTGTTTGAGCAGAAATAAGAAAAATAATGTATACCCCTGTAAACCCCAGTTTTACTAAATAAAAGTTGGGTTTAAGGGGGTAAAAAAATAATATAGGCATGTTTTCGTGATGATACTGACAACAGACTGATCAAACTGTGCAGATACGCAGGCTGATTTGAGACATTGTTGGGCGCACGTCAGAAGATGCGTGTTCTCATGTTGTGGCTAATATGTTACGGTATCTACCGTATTTATCCCTAAGTATTCGAACAAGCAAGTCATGGCAGTGTTGATCCAGAACGCAGAGTCTGATCAGGGACTACAGACTTCCGCCCTCGGTGGCTCAGTTGGATGCACCGTCCCACTGGAGACCAGCAGGTCGCGGGTTCAACCCCCGCCGAGGTCGGCAACATTCTTTCGTGAAGATTGATCATGAAGTATTTTCTACGGTCATTCTCTCCCTTCCGCTGATTCAAGAAGGGCAGTTGTCAGTTTCTGGCGAAAGAATATGCACAATACTGGTTAACCGTTTAGAGGACTAATCCTGCCCAGTAGATGTGTGGTTAGGCAAACTGACCGCGCTGAACATGACTTCACTGGGCTAACTGGGCCGTAAAACCTCAACACACACAAAATTTTCAATCATCCAAGAAATACCAAACACATCAGCAGGTAGTACCGTAGACTTTTACAAAGAAGCTATTACTAGTAAGGAGTTTAGATGTTTGAACATATAGAATAAAGGCGGTAATTACTTTTATAATGATAGGGAAGGTTCGGATTTGATTTCACCCCAGAAGACATGTCCCACAGTTGAACGTATATGCCCCGAAGGCATACAGTCGAACTTCGATGGCTCGAACATCTTTGGGACCATAGAAAATTGTTCGACACATGGGAGGTTCGAGACACTGAGGATTAATTATAGTGCCAAACTAGAAAGTAAATGGCGATAATTTAGGGATTTTTTTTTAATTTTCTACACAATAATTGTATGTTGAGTGTACTCATTAGAATTGCCTCGATGAGGCGATTCTAATGAGTACACACAACGTACAATTTCACGATAAAAAAAGAAAATTTCCCTAAATATTTGTTTTCTTGAGCTGCCGGAAGTCTTTCGTAGGGACTCAAAAACTAGTTCGAATTAGCCATGGTAAACAAGCCATAGGTGTTCGAGCTATCGAGGTTCGACTGTATTTTCACCACAAAGATGTATTTCCTTAGGATCTAAATTGTTTCCTGAGTTAAGTCAAAACATATTTCTGGAATAGTTGTTTTGGTTAACACTAAATGGAAATGTAGTTGCGGTCATGGTACCAAAGCCGTAACCCAAACTCATAAATCCATGAACGAATGACGAATCACCCCAGAACAAAGGGTGTAATCAGGTGTCCGCCTGATACGATATCCAGAGAATACCACAATCTAGGAAGACAGCCATCTTAGGGGTCCAAAAGAAAAGGAATAGCAAACGGTTTTGGGAAATGAAGAGTAAGCTTTAAACGACGCTTCCTCAATATAACTGAACGACTAAGCGTAAATGAAGTACAAAAAACTCCTACCGAGGACTTAAAACAATCAGCAGCAAGTTTGTTGGGGCTTGAATATGTTTACAAGTTTCAGCCCTAGCCCTTAGTCTCAATGCAGTTCCAGATAAAGAAATAGCTTGGTAGGGTTCACCTTACTCCTACACATAGAAAACATGTAAAATCAAAGCACTTACAGCACTGGCGGGTCGATTGTCTCTGAATGCAGACTGGGTAAATGGTCCTGAACGGGGACTTAGACTGTCTGATTAAAAGAAAATCCCTTAACTTTCTGTAAATTAAACAAACAGTGCAGACCTTGATCAGACGCCGCGCACTGCACGGCGTCTGATCTAGGTCTGCACAGTTTTTCAATGTCCAAACACTAAGCCCAGTCAGATTTAAGAATAGAGTTCGGTTCCGAGACAACAGGCTTGGGTTTTATAAGGTGAACATTTGGTTAGTCCGTCAAACGCGAGGCTTGATTTCATTTGTCAATGATAATCACTTGAACGACAATCTTAAGGACATTTTGGTGTACGTTAACTATCGTGTCAAATGTTGTCCGAGTCAAGTCCACCAACCATACGATTTTAGATACAAATAAAAGTAAAGAAACACAGGAAATGTAATGCCACAATCATGCAGTACAGGCCTCCCGGGGTATCAAAAGAAGGACAGATGAAGAACATATATTTACAAAACAAACGCACGAACAAAGTAGAACTGCACCACAGAAACCACATTGGAACAGTCAGTAGAAAAAACTGGCGGGATGGGTGTGTGTGTGTGTATGTGTATGTGTTGTGTTGGGGGGGGGGGGGGGGAGGGGCTTAAATCAGTTCATGACTTAAACTAGCATCTCCTAACGTTTCGGACTTATTTGTGAAATATTCGGTAGTGTCACCACGAACATAGGTGAAATACATGGTGAGTTATTTCAGTAGACAGACTGGTTTAGTGGATACAGTGTAAAACGAGCAAGAACATTCTTGTATAGCAACGTGTTCGTTTGTACTAGCAGTTTCTTGTTTCTTTGTGTGTGTGTGTGTGTGTGTGTGTGTGTGTGTGTGTGTGTGTGTGTTACTTTTTACAAGGTTATAGCTTTTGTTGGGATTTTATTTATTTGTTACTTTTTATATTTTTCATTCTCTTAAAAGTATTATAAAATATATCATATTATCCACATATGTATAAAATCAGTATTACTGACAGATCAATCATATGTATGTGGACGTGTCCCCTCTTAAAAATTGTAAATGCTGTTCATGTCAACGAGTTAATAACATACCGAATTCGCCCTAAATACCGCACTGTGCGCTTAATTTTTTTCTAACATCACTAAGGAAAAACATGTAGTACATTACACTCCTAATACGGATATAGTTTTAAAGAAAGATCAACAGAGAACTTCATTTGAATTGCAATTCAAATGAGTACCGAAATGTGCTCCGCGACTTGTCGAGGCAATTCAAATGAGTACCGACAATATATGTTTTTTATAAAGAAGTAAACATAGCCTGTAATCCGAAGACTAAAAAATTGCTTGACTGTGCGGTTATAGGGGTATGTTCGGTGACGGGATCGAATGCAGAAGTTTGAGACAGGACATAAGAAAACCGAAAGAATGACACATGCATACCTACCTACAATGGCCATTTAATATGACAAGAATTTCCAACCTTTCCAGAATAAACTGATGAATTGTTATTTAAACAGTGAACAAGTAATCGTACAGGAAATGTTTCATGTGACACAAGAGAACTATTGTCTAGTTATTTATTTATTTATTTTTTATTATTTTATTTTATTTTTTTATTTGTTTTATTATTTTATTTTATTTATTTATTTATTTATTTTTTTTTTTGCAAATTGCGATAATACCATTCGTCTTTCTTATCCCATTATACATTTGCACAGCATAAGCCTTACTTTCAGGCAGACTTGATGTGAGGATCTGATTTATCAGTTCCTGAGTTCACTTATTTACTGTTTTATAAAGTAAAAAATAATACTCAAAGGGATTTTAATTTTTCATATTTTCAGGCCGGATCCGCAGGTCAAAACAATAATAACAATCAAAAGAAATTAATATATATGTAGAGAGAGAGGGAGGAAAACTAAACATAAAAGAAAAACAAAGTATCTGGTTATTCGTGGGATAGAACGCCGGCATGTAAAAGGACGAGTTGAACTTTTGCCGTTTTTGTGCCCACGATGGATTTGGATAAAATTCATGTGTAAGGTAGCTTGACCTTTGCCAGTTCACATGATCACAATTTGAATTTAACGTAACGACATACAGAGTCACGTTACTTCCGGTTTTATTGCAAGATGGTGTTTATAGAGGTCTGTCGACCTGAGTTGATATATCAAATAAAAAACAATGACTATGCATGGTTCCGGCGTGATTAAAGCATGCTCATGTTGTGATACATGCCTGTCTTATCACGTGACAAAATTAGATAATTTTCCATTGGAAAACTTTAACTATGTGTTTAAATATAGATGAAGTTATATATTGCGAAATTATATTTTATTACTGTTCTTGTTGATGGTTCAGAGTAAGCAAATACAACAACTGACACGTCGTATATTTAATCCCCCGCCGCGAAGCGGATGGAGGATTATAGAAATGGCCTTCGTCTGTCCGTCCGTCTGTCCTTCCATTACACTTTCTTGTCCGCTCCATATCTCCTGATCCCTTTGAAAGATTTTCATTAAACTTTGGTCAAATGTTCGCCTCAGTGAGTCGATGTGCAGAACCCATAAGTCAACCATGCCAACACAAAGTTAAGGTCACAGGTCAAGGTCATGGGTTGAGCATTGAATTTCGTGTCCGTTCCATATCACCTATACCCCTGGAAGGATTTTCTTTAAACTTTGGTCATATGTTTGCCTCAGTGAGACAATGTGCAGAACCTATAACTCAACCATGCCGACACAAGGTCAAGGTCACAGTTCAAGGCCACAGGTTTGAGCTTGAATTTCGTGTCCGCTCCGTATCTTCTATACCAGTAGAAGGATTTTCTTTAACCTTCGGTCAAATGTTCACCTTAGTGAGACGATGTGCAGAATTAATAACTCAATCATGCCGACTCAAGGTCAAGGTCACATTTCAAGATCTTGGGTTCGAGCCTTGAAATTCGTGTCCGCTCTGTATCTCCTTTACCCCGGGGAGAATGTTCTCTAAACTTTGGTCAAATGTTCACC
The DNA here is from genome assembly GCA_964016985.1 of Anodontia alba. NCBI lineage: Eukaryota > Metazoa > Mollusca > Bivalvia > Lucinida > Lucinidae > Anodontia > Anodontia alba. Next base: position 39,794,986 of record OZ024830.1, on the reverse strand, counting down.
TGTGGGACGATGTGCAGAACCCATAACTGAGATACGGGGACTCAAGGACAAGGTCACAGTTCAAGGTCGCGAGTGAGCACTGAATTTCGTGTCCACTCGATATCTCCTTTATTCCTGGAAGGATTTTCTTATAATTTTGGTCAAATGTTTGCCTATGTGAAATGATTTTAAGAACCTATAGCTCAACCATGCAGACTCACAAGGTCACAGTTCAAGGACACGGGTTTGAGCCTTGAATTTTGTGTCCTCTCTGTATCTTTTACCCCTGGGAGGATTTTCTCTAAACTTTGGTCAAATGTTCACCTCGGTGGGACAATATGCAGAACCCATAAATCAGCCCTGCGGACTTAAGGTCAAGGTCACAGTTGAAGGTCACCAGTTTGAGCCTTGAATTTGGTGTCGGCTCCATATCTCCTTTACCCCTGGAAGGATTTTCTTTAAACGTTGGTCAAATGTTTGCCTCAGTGAGATGATGTGCAGAATCCATAACTCAGCTATGCTGACTCAAAGTCAAGTTCACAATTGAAGGTCACCAGTTTGAGCCTTGAATTTTGAGGCCGCTCCATTGCCATTCAGACTGCCTTGCTAAATTTGGGTCAAATGTTCGCTTTCGTGACATGATATGTAGAACCTATAACTCAACGATGCAGACTCAAGGTCAATGTCACAACTGAAGATCATCCGTCTCTTTCTTGTTTGCTCCATATCTCCTGAACCCTTTAAAAGATTTTCATGAAATTTTGGTCAAATGTTTGCCTTAGTGAGGCAATGTGCAAAACCCATAACTCAAACATGCCGACTCAAGGTCAAGGTCACACTTAAAGGTCATGTTTGAGCCTTAAATTTCATGTTCACTCCATATCTCCTGAACCCTTTGAAAGATATTTATTAAATTTGGGTCAAATATTTGCCGTAGTGAGATCATCCGTCTCTATCTTGTTTGCTCCATATCTCCTGAACCCTTTGAAAGATTTTCATGAAACGTTAGTCAAATTTTTGCCTTAGTGAAGCAATGTGCAAAACCCATAACTCAACAATGCAGACTCAAGGCCAAGGTCACAATTGAAGGCCACCAGTTTAAACCTTGAATTTTGAGGCCGCTCTATTGTCATTCTGCGGCGGGGGATATAGCTGTCCTTCAGACTGCCTTGTTAACATGTCCATGCACACCATCGCGCATTTGAAAGGTATGGGTGTTCGTAGTTGTAAATATTTAAGAATAAATAAATAGATGTTGATTTATATTTGACCTTCACTTTCCAACCGCATGAAGTATCTTTTTGGAGATAATCTACAAAAAGAATACCATCAGCATCCAAAAAATCCGAGGCCATAAACTTCCCAGTTGTCGAACCAGACTTTGTCTTCTTTGGCGGGGTAAGCCTGAGTGATTCTATTGTTTAGACTGTTATTTGGATTTTGGTTTGAAATGTTGGACCCAAGTTTCTCATTAGTCACAGACCTCAACAGAAACTTGTCAGGTTCTGTCTCTAAAAGGTTCAGATTAGCATGCAACATTATTCTGTCTTGTGTAACTCTGATCAACTGTCAGAAGCCTGGATACCCAACGTGCTGAGAGTTTTCTCATATTCAGCTCTTCTGTAAGAATGAAATGCACTATTTCCTGAGAAATCCCTACAGCACTAGTTTTGCATCTCTCTGTAACTCGTCTGTCACCCACAACCATATCATGGACTTTAATGACTATTTCTGGAGTTGCCAAGGTAAGAGGCCCTTCAGAATGGGGTCGACTTCCAGGCTCTCCTTGCCATGCTTAAATTCTGCTACCCTCCTTTTTTATGGTAGCATATGAAGTGACATTCTTTCTCAGTGTTGCTACAATAACAGCATGAATAGCCTGTTGCTACAATAACAGCATGAATAGCCTTAGATGCTAGTCCCTTTTTCTGCAAATACTTATTACCCTGCTTTCAGCAATTTTGTCTACTTTGCAAAATTCATGTGTCGTGCTGATCGTAATGTATTACCACTTTGACATATGCTGATCAAGTAATACGGGCTGTTGGTTACATACCTGTGATACAAGTCCTTTTACAAAAGACTACTTGGGTGTGAGCAAACACTGAACTGGTGAATTTGATAACATATAATAGTTATGTAAATGAAAAGACAACAAATACTGGTCATTTATAACCGTGACATTAAGGTACAGTATTGTAAACATTCAGGTTAGAAGGGATTATATCTCACATGATAAAAAATATTTCAGTCATGTCAACCTCGACCTTGAGCCCAGGACCCTGAAAATCAAACTTGCTCGAGATATTTTCATACCCACAAATGTGTGAAGATATATCAAAATCCATCGATAAATGCAAGGGCTAGGGTGATGACAACGTACTTTTTTTTTCTAAAAATAGCCACAGTTACCTTGACCTTGAGCCCAGCAAGCTGAAAGTTGAATTTGCTAGAGACATTTGCTTGAGAACCAAACAATTATGTGAATATATGTCAAAATCCATTGATAAATGCAGGGACTAGGACGGTGACAATTCTTTTTTTTTTTTTTTTTTTTTTTTTTTTTTCTTAAAGAAGCCAGTTACCTTGACCTTGAGCCCAGGATCCTGAAAGTTGAACTTGCTCGAGATAGTATATACCCAACATTTATGTGAAGTTATATTGAAATTCATTGATAAATGTAGGTACTAGAGCGATGGCAAAGCTTTTTTGTCTTAAAAATAGCTACAATGACCTTGACCTTGATCCTAGCACCCTGAAAGTCGAACTTGCTCAAGATGTTATACAAGCATTAGTATGAAGTAATATTGAAATCCATCTTTAAATGTAGGCACTAGAGCCATCACAAAGGATTGTTTTCTAAAGATAGCCTTATTGACCTTGACCTTGAGCCAAGCAGCCTGATATTTTAATTGCCAACATTTATATGAAGTTATATCAAAATCCGTAGATAAATATAAGCACTACAGCGATGACAAAGCTTGTTTTTGTTTTTGTTTTTGTTTGTTTTGTTTTTTTTCTAAAAATAGCCATAGTGACCTTGACCTTGTCCAGGACCCTGAAACTCGAACTTGCTCGAAATATCATACCCAACATTTGTGTGAAGTTGTATTAAAATCCGTCAATAAATGTAGGGGCTAGGGTGATGACAAAAGGTGAACATACGTACGTGGTACGTAGTTTCGAATGGGACAGACCTTATATCCCCTCGCCACTTCGATGTGCGAGGGGATAAAAAGGCAATGATTAATAAGGCTGAAAGTAGGCAGCCCTGCTTAGGTCCTTCAATACAAGGTCTGCATCAATCATCCCACGTATAACATCCCAGCTTGCATACCTTATGTAAGACAAAATGGTGGGATTAATAAAGCATAAATCCATGTCTTTGAGATTACACCCGACTAAATTTTAGTTTTGAAGCAGGTTCCAGCATTTCAAGTACCCTTACAAATATACAATGATGCCAACTATGGATGTTTTATTATGTCCAAATGTCGAAATACGATCTTGCAGTACTTTGATACGCATAAGTTGTAGTAGTAAAATGCCGAAAAAGTCTTTTTACGGTATCGTCCATTTTCGGAACCGGTTGTCTGGTGCAATTATAAGGTGTATAATTACCTTCTTAATAAAGTGGAAAGAATTTGTTTCCGGTTCCAAATATGGACATATATGGAATCACTCCATGAGCTGCACGAGGGTGTTACTCAATGTTAAACGTGATCGATAGGGCAGGTATGTCGCCGCAAAATTAACACAAAAACGCCTTTCCAATCAATAAAAGAAATCAAGACGATTAAACTAGAGACATAAAGTTGTCGTTTTGCAATATTTGTTTTTGGATTTGTTTACTTTCCAAATTTGACTTTGAAATGGGCACGCCGCAATAGAAAAGCGTAATTCGCCCTTTTCATCTGTGCAAGTTATGATTCCCAATCGCAGGTGTAAGTTCATATTTTCTCAACCAAACGGAAAGTACCGACTGTAGATTTTTCCCGTAACAATCTGCTTTACCTTGACCTTGAGTTAGTCTAATATTAAATGCACATGGACACGACAGTAAACAAGTTTTGATTTATATCACCATAAATTTAAAGTCAGAGCAAAAAAAAAAAAAAAAAAAAAAAATAACGACTAGTGTAAACACAGTGCGAGCAGAGTCGTGTCAGTTCCAGCTATTTACCAGCGAGAAGGATACGCATAAACAACGGTATTACATCTGGTCTTATGACGTCCTTTCAATATTATGTAATGAAATAAAATGGGAATTTTAAGGAAAGCCATGAACACGAAACAATATTTCATAATGTTTCAAAAACACCATAAGGAAACGAAGAGTTTGAGAGAAACAGGGACATCACCAAACGATATTTCTTCGGAATAGGAGGAAATAAACGTAGTCAACCCACATCAGAAGTATCGGCAACCATTGCCAATGACAATACCTATGACGGCTATTAAGGGCAATAGATACACTCTCAAGGGAGGCAAATCTGTCAAATTGTTTTCCACCTTCTAAAATTATTTTTTTAGAATAGACCCCATTTGAGAAGGCGATTGGTCTGCATGAAACAAATAGTAAATCACAAAAATTATCTCTCGTTTAAGAAATTGCAGAAAGTATACCAAGCATATCAAGTCCCCTGTACGATGTTTTTCCAAGCACCCAGTCCCTTAGTGCTGAGGACACATTATTCCAGTCTCACTAACCTAATAAACTCTATCTTCTGGCACAATGGGTTGTTTACAGAGATTAGAATCAGCCTGTTGGTCTGAAATATAGAACGCAGACAAACTATTGTGGAAAAAGGGTGATGTTTAAGGAGACAGGATACACTTGGAAGTCTTTCCACCATTGCTACAAGAAAGACACATTTTGTGGCTTAACCGTGTTTTTTCTAAACATCGTCCTTTCTGAAAAAGGGTCTACTCTAAAATGACGAAGCAAAGTCTTTCCATTTAGAAACACACACACACACACACACACACACACACACACACACACACACACAACAGTCTCTCTTTTTATTGTAGACTGCTTTTCAGAATGAAGACAAAAAAATCATTATTGTAAAAAAGTTATCTTGTTAACAATGTGTACCGATTCCCCTTAAATTCTTCCAATTCTAAATACATAAACTTATCAAAAGGAACATAAACTGATGATTGCGCATATTTTCATACGTTAGCAAGCCGTTTTAACGTGAAAACCCATGCCGCTAATATAACTCTTAAGTTACCACCATATTTATCCAAAATATTTCTTCACCTAAACTCCTTAATATGATTTTTTCTAAAATTTGAACCATTCCATTTGATTTTCTGTTGAGGTTTTAAACTGCTTGATGAGTGACAACCTGTGCTGACCCTGACCAGATACCGTAATTTCCGGACCATGATTTGAGTTTGGTAATGTTTTCGCAGGCATCATTAAAACATGCCTACAAAATTTTGACCCCCTTAAACCACACTTTTATATAGTAAAACTGGGGTTTACTGCGGTATATATTATGTTTTCTTATTTCTGCTGAAAACCCCGAGGCGGTTCTAACGAGTACCCACAATTTATATTTTGAGCAGAAATATGAAAAATATCAGAGTATTTTTTATTCTGAAAATTTATAATTTTTGGAGGTAAACTTTTCTATATATTTGAATAGGCGTGTTTTCGGAATGGCAAATCTGCCTGTATGAATTTTGAGGATTAATACGACAATCCTGAAATTCCACTGTAATATTTCTCGAATGTCACCGAATTCATCAATCACAGCAAATGCTAAAATTATTCGTACAATCAAAACGTCCCCAGGTTTTGCAGCTTTGCCATTAGCGATTCTCAATGAGTATTCTCATTAACTTTAGCCTTAATATTCCGTGAAATTTCACTTCCAACTGCCTGTAACTCAGCAATTTAGAATCGATTTTCAGATAAGTAGGAGTGTTATTTATTCTACGGTATTCCTAATACATAATCTCAGACAGACAAATGTCTTTTTTATGTTATTCTTAAATTCCGGTCATTAATTCCGTTTTCCAGTTATATTACTCTTGCAATTTTCAATTAAATAACTTTACTTTAGTTATTGATTTAGAATCACTGGTTTAAATACACAGAAGAAGGCCAAGAGAATAGATTAATCTCGGTACTATGACTCTAAAATACTCTAACCACATTCGCCTATGACTAGAACAAATCTCATACATACCTACCTGGTACAATGCAAATTAATAAAATGTATTTGTTTAAAAAAAAGTTCCGTTATTAAAGGCCTATGTTTAACCTTACGAAATAAGGACCTTACCTAATGTTGTGAGAACTTGTGGTCCAACCCACTTGCTTTTTGATTATTTGGCAATAAAATATGATTAAACTAAACAAAATAAATTAATAAAATCTACTACTTCAGAGTGTTCTTCTGTTCCTAAATGCACGTGTTTGGTTACACGAAATAAATTTGTATAATCTACGTAATTCAGATTGTTTTTCTGTTCTTATATGCATGTATTTAGCCACACGGAATAAACTAATATTATGTACTTATTTCAAATTGTTATTCCGTTCTTGGATATATGTGTTTAGCAATACGATATAATCTAATATTATCCACATATTTCAGACAGTTCTGTTATTAAATGCTTCTGCATTAAGCCACACGAAATAAATAAAAAAAATCTACTTGTTTCAGACAGTTCTGTCTGTTAGTGAATGCCGATGTTTAGCCACACAAAATAAATTGATAAAATCTGCTTATTGAAAAAGTTACGTTATTTCAATACATATGTTTAGTCACAATCGGAAAAGTGTGTTATTTTGCACGCTTTTGATATTCAGCCTTGAAATGAGATCTCTTTAGGCATTTGAGAAATTACATGAACCCGTATGCCACACTCTAATGCATTTATGAAACAAATATATGATTAGTTGTCTGAATAATATCTGTTTTATGATTGTGATCTGGATTTTCGTTTCGCAGGAGACTTTAATATCACTCAAAAGAACCTAAAGGTCAAGCATTTACGTATGTACTAAATTATTTATTTACCTAAAGTATTCCGCTAGACAGGCTTGTTCAAACAGTGTAGACTCCTATTGAGCAACTTGATCAGGTACTACATCGTTCGCCATTCCGTCTGAACGGTTTAGATACCACATCTGGCAGTCAAACGAGATAGTACATGTTTTAGGACAAAAATGATACAAAGGTAAGATATTCGAATATTTTGGGTAATCAAAGCGCTCTAGGCGCTGGTGTCCTGGGCATCAGAAGGCACCAGATTTCAAATAAACACAAAATCTGTAAAGGCTAATATGATGAATATTTCAATAGGGACATCTGTGTACTTTGTACACATTTCTAGTTAACAAAGAATCCCAAAACTAATGAGAAATATAAGGCCCTTTGCCTGCAAGGTCAGTAACTCTTAAACCATGAGACTAAAAAACTCAATTTTGTGTTCTCTAGTAAGTGATTTTTAACAAAGAATCCAAAACTAATGAGAAATATAAGGTCCTTTTGATACATGCTATAAACTGTGGACTAAAATCTGTGAGATAAGACAAAATTTTAAGGGATATTTGACAAAATTCTGTGAGATTTTCTTAAACGTCATTTTGGAGCTCCCCCAATATAGTCTGTGAAAACCACAACAATGTGTGGTCCCGGTGTTAGTGAAAAGTTAGTAAAGTCTTTTTTTCATGAAAGGAGCTTGTGAGAACCACAACAATGTGTGGTCCCGGTGTTAGTCTTACTCTTTGTTGCTTTGTGGTTTATTCTACGAGGCGATTTGTTTTATGTATTACCTTGTGTTATTTTGTTCTTGTGTTTTTCAGTCCTTTTAGCATTGCGATTACCTTGCTTGGGGAAGAGAGAGCTAATCTTAGTGCTTTTCGTGCGTTTGTTCGATTTGTGCTCGTTTGGTTTTGTCGGTTTTCTCTTCCTCTTGGTGTCTGGGAAGGGCTGCAGTTTGTGATTGTTGCACTCCCTGGGCTTTTTTATTCCCTTTTTATGTTTATTTCTTCAAAAAATTTCTTGTATTATGGTCTGAAAGTTCTGTGAGATTTAAATATTTTATGGAAATTGCCTTCCAGACAGGCCAAATTCTGTGAGATTTTATCTGACAGTGTGAGCTACGGCATGTATGTCCTTTGCTTGCAACGCCTGTAACTCTTAGACCATAAGACTAAGAAACTCAGTTTTGTGTTCCCTAGTAAGTGATTTTTACCAAAGAATGCAAAAAAAAAGGAGAAATATTAGGGCCTTTGCCTGCAAGGCCTGTAATTCTTAAACCATAACACTTAGAAACTCAGTTTTGTGTTTCCTAGTAAGTAATTTCACCAAAGAATGCAAAAGTCATGAAAAAAGGCGTGCATCCACAGTATAAGTAAGGGAGTTAACTCCAGACGGTCAGATGGACGGACAGACGGACGCTCAGGCACCTTTGCCTGCAAGGCCTGGAACTGTAAAATCGTAATTCTGAGAAACTCAATTTTGTATTCTTTAGTAATTGATTTTCAATGAAGAATCCAAAAGTCATGAAAACAAATAAGGTTTGCATTCAGAGTATAGGTACCAGTCTGTCTTTCTTTGGTTAATATTTAATTATTATTTTTTTAACAATAAATATAGCTGAAAGTTATCAAAAAGATAGAGAAAAAAAAAGTAAGAGAAAAGTCCAGGGAGTGCCACAATCACAAACCGCAGCCCTTCCCAGACCCCAAGAGGAAGAGGAAACCGACAAATCTAAACAAGCACAAACCGAACAAACGTATGAAAAGCACTAAGATTAGCTCTCTCTTCCCCAAGCGAGGTAATCACAATACTAAAAGCACTGAAAAACACAAGAACAAAATGGCACACGGAAAGACATACAACAAATCGTCTCGTAGAATAAACCACAAAGCAACAAGGAGTAAGACTAACACCGGGACCACCGCCTTAGAACGGTCGGTAGAGCAAACCACCGGGGGATTCAAAGCACTTTTACAGCCAGCTAACTTCACCCTGGGTCCCGATGCTACTCTTAATACATAAAAACATTAAAATTCGGTTCTCATAAAGGCTCCCAACTCAGTCAATGCATCAAAGCGAAAACATAAAAATCAAATTAATCACTATAATAAACAAAGACGAGTACTCATGGCTAATTCTACTGTATGCCAGAGTAAATGAAAACCAATAGTTGAACCACGGCGGGCCAAGCCAAAGACATATCGTCAAGCATAATACGGCTTCAAACATCAAAATCGGTTGACATTTTTTTTTTTGCTTTTCAGATACGCAAAACTCGTACTTTTTCGTTCTATTATCGGCTATCAAGATCGGCTATCTCCATACAGCGTAATAATTTGCAATTACGAATAAGCTCATCAGGGCTCAAACTTCTTACTCAAACAGTTTCGTATGAGAAGCATCGTACATATATCGAAGTTTGTTGTAAACATAAACCTTATTATGTTCAACCCAAATATATACATTTATTTTCACGGGCTTTTTTAGCGTAGTTGCAGGCGGTACTTTGGACTTTTACTTGGGTTTTTCCGTAAATGATTTGGCAATGGGTTGAAATTTTGGTATGACTACTACGGCCTTAGGCTTTGCAAGTCAAGCCCAGGCCAAAACGGTATTAATGTAAGGTTGTTAGGCTCCGGTACATAGCACAATGGTTACGGGTACAGGAATATGATGATATTCTAACACAAGTTCTTATTTAGATAGCTGTTGCGCAAGGAGAAATAATGATAGTAGCAAATAGATACCGTTTCCCACCACGCATTTATTTGTTTTCCTTTTGCTGTAGTCAACAAATAATGAAAGCTGCCGACATTCCAACTATATATGTATCCTTAACAGTGCTCTCTCTCTCTCTCTCTCTCTCTCTCTCTCTCTCTCTCTCTCTCATGTACTTATGCAATCTTTAGGGGGGCGTATGCAGCCTCGCAGACTACAGTGTTGAATATGAAGAGACTCAATCAAAACCGTGTCTCCTATTCGTGATTTTGTGTGTTCTCTATTCCCAAAGACAATCCTTTTGACGTTCTTTTTTTCCCCACTAGAGTCCTTAATTATATAGTAAAATATATTATATTCTATTCTGTTCTACGGGGTAGTGTTGTACGGCATCCTGCTGAGTTAATGTACATAAATGAGCCATGTATGTAAATGATTTACTCTTATGATATAGTCTGCTAGCATATATACAGATCGCATGCAGTCTGAAACGGATCTGCATTTATCATTCATAAACTGTTTAAAGTCAATTATACTAGATACAAATGTAGACTTTAATCCCACTTTGAGAACGCGGTCTGATTTGGGTCTACGCAAGCATATATGGCAGACGATCGTTTTCTATAAGGCGAGGTTCAATTCTTTCCAGCTCTGCTTGGTGAAAATATCATGACGTACATATTTCTAGCTAAGACAGATATAAAACGTTTTTCTTATCATTCTAAAATAATATGTTATTGGTACTCACACCTGCGCTAGCTAAGACACATATATTTTATATTATGCATGTTAACGTAATGACACATACACGAGATGCTCATATAATTGATATATAATACACAACGTGACAGAACGGTCCCTTATGTCATATGTCTTCAGCTCATCAGAGCGAAACAATATTTCTATGAGAAACACATATCGAGTTTGCACTTTTACGTGCAGGGGTTTGGTGCATGTTTGTAATCTGGGTTGTGAAATTCAAAGTTATGCTTAGACGTGTAATTCTTATAATGCTCTATCACCAAGGTTAGTCATCACTTATCGAGGTGTCTGAAACTCCTGAATAAGTGTCAAACAGCGTTCTGTGGCAACTGCCCCGGTTTTGCATCGTCTGCGTATGCCGGTCTCTCTGAATACTGGGGGTAGATACAGTAGTCCAATATACGTACTTATTATCCTCGACGTTATTTTTACCTGTGAGCCTCTGAAACAGATTCCATATTTCGAGATTAATATTCGTGACATTCCGTCAGGTAATTCCTTTAATTTAGTGAAAGTGCACCGCATTTACTCTATGTATTCTGGCAACTTAACTCCCTACCATACATCTACTAAAATTTGAACATTTTGGATTTTATATACCTTAGTCTTACTGATGTGTGTGAAATTACTATTTGAGTGGCAACTGTGTGGACCATATTCAGACGCCGCTATCTGTGGCTTTGATCTTGGTCAATGTTGTTTGCTGAGGCCTGCGTATCTTTATACTTAGTGTAGTAATGGTAATATTTGATCCAAATTTACCCGCGTATTAACGGGGTTGGGGGTGAAAATGCCATGTTAAAACATGGCTTTAGATAAAAGGTATGTCAAAAGACGTTTTTTTTTTTTTTTTTTTTTTTTTTTTTTTCTGATTTCCTCGCAAACATTTATGGAACAGTTGTGGATACTCATTAGAAAGGCCTCTGCGGTAATCATTCAACATGCCCACAGAAGCACTTGTGATGAGTACTCATCACATGTTTGCGGAGAAATTATACTTAAAAATTACATGTAACATATACGTGTTAACGTAATGAAACGCAAACAAAGTAGCCGCAAATTGGCAAAAGCGGGTATTTGTATTTCAAATCATGGCACAATTAGTTGTTTGAAAGTCTAGCATAGTTTCATTTTGTTTGAGACTTGATTTAATAGTAAACATTTAATGCTGAAATGCCGTTTACTGGCAGATTAATGAATTATTGATTTCCAGATCAGACTGATAAGGAAATATACTCTTTGTATATCTTCAAACGCATCTCAGAAATGCCTTGAAGCTAAATTTAATTATCAAATCTTGGAAAGATACGTATCATATATGAATTACCATTACTACCCTAAGTATAAGGACACGCAGGTCTCAGCAAACAACATTGACCAAGATCAGAGCCAGAGATAGTGGCGTCTGAATATGGTCTGCACAGTTTGCCACGAAAATAGTAATTTCACACACATGAGTAGGACTAAGGTATACAAAATCCAAAATGTTCAAATTTTAGTAGATGTATGGTAGGGAGTTAAGTTGCCAGTATACATAGAGTAAATGCGGTATACTTTCACTAAAGTAAAGGAATTACCTGATGGAATGTAACAATTATTAACCTCGAATTATGGAATCTCTTTAAAAGGATCACTGGTAAAAATAACGTCGATGATGAGTCGACTCTCGTTATCTCGAACCAAGGGACTCTCTGAAATACTTCGAGATATCCGTACCTGGACATATCAGATTTGCAGAATTGAGGAAAACAAAATAAATTGAATAACCACATTTCACAAATGAATATATAATTTTACTCCAGAAGTTAGCTCGATATATATTGAAAATATTGTGGAAAAGAGGAGAAATTGCTCCGTTATTTTATCACCTGTCGTTAGATTTTCATGTTTAAACCGGGACCAGATTTTTACTTCGAGATAGGCAGTTATTCGAGATGTGCGAAGTCGAGATAACGAGAGTTGTCTGTATTGGACTACCGTATTTATCCCCAGTATTCAGAGAGACCGATATACGCAGAGTGTGCAGTTCCCACAGAACGTTGTTTGACACTCATTCAGGAGTCTCAGACACCTCGTTAAGTGATGAATATCCTTAGTGATAGAGTATTCAGCAGACACTCATACATGAGTTTCAGACTCCTCGTGAAGTGATGAGTAACCTTAGTGATAGAGCATTCAGCAGACACTCATATAGGAGTTTCAGACTCCTCGTTAAGTGATGACTAACTTTAGTGATAGAGCATTCAGCAGGCACTCATACAGGAGTTTCAGACTCCTCGTTAAGTGATGACTAACCTTAGTGATAGAGCATTCAGCAGACACTCATACAGGAGTTTCAGACACTTCGTTAAGTAATGACTAACCTTAGTGATAGAGCATTATCAGAGTTACATGTCTAAGTATAACTTTGAATTTCACATCACGAAATCATGCCTATATAATTTTACCCCCTTAAACCCCATTTTTACCTAGTAAAACTGGGGTTTACAGGGGTATACATTATATTTCTTATCTCTGCTCAAAACCTAGATTGTGGGTACTCGTAAGAAAGGTCTCGCTGAGGCGGTTCTAACGAGCACCGACAATCTAGGTTTTGAGCAGAAATATGAAAAAAAATATCACATTTTTTACTTGAAAATGTTCAGTTTTTTTTAAGTGAAATTTTCTATATATTTGAATAAGCGTGTTTTCGTAATGCAACCCAGATTACAGACATGCACCAAACACCTGCATGTAAAAGCACAAACTCGCTATGTCTTTCTTACAGAAATATGATTTCGCTCTGCTGAGCTGAAGACATATGACATAAGGGACCGTTCTGTCACGTTGTGTATTATGTATCAATTATATGGGTATCTCGTGTATGTTTCAATACGTTAACATGCCTTTGTGAAATATATGTTTCTTAGCCAGCGTAGGTGTGAGTACCCACAACATATTATTTTGGAATAATAAGAAAAACATTTTGATATTTATGTATGTCTTAGCTAGAAATACGTGCATCATGATTTTTCCCAAATAGAGCTGGAAAGAATTGAACCTCGCCTTATAAAAAACGACCTTCTGCCATATATGCTTGCGTAGACCCAGATCAGACCGCGTTCTCAAAGTGGGATTAGTGTCTACATGGGCAGCTGGTATAATGTATTGACTTTAACAGTCTATGAATGAGAAATGCAGATCCTGATCAGACTGCATACGTCTGCAGATTGATTTGTATCTACGCCAGTTGAGTATACCATGAGATTGATTCATTTACGTAGATGGCTCATTTATGTACATTCATTCATCAGATGTCGTACAATACTGCTCTGCAGAATAGAACAGAATATAATATATTTTACTATCTAATTAAGAACTCTTGTGGGAAGAAAAAAAAGTGCATAAGCGGTATAAGTACATGAGAGAGAGAGAGAGAGAGAGAGAGAGAGAGAGAGAGAGAGAGAGAGAGAACACTGTTAAGGCTACGAATATTGTAGGAACGTCGGCAGCTTTCATTATTTGTTGACTACAGCAAAAGGAAAACAAAACTGGCGTGGTGAGAAACGGTGTCTATTTCCTATTTTCATTATTTCTCTTGGCTCAACAGCTATCTAAATACAGTCGACTCTCGTTATCTCGAATTCCAAGGGACTCTCTGAAATACTTCGAGATATCCGTAGTTCGACATATCAGGTTTGCAGAATTGAGGAAAAAATAATTTGATTAATTACATTTAACAAACTGATAGGTAATTGGACTTTTGAAGTTAGAGATATATTGAAAATATTGTGGAAAAGAGGAGAAATTGCTCCTTAGGAGCAATTTCTCCTCTTTTCTACAATATTTTCCGTCTGTTGTTAGATTTTCATGTATAGGCAGGGACCAGATTTTCACTTCGAGATAAGCGGTTATTCGAGATGAACGAGGTCGAGATAACGAGAGTCAACTGTAATAACCCAATATGTGTTAGAATATCAGCATATTCCTGTACCCGTAACTATTGTGCTATGCACCGGACCCTAACTACCTTACATAATTACCGGTTTACCTTAAATATTCTAACATCTTAACCCTTTATCATGTTTATCCTAAAATATGTACTGCCAGATGAGGTCTCTAAACCGTTGTGACGGAATGGCGAGCGATGCAGTCCCTTATCAAGTTGCTCACTAGAAGTCTACGCTGTTTGAAATCCTGTCTATCGGAATTCTTTAGGTAGATAGATAATTTAGTACATAATTTATGTAAATGCTCGACTTTTAGGTTCTTTGGAGTGATATTAAAGTTCTCTGCAAAATGAAAATGCAGATCACATTGACAAAACAGATATTATTCAGACAACTACCATATATTTGTTTCATTACTGTATTAGAGTGTGACATTCGGGTTCATGTCATTTTCTCAATTGCCTAAAGTGATCTCATTTCAAGGCTGAGCATTAAAAGCATGCAAAATATTACACTTTTCCGGTTGAGACTAAACATAGGTATTGAAATAACAGAGGTTTTTCAATAAGCAGATTTTATCAATTTATTTTTGTGAGGCTAAACATCGGCATCATTAACAAACAAAACTGTCTGAAACAAGTAGAGTTTTTAACGTTATTTCGTGTGGCTTAAAACATCAGCATTTTAGAACAGAACTGTCTGAAATATGTGGAAACCCATTTATTCAATAATGGAACAACAATTTGAAATAAGCAGATTATATTAGTTTATTCCGTGTGGCTAAACACATGCATTTAAGAACAGAAATCCTAATTACGTAGATTATATAAATTTATTTCGTTTGACTAAACACCTGCATTTTAGAACAGATGAACACTCCGAAATAAGTAGATTTTATTAATTTATTTCCATCGTAAAACATGCCTGTATAATTTTGACTCCCCGTATACCCCACTTTTATATAGTAAAACTGGGGTTTACAGGGGTGTACATTAGTTTTCTTATTTCTGCTCAAAAACATAGACTGTGGGTACTCATTAGAACCGCCTCGCCAAGGCGGTTCTAACGAGTACCGCAATCTATGTTTTGAGCAGAAATATTTTGTCTAAAAATGTTCATGCTTTTGGAGGTGAAATTTTCTATATAGTTGACTAAGCTTGTTTTCATAATGGTAAGGTTTAACATAGGCATTTAAAAATAACTTTTTGAAACAAGTACATTTTATCAATTTGCATTGTACCAGGTATGTATGTACGGTTTGGCATTAGTCATAGACGAATGTGGTTAGAGTATTTTAGATTCACAGATTCAAAGTACCGAGATTAATCTACTCTCGTTGCCTTCTTCTGTGTACTTAAACCGGTGATTCTAAATCAATAACTAAACTAAAGTTACTTTATTGAAAATTGCAAGAGTAATATAACTGGAAAACAGAATTAATGACCGGAATTTAAGAATAACATAAAAAAACACATTTGTCTGTCTGAGATTATGTATAAAGAATACCGCAGAATAAATAACATTCCTACTTATCTGAAAATCGAATCTAAATTGTTGAGTTACAGGCAGTTGGAAGTTAAATTTCACGGAATATTAAGGCTAGAGTTAATGAGAATACTTATTGAGAATCGCTGATGGCAGAATTGCAAAAACTGGGGACGTTTTGATTGTACGAATAATTTTATCATTTGCAGTGATTGATGAATTCGGTGACATTAGAGAAATATCACAGTGGAATTTCAGGATTGTCGTATTTATCCTAAGTAGTCAGACAGACAGACCTGCCATTAGGAAAACACGCCTATTCCAATATATAGAAAATTTTACCTCCAAAAACTGATAATTTTCAGATACAAAAATGATATTTTTCATATTTCTGCTCGAAACATAGATTGTGGGTACTCGTTAGAACCGCCTTTGCGAGGCGGTTCTAACGAGTACCCACGATCTACGTATTTTAGCAGAAATAAGAAAAATAATGTATACCCCTTTATACCCCAGTTAAACTTTATAAAAGTGGAGTTTAAGGGGGTCAAAATTATGTAGGCATAAAAAAAGGTAAGAGAAAAGTCCAGGGAGTGCCACAATCACAAACCGCAGCCTTCCCTAACCTTCAATGAGGTATATGTTTTCGTGATGCCTGCAAAAACATTACCAACTCAAATGATTGTCCACAGAACTCGGCATCTGTTCAAGGTCTGCTCAGGGTCAGCACTGGTTACCACTCATCAAGCAGTTTTACACATCAACAGAAAATCAAATGGAATGGTTCAAATTTAAAAAAAAAATAAAACAAATATCACAAGGAGTTTATGTGAAGAAATATTTAGGGTATATATGGTGGTTACTTAAGAGTTATATTATCGGCATAGGTTTTCATGTTAAAACGACCTGCTGACGTATGTGAATATGCGCTGTCATCAGTGTATGCTCCGTTTGCTAAGACCATTTAAACATGTAAATGTATTTAGAAATTGAAGAGTTTAAGGGGAATTGGTACACTTTTTAAACAAGGTAACTTTTTTACAACAATGAATCTTTCGTCTCCGTTCTGAAAAGCGATCTACTCTAAAAAGAGAACCGAACTCTATTCCTAAACCTGGACTGAGCTAAGTGTTGGGACATTGACAAACTGTGCAGACCTAGATCAGACGCCGCACTGGGCGGCGTCTGATCAAGGTCAGCACTGTTTGTTTAATTTACAGGAAGTTAATGGTTTAATTAGACAGTCTAAGTCCCCGTTCAGGACCCTTTTTCCCAGCGAACATTCAAAAACAATCGACCCGCCAGTGCTATCAGTGCTTTGATTTTATATGCTTTCTATGTTTGCTCCGTCATTTTAGAGTAGACCTTTTTTCAGAAAGGACGATGTACAGGAAAGTACGGTTAAGCCACAAAAATGTGTCTTTCTTGTAGCAATGGTAGAAGGACTTCCAAATGTATCCTTTCTCCTTAAACGTCACTCTTTTTCCACAATAGTTTGTCTGTATCATATACTTTAGACCAACAGGCTGATTCTAATCTCTGCGAAACAACCCATTGTGCCAGAAGGTAGAGTTTATTAGTTTAGTGAAACTGGAATTATGTTTAAGATCAGGGTAAAGATATGGTTAATCCTCTGGTATGTCTCGTTTGGCTATATTTATATTGTCAACGCAAGTGAAATTCTCGCAGAGCTATTTTCCACATTATCTGTCCTTGTTTTGTTTTTTGTTCTAGGAGTTCCATGCCACGATGAAACTAGATATTAATTTGATTGCGATTACGTATCACATACGTACATGAAACGGACAAATAATACATATTGAATTAATGAATACTCCCTCTTTATTTATATATGTTTTTTTTCTGTGATTTTGCTACAGGAAATGAAAATTTGTTGGGATATGTTAGTACAGTTTGTCACATGTTTATAAGATCTATAGGACGGGACACATGCAGTAATTGCATTGCTCGTATTTACTTTCCACATTATCATTCATATTTATCATTTTATTTGTCTGGCCTGTATTTGGAGACCTATTCCGAGGCTATTTCTTAAATTTCACAGTATTTTATCAGATCACCTGCAATACTCAGAACTCTAACTTATTCACTCTCGATTTCCCTCTTATCTTACTTGGTATTCTTTCTAAACGCCTGAATCATTGGAAGTGTTTCAATAAAAGTTGTCGATTTTCATTATGAAGTTCATTTAGCTCATCGCTTAAGTATTATAATCCTCTAAGTTACTTATAAAATTTCAGACTTTTTAGCCTTTAATATTTTTTCCTTAATGTTTTGGCATTCAGGCAAGAGGGTTGGACATCTGGTCCTCCTTCAAAAACATTGCTTGCTGTTATTTTAAATTATAATGAAATAATAATATTTATCTTCTGACGAATGTGTCATTCGTCAGAAGCTTTTTTTTAAGATTATTTACAACAAAAGTTCCATAATTACATTGTTTTGTCTATATTCTGTAAGTAGATAGAAATGTATTTTAGGAATATATATAATAAACGCCTATTTGCACACATTACTACTTGAAACATTTGGTTGCATTTTAAAGGTGAGAATTAGCCAAAGATCATGCAAAGCGTGCGTACAAGTTGACATTCCAGCCTAATGGTGATACAGTTGTTTTTTGTTTGTTTTTTTATGTGAGTCGAGTGACATCGTACGCTACGCTGTGTATATCTGTATCAGTTAATGGCGTCGAGGGTGACCATTACAACTAGTATGGAGGGGTGTCGAGCGACGCATCAGACTCTGCGAAAGTGAAGACGTTGCAGTCAGCTTGGTGAGTTCTTGTATGTGGCTAATTTGAATCATTATACATATAAGAATCAGATGATATATGCGGTGAGTCTTTAACTCGATCCGAATAGAACTCTTTATTAGGACAGAACTGTACTTTTGCGTTATTGGCATTCTTTTATGTTAATCTGTTATCTGCTCTGATGCAAAACATTATTCGCTTTAATTATTTCTTTCAATTATAATCATGCGCTGTTGACACGATTAGTGGTGATGTGCGAAAACAAACCGGCTCTTAACAAACGTCTTTAATTATGTTGAGAAAGTATAAAATTAGTTGCACGATCGTTTGATATCGTTGATGAACAGCATTCTTTAATAAGAATAAAAATGTCACACTTGATTCATCTGTTATTGTTTTTTTTTTTTTTTTTTTTTTTTTTTTTTTTTTTGTTTTTTTTTTTGTTGTTGTTGTTTTTAAACACAGCAAACAAAGTTATATGCTGACGGCAGGGTTATATATGACTGCTCAAAAACTACAGCATCATTCATCTTTGACGTCTTTATTCGGTTACCAAAGTAATCATCATCTGCAGAATGTCTGTTTTGTGTTTCGCATGTTAGAAAGAAGCTGATGGCAGACCAGATAAATGTGTACATTTAAGGAAAGTTATAACAGCATGTCTAAGTGCAATTGAAGTCTCTCTCACAGTCAATACAGAATCTAGGGACAAAGCGAATCGGGAGGCAAATCGTCTTGTGTGTGGTGTTGGGGGAGGCGAAACGACAAATGTGTGTCGGGGGGGGGGGGGGGACGGGAAGGGGGAAGACCAGGAGGTAAAACGATCAGGGGAGGAAATGATTTGAGGCGAAATCTGTATTCCCCAGATTACACATTTCATCCCCCAAAGCTCAACTATATCCAGTCCTACCTTTCCAGATATAATCCATTGAATCTGTTAGAAATATTACCTACTGCATGGTCCAGTCGACTCCGTTATTTAGCGCATTGTCAGTTGCTTTAAATAGTCTTTCAGCCTTGAGCCCCACTAGGACACGAGGAAGGGATTTGAAGGGTGTGAAAGCCCACCTATTAATAGTTTTGGTAGAAATATTTAAAAATAATACAGTTTCTTTACTTTAAGTAGGCTTAACACCCCAATTTTTACCTATTTTTTTAAATGCATCCTTAGGGGGCACCCCCCTGGTCAGTCACACTCCCATTTAAGAAAGGCTGGGTTCAAGTGTGCTAGCTTTAAAGAACATATTCGTTTTAGCTCTCCACTATCCATGTGAGAAGTATCTTTTTCATAACCAACATCCATATTGCCAACTTGTGGTTCAACTATTGGTTTTCATTTACTCTGGCATACAGTAGAATTAGCCATAAGTACTCGTCTTTGTTTAGTATAGTGATTAATTTGATTTTTACGTTTTCGCTTTGATGCATTGACTGAGTTGGTAGCCTTTATGCGAACCGACTTTTTATGTATTCCTGTATTAAGAGTAGCATCGGGACCCAGGGTGAAGTTGCAATTATCTTACTTGGGGAAGCGAGAGCTAATCTTAGTGCTTTTCGTACGTTTGTTCGATTTGTGCTTGTTTGAATTTGTCGGTTCCCTCTTCCTCTTGGTGTCTGGGAAGGGCTGCGGTTTGTGATTGTGGAATTCCCTGGACTTTTCTCTTACCTTTTTTGTGATTACTTTTCTTTTCTATTTTTTTTTTCTGTCCGATTTCAGTGAAAAGAAAAGACAACGTTCTTAACAAAGACATAATAATTATGTCCAATTCTAAACGAGACAGATGGCAGGTACGATCCTATTATTATTACCACTAGTCGCTGTCGTCGTCGTCGTCTTCGTCGTAATAGTAGTAGTAAGTAGTAATAGTGTTTATTATTTAATTTATAACCAGAATCAAAATAATTATAGTAGTAGTAATTGTATTAGTAGTATTTATATTTTCATTTTATAATCGGAATATTTATGCATAACCAAAATGATTATGTTAATGAGGTGCATAATTAGGATTCTATCACGTGACAAATTTTATGCTGGTTTCAGATCGTGCTCTTGGTGCTCTATGCATCTCCTGAAGATGACATTTTAGAATCAAGTATCCATTTTGTGCAAGATTGTAAGTACAAAAAACAAGTAAGGAGACTGAGTTTGATGTGTTTGATTCGTGTGAACACGCCGGCGGGGCAATGCTTACTCGGATAAGACTTTTTCTGGTCTGCACTGTCTGCCATTCCATCGGAATGTGTTGAGTTCGAGGTTAGCCAATCTTGAGACAATCACTGGCATTAAACTGTTTTTATTACATCGATAAATGACGTAATCTATTATGGTCAGTGATATTTTTAGATGATACAACCAATCAGTCCTAACCCTTTCAATCCTGATTTTCGGAAACTGACTCCTCCATCTTTATATTTTGGCAAATCCATTGTTTACAAACGGATGTCAGTCGTGAATCAGTGGCCATCAATGTAGATCTTGGTGAGGTGACCAATCTGGATCTACAATTTTTGTAAAAGTATTTGTCTAGGTCTACAGCGCTGAAAGGGTTTCTGGACAAAATATATACTTTGACATAGTTTTATCATGTATTAAGCAGCTATTGGGACAGATTGAACCCCACATCTCGGCCGCAGCCGACTGCCTCATCCGCTCCATCGATAGCAATCGTCAGACGATAGTTTTAACTGTTAGACTGCTCTCTCTGATATATAGCATATTTCATTATTTCAAAGCTACATTGTCTTGCAATTACTGTGTCCAACTGGGAATACGGAGATTTACTATAAGCAATTTGTCATTTAATAGCAGCTATCATTTCACACTTGTTATTGCGCACCAGCTTTCCATAAAACACACAGAGGTATATAATTGTTGTAATATCTATTAAAAGTCCATTTTTCAGAACTATCGACGTTTTCTGTTAAAATTTATTTTTGATGAAACGATCTAGCAATTTTGTCTGACTCCTTGAACCGTGTCAGAAGAATGATTGATGTTATGATATGTGAATTGAGTTTTGTGATATTGTGAAATTTAATTCCAACATTCGAAAATGGTCTTATATAATACGAACAACGGAGGTCCAGATCAGCTTGAATTATCCGCCCAGTCTAATCAGAGCTTCTCTGTGTGTCGATATACATCAATGCAATCCTGTTAGAGGAAAGAAACTGTCCTGATCAGACACTTTAAAGGCGGAGGTTGAGCTCGCATCTAGTTGCTTACCGCTAACCATTTTTGTTACAACCATTTGATCAATGTATGCGTTTTGACAGTTCCTCCTTGTTTGTTCGTCTGTGATTTCATATGTGGCGTTTGTTTTGTCCTCATTTGTACTTTGTTTCACCTTCTTTTGGTACCTCGGGAGGGCTGTGCTTCGTGATTGAACATTTCATATATATTTTTTTCACCAAATATTTTAAAGTACAGGTGAACGGGATAGTGCATCGAAAAGTGTTTTTCACCCGGCTGATAGTAAACAAATAGCGTTTACTTATAGCCTTAGGCTTTGCTGATTGCATTACAGTGTATACGAGTACTGTCCAAATCTCATTACAAAATATCATCTAAGCATCTGAATCGGTAATAGTACATCGCATTCATAACGTAACGTAGATTACGTGCTACACTCCGATGCTAAGAATAGCCGCTTTTAGAAAGTCCAATTGTCTTACATGCATCTTTAGTCTTGGTACCTAGTTTCATCGCGGTCATCAGGGATACCGGTTCCCAACATTTCTACGTATGCTCTGTTTATAGTTTGGGTACAACTGGAAAAGCGGTTTCTAAGAAAAATAAGTCGTTTGAATGTTCTCAGCTATGTTACCGGTATAAGTCTTTGAGACTTTTCATTTGCCGAAGCAAACAATCAAAATATCCGATCAACATAAATTTCGAAAACTAGATTTTCGCATGCCCAAGCAACATTTCCTCCAAATTAGGCCAAAAACAGCTAATTGTTTCGGAGAAGTCGTTTAAGAAGTGTGGACGGAAAGTGATGGCTATGGCTCATCCTCAGGTAAACTAAACATCCAGGCAAACATGATGATTAGTCCGCTGAGCAATTGTTTGAACTTCAAATGTCATGTTATGATTTAGAGCAATAGTACAGCTTAGATAAACCTAAGCAGCGTCATACTCTGTTTTCCTGTGCAACAAGAAGCCAGTTGCTATATTTTTCATTTGGCTGTTGTTGTTGTCGTCGTAGTTGTTGTCATATCTATTTGTGGTTTATATTAAACAGACCGTTGTCACAGTAACTATATTGTTATGTATGAATTTGAACGTACTATGCATATGAACATGAACTCAAATTTTATTTTGCACACATGGTACATAACAAACATGTGGAAATGTGCGTGAAACAAAAATGTCAACATGACAACGACAGAAAAGGTAACTGTCTAAAAGTGATTTACATACTTACAGGCGATAACTGCAGGCAAGCAAACTGTTTCTGTATTAAGAGTAGCATCGGGACCCAGGATGAAGTTGGCTAGCTGTAAAAAGTGCTTTAAACCCCGCGGTGATTTACTCTGCTGACCGTTCTAAGGCGGTGGTCCCGGTGTTAGTCTTACTCCTTGTTGCTTTGTGGTTTATTCTACGAGGCGATTTGTTGTATGTCTTAACCTTGTGTTATTTTGTTCTTGTGTTTTTCAGTCTTTTTAGCATTGCGATTACCTTGCTTGGGGAATAGAGAGCTAATCTTAGTGTTTTCCGTACGTTTGTTTGATTTGTGCTTGTTTGGTTTAATCGGTTTCTTCTTCCTCTTGGTGTCTGGAAAGGGCTGCGGTTTGTGATGGTGGCACTCTCTGGACTTTTCTCTTATTTTTGTATGCATACCACGCCTGTTGTGGTTGTGCCGTGTGGGTCCCTAGATAGTCTCCCCGTACATTCATTTAGTGGTGTTATTATTTCAAGTGCCAGAGTTTGCACTTTACAATCACCTTTCGTATTCCTCTTCCTCATGATTCTTACTTATACCTCATTGAAGGTTAGATATTTACCGATGTTCGTATCCCGCTTATAACAATTTCTTACTTTACCTTTCTTTGGACTTGTATTAGACTTAATTATGTATTGTATGGTTGTTGTTATACTCTGTATGCATTGGTCCTACCGCCTGTTTGCATCGCTACTTACTGCCTATTATAGCCGGTATGAATACTGCTTTTTATCTAATGGTATTACTTCCTATACAACTATATGAGTATCATTAAAAATTACTATTTCTACTATTAGGCTACATTATGCTTCTTCTTTACAGATTCCGCGTTCTATTGCTAGATTTAACTCTATGTTACCTACTGTTAACGTTTTTTCGCCTTTGAAACTTCACTCTGTATCATCTATAAATTTATATGGCGCTTCCAATTATAATATTTTCCGTAATCACCTCAGAATTAGACTTTCTCCAATTGAATCTCATATACTTCTAAAATATAAGAATCCATATAAAAGGAACAGTATGTACCCTTATATTTCTAAGTGCAATGCTAGATGAAGTTGGCTAGCTGTAAAAGTGCTTTAAACACCCCCCCCCCCCCCCGGTGGTTTACTCTGCTGACCGTTCTGGCGGTTGTCCCGGTGTTAGTCTTACTTTTTGTTGCTTTGAGGTTTATTCTACGAGGCGATTTGTTTTATGTCTTAACCTTGTGTTAGTTTGTTCTTGTGTTTCTCAGTCCGTTTAGCATTGCGATTACCTCGCTTGGGGAAGAGAAAGCTAATCTTAGTGCTTTTCGTACGTTTGTTCGATTTGTGCTTGTTTGGTTTTATCGGTTTCTTCTTCCTTTTGGTGTCTGGAAAGGACTGCGGTTTGTGATGGTGGCACTCCCTGGACTTTTCCCTTACCTATTTTTACATAAATAGATTTTTCAAAATCACATTTAAAAGTTTTAAAATACTGCATTGAACAACGTTTATGTTTTTCTTGATACCTTAATTAGTTGGTTTAAAATATTTATTTCAATAAATTCTACATATAATCATACAATACTGACAACAAGTGATGGGATTCAGAAAGAAGCTAAAAGGCTTATACGAATCTGTTTCCCAATATAACATAAATTACAGTCAACCGTTGACATTTACAAGGAAATAACTATAAATGATGCTTCCAAATTTTGAGTTCAAACCAATATACATGTACATATAACGAAATGAGAGAGAGAGATAGGGAGAGTTTCTCAAAACATAAAACATTTACTTTCAAATATAAACTCCCCTCATGGTAAGGGTGTGGGAGAGCAAGTCCGTCCGTCATGCTGTTAGCAGCATTAGCAAAGAGCGTGGGGATTTGCGATGGCGCGATCAACTACGCATTCTAGTTTTAGATTATCACGAGAGGATTTCGATTGTTTGGTTTTATCGTTTAAATTTCACAAGCAAACATGGTATGAAGCGTTTTATTTTTTATTTATTTATTTTTTTTTTTTTTTCACATATAAAAGCGTTTAACAACACAGTATATTTGACTTATCTGTTTTAATCACGCGCGAGCAAGAACACTAGTTACAAGTATTACGTCATTGATACCGCTTATTGCTCTCAGTAAAGTTTGCGTAGACCAAAGGCAACCGGTACTCACTGTTAGTAAAAAGAAGCAGAACTCCGTTAAGCTATCTGAACTAAATATGTTCATAAACAATAGTGTAACGCACAATACTGCTGATGCTTCGTCTCCCATAATTGAGAGGTATTCTATTTTCAATTAACGCAAATAAGCGCCGTGGCCCCAAAAGGTCAGAAAATTTAAACGGCACTAAGTGAGGTACAAGGAGAGATTTTACGGCCGCTACACTCCGTTTACTACAAGCTTAGTACAGATAAGTACGTTCTTGAAAGAAGGATGTTTTGGAAGCAAGGAACACAGTTTTATGAGTCTGCTAATGAACATTAATGCAACGCGCAACACTGCTAACTTCTCCTAGACCATGGTTTAGCGATATTATTTTCTTCCAACATTAGCTTTATCCCAAAGGGCCAAAACTATAAACTAACTTAAATCTATATGATGGTAAGGAGAGAATTTTTCTGTTCTATATGGCGCATTCCATTTCATTTTATTTGGATTAAATGTGTCAAGTGCCACTTCCTACATTTTGTTAAATACGTTTTCAAGATGCTTTCTATCACAACGGTGCCTCTCAAATTCGATTTTTTTTAACATTTTTAAAACCCTTCCTACAGTAGACTAAAACCCTTCCAACGTATAGTCTACGAAGATGCAGAAACCACAAAGAAATGAGAACAGCGGTTTTACTGAGTCTGTTTATATCGAATTAACTTTATGTGGCCACTGTACATACCCTCTAGCGCCGTATTCTGCTTTTAAGCGCAGTGGTCTCAAAGGACCAGAAAATATCATCTATACTACATTTGCTTATCGTTGTTCTATTTTAGTATGACAATTTTCTGAGTAATCACATTTCTGTTTTGCGTGCCAAAGCTACTGTGTTTGCGATCCGAGGTGGCTGTTATAAGGACAAGGTACACTCGGTAGATTTTGGCCAATTCCGCCAAGGGAGACAAAACTTGGTGGTTTCTTGTTTGCTTCGCAGCGCGCCAAATACCTTCTAAAAAGAAGTCTGCTCCATAAGGAAAGTATTTCCTCCTTTTGGGAGCAACTTGGTTCTTAAAGAGAAGACCCTCTTGCAGCACGGGATCATCACGAAAACACGCTTATATAATTTTAACCCCCTTTAACCCCACTTTTGTATAGTAAAACTGGGGTTTACAGGGGTATACATTGATTTCTTATTTCTGCTCAAAAACATAGATTGTGGGTATTCGTTAGAACTGCCTCTGTGAGGCGGTTCTAACGAGTACCCATAATCTATGTTTTGAACAGAAATATGAAAAATATTTGAATTTTTTGTCTGAAAATTTTCAATTTTTCGGTGATTAACTTTTCAGTATATTTGAATAGGCATATTTTCGTAATGTAAACCAATTTTGACAGTTGTCTACCTTGCAAGTTTGCCAGCTTCCCTTAAGTGTTTCGCTACATACGCTAATATTTAATTATGTATTTCAATACTACCGAGAATGCATTGTACAAGTACTTAGCACACTAATGTGTCCAAACGCATTAGTCGTATAGGCCTCTTTTGTATATCTTCATTTCTATTTTTGTGTTAAAAAAAGATGATATGACCAATTTGAAAATATTTTTGCTTGTTTAAACAAACTTTTCCTCATAAAGAACATTGCTTTTAATTAAACAAACAACTACAAAAGTATCAGGAAACATAGCACTTGCTGGAAACAGAAAAGTGTGGGCAGGCGAAAATGTATGAGAATGCTTCATACCATATTTATCCTCAATTTCGGACAGAGGTCTGTGCAAACAGTTTAGACCAAGATTAGACGGCGTCTGATTAGGATCTGCACTATTTATCACTTATTCAGTAGTTTTAGACATATTTTCAACTGTTAGGACAAATATTGTAAAAAAAAGTTCCAGGTTCAAAAGTACTGTAGAACCTTCTGTATAAACAGACAGAAAAAGGGTTAAGAAAATGAAGAAAAACAGACATGATACAGGGGCTAGGGCTGCATCGTCTACAAAGTATTTTTGCAGATGGCCCAATTCCTGATAGAATGTTCAATAAAAGTTACCTACTGAACTATATGAATAGGAAGAAAATTACAACACGAAGAACCACAAAGTAAACGATGTTATTATCTGTTATACTATATAAGTGTCCATGCTTATACCACGTATATATTTTCAGAGAAAAGGGATAACTTTTGTTACTTTGTTATATGAAGAGAAAGAAAGGAATGAAATGGGTTTGACAATTCAAGTGACTATGATTATATTCTGCTAAATACTATAAGGCTCATGTTTTAAGATTGCATGCAGAACTGTTCTTGAGAAGACTGGCCAAAAGTTTTTTTTTATTGGTCTGTATGGAAAGAACGAAAGGTGAAACAAGTGAAGGAACAAAGTGACCACGATCATTTTCTGCCACTAGGAATTTTGGATTTATAATCTGAAAAATTTCAAGGTTACAGTTACAAATGGTTCTAAAACACTTTGATGAAAAGCATTTTATTGTACTTTACAGAGAAAAAAGCAAAAGAAATGGACAAGAAAGAATAACATGGACGACTCTTTTTTAACAGATTTGTTTAGCACACCTGAGTCGAAGGCTGGAGAGGAGCTATTGTGATCAGTCATCGTAAGTCGGCGTCGTACTCAGCGTCCGTCTGTTTGTCCGTCCACAATTTTTGGTTTAGACATATTTTAATTCAATAGCTCTTTGTAAAAACATACAATCGTACAGTAATCAATATGAATATGAATATGGTTCTTCTCCTTATAAATGCTGAAACTGTGTCTATAATACCGCAGATAGTCTAGTTTGATGAGTAGATTGTACATGTAAGTGGTGTAACATTTAACAATTAGGTTGAGGACAGACAAAAACAGAAATACAGAAATACAGACACCTGAGACGTCTCTAAGATTATATGTCATGCTTTTCACACTAGTGGCTTTCGTGTGATACTGATCTGTGTCCGATTCGCAGACAGTAGAGATACATGAGTACTGCATTGATTAATATTAGACAATATTTCAAAACTTTAAAACGTTTCTAGAAAGAAAGAAAAACTAAATAACAGTCATCACTAAAAAGAGCAAAGACGTAGACGGGATGCACACACTCGGACCAGGAGAAAGGAGCCGGAGACAAGCTAGTTGTTAATACAGTCGCACAACAGGCATTTTTTTAGAGATTCTACCAAACCCTTTAGTGTCGATTATGTATTTTTGTACTTCTTCGAATATATTAAACTGGCTTCGTCCGACTGCGAGACTTTACCGAACAACAAGAGATTTAAGGTTACGTTGTACCGTTTTGACAGGCTAGTAAACGTTGCAATACGATAGCGTCCGTAAAGGGGACATTCAAAGAAATAATGGTAAGCATTCTCGATTCTTCCGCATTGACAAAGAGGAGATTCTGATATGTTTTTAAGAAAATGGTCTTTGCTCAAACCACTGCAGTTTGTTATAAAGGAGTTGACCCCTTCTATTACCGCCATAGTATTACTTACTTTGGGACTCGTTCTCTCCCTTTGTTTGGAAACTGCTTAAATGTATTAAGAGTATCAATCTCTCTTCCTTCCGTGGACAAATTATTCCACTCCCGGAAAGTAGAGGGCAAAAAGGAGTTAGAATATAGAGTTGTTCTCGAGTGTATAGTTTGCAGGTCGTTGGAGTTACGTAAGCTGTACGTTGTCGTGCTACCTACATTTTGAGGGACTAGAGCAGATAGACATGTTGGTGTCAAATTATGTTTCATTTTAAAAATGAGACCAAGCTTGTGGTCATTACGTCGTTTCTGAGGAAACGACGTAATGACCACAAGCTTGGTCTCATTTTATCTCCTGATACAGCAAGTTCAAGTATATCAAGCGGGTAGTGCCAGTGACTATTCTGAAAGCTTCATGCTGTATTTTTTCTATTTCTTATTTTTCGTACTGAGCAGGATTGTCCCAGACGACGTCTGCGTATTCTAAAATAGTTCTTACGAATGCTGTGTACATAATTTGTATTGATTTGCGATCTAGCTTATATTTAATTTTTTTCATTGTATTGATCCGTGTCCATGCTTTGTCTTTGATGTATTGGATCTGGTGATGTCAGGACCCGTCGTTGGAAAAGTAAAAGCCAAGGTGTTTGTGGGAGTCAACTTCTTTGATTTGTTGGTTTAGCATGAAAAGAGGTTGATGTGCAGGGTTTGTTGATTTTGCGTGATATTACAAGAGATCCTGTCTTCGATGACTGGAAAGTAACTAGCCATTTCTCACCCTAATCATCAATTTTCATAAGATCTGAGATAAGGATTCCAGCAGCCTAAGTCACTATAATATAGAGGCTAGTGTCGTCTGCAAAGAGACGAATATTTAGCCGATATCACTGAAAATGTCATTTATATAGATGGGAAAGAGTAAAGGTTCTAATACAAAGCCCTGAGGAACTCCAGCTTTGATGTAAGTCCATTCGGAATTTACACCAGGAAGAGCAAATCTCTGTCTCCTTAGAGATAAAAAATCCTTAAACCAGTCAAGAAGAGTATCTGAAACAACGTATGCTTTAAGTTAATGTAAAAGTCCTGCATGCCAGACACGATCAAAGGCCTTTTTGATATCACAAAAGACAACTCTATTTCTTTCCCATCATCCAATGCCCGGCAAAATGTATTGTAGAGAAAGGTAGGCTGGTTAACAGTTGAATCACCCGGGATAAATACAGATTGTAAGGGAGTAAGAATGTTAGATACAGATTGTAAGGGAGTAAGAATGTTGTCGCGTGGGTGATTAAAGAGATGTTTGAACACAAGACGTTCGAAGACTTGATTCGGCATTCAGAAGAGATACCGGTCTGTAGTTCGTTAAGAGGGATAAATCACCCTTTCGGGAAAGGGAGAAAGGTCAGCATCTTTCCAAGTGGTTGGAAAAAGAACCAAGACTCCGACTCAGACTCTGTTAAATAATGCTAAATCAGGTTTGACTGACCCCCGTGCCTATCAGTTTGTCTACCTTTGCGTTCGGGAGGACTGTGTGAGCGAAAAGTGATTTCATCTATGTAAATATCCGGATGTAGCCATGTCCGGTTAGTGCATTTACATCAAAAGCAAAAGTTCCATTTGTGTTATGTCAAGCTTTGGCAGTAAGCTTTGAACGCTATAATACATGAAAGCTAGTGATTTTTGTTGAGCGTGTCAAGTATGATGTTAGAGGTATTAGAAGATGAAGATAAGAAGCTGTCATTCGATGCAGCTGAGGGAGGCCCAGGATTTGGGAGCACATCTCATCTGCAGAGTAATAGAACATATAACCAGTTGACAATTTCTTTTAACAACATCTCCTCCTCCTTAACCACTAAGCCAATTTTACCAACTTTTACAGGAATGGTTCTTGGGTGGTACTGATTGAAAATTGTTCAACGAGGATTCTGGTTGTCATAGCAACAAAAAAAAAAAATTAAAAATCTTCTATCCAGAAACAACTAGACCGATTTCAATATGATTTGGCAGAAATATTTCTTTGGTGACTCTCTACAAGGTTGTTCAAGCCACTATGATTCGTCAAAAACATGGCCGCCAGGGGGCGGGGCTTATTTTCCCTATATATATCTATATGGACAATTTAAAAAACATCTTCTTATCAGAAACCACTGGACCGATTTCAGTATAATTTGGCAGGAATGTACCTTTGATGACCCTTCACCAAGAATGTTCTAGCCATCATGATTCGTCAACAAACATGACCACCAGTAGGCGGGGTTTATTTTTTCTATATGTCTATATAAAGAAACTTTAAAACCTCCTTCTAAGAAATAAAAGTCAAAACGGATTGCCTATGAAAACAAACAACACACAAATAAACCATTGAACGGATGTCATTAAGATTTAGCAGAATTGTTTCTTTGGTGACTCTCTACCAGGATTTTTCGAGTCAGCGTGATTCATCAAAACACATGGTCGCCAGGGAACGGGGATTGTTTTTCCTATATACCTATACAGAAAACTTTAAAAATCTTTGTTTCAGAAACAACTAAACCCATTTTAATATAACATGGCAGAAATGTTCTTTCGATAAAAAAAGGTAAAAGGAAAGTCCAGGGAGTGCCACAATCACAAGCCGCAGCCCTTCCCAGACACCAAGAGGAAGAGAAAACAGACAAAACCAAACCCTCGATCAAGATTGTTCAAGCCGTCATGATTCGTAAAAAACATAGCCGCTGGGTAGCGGGGCTTCCTATTCCTGTATATCTAAATAGAAATTTTTAAAAAACTTCTTGTAATAAACCACTAAATCCATTTCAATATAATATGGCAGAAATGTTTCTTTGGTAACCCTTTATCAAGATTGTTCAAGCCTTCATGTTTCGTCAAAAACATTGCCGCCAGTGACGGAGCTAATTTTCCCTATATACCTAAATAGAAAATTTTAAAAATATTCATTTGAGAAACCACTCAAAGTATGTCAATATAATTTTGCAGAAATGTTCTTTTGGTAATCCTCTACCAAGATTATTCAAGCCAGCATGATTCGTCAAAAATAGGCCGTCAAGGGGGCGGGCCTTATTTTACCTTTATATCTAAAGAGAAATAATTTAAAGATCTTCTTTTCAGAAAGCACTGAACCGATTTCAGTATAACTTGGCAAAAAAATTTTGTTTTTTTTTTATTTGGTGACTCTCTACCAAGATTGTTCAAGCCATCATGATTCGTCAGCAAACATGGCCACCTACATCTATCTAGAATATAGAAAAACTTTAAAAATCTACTTATCTGAAACCACTGGACAGATT
Organism: Anodontia alba; assembly: GCA_964016985.1. Classification (NCBI taxonomy): domain Eukaryota; kingdom Metazoa; phylum Mollusca; class Bivalvia; order Lucinida; family Lucinidae; genus Anodontia; species Anodontia alba. Next base: position 39,762,996 of record OZ024830.1, on the reverse strand, counting down.
TCAGTATATCTAGGCAAAAATATCTCTATAGTGAAGATTTTTCTAGACGTCATGACTTGTCAAAAAACATGGCCGCCAGGGGTATAGAAAGGTTTTAAAAGTCTTGTGTCAGAAATCACTGGACGGATTTCAATATAACCTGGCAGAGGTGTTCCTTTGGTGACCCTCTATTTGCATTGTTTAAGTTGTTATGATTCGTCTAAAACAATGGCTGCCAAGTGGCGGGCCTTATTTTCCCTGTACATCGAAATAGAAAACTTTAAAAAAATTTGTCAGAAACTACTGGACCTATGTCAATATAATTTTGCAGAAAAGTTTCTATGGTGACCCTCTGCTTAGATTGTGCAAGCCATCATGATTCGTCAAAAGACACGTAGCCGCCTGGGGACAGGGCATATTTCCCATATCTGTCTTTATACAAAACAATAAAATTCTTCTTGTCTGAAACCACTGGACGGATGTCAAGAAAAACTTTAGCAGGAATGTTTCTTTGGTAACCCTCTATCAAGATTGTTCAATTTATCTTGATTCGGCAAAACCATGGCCGCCGTGGGGGGTGGGGCGGGGCTTATTTTCCCTATATATTTACATAGAAAACTTTAAAGACTTCTCGTCAGAAACCACTGGACCGATTTCAGTACAACAAAACAGAAATTTCAATATATCAGAAATATTGGACCATCATGTTTCTCTTGATCATATTTATAATTTATACAAAAATTTTAGAGTAGTGAACTTGGATTAGTATGCAAATCTCCCTGCTCAGGTGAGCGATATAAGACCATCATGGTCCTCTTGTTTTTTCTTAAGTATGTTTACCAAGTTTGGACCCTAAAAGATGTGACGACTGCTGAAATATTGATAGCAGAACCAGTTACAAAAGGACAGACGGACAGGTAAGGTTGTCCACGAAAGTATTCAAGTTAGTATTTCCCTGCATTTTCAAAGCGGTGGTATAAATGCATTGATTATTTTTAGGCTTCTGTTTGTAAAACGGTACAATATTAGCGAAAACAAAAAGTTCATTTTGACTCATAGAAAAAGACAAATAACATCCCAGCGGGCACATGCCGTTTATGCAACGTCGGCTCAACGTCGATGCAACGTCATGACGTTGCATCGACGTTGAGGCGACGTTGTATTAACGTCATGTGCCTGCTGGGATTGAAGATGTACAGGAACAGCCACAAGCACAGGACTTGAAACTCTAGTTTACATATCACCTGTATTGCCTCGTTATTTTTATCTCCAAAACCTCGATTCATACCTCGATTCCCCATTTTGCTACAAATCCTGAATAAGTGAAACCTCAGAAATGGATAAAGATGTGTTTATGAACTTTTACCACTCGCAGTCTAACTAAAAAAAATGACAAATTTCTGATAGTTTTTTCCAGAAAACAGAATTTGACATTTCGTGTAGATTTTCGCCATTGGAAATAAGAATAGCTTCTAAAAGGAATGGCCCATGAGAGGAATCAACTCATTCACAAAAATGAAAAACAGCTAAACTGTCAAACAATCTGGGCCAGACTATCTCACCAGTGACCTGAATAAGAAAACATATTTTAAAGTGTCGTCTACTGCAATTTTATCCAGCATGTCTAGGGTTAAGCTGTCCGGTGAAAAGACTGTGTACCAGCATACTGCAGATATTTTGACGTTAAAAACTTAAAATTTGACCTTTAACTGGTGGACGATTAATAAAAGGAAGAACAAATTGTAAAAAAAAATCCCCATAAAAGCCGTATACGCTATGAAAATAATAATGATTAACATCACGATTAAGTATATAATGTGCTAAACCTTAAAATATATATGACCGGAGCAAGTCCCTCATTATGTTTTTCACGAATCTTACAGTCAAAATCTAGCAGGTTGCCTCTGGAAACAAAGAACACACAAAAGAACGAAAATCGGAGAGTTTGGTTTTATGAAGTCTCTTCATTAGGCAATGCTGTAGTCTGCGAGGCTGCATAAGCTCTCTAGCACCGGCATAATCGATATTCGATTTTCAAAGTAAAACGAATAGGCTAAACGATCCCAAATTATATAAACATTACGAAAACATACCTATTCAAATACAATGAAATTTTCACCTCCAAAAACTGAAAATTCTCAGATAAAAAACTCTGATATTTTTCTTATTTCTGCTCAAAACCATAGATTGCGGGTACTCGTTAGAACCGCCTCGGTGAGGCGGTTCTAACGAGTAACCACAATCTATGTTTTTGAGCAGAAATAAGAAAAAAATACTGTATACCCCTGTAAACCCCAGTTTTACTATATAAAAGTGGGGTTTAAGGGGGTCAATATTATATAGGCATGTTTTCGTGAAGCATATACTCTGCACTATCATGAGGTACGGAGAGACGTTTTACGGTCGCCACACGGCATTTGACATGTATCATGAGACTCAGTAAAATAATCTAGAAACTAAAAAACTTGCCTTTTGAAACAAACAACCATATAGTATGCGAGGCTGCATTCGACCCCTAGCACCAGCTTAAGCGGTATTCGATTTTCAAAAAAAAATCAGAATGGGATCAATGATCTCAAAGGAAATAAAATGTAATCTGCACTATGATATCGATTTTCTAAACATTTGTTTATACCATCACGAAAACATACCTATATAATTCTGACCCCCTTAAACCCCACTTTTATATAGTAAAACTGGGGTTTGCAGGGGTACAAATTTTTCTTATTTCTGCTCAAAACATGGATTGTGGGTACTCGTTAGAACCGCCTCACCGAGGCGGTTCTAACGAGTACCCACAATCTATGTTTTGAGCAGAAATATGAAAAATATCACAGTTTTTTATCTGAAAATTTTAAAATTTTTGGAGGAAAAATTTTCTATATATTTGAATAGGCGTGTTTTCGTAATGCAAAAGAAAAACATACTACTGCGCTTTCGAAATCTTTAGGGTAAACACTTTTTGCCTTGCGTTTTATTCTAAATGGAAAAAAAGACTTGTAATTGACAATAGCTTATCATGAACCATTTGTGTTTCCTGTCCTCATGCTTTGTTTTCAAATATTTACTGTAAAATTAATTTTGTGCAATATCTACCCAGTCAGCATTCTACGTTAGTCTATATCGGGCCGTCATCGGCCCGTCAGGGTAGCTGACGGGCCGATGACGGCCCGATGTAGATTTACGTAGAATGCTAGCTTGGTATAGTCTAAAGTTGGAGGTTTGGAAACGTTTGTTCTGGATTTTTTTTTCGGTTTTCTTCACTGGTTTTTAATTATTGATGTACCATAATACCGTAAAAAATTCAGAAGTTTTAAACATATGGAACTTGTTGAATACAGGCATCGAAACTACCTACCCTGTAGATTCATGCATAATTTGCAGCCTTTTTATTATAGGAAAATTGTAACTTTTTATTTTTTATAACTATTAAAGGAAATAATAGTTTTGCTAAATAGGTGCATATGACAAATGTTTTGCTTTGAATCTTGTCAAAACTTTGCATATTGACCTTCTGAGTAAAGCACGACCCACATACTCAAAACACCGCTTTCTGAAAGATGTCCTCCGTTTCAAGACTGTTAATTACTCATATTACAGAACAACTGACATCTAGTTTCAGGCAAATTGTATGGCAAAAAAGCACTATCTTCCTATATTTACGCATTCATATTTGGTGAAAAGAGTGATCAGAGTAATCAACGTCACATTACGAAAACACGCCTATTCAAATATACTGAACATTTTACCACCAAAGAATGAACATTTTCAGATACAAAAATCTAATATTCTTCATATTTCTGCTCAAAACAGAGATTGTGGGTACGCGTTAGAACCGCCTCGGCGAGGCGGTTCTAACGCGTACCCACAATCTCTATTTTTATTGCAGAAATAAGAAATATAATGTAAACCCCATTACTATATGAAAATGGGATTTAAGGGGGTGAAAAGTATATAGGTATGTTTTTGTGATGAATACTTTCGTAAAACACAGCAACATGGAAATTAAACCTAAACCTACGTTTACAGAGTATGCCTTCGGGTACGGGCTTCCATGCCTAATTTAAAGTGTTTCCACTAACGTCCTGTGTACATTTTATACAACGAATGAGAATGGAAACCGCCTGTTCTGAGGCTATTGATAAGAAGAGTACATGCGTTCGAGAGCTTAAGAAATTAAGGGTCTATTGCCATAGAAACTGCCAGTAAGTGGTGTCATGAAAATACCTTTCATCGTTTACTCGAAGTGTACTTGCCCACTCAGGTAAAGACATGCAGAAGTACTGTAACATTATTATTCTTTAAACTATTTTTGGTCCCTGGCTGCGGAGTTATAATGGTCTTCATGCATTGTTCTTGAGAACTACCTTTACTCTCGTTGTTACTGTTCTTGTTTGTCCGCTCTTCCTTTCGGTACTTGTATTACCCTCTAAGCGAAATTAGCAGTCAGCAATCATGTTTAATGACTGCATTTCAAAGGGAAAGCACTATAAGCTGAACGGTCTTGCCCCCTTCTTGAACGAAATACTACTCTAGCACAAAAAAGTGTTTCCCGTTTTCTTTAGAGCTACTCTTAACCGGGACAAAATGAAATCGCTCAAAGGGATAAGAAACCTATTTCTTGTAAAAGTAGCCCTCTTCGGCAAGACATATCCGGTTGCAGAATTGAGGAAAATATAAATCGAACAACCACGTTTCACAAATGAATATATAATTTTGCTTCTGAAATTAGAGATATATATTGAAGTATTGTGGAAAAGAGATTGTGGAAAAGAGGAGAAATTACAATATCTTCTCTTTTCGACATTATTTTGTTACCTGTTGTTAGATTTCCATGTTAAAACAGGGACCAGATATTTCACTTCGAGAAAAGCCATTATTCGAGATATGCGAAACCAAGATAACAAGAGTCACCTGTAGTTTTTTTTTTTTTTTTTTTTTTTTTTTTTTTTTTTGTTTTGTTTTTTTTATCTCTCCTACAGTTAACATATGTTGTGGCTAAACATTAATTGCGAGGCGCTTTTAATAAGAATCCACTTATGTTTGTGGAGGTCAGAAAAGTATCAATATTTGTGGCTGAAAACTTGCTTATCTAAGTGTGCGAACATAATGGGGTAGAACAACAATTCTTACAGCGCACTTTCTTACAAGCTGCGTGGAAACGTTTCTGTACAACCGCATTTCAAACCATTGGCTGTTTCGTACGTTGTCTTCGCTTGCAGTTCCTCAAAATCAAATCACATGTAAGATTTCATGTTTATTTGTCATGCTTCAGGGGACAAAAGTATTTTAGACATCCAACGCCTAGAGACATAACTAATAATATATTAAATAGCTTATACGCTTGTGTAGTACTGATAAAGCATTTGTGGATTTTCTGGTAAGAAGTGTTTTGTGAAAAGATAAATTAAACGTAAAATTCCTTAAGACTTAATACATTAAATTCTCAGATGATTAAGATTTAATTAAGCTTAATAAATATTCCTTAAGGTGACAGTGTTATAATTTGTTTTAAGAAACAAGTATACACTTTCAAGGGAGAGGACTGTCAAAACTGTTTTGTGCCCTTATAAAAAAAGCTCCGATATAAACGGAAATAGTTTGGTCCCTTACAATAGATCCCTTTTCAGAAGGGGCTTGATGTGCTAAAAAGTAAATAGAAAGTGACAAATGTTGTCTGCCTTATAGAGTGGTAGAAAATATACCAAGTGTATCAGATCCCCGTAACTGTTATTCCTATTACATGTATGCAGCAAACTCGATGGTATAACCCATTTATGCCGAAGGCATTTTTCTAGATTACCTCTTTGAGCCAGTTAATTTTCAGTAAACGGGGTCTCTGGATAGATTTATTATTATCATGTTTAACAGAAATTCCTGTACTGAATGCAAACATCGTAGACCCTTATCAGACGCCGCATTCTGTAGCGTCTGATCTGGGTCTACACTGTTTGCCAATGTCTTTTTCATGGGACCTAGGAATAAATGGGTTAATGACATACCAGCCCAAAACAGAAACGCTATGATATAAGTAGATAACCAAAACTAGAAGAGTTGAGGAACAAATCATAATAAAACAAACGCCACATTTGAAACCACCGATGCACGAACAAGATGAACTGCAACAGAGGAACCGACTAGGAACGGTCAGAAGCAAAAGATATTACTGAGCGTCTTAAGTCAGTTTTACTCGCGCGAAACCTTGCCCCTATTTCTGATTCAACACTACTAAATGGCAAAAGAAACATAGATTAATAGCTTATTATTGTAAAACCGGTCTAGTTTGTAAACAGGCAAGTACATCAATAGCGTAGGGTATATTTGAACTGTTTGTTCCTCACTATAAGTAAAACATGCACAAAATAGTGGACCAACTTGTTCCTCACTATAAGTAACACATGCACGTAAAAAAGGACCAATGCGTACAATTTTAATTGCAAACAGTAAAACGATAATATGTAATAGATGCAACCTAATGAGTAACCAGCCAGTTATGAATTCTTGTATTTTCATAGTATGAATATAGCGTGAGGCTGACAGCGTCATGTACAAAAAAAAAGAAAAAAAAAAAAAGAAGAAATATCCGTCTCCAGAACGGCGATTACTTTGACATTGGTTCCATTTATTTCCAGATTTCTGGACAAATAACTGGACAAGAAGTCAAACACTTTTTTGTATCTTGTAAAAACAGTGTAGTAAAAACATAGATATAATGTGAGAATTGAAAACAATATGCACCGAAAATATCTGAAATATTGATAAAACTATCGCGTGTTTTATCCTTGCCTTTAACTCAGCCTATCTTATTTCAATTTGCTTTTTAGCTTCGAAACGTGATCTCCGCTTGAGTTTGACAGCTGCTGTCAACGGGGCTGCGTTCAGTAAAGCGAAACACAGGGGAGTGTTTTTTAAAAACTATTTTGCATCATCTGAAGTATTATTGTAAATCCGTCACTTGACACGTGACCTCCAGTTAGAGATTACCTGTTATTCTCCTAGACAAGATTTTGTTAAATCGAATAAAGTACATCAATAATTATTAATTGTACATAGAAACAAATAAATAATATCAACGCTATAAACATATCCATAGTTTTGCTTACAAACAAGCATACATAAAACTAATTCGCATAAGCCGCCATCTTGGTTTTGCCAAAGACAGCTTGAGAATAGTTCGGGGATGTTCGCTACCCTCCGCCGAAACCAATCGCGACTGAATGGAAAATTTGCTTTTGTTGTGTGAGTAACCGTGAACGTTTCGGTTAAATGAACGCAATGTATTTGTAAATAAACGCTGAAACCGGAAATGACGTTTTTTTACCGATAGCAAAAAATCACATTTATTTGTCCAAATGCTTCTTGACAAAGGTCATTTTGTTAATATTATTTTTTTTTTCATGTCACTATTAAACTGTATTAGACATGTCTATTCTGGAAGGGCGTAAGCTGTGTTGCAAACTTCATTATTGCCTATGAAGAGTCTCAATAAAACCGAGACTCCCATTTTCTGATCTGTAGTGTGTTCTTTGTTTCTAAAGGCAATCTTTTTGATGTTTATTTTACATTGTAATACCGGACAGATTGAAATGACAAGAAAATATAATTATTGGTACAAAAAAATAAATTATAGAAAGCTGTGGTCACGGACGTCATTTACGTCTTTCGGAATCCATAACTTCAGGTTACACAGAAGTTTCAGCGTTATTGCTAGCAACTACATAGAACGGAATAGCAGCTTATCGTAAAGCAACCAACTCCTGTTATTGCCGCTGCTGTCCATCTCCACAGCCTTATCAGAATATTTTCGTACACCTTAATTGCTTACCATGTTTGTCTTAAACTTAACAGGTCTATTTCCTATGTTATATAATGAAAATATCATGACTTACCTAGATATGTATGAAGGGGTTATCAAGATAAATTTTTGTTTTCAGTAGCAAAAGGCATATGAATTGGGTACTTATCAGTCGCACCTCTCAGAGAATCTCCTTATCTCTACCTACGACATTTTTTATGGAGAAATGAGAAAAACAAATTCAATATTTGGCTAAAATATTTGCTTACCTGGAGCTCTGTCTAAGACTGTATACATAATGTTTATGAAATAGCGAAGAAAAGCCGGCGCAGGCTAACATAAACCCCAAAGACTCTTTTCGCAAGGCGTATGATTCAGTCTCCGAATTCATTACGGAAACCTGCCTATTCAAATATACTGAAAAGTTAATCACTGAAAAATTGAAAATTTTCGGACAAAAAATTCAAATATTTTTCATATTTCTGCTCAAAACATAGGTTGTGGGTACGCGTTAAAACCGCCTCGCAGAGGCGGTTTAAACGAATACCCACAATCTATGTGTTGAGCAGAAATAAGAAAAATAATGTAAACCCCTGTTTTACTATAGAAAAGTGGGGTTTAAGGGGGTCAAAATTATATAGGCGGGTTTTCGTGATGTAAATCAAGATATGTGCGACTTCATTTTTAGTTTCATCGTTTATTAGTAAAGAGGAATGAAAAGGTTTACTAAACTCGGTTCAAACAGAAAAAAAAAATAAATAAAAAAAAAAAATAATAAAAAAAAAAAATAAAACAACAACAAACGTTTTAGCCCGTATCCAGTTCAGCCTAGCTACGTTCTACTGATCATTTGTTTGTTTGTTGTTGTTTTTTCAATGTTTTCAGAATGGTATAATTTTAAATCTGCATTATATACAGCCTGTATCGTCTTACTGGGCGGCTACTTTAATAATAATAATAATAATTATAATAATAATAATAATAAAAGTAATAATAATTATAATAATAATAATAATATGTTTTAATACCTTTGTTTGTGTTGAGGTTTTACGGCCCAGTAAACCCAATGGGGTCATGACGAGCGCGGTCAGTTTACCTAACCACACGTTTACTGGGCAGGCTTAGTCCTCTAAGCGGTTAACCAGTATTGTGCACATTCTTTCGCCAGAAACTGACAACTGCGCTTCTTGAATCAGCGGAAGGGAGAGAATGACCGTAGAAAATATTTCATGATCAATCTCCACGAAAGAATATTGCCGACCTCGGCGGGGGTTGAACCCGCGACCTCCTGGTCTCCAGTCGGACGGCGCATCCAACTGAGCCACCGAGGCCGGCTGTTTTAATACCTGCATTCATTTGAACGTTTTTGGTCCGAATGTAATCAACAATGTGACTGTCTTGCACTGCGTTGTGTGATGGAAGGAATAGAACGATTTTAATGGAAATTTGCATCATCTAGTTGGTCTTTGTATTCTTTGGGGTGATACGTTTGACGGTTCAGCCTGTAATAATGTAATACGTTGTTCCTTTGTGAGCTATATGTTTGTATAATATAACAATTATAGCATGAATAAGAGAGCCATAATCTGACACTAAACGCTATGATACCATTGCCTAGGTTTCTAATTTATATGAAATTCTATTTGGGTCGCGTCAAGCAAAAAAGTGCGAATTCACATCACCCTTCCTTTTTGCAAAGTCTCTTCCGCACTTTTGCTTTCCATTGAAACATATTATAGTATCCACTGATTCTGTTTGCGGACATGGAATGCCCTGATGAGACTGCGTGGGAGCGCAGGGTGATCTGGGCCCTGGCTGTCTGCATATGCCCGAAGACAGGCTTTCGCACTGCGCGGCCCATTTAGTTTTACACAGCTGCGTTTCATTTGATAAATACCAATTCAAAATAGGAACTTTGGAACAAATGAATCCAAACTTTACATCTAATGAACATATAATTGAACGCAATTTGTAACTTCGCACACAAAATGTGACTTGAGGATGCTACAGAATGAGTTGGCAGTCTCGTAGGAGCCGAGCTGTTTCAATAATGCGGCGCAGGGAATTAAAAAGTTCCATCTCATTATTGTGCAAACAACCGCAAACAAATGATATCCACAGAAAACAAAAAGCTATAACAAATATCATAGCCATAAGCACGATGATTTTTTAATCATAAGATGTACCATTGTCACTATAGGCCTAGTATTTACTCTATTCCACTGGTCAAAATAAGAAACGCGTCAAAATTCAGCCAATGATATTTGACTTCTTGAATAAATACACGCCTATTCAAATTTATAGACAATTTCACCTCCAAAAACTGAAAATTGTCAGATAAAAATAACTCTGATATTTTTCATATTTCTGCTCAAAACATAGGTTGTGGGTACTCGTTAGAACCGCCTCAGTCTATGTTTTTGAGCAGAAATGAGAAAAATAATGTATACCCCTGTAAACCCCAGTTTTACTATATAAAATCGGGGTTTAAGGGGGTCAACATAATATAGGCATGTTTTCGTGATGATAATTTTACGGCTTTTTCCGAAGTTCAAAGGAAATAAAGATTCACAGGGTGTTTGCTAAGTTCCAGTAAAACAAATATTCTACAATTGAGTTGCAATTTACGTTAGGTCCCGACGTCATCAAAGAAAAATTAATTGTAAGTAGTACAGGTTATACGCATGCTATCTCTTAGATTTGCAGTTATTCATGGTAGAAATTTAGGATAATACAGTTGATGTTTGCATTTGCCTTGTATTATGATAGATAATGCTGAATGAAGGACAAAGAAAAAAAATGGCACCCAAGATCTGACCTAACCTTTTCAAGCAAACTGCGGTATATGCTTGGATGATCAATATGATTTCACATGTAGACAGTGGTGCAAGATATAAAAAAAAATCTGATTTAGCCGTTTGGCGCCTGTGGCTAAAATGTACTTTAGAGGCAGAGTTATGTGTGAGTTATCTGAAGTAAGATATATAAGATACATAAAATTGGGTGGGGAGTTGACACTGATTAGATTGGTGATGAACACTGTTTTGAAAAAAGTCATTGTTAATGTTTTATCGAAACGCCTAAGAAAGCGCTTTCAGGTACGGTCTTCAATATATTTTCTATTTGTATAACGATTGATGCCTTGATCACAATCATGGATAAACGTTTACTATGCTTTGAGTCTCTGCATGACAAAACCAGCTATTTTACATGTGCACCCAGCGAAGACTCTGATCAGCCTGGGCATCCACGAACATTCATCAGATGAGTCTTCGCTGTCCGAATTAAAAAGCTTGGGGCATTAGTTACCCATTGATGCCCAGACTGATCTGAGTCTTTGCTGGGCGCACTTGCAAAATTGTTGGTCATGTCATGCGGCGGCTCATTCATTGTTCCATGTGGCTATGTCATGGTATTTCACAGACGCAGTATTGAGATTACACTGCGTGTCGGCCCACGGCGATTTTGATGGGTTGGTAAAAATTATTCAAACTAGAGGGTTGAAGTCCAGGAGTTAAAACCAGACCTTTCAGAATCGAGTTCGCTAGATATTCAGCGTATCATAAACGATACTACTGTGGTTTCGACATCTGTCTGATAGACGATTTTTTTTTTCTCTTGACGTTTTCCTCTCAATGAAAACATCTATTTCTGATTAACAAAGTCTTATCAGGAACTATTTGTCTTTTTCTTTTGCTCTGCTTCTTTTTTAAAATATTCACCGTAAAATTAGTTCTACGGCCAAAAATGGGCCTGATCTATGCAATTTCTACAGTAAACTAATTGTTTTGCTATTTTAATTTTTATTAGAAAACATTTGTTTGCTTTTCTTTTTTTAATTATTGATAATCCATAACAATACCCTGAAAATTTTAGAAATTTTGAATACAAGAGAAACTTGTTTAAAACCTTTCTCAAGTTTACCTACCCTACCAATTTCCGCATATTTTGCAGCCATTTTTACTATAAATTCGATTTATTTTAAACCAATGAACAGAATAAAACTTTTTGTGTATACGTAGTTATACGTAGTTATGACGAATGGTTTTACGTTAAAACATAACAAAGGGGCTTGACGATATGTCTTTGGCTTGGCCCGCCGTGGTTCAACTATTGGTTTTCATTTACTCTGGCGTAGAATTAGCCATGAGTACTCGTCTTTGTTTATTATAGTGATTAATTTGATTTTTATGTTTTCGCTTTGATGCATTGACTGAGTTGGGAGCCTTTATGCGAACCGAATTTTTACGTATTTATGTATTAAGAGTAGCATCGGGACCCAGGGTGAAGTTGGCTAGCTGTAAAAGTACTTTAAACCCCCCGGTGGTTTACTCTACTGACCGTTCTAAGGCGGTGGTCCCGGTGTTAGTCTTACTCTTTGTTGCCTTGTGGTTTATTCTACGAGGCGATTTGTTGTATGTCTTTTCGTGTGTCATTTTGTTCTTGTGCTTTTCGGTCCTTTTGGTGTTGCGATTACCTCGCTTGGGGAAGAGACAGCTAGTCTTAGTGCTTTTCGTACGTTTGTTCGATTTGTGTTTGTTTGGATTTGTCGGTTTCCTCTTCCTCTTGGGGTCTGGGAGGGCTGCGGTTTGTGATTGTGGCACTCCCTAGACTTTTCTCTTACCCTTTTTTGCAAATTTACTTCTGTGTAAAGCGCCAGGCAAAATGCGACCTTCAAAAAAGATATTGAAAGGACAGTAGTGCAAGGAGAGACAATGTTACGCTGGGCACAGTCTAGGAATCTTAGTCTGTAAATAACCAACGTTTCCTCCTTATTACAAAATTATCTTCCATTTCATTTACGACGTTTGTCTGTTTAAATATATGTCTTGTTATATTTGATCTATCCATCTTTTGGAAATATGCTTCGTGATTGTGGCATTTCCTTCGTACTTTATTTATAGTTTTGCGTTTTCAGTAGTTACACATATGTAGCAGAGTTGACATTATGGTGAAATATTGGCACATTTAACTAATGTTGTTTGTCCTTCTATTTAACGAGCACTTTCTGTTACAATAGATAAATAATTCATAATCTGTAATATGTCCAATACGTCTAATTAAATCAAGCAACTGTATGTATGTATGTATGTATGTATGTATGTATGTATCGATGCGTGGATGCATACATACATTTTGTATTGTGTATGTAGAGCTAGTTTCTCGCGACGCAGTTCTTAATTGATATTTTATCTGAAAGCATAATAACCACCTGAAACTCATAACACACAACTGCTTTTAAATTTCATCTTTAAAGAAACTAAAGACTATTGTACGTCATCAGATGACACAAAACACTCCCAGAGATCATCTAATTGGGTACATAATCAGTGTTTTCCTGTGCGAAGTTAACGCTTAGCACTCTGGGTAAACATTTCAGCAGATAACAGTTTGAAATATTTTTATTATTTTGCTAGAAAATAGGCTTCGACTTCAAGCAAATTGTCTCCTTAGGAGATAATTTGCATCAAATGTCAAAGCCTATTTCCTAGAACTGATAAGCAAAAAATATCACCAATGTGTTGTCTGCTGAATTTTCTCATAGAGCGGTCAAGGTTAAAGAGCGTTTGTACTTTTCTGTTTTGTAACGCAATCAAACGAAGAATATTTCTTTGAAATGAGTGCATATCACCTTTAATTGTCAATGATATGATTGTATGTCGGTTGAAAACACATTGTTGCATAAAAGCAGTGTCGCATGTTATTAACAGCATTAACCGTGCCAAAAGCCGTGTATTAACAAGGCAGTTCACGCGCTGTTAATACACGACTACGCAACATTCAATGGGCTCGTACCGGGGCCACAGAATTGCTGCTGTCACGAGATGTGTACTGCCCTGCCCTAGAACAAGCACAGTCCGTGGAAATAGCATTCGCGCGACATCGGTGAAAAGGCAAAACAAAATAGTGCAAGAAATAACGCGAAATGTAGCAAATGTTTTCAGTTTTTTATGCAATAATAGCGATCGAACATGGTTTTCAATGCATTAACATTCGCCAGGTCCCTTGGGAGGTGTTCGGCCTTCGGCCTCGGTTTTCAACATCTCCCACGGGACCTGGCGAATGTTAATGCATGAAAAACCATGTTTGAGCCCTATAATACTACCGGAGTTGTTGTTCAAAAATGCAAAAAAGCAAAACCATGTCAACACTAAGCAGATGAGCAGAACGATGTTGTTTCCATATACATTATTGCACACGCGCAAGACTCGTCGTGTAAAAATTACAGAAATAAGAAATTCACTGACTTCGTTTCCCCCATTTTGACGCATCATTTGGCTAAGTCTGCGTTCCCGGGTTTATTTTGTTCTTGTGTGTGTGTGTGTGTGTGTGTGTGTGTGTGTGTGTGTGTGTGTGTGTGTGTGTGTGTGTGTGTGTGCCTGCGTGTTCGTGTGCGTGTGTGCGTGTTCGTTTGATTTTATTTTCAATATTTTTTATCATATCATATAAATTGCATACCAATACTGTTAAGTTTTAATTTTCCTTTTCGCGAAACAAACCAAAACTTAAGCTCTTGGAGTGACAAACGCTAATCAAATAGAAGTTGGATTTCTCGGGAAAAACCATAAAGGACATCAGAAACTGTATTTAAAGTCAGTATTCAAATTTGAAACATTGACAACATTAACCATTTCGGCTATCTTATCGACAAAGTTAAAGACAAGATATAAACAATGACCATAAACCACTGATAAAGTAGGAGTAAAGATTGTAAGTCATGTCTACGCTAACGCGAACAATCACGGGTAGTTACCAAGCACTGAAGAACAAAAACGACTGCCATCACGAAAACATACCTATATAATTTTGATCCCCTTAAACCCCTTTTTTATCTAGTAAAACTGGGGTTTACAGGGGTATACATTATTTTTCTTATTTCTGCTCAAAACATATATTGTGGGTACTCATTTGAACCGCCTTGCGGAGGCGGTTCTAACGAGTACCCACAGTCTATGTTTTGAGAAGAAATATGAGAAAGTTTATCTGAAAATTTTCATTTTTTGATGGTAAAATTGAAAATATTAAAATATGCTTGTTTTCGTAATGTGACTGCGTTAAAATTATCACTAGTAAGACCGCCTGCCCAGGAAAAGTCTGCTCAGGTTAACTGGAGCATCCGGAATATTTGCTTAGATTCGCAGGAACTTTGAAGTTCTCATAAAGAAACACAGATGGCGGCAAACACACCGGTAAACCCACAGCTGCAATTTCGAGTGCGAGTATTCAATAAGGGGAATCGGTAGATTTTAAGGCAGACAACTCTGTCGAAATTGTTCTGATCCCTTCTGAAAAGGAATCCACTCTAAAAGGATAGATTTTGCTCCCTAGTACGTTCCTTTTAGACTAGATCCCTTTTCAGAAGGGATAGTTCAGAAAAATCAGGAAATCACAAATCTTTCCTCTCTTGTCTAAAATCGTGGAATATCTACCAGGTGTACCAATTAACTTTTAACTCACCTAATGTGTAACACGATATAGGAATAAAATAAGAAAGCAAATTTATCTGTAGTACGTCGTAGTTAAGACTTGTGTTGCTCTGATTCCTGACATCAAGATAGAGAAACTAATTGAGTGTCTTCCTGTCATTTCCGTCCGAACTGTCAAGTCTGTTTCACAAAATATAGCTTGACCACTGATAATTTCCTGACATACGTATCCCTGAATGGATTTCGTGCACTACAACGTGAGAAAATGAACCTTATAAAAATGTGGCAAGCAAGCTTTACGTAAACACGATTATGTGAAATGACTGGCAATACGGTCAACTCAGTGGGGAAGGGGGAGCTGCTTACTGGCATGGTTACTAGGCATTGGTTTATGACGTGTAGTCTGTTATGATTTGTTTTGCACACCAGATAATTAACCTTGGGATAGAATTTCTTATCTTACCCAGGTTATCCTACCCACGGTAAGATGAAAATCGATAATTCTAACGTGTTTGATATGCACTGGATATAATAGACGCCACGTACGCCATCGTTAAGGTTTACGTCACTGCGCGTAATGACGTCATTAAACGCCACAGTTATATCATCACAATATGTGGACTCTAGCAATCGAAGTATCTGCGGTATTAAACAACTCTACGTTCAGAAATGAATGATGTGCAAGAAAAAAAATATCATGGCTGAGAGGGGTAGATAGAAAAATCCGTCCCTCGCGATCACAGTGTGGCATAGCCTCGTGATGCCAGACGGTGATACTCGAGACGGATTTTTCTATCTACCCCTCACACCCACGATAGACCCTTATATTCTTCCGCTTGGTGCCACTGATAGGCTTTGTTCTGTTAATGCGGCTCTTCCTGCATATCTTCCATAGTATTACAGTCGACTCTCGTTATCTCGAATTCCAAGGGACTCTCTGAAACACTTCGAGATATCCGTACCTCGACATATCAGATTTTCAGAATTGAGGAAACAATAATTCGAACAACCACATTAAACAAATATATATGTAATTGGACTCTTGAAGTTAGAGATATATCGAAAATATTGTGGAAAAGAGGAGAAATTGCTCCTTAGGAGCAATTTCTCCTCTTTTCCACAATATTTTTACTTGTTGTTAGATTTCATGTTTAGGCAGGGACAAGATTTTCACTTCGAGATAAGCGGTTATTCGAGATAAGCGAGTTCGAGATAACGAGAGTCAACTGTTTTTGACAAACCTCTAGCCGAACCTCTATATAACGTGCGTTATTAAAACATTAACATTTTTCATATTTTTTCATGAAAACATAAGTTAAAGATACACATTAGAAGCGCCCCTGTGAGGCGCTTCAACTGTGTGGGCCGGCCTCGGTGGCTCAGTTGGTTGTGCATCCGACTGGTGATCAGGAGGTTGCGGGTTCGACCCCCCTCCGGGTCGGCAACATTCTTTCGAGGAGATTTGATCATGAAAAATTTTCTACGGTCATTTTTTTTCCTTCCGCTGATTAATGAAAAGCAGTTGTCAGTTTCTGGCGAAAGAATGGGCACAATACTGGTTAATCGTTTAAAGGATGAAGCCTGCCTAGTAAATTTGTGGGTAGGTAAACTGACTGCGCTCGACAGGACACCATTTGGGTTGACTGGGCTATAAAACCTCAAAACAAACAACCTCTACTGTGTACGTTTAACATGTGTATTTATGGATAAATAAGAAAAAAAATCAGTTTGGATATTCCTCTGATCTAGAGCTTGGGTATCTTCACTTAAATTTATATCTAGAGCTTGTAATCTATCATAATTTCACAATATAATACACGGAAAATTAGAAGAATAGGTCAGAAATCATATCGATAGAGCAAAACAAAAACAAAACCATTCAAATACGAGTAACAAACAAATAGAAATGTTGATTAAAAACTGCACAATTCTGAAAATTTGCCCCCAATATCGACCAATAATTTAGACACCTGCATACTCTTATTACAGTCAAGAAACAACTTGGCAGGTTGATTAAAACTGTCGACTTCTAAAAAGAATCGCCAAATAACGTATGCCCCTGCCTATACCTATTTTTTAATATATATTACAGTCGAACATCGGGTGTTTCTTACATAGACCTGTTAACGTAGTGAGATGAAGATCAATCCGTGCATCCGCAGTCTAATCAAAGCCATTGGTGAGTACTCTGTGAATAGCTTAGTATAAAACACTTCTTCATGCGAAGACTATGATCAGGTTGGGCTGATGTGCAGGCCGTTTGGAGTATCCTGGCAAACAGATGTAACATGATTTTTTTTTTTTTTTTTTTTTTTTTTTTTTATCTAAGTTGTTGTTTGGTGTAAACAATGCTAGAAAGCCCTGGGCCCAGTTGTTCAAAGCTAACGATGTCGTTAGTTAACGATTCGTTAAAATTTACATCGAGTGATACGCAAATATGCTGAAATTTTTTGCTGAAAAAATGTGAGTAGCTTTTGCAGTGCAAAAGCTACTCACATTTTTTCAGCAAAAAATATAAGAATATTGTATACTGAATCCGTTAAAACAGTTAACGAAATGACCCTTAACGAGCTCGTTAAGCTAACGACGCTTTGAACAACTGGGCCCTGGTATATTCAAGTACAAGTAGAGAAATAAAAGTCTGTAAAGTTATTTTGGGAAACAAAGAACACATTAAAGTACAAAAATCGGAAACTCAGTTTTATTAACACTCTTTATCTACAACAATGTTGTTTGCTGGATGAGGCGATTTCTCCGTCCATTACGAAAACATGCCTATTCAAATATACTGAAAATTTTACCACTAAAACAATGAAAATGTTCAGATGAAAAATTCTGATATTCTTCATAGTTCTGCTGAAACATAGATTGTGAGTACGCGTTAGAACCGCGTACCCACAATCTATGTGTTTGAGCTGAAATAAGAAAAATAATGTATACCCCTGTAAACCCAAGATTTACTACATACAAGTGGGGTTTAAGGGGATCAAAGCTATATAGGCATGTTTTCGTGATGTGCAATTCTTATTTGTTTGTGCGTCATGGAGTTGGATTTGGCCTTAATTGTTCGTCATCTTTACTTCTTTTGGTTTCATGGGAGGGCTGTGCTTCGTGCCTGCAGCATTTCTTGGGTATCTTCACTTAAATTTATGCTTACTTATATGCTCGACTCGTAGTGACCTATTCATATCATCGTATGCCTTTTTTCCGGGTGCAGTTCTCAATTAAAAGGACTGCAAGACTGGAAGTGACAACTCAAGAAGTCATTGTTTTGTCGTACACATCATTTAGGTTCGCAGTCAGTGACTTTTTATTATAAGGACTGCAGATGACAACTCAAGAAATCATTGTTTTGTTGTGCACGGCATTCACGTTCGCAGTCAGTGAACTTTGATTGCAATGTAGGTGTGTTCGTTAGACTGACAACCACATTCTAACAGACTGCTTATTATTTTTATTAGCGCCACGAACAAATGTGTTTTGGCGCATGTGCGGACAGCGAAGGCTCAGATCAGTCATTATTTTGTCGTGCACGGCCTTTTTTTTTTTTTTTTTTTTTTTTTTTTTTCTTTGCTGTCACTGAATTTTTATTGCAGTGGAAGGAAGTTTGTTAATCTGACAGCTAACAGACCGTATATTATATGATCAGTGCCATGGGAAAATGTATTTTTCCGTAAATGTGGACAGCGAAAGCTCAGATCAGCCTGCACGTCCGCGCAGACTGAACTGAGCATTCGCTGTCCGTTTAAAGGTTTATTACATGTAGAATATTAATATGTAACAAACATCTTAGTCATATTGTTCGGCTACGCAGATTGATCTTCATTATTCTTATATGCCATAAAGACGGTTATTGAGCGTCTGGAATGTATTTCTGTCGCACATGTCAACGGAGTGACCAGTGTTATATATGGCCACCTTGAAGCAGCCAGTTAAATACTAATAGCTCCAGATAAGTCAGTTTTTGAACCAACAAGTATTGTTATTTGTTTTCGCATTTTTTGAAGAATAAACGTCAAAAAAAAACACGTTGTTGGTACACATTAGAAGTGCCTCTGGGAGGCCTTCTAGCTTTCTCACAACGTTTTTTTTTTTTTCTGGGAAAATAAGATATGATACCATCTCTTTACTTAATCTACCTTACTGTAAGTGCTAAACGAGAACCACCTTGAAGCAGCCAGTAAATGAAATCTTCACGCCAGCAGTTTAGACCAAAGGCTATTAACGTCCAGTTTATAAAATAAACTAAGTAGATCTGGGCCCAGTTGTTCAAAGCATCGTTAGCTTAACAAGCTCGAAATGTAAACTTTTCTAGTAAGTACAATACCAAATTCACAGGTATCTTTGCTGAAAAAAATGTGAGTAGCTTTTGCAAATGCAAAAGCTACTCACATTTTTTCAGCAAAACTATTAGCATATATGCCATAACTAATGATCAAAGTTTTAACGAAACGAAACGTTACCTAACGATATCATTAGTTTTGAACAAGTGGGCCCTGATTTATAATTTTAAAGTGTGCGCTCAAAGTAAAATGCAGCAGCCACTGTTTTACGCAAGTTGTTCTTGGCATTGTTTGCATAACTATGCCGTGCAATGCAGTAATGGATCCTTACACCACATGAAGACACCGAAGGCCCAGATACAACTGTCAGTGTCAAGTTTGAAATGTATCCAGAAACCATAAGTTTTAAACGAGTGTTTGTTAATTACAAACGTTGACAAGCGCTATAAACATGCTTAAATATTCGAAACAGATACGGTATTTGTGACAAAACAAACACAGAAGTTAATGTTTTCATGTGGCTAAACTTCATTATCTTATAATACCGCAACAGCTTACAAAACAAACAATATAGACCCATATCAGACGCCACGGTCTATCAGACGCGGTGGAACGTGGTGTCTGATCTGGCTCTACACTGTTGGCCACTCATCCGGTAATATTTTAGACACAACAAAAGGTAGTAAAATGAATTTGTTCAGATTTTAGGACAGATCAGTTGAGGAGTTAATGTGTATGAATACTTAGTTAAATACGGTAATTATGACTAGACACGTATAGACGTTAATGATTTCATGTGGCTAAACTCCATTATCGAAACAACTTGAGTCGCATTGCCAAATTGTAGACTGTAATGTAGTTATACCGTATTTACCAAACACAATTGTTCAGACTTGCCTTAACAATATTGTCCTCATTTCAGCCAACAACATTTACCTACATCGATAAGTACGTAATATTTTCACCTCTTATTCTTACAATATTCAGTTTACAAAATTATTACAAACCGACACAGACTATCATTTACATTTTTTTTTTTTTTTACTTTTTTCGTAATTATGGTTTTACGTATTTACATTGTACTAGTTAATATATTTGAATATTTAATCAATTATCTATCCGTTTTACTCAATTATAATTTAATTGGTTAGGTTATTGAAGTCGCACATGCTATTTTCTGTTTTGTTGCGACGCCATGACGTCAGAAAAATGAACGCTATGACATCGTAGCAATGCTGGAGTAAGCAATGGTCACGTTGATACGAGATATGTACGGATGGAGAAGTATTAAATCTGTAGAGTAAAATGTGAAACTTCTTGTGAAAGGCCTAGAAGCCGAACGGTTGGAAATGTTAAGTTGTGTCTGTTTGAAATAAAGTAGATATAGGTCGCGCCAAACGAAAACGTGTCTTCGGGATATGCGTAAAGCAAATGCCCAATTCAGCCTGCGCATCCGCGCAGTCTGATCAGTGCCTTAACTGTCCGCTAACAGAATCATTAGATACTACATAATGTATGAATGGTGAGCAAAGGATATTTTGCTCATGCGCAGTATGATCTGAATCTGCACACGTATTACTCATTTGAGGTCGTATGCCATGTGTGAAGAGATAGATACATTTTACGTAATTTCGAAGGCAGTTTTTCGCTTGACACGGCCCAATTATAACCTGTTTAGTCTGTACATATCAGGAAACGTAATGTAAGGAGTTGCTGTGTCTGTATATATAAGGTAACTGCGATTTCCTCTTTCGGTACTAGTATTTTCCATATAGTCAAGGTTCTTATTTCTCATATCTTGCAAAAAAACGCAAGCCTACAATCGGAAAGACATACAGCTGATGTTTGCATATAAAAAGCCTGGATATTGTATGATGCAAAATCTTATTTGAACTTAAAGTCACTGGGCAAAAATCGAAAACAGTACCATGCAAAACGCATGCATTTTGCCAATATGCAATTAGTTTCAAATTGCTATACAATGGTTTTGTATCATGCAATATCCAGGCTTTTTATAAGCTTATATGCAAAACAATGTCAAAGTAAAGTAGATAGTTACGGGAAAATTCCTTTTAAATAATAAATATCATTTGTAAAATATACCTTTCTCCATAAAATACCAAAGCCTACAAAAATGTGCTCTTGGTGGTCCCACTGAATAAGCAAGACGAATGTTACATGTATATTATACATGTTTTCATATTTTCTCATGCAGTCTGGTTGAACTTCCTGACGATGTTCTGTATTTTTCCCTATAGGATTGATAGTTCTTTGTCCAAACAACAGCACAACAAAACAAATGAAAATGATAAAAAGAAAACAACATCAATAAATAATATGACGTAATGCATCTGCAAAAATCCTCATCCTGATGAGATGCTTTGGGTATCCGTGCCTTCTGGTCTCTACACACTACGAAACATCTGAACCACATCAATCAAAACCGCGGTCATACTAAGCGGCTAAAGTAGGGCCGTAATGATCATAGCATTATATAGATTTCCTTATACCCCGCCTCAAACTATGTTAAGTCACTGACATGAAAAGAATATTCAATTTTTTACAAACACTATCACGAAAACATACCTATAAAATTTTGACCCCTTTAAACCCCACTTTTATATAGTAAAACTGGGGTTTACAGGGGTATGCATTATTTTTCTTATATCTGCTCAAAACATAGATAGTGGGTACTCGTTAGAACCGCCTCAAGTTCAAAACATAGATTGTGGGTACTCGTTGGAACCGCCTCAACGAGGCGGTTCAAACGAGTACCCACGTTGAGGCGGTTCTAACGAGTACCCACAATCTATGTTTTAAGCAGACAAAACATAGATTGTGGGTACTCGTTAGAACCGCCTCAACGAGGCGGTTCTAACGAGTACCCACAATCTATGTTTTGAGCAGAAGTATGAAAAATATAAGTATTTTTTATCCGAAATTTTTCATTTTTTGGTGGTAAAATTTTCAGTATATTTGAATAGGCATGTTTTCGTAATGTTTAATTCCTACGAGACTGATACGCAAGCGAGAGGGAGACGTGTTGGTTGGTGCGTCACATCCTTAGACATCGGTAATGAGGCTGCTTCTGATTTAACTGATATTTTATAGTTTGTGATATGTTTGACTTTAATTGTAATGTTTGAGCAAAACAAAATATAAAAAAAAGAATAAAAATAGACATTCAAACTCCCAACAAAATGTATAACATTGTATAAAATACATGTACTAATAAAATATGTAATTGATGTATTGACACAAAATAAATGATGACCATACACAATTTAGCTTGTTGGTTTTGATGACTATGATAGTACCCACTGCAACAAATTGTCCAATGATATCAATACCTTATATTTCAGATATGTTCGGCTTTTGACTTTATATAACCGAATGCTTAATTTCTATATCAGGACCCGTACTAATACTGACCTTAAGTATTCTTAAAACTTATCTCATTACCATACTTACTTGTGCTAAAATTTTAGCAACCATTTCACTCCCTGTTTATGTGCCTAAAATACTGCTGGATGAGTGCCACGTTTGTGGCGTCAGACCTGAGTCTACACTGTTTGCACAGGCATTTCTGTCCGAACGCTAAGGGTAAATACGGTTCCTTTCGTCGCAGCAATAACTGTCAGTCATCGATGCCGACGGTCTCTGAATGCTCATAAACTGTCTGCTTAGTCGACTTTTAGAGAAAGCAACGGAAATAAGATTTAAGTCCACAGTAATCGATGTCGTGCAGCGAGACAAAGAAATACGCTAAAGGCTTATCATCATGAAAACAAACCTATATAATTTTGACCCCCTTAAACCCCATTTTATATAGTAAAACTGGGGTTTATAGGGGTAGTTATTAATTTTCTTATTTCTGCTCAAAAACATATATTGTGGGTACTTGTTAGAACCGCCTCGGCGAGGGCGAGGCGGTTCTAACGAGTACGCACAATCTACGTTTTGAGCAGAAATATGAAAAATATCAGAATAGTTATCTGAAAATTTTAGTTTTTGGTGGTGTAATTTTCATATTTTTTATATAGACGTGTTTTCATGATGTTTAATGACGTAATTTACACAAATTTGATGTTGGTATGCCAGATGTACTCGTAGGCCGACCAAGCAGGCCTGAGGTTTTGAAGTTTTTATTCTAATATTGTAAGTATATATTTACTGCCTAACCAGGTATTACTTGTTTATTCTCCGACTATCATGATTAAATTACACAGCATACTTATTCTTAAGAATTTTAAATGCTAAGATTAAACCGACAGGTAAATTTGGTATGTCTTCACCTATTATGCACAATAATAAAAATCTAAAATGTTGCCTTTGAAGACAGCAAACACACAAAACTACGAAAATCGGAGACTCGGTTTTATTAAGTTTTTTTTTTTTTTGCGACACAAACTTGCTTTGTGGATATGTTATGACATATGAAAAGCAGCTGATAATCCATCACGAAAACACGCCTATATAATTTTGACTCCCTTAAATCCCACTTTTCTATATAGTAAAACTGGGGTTTACAGGAGTATACATTATTTTTCTTATTTCTGCTCAAAACATAGATTGTGGTACTCGTTAGAACCGCCTCGACGAATACTCACAATCTATGTTTTGAGCAGAAACACGAAAAATATCAGAATTTTTTTTCTGAAAATTTTCATTTTTTGGTGGTAAAATTTTCAGTATATTTGAATAGGCATGTTTTAGTATTGCTCTACATCATAAAGGCACTGTTTTATCTGCCAAGTCACATGACGTTAATAATGAAAAAACCTGAACACACAGGAACCACAGTGGAACAATCAGCAGAAACAGCAAATGGAGATCATAACGAAAACACACCTATTCAAATATATTGAAAATTTCATCACCAAAAACTGAAAGTTTTCAGATAAAAATTCTGATTTTTTTTTTTTTTTTTTCATATTTCTGCTTTAACCATAGATTGTTAGTACTCGTTAGAACCGCCTCAGTAAGGCGCGAGCGGTTCTAATGAGTACCCACAATCTATGCGTTTGAGCAGAAAAAGAAAACTAATGTATACCCCTGTAAACCCCAGTTTTACTATATAAAAATGGGGTTTATGAGGGTCAAAATTATATGGGTATGTTTTCGTGATGTGGAGCTGGAAGGGCTTTAGCGTATCTGTTTTTCCAGATAATTAAAGAAAAAACAAATACTAATGGAATTGAAAATTATTAGATACGAGTACAGTCGACTCTCGTTATCTCGAATTCCAAGGGACTCTCTGAAATACTTCGAGATATCCGTAGTTCGACATATCAGGTTTGCAGAATTGAGGAAAAAATAATTTGATTAATTACATTTAACAAACTTATAGGTAATTGGACTTTTGAAGTTAGAGATATATTGAAAATATTGTGGAAAAGAGGAGAAATTGCTCCTTAGGAGCAATTTCTCCTCTTTTCTACAATATTTTCCGTCTGTTGTTAGATTTTCATGTATAGGCAGGGACCAGATTTTCACTTCGAGATAAGCGGTTATTCGAGATAAGCGAGGTCGAGATAACGAGAGTCAACTGTATAATATAAATGTTATGCGAGAGACAGCATACTTACATATAGCGATTAACCCGATCAAGGTTAACCCTTAAAGCGCCAATCACAACAATTGTCGTCTGCTTTGTCATCTGCTTGTGATTTTAAAAGTCATTTTTTGCAAACAGTGTGGACCCAGGAGTCTAGGAGCACTCTGATCTGGGTCCACACTGTTTGCCGGTATGCAAAAATAGGTTTGAAAAGTTTGCAAGAATATTCAGCAGACGACACAAACAGACGACATTTTCAGACGCAGTTTTTCTTGGCGCTTTAAGGGTTAACAGCTTCCCTACCCTCTTTAGTTTCACAAATGTAAATGAGTCCTATACCTTTGCTCGATGACTTATGCCTGATCTAAAGTTTGTATGGTCGTGCTATCCGTAGCTCTGTATGTTTGTCTAGTAGTTCTCTTTTGCTCTGATGCTCATTTTAAAGATAAGCCTTCATTTTGGTTCATCATAATTTTTAGAAGTTAATGTATATGGTTTTCATTGTTTATTCGCTGAAGACTTCGAAAACCACTATGCGGACCGAAAAATTGTATGTAACGTGAGCTGTTTAAGGATGATGGTCGAGGGTTGGCTATTCATAAGACAAGGTCTGCTCCCACAGTAGTTTATACTGCTGTCCATTCCAGGACAGAAATTTCTAGTGCAAATCCACTTTCTTGTAACTCTAGCATTGGGATGTTACTTTTTATAAAGCTGCTAACGTTGCTTACTATTGAACTATTTATCTGTGCCATATGTCTTGAGCCGGAGCTAACATTGTGGTCTTCAATCGCTGTCCAATTTGCTTCTCTTTCGCTTTCTTTTAGTCGTGCTTTTGATATTTTTTGTAGTTTGTCTATGTTTGGAGCTGCCTGAGGATGGTTCATTGTTTAGTCTATAAGCGGCTAGATATCCATGAAACAAGGTATAAACCCCATACTCACCCTTGCCATTCCCTTCTCGATATTATTTTTTTCTGTTGAATATCCAAGGCGGTATTTCTTTAGCAGATCCTCTTCAAATATGACTGTCAAACCATTTTTGAAAATAAAGTCAGTCTTCACGAGGTTCCTGTCACTAATAGAGTAAAACAATAAGAATGTCTGATTCTATTTGGAAACAATTTTGATTTCTCAATTCTGGTGTCTACTTAACCTGGTAATGACAAACATTCTCTGTCCTTGTAAGTACGACTATAGTATTTGCATTTATTGTCCAAACACACATAATAATCTGTATTTTTTCAGTCTGGTGTAATGTTTAAAAATGGTTGTTGTTTGAGAAAATTGGCAAATAAAACTAGCTGTGTGTCTAGACGATATCTCCTTTCCACTCAAATTAACGATGTTAACTTGAGTCGCCGTGTGCTTTGCATCTACAAATAGGGAATTGCATCACAATCTGTAAGATAAACATATCTTAAGTTCTTTCCTTCTGCCTAAGTTTGGCAAGAACATTTCTCAATAGTCTCCAAATGTGGTTCGTTAGGTTTACGAATCCGGGCCACGGGTACCAAAACTAATTCATTACTGCAGACTAAGCACACAACCTTTAGTAAAATTGCCGTACTAGTTAAACAGTGTACCTATTGTGTTTAGATTAGGTCTGGATCCCAAATATATTCAAGTGGATATTTAAACCATTAGACATTACGCCACAATTGCATTGTTATTGTTGACATGAACTCATATAAATATATTTTTATTTGGTAATGTTATGAGATAATAAAATTTAAACTTTCTAAACTTTTTCTTAACAGTATATGTGTTCATCAGATGTCATTTACAAATATCTTGTAAACTGTTTCCGTATGCCCCAAGAATTCATGAAATAAATATACACTTCATGGAAAACAATAAGTATTTCGCTTTTCAAATAAGTAGCCGTCATGTTAATATGTGTCTGCATAATTCCTGATTCATAATCTACCTACATTTATTAGGAAATGGCACAGCGAACTCTGGAAATAATATCTTTACCATCCACTGGGCAAAGTCAGCAGACAGCAGATTGATGGTATTAGTCGTATATCATTACAAAAACACGCCTATTCAAATATATTGAAAATTTTACCACCAAAAACTGAAATTTTTCAGATGAAAAAACTCTGATATTATTCATATTTCTACTCAAAACATAGATTATAGGTACTCTAACGAATACCCACAATCTATGTTTTTGAGCAGAAGTAAGAAAATAATATATACCCCTGTAAACCCAAGTTTTGCTATATAAAAGTGGGGTTTAAGGGGGTCAAAATTATTTAGGCGTGTGTTCGTGATGTCAACCAGAAAATAGGCTTTGGCATTTCATGCAATTCGTCATCCAAGAAGGGAATTCGCATGAAATGTCAACGCCTACTTTCTTGGAAAAATATCAAAATATTTTCAAATGTCTACTGAAATTTTACCCAGCCTACTAAACGACAACGTGGATATTTATGCTCTGTGAAAATAAAAGTAAGACAAATGCATCACGAAAACATATCTATATAATTTTGACCCCCATTAATCCCCACTTTTATATAGTAAAACTGGGGTTTACAGGGGTATATATTATTTTTCTTATTTCTGCTCAAAACATAGATTGTGGGTACTCGTTAGAACCGCCTCGCCGAGGCGGTTTTAACGAGTATCCACAATCTATGTTTTGAGCACAAATATGAAAAATATTTGATTTTTTTATCTGAAAATTTGCCAGTTTTTGGTTGTAAAATTTTCAATATATTTGAATAGGCGTGTTTTCGTAATGGTGAACAAGGCTGCTACGTAAATAGCTCATACATGTAAGTGCGCACCTTGTCATTCCGCATAGCCGTGTAAAATCCATAATACCTTTGTCTGTTATGCCCGACGGTATTTATGCTGACTTGATTTTGTCCTTTCGGGTCATTCATCTAATACATCTACCGGCTACAGCGATTTGTACTTCACAGCCTTTGTCTGTGTTCATGTGCATTTTGTACCAGGTTTGGTTTCAATGGTTTATGATAGCAGAGAGATTCATAAACAAAGCAGATCTAAATAAGAGTAAAATTATAGCCGTTAGTACGAATACAGTCTCTAATACCTGCTGCAATTTATTGCCTCACTGTCTGTGTGAGTTCTTTAGCCTTTCTGTCTGTGTGCACCCGAGAGCATCATCTTGTGTTACAGATATTTTAGCGAAAGCATTCAACTTTACATTAGCAAGTAACCTATCGTTTCAGGTTGTTCGTTGTTTTGTTATGTATGTTTTACCTATTGTTTAGGCTTCCCCTATGTGTCATTTGTGGACTATACTATTCATGTATTATCCCATGTGTTCCTACAGACTGGCTCCAGTCTTCAGTGACCAAATATTTATTCTTATAAACCTGTTTGATACATCCAATAACATAAAACCAAAATAATGTCATAACTATAAAGGCTGGTCACTGTTGGGTTCAGCATCAGCGAGAAACGTTTAGTTTCATTTAATTCTCTAGTAACAGTTAATGCATTTTATGCAGCCACCATTCATCACGAAAACATGCCTATATAATTTTGACCCCCTTAAACCCCACTTTTATATAGTAAAACTGGGGTTTACAGGGGTATACATTATTTTTCTTATTTCTGCTCAAAACATAGATTGTGGGTACCCGTTAGAACCGCCTCGCCGAGGCGGTTCTAACGAGTACCCACAATCTATGTTTTAAGCAGAAATGTGAAAAATATCAAAACTTTTTATCTGAAAATTTTCATTTTTTGGTGGTAAAATTTTCAATATATTTGAATAGGCGTGTTTTCGTAATGTAATTCAAAAAACTAATGCCAGTCTAGTGTCCCAACAGTACACTGAAAACATGGATATGCTATTGTAATAGCTTACTCGGCACATTTAGCCGATATTTCTATCGTCAGAGTTTGACATTGGTATAAATCACGTACACAAAAGAACAAAAATTGGAGTTTCGGTTTCATAAATATTTTATATGACAATAATATATTGTGCAGGACTGCATTGTCACCTTCTCTTTTTGCCCCCTCCCACCTAGCCAGCCTCACAGCACCGGCTAAAGCGGAACTGGATTTTCCATGTAACCAGAATGCATTCAGTGACCCCTAGAAAAATATCAACTGGACTATGATGTAGTACAGACATACATTTTACGGCCAACACACGGCACTTAACATCAGCTGCAGTGAAAATGATATGTGAAGTTATCCAGAAAATGCCAAAATCAGGACGCAAAGCCTTTCCATCACGAAAACATGCCTATATAATTTTGACCCCCTTAAACCTCACTTTTATATAGTAAAACTGGGGTTTACAGGGGTATACATTATTTTTTTCTTATTTCTGCTTAAAACATAGTTTGTGGGTACTCGTCAGAACCGCCTTGACGAGGCGGTTCTAACGAGTACCCACAATCTATGTTTTGAGCAGAAATATTAAAAATAACAATTTTTATCTGAAAATTTTCAGTTTTTGGTCGTATAATTTTCTATGTATTTGAATAGGCGTGTTTTCGTAATGCGAGATACCAAAAGAAGGATAGATGAGGGACAAATAAGGACAAAACAAACGCCGCACATGAAACCACAGACGCAGAAAGAACTGCAACTGAGGAACCGTATTGGAACCGTAAATAGGAAAACTACTACATTTGTTTGTGGTGTGAGGGTGAGAGGGGGGGGGGGCTAAACCAGTTTTAACTCCGCCCTGATCTCCTGATGCAGCTTCAAACAGTACAACAGTACAAGCAAAAGAAAACAGTCAGGAAAGTGGGCAGCCACTAAAGAAAATAAGCATAATACTAGCATCGCAACATGTAAATAGTAAGCATCCGTAGAGCGCGTGACCACAATGCTGTAACTACAACGAAACTGACCAGGATCAGAATATCCGCCCTTGAACGGACAGCAGTATAAACCACTAGGGCCTTAAATCAATTTTTTTCGCACGAAATCTCACCCTAATTCAGATGCAGCTCCAAAATACAAATTCAGTCGAACCTCAATGGCTCGAAAATCTTTGGGACCATGGAAATTTGTTCGAGACATGAGTAGTTCGAGCCACTGAGGGTTAATCATGGCTCCAGTTCAGGAAGCAAATAGCGAAACTTTTGGGAAATCCTTTCGATTTTCTACACAATTATTGTATGTTGTGTGTACTCATTAGAATCGCCTCATCGAGGCGATTCTAATGAGTACACACAACATACAATTACATAATAAAATAAGAAAAAAATCCCTAAATATTTGTTTTCTTGAGCTAGGATTTTGGAAGGATTTTGTAGGGACTGAAAAAGAGTTCGAATCATCCAGGATAAACGAGCCATCCGAGTTCGAGCCATTGAGGTTATACTGTATATGTTCGATCGTCTACTTCAGTTGTGAAACATCACAGTGAAACACATATAATAACCTAAATACTGCGATGAATTAAAGCAAAGAGCTCAATGGCTATCTGACTCTACACAGGACAACGAAGAGCCCGGCCACAGACATTGATAGTAGTAGGCGCCGGACATTTGAAAGTGATTGAAGAGGGAGCCGTCATTTATTCTGAGGACCAACCCACGGTCGTGCAATTAGAGAGAGAAGCAAAAGTATGAATCATAATCGGATTAACAACCATGCATGCAGATTGCCGCAGATTATTCATGGTGTAACCTAACTTTTGTTCAGCGAGTGACCGTTTTACCGAGAAATCGATTTTGCCCAAAATCGTGCTGTATTTATAGACCTAAAGGCAAATAAAAACCAGGTTCGGACAGACCTAAGTCAAATAACATCTATAATGGTTGCCCTTGCAGTGTTGTCCCTTCTCTTATGAAAATTAGTAAATACGCCGCAGCAGAGAAACAGATTGAGAAGGGAACTGTCATTTAGTCTGATTGTTAATTTAATGGTATTAACGAAACTTTATTTCGTGTTTTGTGCCGTGTGTCAGGCATCTGTCGCCTACGCTTTACTATGACATTCTTTGTATTTATTACTTGTTTCAACATAAGGATAAGATAACATTAGCTATAACTAAGAACGTGAAAAATACGTCGAGTAGTTCACTGGCTGAAACGGCATGACCCTGGACATGGTTGATATAACTAGCTCTTTCTTTCTCTCCTTGCAAATGTCAGGTGGAACATTATTTGCCTTGTCTTCTTGAGATGAGAAGAGTACGGTGCGGATTTCCGGTACACAAGGACATTTGTGAAGATAGTCATATGTTTCAATCCTATTTCATTATCATTCGTTCGCAGGAAGCCCCCTTTCAATATCACTATCATACATGTACACCAACGTCACCATCAGGACGATGCCGCAATGGAATGGGAGCCTCGAAAGAAGTTTTATCCATCTTGACCAGACATTGGTTGACAAGCTAGGTGACGGCCACTGTATTTTGGGATGCCAAAGAGTAATTCTACTTGGTGCTTTACCGCAGTGGAGTACAATATCTGGCAATAAACGGCGAGTACTTTGCAGATCTATTTGACAAACTGAGACTCGTTGTCCAAGAAACACTGCGCAGTATACGAGGACTATCTTTTCTTCTTCTTCAGCAAAACAATCCGAGAATCCACAACTGTAAGTTTTCAGCTAGACTGGCTCCAGTCTCCAGTGACAAAAAATTTATTATTATAATCTTCTTTGATAAATTACTAAGACAAAACCAAAATAATATCATGAATATAAAGGCAGGTCATGATATTATATTGGTTTTAGTATAGTGGATTATCAAGAAGGATTATAAGAATAGATATTGAGTCACTGCCAAATGGGTATGAATAAATACCACATCCTACCTATTTGCCCATTTTGGCACATAGTGATTACGTTGTGCTCTGGCTGTTATTCGTAATTATTTTAACATATTAATATAATATGATTTGTTTTAGAATTAGTAATAATAAATTTGATTCTTAAGAAATGTTGTTGAGGTAAATGTATTGAACTACCATAATAATTTTATATTTCCGTCGTAAAGACCCACAATATTTGGACTTAAAATATTTAACTTTACGTTATAGGATTTTTTTTCAGTTGGCCACATGGTGATGTCTAAGCAAGGAAGGTGACTCGTGAAGAATACTGTGATTTATACATTATCAGTTGTTTTGTCGATTATGTCTGTGTTATTGGACAAATGACAGCAGAACATACCCAGAGTAGGCTAATCAGGATATTCTGTGTTATTCGAGTTAGTCTTCATCATCTATTGATACTGTAAACAGGCAACAAACACTTTAATCAGATTGAGAATGCACAGCCTAATCCGGTCTTTTCTAATTGCAAATAATGGCTCTTTTCCAATAAAAGGTATGAGAAAAGTCTAGGGAGTGCCACAATCACAAACCGCAGCCCTTCCCAGACACCAAGAAAAATGTTACGATTCATTTATTGTATATACCGTTATAGTAATGCGCTTGCCTTAATTTAGTACTATTTCTAATTCTGTATCATCAAATAATGGTAGAATAATCTTTTAAGGAAGATTCTTGCACTTACGGAGATGAATAACAAAAACACCCATGAATGCGGCACTCACAAATATGTTCGGTATTTTGTTTCCAATTAACATCTTGCGGAATAAGGGAAAGCAATTTTCTCCCATAAATGTACATTATTATAATCTCTTTGTCAATAAGATAATTTTTATTGTATCCGGGTCATGGAAAAATGGATTTTGTGAGATTTTTTATAGCAAGCACAACTGCGATTTGCCAGAATAAATAGTTTACAATATTCCGCGGAGTTGGGGCATGGGGCTGGCGGTGGCCAATAACATGACCTGAATGTGTTTGTGCTCAGGATGATCTGTTTATTTGTTTTTGTTATTCGTATGTATGTATTAACAGTTCCTTACTTCCGTATTGCTCTGCATGTTGGGTAAAAGTTTCAGCAAATGGCAATTGGAAGTAGTGTTCTTATTTTCTGAAGAAAATAGGATTTTGCCATTGCATGCAATGTCAAAGCCTATTTTCTGCTGGACACATTAAGAATGATACCGTCAGTACGTCATCTACTGAATAAGCCCAGAGAATAGTATGGGTAAACTTTAATAATGACGTCATAAGGCAGTGATGGACTTCCGTTTGGAGGAATAATAATAGTAATAGGTTTTGGGGGGATTTTTTTTTTTTGTGATTTTTTTGGCTCATTCTAGTAAACATATTTAGTTAAACGCAATAACGTGCTTGTTGAGCGAATTATTGTCAATTTTCTTGACGGCGTAATTCAGAGTATTTTCCAACATTGTTGGAAAGTACAAAAAAAAATTACACGCAGTTAAATCATTCATATTTAGTCAGCTGCCATGAGGCTTTTTAACGACCGTAAGGTGCTCGTCAAACACATATTACCATATTATTCTTAATATTTCGTAAGCCAGCCTGGGCTCACATTGAGGACTCGCATCAAAATGATAAAGTAGCATTTGATCGCATTCTTTACTGTTTTTCATGCTGAACATCGATATTTACAATTTATAAATCAACTAGTTAGTACAAAGTGGAGGTATCACGTTGAGCTGTTTGTATAAGTGGAATTGATACACTTTTAGGCAAGAAGGTAACTCTTTCAAATTGTGTTTCCTCCCGTCTGAAAATGTGTTTACTCTGAAAGAGAATAAATCAAAAGAAGGCAATGATCAGGAATCGATACAATTACCTAACACCTTCGTCCAAGACACCAAAAAAAAGGCCTGCTATCCTTGTAGCAGATAAGGGTAGAGACGACACAAAATGATCCACAAGGGTTGTTGTGTCGTTAAACCCCAACACAATCAATATCCAAGACACCAAAGGGAAAGAAGCTGCACATAAAGCAATGCCACCATAATCAAAACACTACAAACAGAAAGCCAAATGGACAGTTTCTTCCCAAATAATTGGCCAAACGGCTATCCAAAATAAATATTTCACCAGGACATACATGCAAAGACATACAATGACAGAAATAGTAAAACAGGTAAGAGAAAGGTCCAGGGAGTGCCACAGTCGCAAGCCACAGTCCTTCCCAAATACCAAGAGGAAGAGGAAACAGACAAAAGCAAACAAAAGAAAATCAAAAAATGTACCAAAAGCACTAATATTAGGTCTCTCTCTTCCCTAAGCGAGGTAATCACAATGCTAAAAGGACTGAAAAGCACAAGAACAATATAACACAAGGCGATACTTAAAACAAATGGCCTCGTAGAACATCAGGAATGCCGCCTTAGAATTGTCAGTAGAATAGAAGGTTTGAAGCACTTTTACAGCCGGCCAACTTCACCCTGAAATACAGAAATGCATAAAACTTTCGGTTTGCATAAAGGCTGCAAACTCAGTTAATGCATGAAGGCGAAAACATAAAAATCAAACTAATCACTATAATAAACAAAGACGCGTATCTTGGCTAATTCTACTGTGTGCCAGAGTAAAGGAAAACCAATAGTTGAACCACGGCGGGCCGAGCCAAAGACATATTGTCAAGCCTCAACTCACTTGTAAAAGTTTTTTAAGAGGCCGTCATTGAGTCCGAGGCCCGAACTATCGTCGTGCAATTAAAGAATGAAGCATAGCCATCAACAATGATTGGGTTGATATATAGACATGCAGTCTGCCACATAATATCCAAGCTATAGCCAGTTTTTTTATGACGGTCAATTACTTACCTGAATTGTTCCGAAAAGTTTGATTTTCCCACATTTTTTTCTAAATCTGTACACTAAGTCACCGTAAAATTCTGGTTCTGATATACCTTGGTGCAGAAATGATTTCAAACTTACGTTATATTTTTCTACCAAGGCACTGTGTCTGCGATAAAATTTTGAAAACGCCTTACGAAGTTTAACATAACGATGACCCTGCCTAAGAAGTTTGGCCACAGCAGAAGCACTACCTTTGATTGGTCAGTAAAATATTTACTGCAGGTAAGTGGCGGGGGGTGGGGCGGCTTAAATCGATTTTTTTAGGCCACAACCCTCACTCTAAGTTCTGCCGTGTGTATACACAAGATATTTGTTCAGTCCGTGTGAAGGTTTTCTAACTCATCAGTGATACATCTCCAGAATATAAAAATCAAACGAATACGGAGATGAAACAACAATGAGGATTCGACAGCATGAAATAACTGAATTGCTGAAGCAAACGAAAACCAACAGTTGCACCGGTGGGCCCGACCAGAGCCAGAGCATCAGGCACAGTTTTACTTACTTAAAGTCTTAAGGCCGGAGCCGTATTGAGGTATGAGGCCCGATCCGCCGGCGTGCAACCAAAAAGGGAAGCAAAATTAACAGTGATTTTGGTTAACTACCATGCATGCAGTCTGTCGTTTTACATTTATGTTGTACCCAATCTTTATATATCGGAAAATGATTTTACGAAATAGAGTGCTAAGATCACTACAAGCATATTTTTAATTTTGAAACTAAATCGAAATGACGTCTATAAATTTTAGAAAAGGTTTTAAGGATATTATGGTACCGATAACCCTGATTTAGAAGTTTAGCAGTTAATTTTTTTTTTCGAGTGTTGAAGTCAGTGACTAGACACTCTGGCGAACCGAATTAGTTGCGATATATAAACACCGTAGGATGCTCGACGAGGATTTTACAACCTCAAAATCAAAATCATCGCGTTTGTCATAAATTTTGCATGAAATAAACTCATCTAAAATAGACAAACGCTAATCCAAAAACGGGAGTTCAGTTTCAGAAGCTTTATTTTGCTTTTGCTTTATTTAATTGAAGCTCTGAAGGATAAATTTGACTGCTCAAACCATCGTTTTAGTTTTTGTCATTATTTAATAAATCGTCCAAATACCTAAATGTCGAGCTAAAAGCTTCAATTACTTAAGATTGCTATTTTACAGAAAGAGACATCATGAAATTTCTTTCATAACAGAACAATAACAAAACAGGCACAAGCGGTGTGCAAATCGTACCCATCGGAATACCCATAATTTGTCTAAATAGCTTAGTACCAAATCTTGTATCAATAATGTTTAGTAGAAAGGTTAGAATTTCACATACTTCTGACATGACCATAAAGTATAATTTTTGCTTTTCGGAAGTGAAGACAAGAGCATTTCTTCTAATACATGCACGATAGAAGTAACCTTCCCTATGAAATGTACATTCAGTTAAATCATTAAGTTTTTTTTTATAAGATAATGGAGTAGTATAGTGTAAATCGTGGAAAATCATACGTAGACTTACTTGATGCACGAACATTTCTGGATTTAAGTTAATTCAAAACTTCTTTCGAATTTTTAATGGACCATAACAGATTCTTACGTGATCTTTCATAGACCTTGTGGCAATATTTAAGCGCATGCTTTCTAATGGCAGTAAGACAAGAAGTCAACAATTTAGAAAGTTCAGTATTGGTATAAGAGCTTAAATTTACAATAAACCGTGTTTTGTACGGTCTTTTATGAAGTTTAGGCAAGAAATGTAATGTAGGAAGTTTATCTTGGCATTCTTAAACACTTACAGCAAACTCAGTGGCTGAATAGTAGGTATGACCATTAACCACAGACCTCTCGTCAATCAAAAGTTGTGATCCATAGGCATTTGTACCACCAAATTCTTGCCTAAGAGTATTACAATAATGGAGCCATCAAGCAACGACGGTATTGTTTGCTGCCTTGTCTGCCGGAGCCACAACAGACTTCCTACAAATTCTTGAATGCCTAGTTTAAGGTGACGTAAAGAGTGTCAAGAGTATCATTTAACCTTAAGCATCGGGAAGAGTACTCCATTGCACTACGATTCCAAAGACACCAGAATTGTGGTTCATAGCAGAACTCGCTTGAAAGTTTTTCTAGAAAATGGAGGGACGTCGGACAAAATAAGAACTAAGATTCATTTTGTACTGAACGTCAAATATTTTAATGTCTTTTTAAATACAACAAATCCAAATACGTTATAGAATCATTTGACACGTAGATTACACATCTTGACACAAAATAGTATAGAAAATGACTAGGAAGGGTCGCACCCACAGAACATAGCCAACCAATGATAGCATGAGGAAGAGCAAACAAATAATGACAAACTGTACACACGTCACATGTAAAATATCGGACTAAAACGAAATGGACACCGTTGTATACGAAAGTGTATTAAACAGAATATATTAAGTTAGAATTACAAAAACAGAATATATTAAGTTAGAATAATATACTATCAGCATATGATATAAAACAGAAAAAAGGCAATGATCAGGAATCGATCAGGAAACGATACAATTAAAGTCCAGGGAGTGCAACAATCACAAACCACAACCTTTCCCACACACCAAGAGGAAGAGGAAACAGACAAAATCAAACAAACGCAAATCGAACAAACGCACGAAAATCACTAAGATTAGCTCTCTCTTCCCCAAGCGAGGTAATCGCAATGCTCAAAGGACCGAAAAACATAAGAACAAAACAACACCAGGCAAACCTTAAACTAAATCGCCTCGTAGTATAAACCACAAAGCAACAAAAAGTAAGACTAACACCGAGACCACCGCCTTAGAACGGTCAGTAGAGTAAACTATAGGGGGATAGCTAACACCTTCCATCCAAGACATAAAAAGGGAAAGAAGGACGCAAATAAAGCAATGGCACCACAATAAAAACACTACAAACAGAAAGCCGAATGGACAGTTTCTTTCCCAACAAATTGGCCAAACGGCTATCTAAAATAAAAATTTACAAGGACATACATACAAATACATACAATGACAGAAATAGTAAACCACAGCAGAAACACCGCCTTAGAACGGTCAGTAAAAACCTACCTGGGGTGGGGGTGAAAGGCTTATATCGATTTTACATGGCCACAACCCTCGCCCTTAGTTCTGCCGAGGAGGGGTAGTGATACACTTTGCACTTGTTCTGCCATATTTTTACATTTATAGAGGACAACTTTTTGTGGCTTCATGTTTGCTTTCCTGGACATAAAACCCTTCTAAAAAGGGTCTACTCTAGAAGGAAGAATTATTCCCAATGATACCATTTTTTTTTCCTTTTAGAGTAGATTCCATTTCAAGAGGGAAACAAACGCAGTTTGTCAGTTGCACCCCTGGTGGTATATCCATTTCCCTTAAATGATATTATGCCACTTCTAGTAGGTGTAACCTTTTTTCAAATGAAACGAAAGTAAGACAAACAACACAAACTGACTGTATTTGCTGTATGTAAAGTAGTTAACAGCCGTCTCAAAATATTCCCCATGTTTGGTCTGGAACCCGTAGCGGAATGCATTTGATATTTTTTTTATTTCAAATGGTTAAACACTGCCCACAGCATTTGATTGAATATCTGTCTAAATGCAATAATTTATCGCATAAAGTTGTGCAGTCAAATACTTTATAATTTATCTCTTTCCGCTACTTTTCCAGGAACTGATCACAAGACGATGGTTTAAGGTGGTATGATATACTTTCTAGGTATTTTGCTTTTCCACCATTAGAGACAATTTTTTCGACTTTTTGCTTTTAATTATTGCAGAAAAAGCAGCGTCGCACGTTATTTACAGCCGTGCATTAACAGGCGAAAAGCCGTGTATTAACAAGGCAATTCACGCGCTGTTAATGCATGGCTGCGCAATTTTCAATATGATCGTAGTGGGGCCACAGATTTGCTGCCGTTACGAGATATGTACTGCCCGGCCCTAGAACGAGCATAGTCCTTGGAAATGGCATTCGCGAGACATCTGTGAAAAGGCGAAACAAAATAGTGCAAGAAATAACGCGAAATATAGCAAATGTTTACAGTTGTTATGCAATAATAGCGATCGAACATGGGTTTTCAATGCATTACCATTCGCCAGGTCCCTAGGGAGATGTTGAAAACCGCGGCCTCCGGCCTCGATTTACAATACCGCCCTACGGACTTGGCGAATGTTAATGCATGAGAAACCATGTTTGATCCCAATATTATTGCATGCCAAGCGCCTTCTACAAAGGGGAATACACCAAATCTTTCCTTTTTCAGAAAGGACCAAAACAATGTTTGGGAAACAAAGTCATATAAGTTGCATGGCGTTTGTTGAAGCTCATTTGTATATTGATTTATGTGTACTGTTATATGTCATAATCCATATGTGTAATTGATGATATACAAATAAAACATATAATTTCAACTAAGGATTTCGACAGCGGTTTCTCCCCTGAAAATGCATTGATTCCATTTAATGGATTATGAAGTCTGTAATTAGGACATAGATGTATTCTGCTTGGGGTAAGCTCAATTTGGTGTTTATAAATCTATAAATTCCAAATGCTAACTAATAGGAGACGCACATATTTCAGCACAGGAATGTAAATGCGAAATACACTCTATCAAAATTATTTTTCTTCCTTCTGAAAGGTCTATATTAGAAGGAAATAATATGCTTTACATTGGAAAAAAATCTTTCCTTTTTGAGTAGGCTCTTTTTTTTAACCTGGCCGTGTTAGGTGGGTCCTTAAGTTTCGCTATAGAAGAGGGATTTGGTTGTTTTGCTTTACACGTGCGCTGGCCGTCGTAGTTTGTTTACTCTTCCTCTTGATATCAATTAAGAGATCAAACATGGTTATTCATGCATATTCGCCAGGTCCCGTGGGAGGTGCGAATGTTAATGCACTGAAAAACCATGTTCGATCGCTATTATTGCATAAACACTGAAAACATTTGCTACATTTCGCATTATTTCTTGCACTATTTTGTTTCGCCTTTTCACCGATGTCTCACGAATGCAATTTCCACTATGCTCGTTCTAGGGAGGGCGGGGCAGTACACATCTCGTAACAGCAGCACTCCGTGGCCCCGATACGATCATATTGAAAGTTGCGTAGCCGTGCAGTAACAGCGCGTGAATTGCCTTGTTAATACATGGGTTTTCGCCGGTTAATGCACGGCTGTTAATAACGTGCGACACTGCTTTTTATGCAATAACTGTAGGCTATGACTGTGGCTCGTCCTGGCCCCGAGGTTATATAACATTTTTCATGCTCAACTCAGCTGAGCATGAAATTTAGTCTGCTAATAAATATTAAAATGCCAACATTAGTTGGCATTTTCATATTTATAAGCAGAGAAATTTTCATGCTGAGCAATGTTTAGCGAGAAATAATTTGCAATTGTTCGTAATTTGAGTTTTATTAGCAGGAAAAATTTCATGCTCAGCTGAGTTGAGCATGAAAAAAAGTTTTATAACCTCGGGGCCTGAACATTTTCTTTACTATTTTGTGATTGATTAGAATGTCCTCTTTAGACGACGTCGTTTGCGTATATTGAATGTGGCTATGAGAAAAAAAATAGTTGTTTTGAAAATGAATCCGATTCTATCTAATATTTTGTCGTTGGACCCTTGGAATATCCAACACCGGTTTTGTTCTACAAGCCATTGAATTCCGTCTTTTACCAAAGCCGTTAACGCTTTCGTCTCTTCAGAGAGTGTGTATAGCTCAACATTTCTTTCTTGACCCACCGAGTAGCAAATACTTCAATAGAATCTATAAGTAACTGGAAAATCTGTCTTCAAATCAACGGCCTCAGGTATCTGTTCTTTGGAACACCAAAGTCCCCTGTGGCCTTTAAGTTTGGAGCCATTGTGCGAACCGAATTTTTATGTTATTCTGTACTAAGACTAGGATCGGGGCCCAGGGTGAAGTTACTCGACTGTTCAAGTGCTTTAAACCCTACCTACTCCGGTCGATTGTACTCCTATTTTAAGGCGGTGATCCCATTATAGGTTTGTGGATACTTCTACGAGGCGTTTTATATTAAGTCTTGCATTGCGTTTTGTCCTTGTGTTTTCAATCCTTTTAGCATTGTCATCACCTCATTTTGGGATGAGAGAGCTGGTTTGTGTGCTTCTTGAGGGTTTGTTTGTTTTGCGATGTTGCTTTGTCTCTCTCTTCTATTCCTCTAGGTGTCAGGGATTGGTTGCGACTTGTGATTGTGGCACTCCCTGGACTTTTCATTTGACCTTTTTCTTTAACTCTTTCACTGCGATAGGCAAAAACAATAAACTTTTGCAAACAGCATAGATCCATATGAGACGGCTCATTGAGCCGTCTCATCTGGATCTACGCCGTTTAATATTCAGTCTTTCAACTTTACATATGACAGTCTTTCCAAGCGGCAGTTTGTTAAAATAAAAAAAGCAGACGACAAATGTCGTCTGAAATTTGGCACTAAAAGAGTTGAGAGGAAATACATGTATACAAACGAATACTTGCGATAACGTTTTAAGCATTTAGACGCTACGACGTAAAGTTATAATACAAGACTTGGTGATGACCAGGAGACGACAAGAGGTTGTTGACATTGATAAAAAGGGATGTGGGAGGTAAAATTGCGAGTTCTTTCTTAAAGGTTAGCCTATGCTTTAATGTATAACAATCTAAGCTCTTGTTTTGGAAGCGAAGTAAAACTAAACGTTTGTGATATACAGTAAAATATCGATGATTCGAATACCGTTAGCTCGTTTACATTGGATTATTCGAACTCGTATTTGAGTTCCTATGAAATTCTTCCGGTAGCTCAAGAATACAAATATTTAGGGATTTTTTTTTATTTTATCATGAAAGTGTATATTGTGTGCACTCATTAGAATTGCTAATCGAGGCAATTCTAATGAGTACATACAACATATCATTGTCGTATAGAAGACTGAAAAGTTTTCCCTAAACTATCGCCATTTGTTTCATGGCCTGGCACCATAATTAATCCTCAGTGGCTCGAAATATCCGTCTCAAACGAACTTTCCACAGTACCAAAGGTGTTCGAGCCATTGAAGTTCGACTGTCTAGCAATGAAATAAAGAGATATCTATATACCTAACAAAAACATATAGAGATTGGTCAGTTAACCATTTCCTGATGTTTATAGAGACAACAGTCAATGGGTAAATGTTATGGTACGAGTCTGTAACTTATGGATTATTTCGAACTGTCTGACCTTTTTAAAGACTTCTTTTCGTATTATTGCATTTACAGTGATGCATTTGTCGGTAAGGCGTTGTACTAAACATAAATGCGCCATCGTCAGATACTGGTTTGAGTTCTTGCACTCAAGTTGTAACATTTTTACATAAAAATACAGAAATATTATGCTTAGGAAAAGACAATTTTTTTATATCTCATTAATATTCATAAAGGACATTTAAAATCTCATTGGTCGAGAGCATATCGCGTGCAGGCTAATATTCTGTAAGGTTACTCTCGTCAGTAATATTACCTTCTAATCAAAATGTATTACTTATTACGTCTGTTACTACTACTGCTACTACTACTACTATTATTATTATTATTATTATTATTATATGTTTATGTATGTTTCTGTACGACAAAATGGTCATTTATGATAAGCATTTGAGCAGACGTCGCGCCTCTGACCAGACTTTGTTTTGCCCCACTCACTCCTTAAAAACAACACAAGTTGTAGGCCATATTTGTGTCGTATCAGTCTGCGCGAATAGGCAGGTAGATATGGACCTTCTCTATTAGCATAACGCATAAAGATCTTTCTCCAGAGTTACCCTTTATATAACAGAGTAGCTGTCATCTCTTATTCCTGTGTCAATACATAAACTGAACTCTACTTCATTAATTAACAAACACTTTTGAGAACTAGGTAGGAAGGTGAGTAAACACCAATTCCTTTAATTTAAACTACTGTGCAATAGGTTTGACAAGTTTCAATTACTTTAAATTTGATGATGCATTACGAGATTAGCTCCAGATGAGAGGGGGTATTTTTTCTTATTTCTCCAAGAAACATATGTTCTGGTACTCATTATAAGCGCCTCGTCGAGGCGCTTGTAATGTGGACATACAGCATATGTTTTCACGGAGAAATAAGTTATAATTCAGCATTTTATGGCTGAAAAATACCATAGCTGGTGTTGTGATAAAGACGTATTTCATCACGAAAACATACCTATATAGATTTGACCCCCTTAAACCCCGCTCTTATATAGTAAAACTAGGGTTTATAGGGGTGTACATTATTTTTCTTATTTCTGCTCAAAAACATAGATTGTGGGTACTCGTTAGAACCTCCTCGGCGGAGGCGGTTCTAACGAGTCCCCACAATCTTTTTTTTAGCAGGTATATGAAAAATATCAGAATTTTTTTATCTAAAAATTTTCCTTTTTTTGTTTTTAAAATTTTCAATATATTTGAATAGGCGTGTTTTCGTAATGTAGTTTCAATTTGATTATAAGCTAGACCATGAGAAAAGGAACCTTCTGGAATACTGTGCTGATGGCTAAGCTTCACTCTTTTATTATACCACGGCGGTTTGGGCCTCAGATTCGATGACGGCCTCTTCGTAAAACTTTAACCAGTGGGTTGTGGCTTGACGATATGTCTTTGGCTTGGCCCGACATGGTTCAACTATTGGTTTTCATTTACTCTGGCATACAGTAGAATTAGCCATGAGTACTCGTCTTTGTTTATCATTGTGATTAATTTGATTTTTATGTTTCGCTTTGATGCATTGACTGAGTTGGGAGTCTTTAAGCGAACCGAAATTTTATGTATTTCTGTATTAAGATTAGCATCGGGACCCAGGGTGAAGCTGGCTAGCTGTATAAATGATTTAAAATCCCCGTGGTTTATTCTACTAACCGTTCAAAGACGATGGTCTCGGTGTTAGTCTTACTCTTTGTTGCTTTGTGGTATATTCTGCGAGGCGATTTGTTTTATGTCTTATCTTGTGTTATTTTGTTCTTGTGTTTTTCACTTCTTTTAACATTGCGATTACCTCACTTGGGGAAGAAAGAGCTAATCTTAGTGCTTTTCGTACGTTTGTTCGATTTGCGCTTGTTTCGTTTTGTCTGTTTCCTCTTCCTCTTGGTGTCTGGGAAGGGCTGCGGTTTGTGATTGTGGCACTCCCTGGACTTTTCTCTTACCTTTTTTTTGAATGTTGTTTCTGGTTTGTGATATTTGAGTGCGATAGTTCAATAAATTAGTACAGAAT
The DNA here is from genome assembly GCA_964016985.1 of Anodontia alba. Lineage (NCBI taxonomy): Eukaryota > Metazoa > Mollusca > Bivalvia > Lucinida > Lucinidae > Anodontia > Anodontia alba. The sequence goes on along the minus strand of OZ024830.1, from coordinate 39,719,038 downwards.
TTCGTACCATATCCAGTCATGACATCAGTGTCGTTAACAAGATATTAAAAACGCATACATACATGTATACACATGTGTACACACGCGCGCGCGTGCGCGAAAACGCACACGCACATTTTTATTTATTTCCCTATTTATTTATGTTGTGTGGACATGTAAGTTTATATGTATGTTTGTGCCAATTTATCAATTACGACGTACAGTGTGTTTGTCTTGGATCATGATAAAAGTTTAGGATTTAAATCTTTCGAAACCTTTAAGAACTACATACATATATCGTTATAAATAATTACATTACCAATTATGTATATGCATCAAGACAAAACACACATATAAACTAGTACATGCACAAGTATGTGCACAAATTAGCAGATAGTATAAATCACTGAATATGTAATAGAAATGGTGATACTCAAAATAGCAACACACACGGACAGACAAGAGCAAGGAGAGTAGTCCGACTTGTGCGACCAGTAAATACTCAGACCAGCATGTGCATGCACCCAGTATGACAAGGGTTCTCGTTTATCCCTCTTTGGATAGCCTGGAGGCTGTAGAAGGCACATGCGATTAGTGAAGACTGATCAGACGGCGGATGTGCAGACTGATCTGAGTCTTCGCTGGTCGCACAGATGTTATTTTAGGTTTTGTCGTATGCTGGCTAAACTTCGTAACAGAAACACGGTTTTAGAACGGCCAACAGAAAGACAATTATAAGGGAGACTTTACGAGTGTTTACCCTTACTCTTAGTCCGGATCATGTTTATTTCCCTCAAAGGTGATTCCTTTATCTATCCAACTACATAACTGTGGTTGGTCTGCATAAGCGTTCACCAACTCATAGGTGGAACAATACTGAAAACAATTAAATTAACAAACTTATCAACATTGTATATGAAACAAAGATAGCTTAAATCATACCTAGACTGCAAGACAGACTTGCTGCTCTAAAGACGCAACAAAGGATCATAGTACAGTAAAAGTGAAACGACTCGAACACCGATGGTTTATTTATCGTAGCTGATTCGAACTCGTTTTTGAGTTCAAAGGAAATTCTTCGATAGCTCAAGAAAAAACTATTTAGGGATATTTTAGAGATTTTTCTTATTTTATTATGAAAATGCTTGTTGTGTGTATTTATTAGAATCCTCATCGAGGCGATTCTAATGAGTACACTCAGCATACCTATATTTCATAGAAAATTGAAAAAAAAACATTCAATTATCCCAATTTGCCTCCTGAACTGGTGTTATGATCGAGCGTCAGTCTCTCGAACTACCCATGTCTAGAAAACATGTCCAGGGAGTCATCACGAAAACATGGGTTTTACAGAAGTATACATTATTTTTCTTATTTCTGCTAAAAAAACATATATTGAGGGTACCCGTTAATACCGCCTCGCCGAGGCGGTCCTAACGAGTACTCACAATCTATGTTTTGAGCTGAAATATGAAAAATACCAGAATTTTTATCTGAAATCTTTCCGTTTTTGGCGGTGAAATTTTCATTATATTTGAATAGGCGTGTTTTCGTAATGCAAAGATGCTCGAGCCATTGAAGTTCGACTGCACTTCTGTTGCACTTTTACACATCATTAGGTTTGACTGAATACAATTGTGCTTCTGTCTGTATTTGCATTTATCAAAATAATTGATCACCTGCATTCACCAGAATTAATTTACCCCTTCTCGCAAGTTTGTTTTTCATTTAATAATTACTTCATGGACAAAGTCGATTGCCTCAGTACACTGATTCCGAATGGAAGCAAAACAATTTAGACAGAGTTGCCTCTGATCAAAGCCCATTCTCATTACAAAAACATGCCTATTCAAATGTACGGAAAAGTTTACCACAAAAAATCTTATATTTTCATATTTCTGCTCAAAACATAGATTGTGGGTACTCGTTAGAACCGCCTCGACGAGGCGGTTCTAACGAGTACCCACAATCTATGTTTTTGAACTGAAATAAGAAGCATTATGTATACCCCTGTAAACCCCAGTTTTATTATATAAAAGTGGAGTTTAACAGAGGTAAAAATTATATAGGCATGTTTTCGTGATGTCTTTAAGTGGAACTGATAAAAGTTCAAGAGAAAAAAGTAATGTGTTTGGCTCCCTTCTAAAAAATTATCTACTCTTGTATGAAGAAAAGGGATTTGCTCACAATGACCAGACATTATATATTTTTAGGTTGGACCCCTTTTCGCAAGGGGCTTGGTGTACAGAAAAAAAAAACAGGAATCTACAAATATTGCCAATATGACAAAATAATTACCATTTGTATCCATTTTCCCTAGCGGATACGTGAAAATATAATTTATTTAATGGTCTCACTTTTCATCTGTAATCTAAGATTGGGACCATAATTGTCCTATCATAAACCATAGCTACACATGCTTGACATTTTTATCAATATTGTTCTAAAATGCTTTCAATGTTTTATCGGAAAGCTGTCAGCTATGACAGTTTTTTCGTTATCAAACTTTTATAAGTTCTTGCAAAGGAACCAAAAATTAATACTGAAAAACAGTTACGGCGGAAGATAGTGATTTTTCGCTCGTATGTTCAAACAGATGATTAACGATTGTAAGGAAATTGTTTGATCATATAATGAGTTTGTTCCAGTTAAACAATTGGTTTACAGTTTGTCACTTGCTTAGGTTACACATATGGTTTAATTAGCCGATAAATTAGTTGATTTGAGCGGTGCCTTCAGTTTTCTATTATATCTGCACATATATGATATTTGAGTAAACAACGATCTCAATAAGTATATCGTAAAATAAACGACCACTCACACAGAACTGAAATGTTCATGTTTTCGATGCCAGGTAGCTAGTTTCAGTCATACTTTTCCAACACACAGGACCAGAAAATATAAACCTCTCTATGCATCACGAAAACATGCCTATATAATATTGACCCCCTTAAACCCCACTTGTATATAGTAAAACTGGAGTTTACAGGGGTATACATGGTTCTAACGAGTACCACAATCCAAGTTTCGAGCAGAAAGATGAATAAAAATCAGAATTTTTTATGTGAAAATTCTCATTTATGGTGGTAAAATTTTCAGTATATTTGAATAGGCATGTTTTTATAATGGGTAAAGTACGAGGAGGCGTCTTATGGCTGTCACATGTGCCAACATTTGTTGTAGTGAAAATAAATAGATTCTAGAAGAAACGACCCATGTGAGCAATGAACACACACAGAGAACTGAAAATGCCTGGTGCTCATGTTTCCTGGGCCAAACTAGCTAGTTTCAGCCAATTATGCTCATATAAATTTTCCAAAAATCCATCATAAATAAAGCATGAAGTTTGGCCCTTTTTAACTAACCTAATTGGTGTAACTAAATTTGTAGAACCGTGTTGCCCTTCCTTATTGTTATATATGAGCAGCAACGTGAAAAAGCAGTCTGCTTATGGTCTCCGTTCAACACAAGAAGAAAGTTTGCATCATTTGCTATACAAAATGCGTCTAGTGAAGAGTCCGATCAGACTGCACAAATGCGCAGTCTGATCGGACTCTTCACTTGGCGTAATTGCCCGAAAATATGCTATCTGACGTCAAGGCTGATAGTGATTAAGGCATAAACCATATTTAAGCTAGTTTATTCATTTAACAATAAGCTTTATTGCTGCTTTGCCATGATCGTTCCTCGTCGTGTTTTTATGGTTATTCTGAAAGTCTTTGCTTTGTGTTTTGGCGCCTTTTCCGGATAACTTCATTTATAACTTGGCTGCAATGTATTTCTCTGTTGCCGTAGGATCGTTCATTCAGCTTATTTTGAACGTATGTTTTTGTTCATTTTCAGTATTTTGCAAGGTGTTGTATCTATAAATGATTCGAAATACTCGACTCTGAGGTGTGTGTTTTCAGAAAATAACATTGAATTGATTTATTGATTTATTAATTTAATTGATTTAGCCACTGTATATATATTCGACTATGTTTCAACGAAAGGAAATGTGTCTGTCATAATCAAGTATCAGAGAAACTGATCTATATTAGCTTTAAATCCGTAGTCTAGTTCCGCACCACCGGAAGCATAGAGGTTGAGACCCGTAGAATACGTTGCATCTGCCGCTAAATATAAACAGGCCAAAGCAATTTCTTCTGGTTGTCCTAGCCTGCCCATAAACTGAAATAGATAATTGATCAAGATAAGTACTGAAAATTTTCTGAAGGCAAACGGTGAAAGCTGTTGTCTGCCATATGTATATTACAGACACCTAGTAAAACAATTGTTTTTTTCTAAAGATTCGACCCTGCATTATAAAAACATACTAATGTACATTGTAATACGTGGTTTAGCTTAACAATGCTGTCGTACTGGGAATTATACTGTCGTACTGTCCACCAAATGTGAGGATCCGCTATCATTCGTTCAAAGCTGGTAAGAGAGATCGCTGTTCGCACATGCAATATTACTGTTGGCATACATGTATATCATTTTGTACTCGGTGCAGTGGGATTTCTATATAAAGAACGTCAATAATTGAGGACAAAAATGCTGCTTGAGACATGTCACAATAAAACAACACATGATCGTCACAACATGCAAAACTGTAGACGGGAGCATAAAACGCAAACAATATATTATGAACAATAATGCCAAAAAGAAATATTTAAGCCGTTGCAAAAACGTCCTCTCAGAGTGTCAGCAATAAGACCACTACAAGACTTAAGGGGAGTGAGCACATGTTCAGGTTAAGCAGCTCTGTCAACTTCATTACGAAAACATGCCTATTCTAATATACCGAAAATTTTACCACAAAAAAATGAAAATTTTCTGATAAAAATTCTGATATTTTTCGTATTTCTGCTCAAAACATAGATTGTGGGTACTCGTTAGAACCTCCTTGCCGACTAACGAGTACCACAATTTATGTTTTTAGCAGAAATAAGAAAATAATGTACAACCCAGTAAACCTTGGTTTTACTATATAAACGTGGAGTTTAAGGTGGTCAAATTATATAGGTATGTTTTCGTGATGTTCTTTCAAATGTGTCTAATACATTAGGAAAGCATTGGCTCTCATCGGGTTTAAGTTCCCTTATTTCGAGCAGAGCTCTTTTTAGACGTACTTGTTGTGTAACAATGGCGGACAATCTGATAAGTATATCGATCCTCCTTAAACCGTCGTACCCGTTACGTCCAGAAGCAGCCTTAAATATCAATACAAAAATACAAAACAAATATCAAAACAAACAGAATAAAGCTCACGAAAAAACAGGGCAGCAATTAAAGAAGGGGGCACAGTGCTAACGCCGCAATAACAAGACATGTCACAGAGAAAATCAAAACTGACTGTGAAGTAAGCACTGGTATATAATTGGTCTCCTCTGCAAGAATGGCTTAAAAGCTAATTTGTATGAGAATGTCTTTATTGGTTCGTCTTCAGTATAATCTAGAGGTAAAGGAGCCCTTAGAATCATAATTAACCTCATCCAAGACTAGTTAATGTTTCATAGCCAATATTGTTAGAAATGTATGCACATACTGATTTCAGCTTTCAGGGATTACTTCCTTTAAAAATGGACAAATAACGCATTACGAAAACACGCCTATTAAAATATATAGAAAATTTCACCTCCAAAAACTGAAAATTTTCAGATAAAAAAAACTCTGATATTTTTCATATTTCTGCTCAAAACATAGATTGTGGGTACTCGTTAGAACCGCCTCGGCGAGGCGGTTCTAACGAGTACCCACAATCTATGTTTTTGAGCAGAAATAAGAAAAATAATGTATACCCCTGTAAACCCCAGTTTTGCTATATAAAAGTGGGGTTTAAGGGGGTCAACATTATATAGGCATGTTTTCGTGATGGGCAAAGTGGCAAACACGTCTGCACATATACAAAAACAACAAAAGAAAAGTAAGGCAAGCTGGCGATTGGAAATTGATCTCGTAGTGACGTAATGGCTATATGGAATATATTGACAAGAAAAAAGGCCTTAAACTTTAAGCTGATCTAGGTATTTGTCATTCACATATTGCAAACTGAACTTCCGTATCATAAGTCCCAAGATTCATAAAAAATCTCAGAGGAGCATTACCGTGTTAACCTCAAGTATTCTGACAGACAGGCTTGAGCAAATACTGTAGACCAAGATAACGTGACATCTGGTCAGGGTCTACACTATCTGTCCCTCAACCACTAATTTTGGACACATTCACACAGTCATCACGAAAACATGCCTATACAATTTTGACACCCTTAAACCACAATTTTATAAAGTAAACCGGGGTTTACAGGGGTTTAAATTATTTTTCTTATTTCTGATCAAAAACATAGATTGTAGTACTCGTTAGAACCGCCTCGCCAAGGCGTTTCTAACGAGTACCCACAATCTATGTTTCGAGCAGAAATATGAAAAATATCATTTTTTTATCTGAAAATTTTTCAGTTTTTTGAGGTGAAACTTTCTATATATTTGAATCGGCGTGTTTTTGTAAGTTAGTATTGTTGGAGCAGTACAGTGAGCAGTTCAAGTTTCCGAAAATTCAGGGTAAATATGGTATTTTGGTGTCATTGTTAGGCTATATTCTGTGATTCATCTTCAATACTGTTCATTACGAAAACACGTCTATTCAAATATAAAGAACATTTCATCTCCAAAAACTGAAAATTTTCAGATAAAAAAACGCCGATATTTTTTCATATTTCTGCTCAAAACATAGATTGTGGATACTCGTTAGAACCGCCTCGACAAGGCGGTTCTAACGAGTACCCACAATCTATGTTTTGAGCAGAAATAAGAAAAAATAATATATACCCCTGTAAACCCCAGTTTTATTATATAAAAGTGGGGTTTAAGGGGGTCAAAATTATATAGGTATGTCTTTTTGATGTTTTCTATCATAGCCTGTGTACTCACCTGCTGGTGTTTAGTCCGGTACTCGATATATTTGTCTGGGTTCTTTGCTGTACTTGCTGCATCCTCTAATAATTGTGTGTGTACCGGCCCAGGTGAAACGCTAGTAAAAGAGACAGGGCAGATACATGTAACACTACATTTACCTTTGATGTACTTATTATTCCTTAGCAGTGGAATATCTTAAGTCCTTACCATACTAAAACATATGTTTGTAAAGGTCCATTCTACTTTTTTTATGTGTCTAAACTGTTGCTGGACGAGTGGCAAACAGTGAAGTCCCTGATTAGACACCGACTGCTGTAGCGTCAGATCTTGGTATACACTGTTTGGTCAGGCTTTTCTGTCCCAATTCTAAGGGTTATTACAGTAAGGAAACGGTTTAGACCCAGATTAAAGAGGCAAAATTAGGGACAGATTAAATTATCCCGGTAAGCATTCTACATAAATCTCAAGCGGGCAGTTATCGGCCCGTCAGGATAGCTGACGGGCCGATAACGGCCCGCTATAGATTTATGTAGAATGCTAACTGGGATGTCTATAAAGTCATACCGTCAGCACTGTTTTGAACCAGATAATTAAAGAGACGTGTAAAGTTTAGGAATCGTACGGCAAGGTGTTATACGTAGTGTCCTAATATTTGAGTAATTTTAGCAATGACTATTAGATAGCTCACATATAGCCAAATTTGCAAGGTAAGTCTAGGATTGAATTGTTTGAAAACCCAAAAACGGATGTGCAGACAGTGGTCAAGTACATCAAGTTTCCTACAGATTGGGTGAATACTCAAGGATATTTTGTATCGTTTGTAATCCATTAACCAGCATATCAGTTTCAATTGAATCGGGTAAAAAAATATCAAATTAAGGACAAACACGAAACATTCTGAACACAGGGGGTGGGGGAGGGGACGTGGGGGAGCGTAACTCAGGTCAATTTCAACAAGTCAATTCCATTTTCAAAGTGGGAAAGTCCTGTGTCTTTTCCCAACATATGCATTTCAGTTGCATGTTAAAAATAGCATTTACCTAAGCCTAACATGAACACATATGAGAACATCAGTTTAGATGCTAATATTCCGTTTTCAAAATTTTGTTAATTGTGATTGAATCCGCTCCAAGAAATTCAAGCTGTATAAAGCGTGAAAAAGTTTAGTATATCAGATGCCATAAATCAAATCAATATCATGCCAGTTTTTAGAATTATACCTCCGTTTATTTCACCTAGAACCTACAATATCAATATCGTCTGAAGCAGCACAGAAACTCAAATTGTGGGTTAACATACTTAACACATCAGGCCCCAAGGTTATAGAATATTTTCGTGCTCAACTCAGTTGAGCAAGAAATTTTCTCTGTTAATAAAGAAATAGAGAAATTTTCATGCTCAGCTATTTTTTAGAAATAAAGAATTTGCAACTGTAAGTAATCAGGGCCCAGTTGTTCAAAGCTAACGACGTCGTTAGTTAACGATTCGTTAAAATTTACATCGAGTGATACGCAAATATGCTGAAATTTTTTGCTGAAAAAATGTGAGTAGCTTTTGCACTAGCTTTTGCAGTGCAAAAGCTACTCACATTTTTTCAGCAAAAAATATCAGAGTATTGTATATTGAATCCGCTAAAACCGTTAACGAAATGACCCTTAACGAGCTCTTTAAGCTAACGACGCTTTGAACAACTGGGCCCAGAGATTTAATAGAAGGACAAATTTCATGCTTAGCTGAGTTGGGTACGAAAAAAAGTCTTATAACCTCGGGGCTGGTGCTGTTTGTCAGGTCCGTAGTAATGAGCAAAAACCGTTCTTAGTTACACCTGTATTCTTTCGCGTACAATCCACCGTATTTATTTTGTAAGAATCGATTCTAAAACCTCAAATTATGGAACGTAACGTATATACCCACTCGGCAGCTTTTAAATCTAAAGTGAAAATTTGTTGCCAGAAGTATCGATTACTCCCCCACCCACCCTGATAGCTTTTACTTCTAACCATTCTAAGCCGGTGGTTCTTGCGTTGTTCTCTTTGTGGAGCTTTGCGTGTGTGCTTTCTGCGAAGACTGGTTCGTGTTGGGTCCTGTTTAACGCCTGCATGTGTTTGATGTGTCCTGCCTAGCATTTTGATCACCTCGTTGGGGGAGAGAGCTGATTGCTTTGCTTTTCGTTGTTTTGTAACGTTGAACTATTTGTCATGGTTTGCTTCTCCCTCCTCTTGGTGTCATTGGTAAGCTATGTTCGGTGATCGCGACACAAGTATAAGTACATAAGTACATACTGGCTATTTGCATTTTGCTGAGTGTTCATTACGAAAGTATACCTGTATAATTTTGACTTCCTTAAACCCCACTTTTATATAGTAAAATTGGGGTTTACAGGGGTATACAATATTTTTCTTATTTCTGCTCAAAAACATAGATTGTGGAATGAGGCGGTTCTAACGAGTACCCACAATCTATGGTTTGAGAAGAAATTTGAAAATTATCAGAGTTTTTTAACCGAAAATTTTCAGTTTTTGGAGGTGAAATTTTCTTTATATTCGAAAAGGCATGTTTTCGTAATGGAATTCGTCGTATTCTTACCCATTTACTCTCACGCCGTATTTTGATTCGTCCACTGCCAATGTCTTAGTGATTCCTATTAGGGCTGCCTGAAAGGAGAAAATTATACATAAATATATAAGACTGACATAAAAACGTTTTTATTCTGTTTCGTCGGATACACTGATTATAATGAACAAAGTATGATGAAAACAAAAACGTCACGTAAACGATTCAGTTTAAAATCGAGAAATTTCGAGTAATTTGCTATGGTTTATTTCAGAACATTATCAGTCATAGTGAAAGAAAGCAGAAAAACACAGTCAGTGAATGGCTATTAGTTCCTACAATAGAAGTATTGCTGTAAAACTAAGAAACTAAGAAGAAGTTCAGTAAGATTCACAATCTCATAACATAGCATACCAATGACACCAAGAGGGAGAGCAAACAGACCATAACAGACAGTACATAAGCCACAAACCAAAGACAAAACCATTACGAAAACACGCCTATTCAAATATATTGAAATTTTCACTACCAAACAATGAAAATTTTCAGATAAAAGATTCTGATATTTATCATATTTCTGCTCAAAACATAGATTGTGGGTACTCGTTAGAACCGCCTCGACGAGGCGGTTCTAACGAGTACCCACAATCTATGTTTTTGGGCAGAAATAAGTAAAATAATCTATACCCCTGTAAACCCAAGTTTTACTATATAAAATTGGGGTTTAATGGGGTCAGATTTATATAGGCATGTTTTCGTGATGCAAAGCAACCAGCTCTCTCTTCTCCAACAAGGTGATCAAAATGCATGGCAGAATCCACTAAACACACCAATACGACAATGAAAAGGATAAAATACGAACAAAAAAAAAACAAAAAAAAAAACATTGCAGTGATTCCCAGTAAGCATTCTACAAAAATCTATAGCGGGCCGCTGGGTTAGCATTAAGGCCAAATACACAGAACCAGCAACATCAGAATAACCGTCTTAGAACAGTCAGAAATAAAAACTACCAGAGGGGGTGGGTGTGTGGGGGTGTCGTAAATCGTTTTATTTGGTGCCAAATCTTCAAATCTTCACCATACTGTGTTTTCAAGTTCATTCGGAAAGACGCTTTTTTCTTATCCGGCGTTTTACTCTAACTGGAATACTTGATTTGTGATTGACAATATCTTATCAGAAACCATTTGTCGTTTCTATTTCTGTGTTTTCAAATATTTACCGCAAAATTAATTTTAATGGCCAAAAATGGGTCTGACTAATGCAACTATAGTAAACTGGACTTTTGGGATTTTTCTCATTAAAACTATTTTTGCTTTTCTTCATTAATTTTAAATTACATGATTGTACTGATGTTCAATAACAATATTGCGAAACTTTAAGAAAGTTTTAACAAGTGAAATTTGTTTAAAATCTGCATTCAAACCATCCACCCTATCGTGTTTTTGCATACTTTGCAGCTGTTTTTATTATAAGAAAATGCAAATATTTGATTTTGTGTTAAAATCAAGGCTAGAATAAAACGTTTTATGCATAAGTAGTTACGACAAATGGTTTTGCAATAAGTCATGCTAAAAGTTTGCTAATTTACTTCCTACACATAAAAACGCAAAACAATATTAGACTAACTTTTATTTGTTTATGCTTTTCTGGCAAGAAATATCGCTAAATAAATTCAAGAGGCATTTGTAATACTGTAATCTTGGTCACGGCAGCCTAACTTTGATGACGCCATATGTAGACAGTGTCGTCTTGACATTACTTGAAACGATTTATTATATAAATAATTCAAAACAAAATAGGAAACAATTCTTATTGTAATTATAGATATAGCAACAAATTCGTGTACATTACTATTCTGGATAAGCTTCCCAGCACCACTGACAACATGCATTTTAACGAAATCAGTTGAATTCGTTATTGCAAGGACACGAAATAAGGATGGATGGACAAATGTTAGACGGACGGACATCCGGTGAAAACCGACTGCTGTCATCCGGTGGATATAACAAGAACCAGGTTTACCTTGCTCGGAGTGTAGGCTGTACTGTTACCCTGCCCCACAATACCAGACATACTACACATGTTGATAATATTGCCCTTTGTTTTGCGAAGATATGGAATAGCCATCTGTAATACATAAGCAGCTATGTATATGGCGTTTACCGTAATACGCTGCCTACGCAATTTGTGTTGACCTAGACAATCAAAAGACTTTCAACACTGGTGAGTCGTTTGTGTCTGAGTGTAGGCACGGAAAATGGTCCTAAAAAGGGACTTAGAACTGTTTCATTTAACACTTAACTTCCTGTAATACATTACGAAAACACACGCCTATTCAAATATATTGAACATTTTGCAACCAAAAAAGGAAAAATTTTCAGATAAAAAAAAATCTGATATTGTTCATATTCCTGCTCAAAACATAGATTGTGGGTACTCGTTAGAATCGCCTCGGTGAGGCGGTTCTAACGAGTACCCACAATCTATGTTTTTGAGCAGAAATGAGAAAAAATAATGTATACTCCTGTAAACCACAGTTTCACTATATAAAAGTGGGGTTTAAGGGGTCAAAATTATAGGTATGCTTTCGTGATGTTAAGTAAACTGTGCATATCCTGATCAGACGCCGCGTTCTGTGGTGTCTGATCTGGATCTGCACTATTTGGCACTGTCCCAGTTCAGTTTTTACAGATAACCCGCGTCACACTGCACTCTGACGTCACAGCGACAAGACCAGCGCGGCTATAATTTTTTTCGTCTGACTCGCAGTTTGATTGCATTGGTCAATGATTATCACGTGGACAGCAACCTTAAGAAAATTTTGGTGCATGTATACTTTGGCTCGTGTAAACAATCGACCCAAAGGCGAAGCTGTTCCGTTTGATCAAAGTTGCACATGTTATTGTTCGGCATTAATATGTCCGATATATCGTATGGTAATCAAATAGGCAACTTAACGTTTTAGCCTAAGTACGGGAAGAAGTTTTGGCGTATAATACTTAGGATAATAACAGTACTCATTTTACGGGAAACTGATACACTTTCAAGGGAGAATATCAAAAGTATTTTGTTCCCTTCTGAAAAGGGGTCTACTCGAAGTGGAAAGATGTTGCTTCCAGTTTCCCCCTTTTCAGAAGTAGATTGGTGTACAGGAAAGCACATCACGAAAACAGGCGTTTTATATTGTTGATCCCCTTAAACCCCACTTTTATATAGTAAAACTTGGGTTTACAGGGGTATACATTATTGTTCTTATTTCTGCTCAAAAACACAGATTGTGGGTTCTAACGAGTATCCACAATCTATGTTTTGAGCAGAAATATGAAAAATATCCGAATTTTAAACTGAAAATTTTCATTTTTGGTTGTAAAATCTTCAGTATATTTGAATAGGCTTGTTTTCGTAATGAAATAGGAATTCACAAAATATGTCTCCCTTGTACAAAATGGAGACAAATCCATCAAGCGACACCAGTCACCTTAATTTAGCTGCATTTTGCCTTTCGGGCCTGTGCGAACTGCGTATGCTCATGTATACACCGGAATTACCCTAAGTATGCGACCATCTTAAAACCTTACCGTAAATATCATAGAAAAACCACATGTCATCTGGTTATCTAGCGATATACAGTCGAACCTCAATAACTCGAACATCTTTGGAACCATGTAAATTTGATCTAGACATGGGTAGTTCGAGCCACTGAGGGTTTATCATAACGCCAATTACTTTTAGGAATGTCTTGTTCAGCTATTTAATAATGATACGCAGTGTACTGATTAGAATTGCGCCGATGAGGCAATTCTAATGAGTACACACACATACATTTCATACATTGATTAAGTAAGTAAATAACCCTAAACTATCTATAAATATTTGCTTTCTTGGGTTGTCAAGAGAATTTCCAAGGGACTAAAAAAACAAACGAGTTCGAGTTAGCCATGGTAAACGAGCCATCTTTGTTCGAGGCATTGAGGTTTTACTGTATCAAAATAGTTTTTTGGAACAACAGACAGTGTAGGTGGCATTTCTGTTGCAGATCTTCTTCCTTCTCTCGTTCTGGTTTTGTTAGGCGCTATTTTGTGATATGGTTTCGTGCCAGATAAAATTGTTCGATGTCTTGGAAGGTGCTATGTTTCGTGATTCTAGTCTTTCCTGGCTATCCCTTATTTGAGCCCATTACGAAAACATGCCTATTCAAATATACTGAAACTTTTACGACCAAAAAATGCAAATTGTCAGATAAAATTATTTTTATAGATTGTGGGTACTCGTTAGAACCGCCTCGACGAGGCGGTTCTAACAGGTACTTACAATCTATGTCTTGAGCAGAAATAAGAAAAATAATGCACACCCCTGTAAACCCCAGTTTTACTATATAAAAAGGGGTTTTTGGGGGTCAAAATTATATAGGCATGTTTTCACGGCACACGAAAATAAAGGAACCTTATGTTTTCCGGTTTGTGTGTGTGTTTTCTTTTTTTTTTTTTTTTTTTTTCAAATTCACATACGCACTCCCCTATTTGGGCTACAGACATTCATTTTTGTTTGAGGCTTTCTCAAGGTCTCCACTACATACCCGCATGGTCGTAAAAAGTACAATTTTTCCAATTGTCTGGCTTATTTACATTATTGTGATGACATTTTAGATGACAAAGTGGAGTAGTCGCGATACTGGAGGGGCGCTGAGAGATAAATGGACGGACATACGCATTAAATACGTAGACATACCAATGCAATAAAAAGTGCGTCTAATATTATACAGTCGTATGTATAACTATAGATGAGATATCTGTCATTCACGTAGCCTGATCCGAGATCGTGCTGTCGCTCGAGGCACAATTAGATCCTATAGAGCCCCGGAGAATATTCTGATCTGACTGCGCAGGCCATTCGAATCTACTCTCGGCGAAGATGCCCGAATGCATATTGTGACATATCGGTTTAAGATATTTAACCTTTAATCATATTGTATTAGAAATGTACCTTAATTGCCCCGTATATTTTAATCGACAGGTCAGAGCAATTTTGTATACCCAGATCATTTGTCTGATCAGGCTGTTCACGCTTTTTCACATGAAAGCCCAAATATTTCAAAGCAGAGATCCTTGGGAAGTACAGAACAAATCTATAATCAAATAACAGAAATATACGGGGATAAGATGTTCGAATATCAATACGAAAACATGTCTATTCAAATATACAGAAAATTTCACCTCCAAAAACTGAACAGTTTCAGAAAAAAAAACTCTATTTTTCTTATTTCTACTCAAACCATAGATTGTGGGTACTCGTTAGAACCGCCCTGGCGAGGCGGTTCTAACGAGTTCCCACAATCTATGTTTTTGAGCAGAAATAAGAAAAATAATGTATACCCTTGTAAACCCCAGTTTTACTATATAAAAGTGGGGTTTATGGGGGTCAATATTATATAGGCGTGTTCTCGTGATGTTAAAGATAAATACGGGAGGATTGCAGTACCTTTGTGATCTGAAATGGAGCAATTACATTCACTTCATTCAGCTGTCTAAACTCATCGGCCGTCAGTGTGTCAATTGACTTGACTCCTTGAGCTAAAATATTTAACAAACATTTGCCGTTGAAGACATCAGCATCTGCATGTTTTCCCGGCACTTGTGACGCTTTGCACTCTGGGTAAAACTTTCAGCAGACGGCATTTTGAAATACTTTTTTTTTCTTATTTTTCCCAGAAAACAGGATTTGACAGTTCATGCAAATTGCCTCCAATGGATCACCAAAATGTCGTTTCCTTGGAAAAAAATAAAAACAATATTTTAAAACGCCGTCTGTTGAATTTTTTACCAAGAGTGCTAAAAGAACATGTGTTTTGTTTTGGCAGAAGACAATACTTATGTGCTGTCTGTTGTACATCACGAAAACATACCTATATAATTTTGACCCCTTAAACCACACTTTTATATAGTAAAACTAGGGTTTACAGGGGTATACATTATATTTTTTATTTCTGCTCAAAAGCATAGATTGTGGGTACTCGTTAGAACCGCCTCAGCAAGGCGGTTCTAACGAGTACCCATAATCTATGTTTTGAGCAGAAATATGAAAAATATCAGATTTTTTATCTGAAAACTTTCAGTTTTTGGAGGTGAAATTTCCAATATATTTGAATAGGCGTGTTTTTGTAATGGTTCGTTTAATCTCTCAGTTGGTGTCATTTGTTAGGCTATACTCTGTGCTTGTGACTCTTCCTGGAGTATTCTTGTTCATTTTTTTTTTTTTTTTTTTTTTTTTTTTTTTTTAAATATTGCACTTTTGTATTGGTAGGTATTATTTAAACTTTAACACTCTCTGGGCTAATTAAGCAGACGACAAATTGGTGATAATTTTCTTATTTTTACCAGAAAACGGGATTTGACATTTCATGCAATTATGTCGATGGGAGACAATTAGCATGAAATGCCAAAACCTGTTTTCTGTAAAAAAAAAATGTTTAAAAAGTCGTCTGCTGATTTTTCCCAAAAGGTTAAGCGTTCAAGAACACAAGTTCAGTTTTGGCAGAAGTTTGCAATTCATTTTAATTTAATGAATATTGCGCTTGTGTGTGGTTAGTGTTATTTAACCTTTAACACTCTCTGGGCTAATTCAACAGACGGCAAATTGATGTTTGTTTGTGTTGAGGTTTTACGGCCCAGTCAACCCAATGGGGTCATGTCGAGCACGGTCAGTTTACCTAACCACACGTTTACTGGGCAGGCTTAGTCCTCTAAGCGGTTAACCAGTAGTGTGCACATTCTTTCGCCAGAAACTGACAACTGCCCTTCTTGAATCAGCGGAAGGGCGAGAATGACCGTAGAAAATATTTCATGATCAATCTCCACGAAAGAATGCTGCCGACCTCGGCGGGGGTTGAACCCGCGACCTCCTGGTCTCCAGTCGGACGGCGCATCCAACTGAGCCACCGAGGCCAGGCAAATTGATGATATTTATCTTAATTTTTACACACACACACACACACAAACAGGATTTGACATTTCTTGCAAATTGTTTCCACAATAGCAGAAGTCTTAAGTTTTTACCTGTTGATTTCATGTCAGAAAATGCATTTTCTTAATTATTATCATTTTGGCAAACTTCTGCGCTGAATTATTGCAGTGATTATACTGTAGATTAACACTTAAAATGCCAAGAAAACCTGCATCTGAAAATGTCGTCTGTTTATGTCGTCAGCTGAATATTCTTGCAATTTTTTCAAACCTATATTTGCATACAGGCAAACAGTGTGGACCCTGATCAGACAGCCCCTAGTGAAGCAGTCCGATCTGGGGCCAAACCGTTTGCAAAAATGACTTTTAAAATCACAAGCAGACGACAAAGTAGACAACAATTGGTGTGATTGGAAGTTTAAGGGTTAAATGAAGTAAACAAGTGAACTCAGGAACTGATACAATCAGATCCACATCAAGTTCTCCACATCAAAGGGAAAGACAGAGAAATACAATTTAACACCCACAAAAAGAACAGATGGCATGCAGCGTTGACATCCCTTTCACAATAAGGTACCAACTGTGTTGCCCAAACTTACTGAATATCTTTAACTTACATAATTGTAAACGAAGAACATTTGTAAGTGAAACACTACAGAGGATCTAACAAAAAGTTCCACAATAAAAGAATTATATTGGAACGGTCAGTAATAAATTACTGGGTGTAGGTGGTGGTGGGGAGCTTAAGGTTGTTTACTGGATCCCAACCGTCGCCCTCAGCCTCCATAGTGCTTAAACATACATTTGTTCTGTCCGCGTTCAGGTCTTCTACCTCATGCATGAATTATAACGGACAACAAATAAATAGAGATACAGATAGCCCCTATAATGAATCAAAGGTTGGGACAACAAATACAACGTTTGAGACACTTGGAGATCCCTGAGGTGCCAAACAATACCCATCACGAAAACATGCCTATATAATTTTAACCCCCTTAAACCCCACTTTTATATAGTAAAACTGGGGTTTACAGGGGTATACATTATTTTTGTTATTTCTGCTCAAAAACATAGATTGTGGGTACTCGTTAGAACCGCCTCGACGAGGCGGTTCTAACGAGTACACACAATCTATGTTTTGAGCAGAAACATGAAAAATATCAGAATTTTTTATCTGAAAAATTGCCATTTTTGGGTGGTAAAATTTTCAGTGTATTTGAATAGGCGTGTTTTCGTAATGCGCTGGAATACTAGTTAAAATATGTTGAGATACTTTGTGGTCCCCGGGCTGTCAAACAACGCCACTGGAACACAGGCGGAAAAGAAAACCACTAGTTGAACACCGAAGGGTTCTCATGTGAGGTAGGGGGTTGTGATGTCTACCTGTGCCAAACAAAAACGTTTGATTCATAGAATCAAAACAGTGAACGTAAAAGATCAACAAATGAAGAACATTTTCCTTTTCATTTAACAGCAAAACTACGTACAGTCGACTCTCGTTATCTCGAACTCCAAGGGACTCTCTGAACTACTTCGAGATATCCGTAGTTCGACATATCAGGTTTGCAGAATTGAGGAAAAAATAATTCGATTAACCACATTTAACAAACTGATAGGTAACTGGACTTTTGAAGTTAGAGATATATTGAAAATATTGTGGAAAAGAGGAGAAATTGCTCCTCAGGAGCAATTTCTCCTCTTTTCTACAATATTTTCCATCTGTTGTTAGGTTTTCATGTATAGGCAGGGACCAGATTTTCACTTCGAGATAAGCGGTTATTCGAGATAAGCGAGGTCGAGATAACGAGAGTCAACTGTACTTGTATTCATGTATAACTGCCCACTCAGTTGATCTCAAAAATGTTTTATGAAAAATATTGGGATTGTTCGCCGTCACGGCAATTCAAAGATGATAACTGTCACTTAGTTAGCCTATTCTAAATTATTACATATCGATCAATAGTCTCATAAATAATAAAACATCTGTCTGTAATACTTTTTTTCATTACTCACCCATGCCAGATGTGACACATAAATGTTGGTTTTAGACTGATCCTGTTTTTAGTCATCAAAAGACAGGACATGGAATTGATTTGATTTGGATGGAAGACAAACAAGTTATGGCATGGCAGTATTGTTTAACTGTTATTCATGGATTACACTGAAACCTATATATGAAATGGCATTGCGAAAGTTTCAGATGTTGTTTGGAGATTGTGGCTGGACCTTTCGATTTCATTAAAACTTATGTATGCATTGGCATTGGAAATTCTCGCATGTGATTGGGGGTTGTAAGTGGGTTCGTTCAGTTTCATTTTAACTTATGTATGTTTTGGCATTGCCAAGGTCGCCTGCCTCGGTGGCTCAGTTGGATGCGCCGTCCGACTGGAGACCAGGAGGTCGCGGGTTCAACCCCCGCCGAGGTCGGCAACATTCTTTCGTGGAGATTGATCATGAAATATTTCTACGGTCATTCTCTCCCTTCCGCTGATTCAAGAAGGGCAGTTGTCAGTTTCTGGCGAAAGAATATGCACAATACTGGTTAACCGCTTAGAGAACTAAGCCTGCCCAGTAAACGTGTGGTTAGGTAAACTGACCGCGCTCGACATGACCCCATTGGGTTGACTGTGCCGTAAAACCTCAACACAAACAAAATTGCCAAGGTCTTACATGAGATTGATGGATTGTGACTGGGCTTCTTTCAAATTCATTGAAACTTATGTATGCATTGGCATAGCGAAATTTTCATGTGTGGTTGGGGATTATGAGTGGGCTTCTTTCAATAATTATCAAAAGAAGCCCACTCACAACCCCATAATCACATTTGGTACTTTCGCAATGCCGATGCATGCATATGTTTTAATGAAATCCATTGAATGCAAATGAAGTCATCGCAATGCTTTGAAATGGGGACAGATGTACGTAGATATGTAGAACATGTGGACTGGTGTACGGACATACAGATATCCAGCGTGAAAACGAATATTCACAAACGGTATTTTTCGCAATTAACGTCTTCATTTCAGTAAAACCATTTCCTTTGAAGACGACCAATGTAATACGATAAATCTTATCTTACTATTAGTTAAGCCGGGGGACCCACTTCAATAAAGATCACTGAATATCAAAAAAGTAAGAGAAAAGTCCAGGGAGTGCCACAATCACAAACCGCAGCCCTTCCCAGACCCCAAGAGGAAGAGGAAACCGACAAATCTAAACAAGCACAAACCGAACAAACGTACGAAAAGCACTAAGATTAGCTTTCTCTTCCCCAAGCGAGGTAATCGCAATACTAAAAGGACTGAAAACACAAGAACAAAATGACACACGGAAAGACATACAACAAATCGCCTCGTAGAATAAACCACAAAGCAACAAGGAGTAAGACTAACACCGGGACCACCGCCTTAGAACGGTCGGTAGAGCAAACCACCGTGGGGGGGGGGGGGGGGGTGGGGGGGGGGAGGGGGGTTTAAAGCACTTTTACAGCTAGCTAACTTCACCCTGATCACAGACAGCCTGCTCCTAAGACAATTCCCTTATAATTGAACGATGAATGATTTAGAAACTGCTCCCAGACTTACTTGCGATCCTTAAAATCTTTATATTACATAAACAGGCTTAAGGCTTATTGTATCCTAACACTAACAAATTGCCATATACTACTGGTCTCTGACATACAGATGCCAATAGTGAATATATAGCAAGGGAACATATCTAGCTTTCGCTTCTCTGAAGAATAATCAATGGTTACCTTTTCATGGACAAACCTACCAGAGGGTATTAAATTATATAAAACTCACTGTTACCGTAATTACGCTAAATATTCGGATACCTAAACTCCTTACCATACTTGCTCTTATTTTGAAGCAGTCCAGATGGACCTCGCCAAGCGAAAACGTGTCTTTGAGCAAATCACGAAAGCATATTTATATAATTTTGACCCCCTTAAACCCCACTTTTATAAAATAGTAAAACATTATTTTTTACTCATTTCTGCTCCAAAAACATATGTTTTGGGACTCGTTAGAACCCGCCTCGTCGAGGCGGTTCTAACGAGTATTCACAATCTATGTTTTGAGCAGAAATATGAAAACTAACAGAAATTTTTATCTGAAAATTTTCATTTTTTGGTGGTAAAATTTTAAGTATATTGAATAGGCATGTTTTCGTTATGACATGTGAAAACTGCAAAATATTTCTGGACTTTAAAGCAGATTCTGCCATATTATCGTCTGTTGATACTTTTTACACAGAACAGTGATTCTATAAGCCAATAGAGAAGGCCGTGCATCAGCTTGCACTTTCCGCGTATTCCTCAAAAACGAATTTCTCTTAGTGCGGCTCATCCGAGTACTCGGTGATTAGTATCATTACGAAAACACGCCTATTCAAATATATTGAAAATTTTACAACCCAAAAAGGAAAATTTTCAGATGAAAAATTCTGATATTTTTATCATATTTCTGCTCAAAACATAGATTGTGGGTACTCGTTAGAACCGCCTCATCGAGGCGATTCTAACGAGTACCACAATCTGTGTTTTATTTAGTAGAAATAAGAAAATCCATGTATCCTGTAAACCCCAGTTTTACTGTATAAAAATGGGGTTTAAAGGGGTCAAAACTATATAGGCATGTTTTCGTGATGTGAAATGGGAACATAAAATGAGAACCAGCGTTACCATTACCGAACTATTGTAGGAACAGTTTGATCATGAACTGGACTATTTGCCCACGAATATCCATTTAGTTTAAATGGGGAAGCCGACAAAATTACTTGTCTTCCTGCAGACTCTTCTTTATATCTACTAATAATTTTAGATAAATCAGTCATTATTTTTTCGTCTAGATTTTCTCTCTTTTGAGCGTCTTTACAATTAATATCAAGCTGACAAAATTGCTTTTGCGCATCGAAAGTATTTGCGTTTCTTGTTTTATTACGGAATAAGATCTTTGAGACTTATTTAACTCCAATCTAATGTTATTTCCCTATAATAATGCTCTCTCCTGGGACACAGGAAAGCGTACCGTACTATATTCGAACAATCAGTCGAGATTAAAGTTTCACCAGATTAGACGCCACATAACGCGGCGTCGGATCAGGGTCTACACTGTTTACAAAATTTCGAGCATTTTTATGATATCAAATGAAAGATTAACTGACTTGTTTAAATTAAGGGAAACATAGTATAGAAGACGTCCATGAAGAGCCACTATCACAGATTCTAGTCTACCACTCATCACGAGAACATACCTATATAATTTGACCTCCGTAACCTCAACGTTTACAGTAAAACTGGAGTTTACAGGGATATACATTATTTTTCTTATATCTGCTGAAAAACATAGATTGTGGGTACGGGTTAGAACCGCCTCGCCGAGGCGGTTCTAATGAGTACCCACAATTTATGTTTTGAGAAGAAATATGAAAAATATCAGAGTATTTTAACTGAAAATTTTCAGTTTTTGGAGGTGAAATTTTCTATATATTTGAATAGGCGTGTTTTTGTAACGTACAGATAAAGCAGCCAGTTGAGCTTGGACTTCGCTGTTTCCATATAACACCCTTATTGTCAATCTCAAATACCTTAGAAGAAATGCCGCTATTGAACTTCATATCGAATGTCATGCAAATAGCATGTAGTATCATGTTCAATATAGCATCATCTCACCAAACAGCCCATTACATCAAAGTTAGTATGTTGCTTAAAGCTATATATGACCACACTTTCGGTCCGACCGGATTTCTGTCGGCCGATAACGGTCCGGTATAGATTTACGCAGAATGCTAGTTGGGATATGAACTTACTAGTGCCGGCGTTGTTTATCAGACAATCTATCCGCCCGTATGTTTCAACTGCCGTCTGTATTAGTCGCTGAAAGAGAGAACATTTGTGTCATTTTTTTTACAATTATTACCTATTTATCCTAGGTGTTCGTATACCTTAGTTCCTGGCCATACGTGTCTGTAAGTTTAAATGAAATATTTTTCTACCTATTCTTGTTTCTTAAATTCGCAGAATGAGTAACAACTGTGTAGATCCAGATCAGACGCCATGTTATGCTTTCGACAACGCAAAAGAAAAATAAACATTAACCCTTGAAATACTAATCACAACTGCAATATATTGCCTTTTGATTTTTTTTTACTTTGTTTATTTTCAAAGGAAAAAAGACTTGTCATTTCATGTGAATCGTTTGCCAAGTCTTATTATCTCTGAAAAATAATAAGAAGAAAATTTAGAATGTCATCTGCAACGATTTTGTCTAGCATATTAAGGGTTAACAAGTGTTACGTAAATGAAGGGTTCTTAACTGAAATCTTTACGTATGAAAAGAACATTAAACAATAACTTCAGATCAGGCACCCATCAGGCTGACTTCAGTTTCGTTGTTGTCCCATCACGAAAACATGCCAATATAATTTTGACCCCATTAAACCCCACTTTTATGTAGTAAAACTTGGGTTTACAGGGGTATACATTATTTTTTCTTACGAGGGTCCTGCAAAAAGTTTTGTCACTGGGTTCGGATTACTTCAGTGCTACGTTTTATCAAACATATTTTTATTACAGACCTTCAAAGTATTCCCCCTTTACTGAAGCACATTTTTGTAACCTATTTACCCTGTCGCGAAAAGCAGATAAATAGTTTTCTTTTTGGTATCTGTTGGAGACACTGATAAATAGCGCTGCCAAGAGAACTTCTAGACGTATACTTATTCCCAGAAAGCATTTTCTTAAGCCTTAGAAATAAAAAGAAGTCACAGGGACTCAGCTCAGGTGAATAAGGTGGATTGTTTAAAACTTTCACCTTTTCAGAAGCCAAAAGAGACTTAACAACCTCACACTTATGAGAGGAGTCGTTGTCATGTAAAAGGTTGACTCCTAACCATCCTTTGCTTGGTCCATGTTTCAATGTAACAAGTAAATAGATCAGTGTATATGACTGCATCTATTTCAATTTGAAATAACTCGGTCGATTGGAAAGCAATTTGCACGAAATAAAGGGGTATCATTAGCTATTCAACACACCATTCAAGTGCAGTGAAGCATTTTAAAATATACCTGGGATAAAACCAAGAAAGCCTATTAGTAACAGAACTTTTTGCACGACCCTCGAACATAGATTGTAGATACTCGATAAAACCGCCTCGTCGGTTGTAATGAGTACCCACAAACTACGTTTTGAGCAGAAATATGAAAAATATCATTTTTTTTTTATTAAATTTTCGGGGGTGAAATTTTCTATATATTTGAATAGGCTTGTTTTTGTAATGGCTTACGGAAGCAATGGATTCTCTAGGGTATGTCGACAAATTAACTAATGTTCGGATTATTCAGCATCTGTCCGGCAAAGTCAGGCCAGGCCGGACAAACGCGTTGGATTATCCGGACATTCGTTGTTCGCACAGGGTTTCTTTTGCATGTGTAACGCATCACATTAAAGTGCGACAAACACGTATTGTATACGTGTATAAATGTACTGATACATCTGTACCTTTATGTCCTCCTCTTTGGTGACGTCACATGTCACAAATTTCGCCTCACCCGGAAAGCCGTTTTTGAGCTTTGCTTCAAGTTCCAACCCCATTTCCTCTGCAAGATGTACATACAAAAAATGAAGTTACTCAGGAAACCCGAAATGCACGAAGCATAACCTTTCGTAGGCATCGAAAGAAGTACTAAATAAAAACAATGACCAACAAACACGGCACATTTATAATAACCGACGTATGAAAAAACGAAGACTGCCACAGAGGAACCGCATGGAAACTGTCAGCACAAAACTGATAGGGATGTGATCAGACCAGTTTTACACGCGGAAAACCGTATCCTTAACTTTTGAAGCAGCTCCAGACATCAATAAACGAATACAAACCAAAGTAAAATACAGACAAAAGGAAACAGAAAGTAAATTGGACAGCCATTGAAGAGCTGAACACAGTGCTAACGTGATAACGCAAACACATGACATATTGACACATGAACAGGAAACAAAACGAAAAAATAGACAACAGTGTAGTGGGTAAGCACAATGTTAGAATTCCAGTAAAAAGACTTAAATTATTTCAAAAGCACAAGTATATGTGGTCTGACCGCTTAATGTTCATCTGTGAAATATCAAATTAAAAATTATAATCACAAACACAATCATGATGGCTAAAAAGGGAGGGTCGGTGGCAAATTGCAGGCACAGCAAAAGAAAACCACTTCGGACCATGATGCACAGACCGCGAACATCGCTAGTCAAACTCCCATCTTCTGAAACAGATTGAGGAAGTAGCCGTCATTAATTCTGAGGCCCGACTGACCGCCATGCAATTAATGAGAGAAGCGCAGTTATCAATCATAACTAGGTTAACTTTCATGTTGTAACCTGTATTTGTTTTTTGTTACAAGTGACAATCTGCTTTAATTGTTCTGGAAACAGTCAGCATTACCAATAATCATGTTTATAGATTGTCGCAATATCTGGGTCCGCACGTCCGATAAACATTTGCACGTTGGTGTATTCAAAACACATGTGGAAGATATAGATAGCTAGATAGATAGATAGATAGATAGATTGATAGATAAAGCGTAGAAATACCGGAGCAAGTAGATTATATTGAAAGGAAAAATAACATCACAAGGTATGTCTAAATAATTATAATATTTCCAACAGGTTTCGTTTGCAACTCATCAGGGGACTAAACAATAGCAATATGGCGTTAAAATGGCGACGTTACTTAGTAACAATAAATACGTGTACATAGTACACAACGTTAAAACGTCACGGCGTCCAAACGGCGTCGTTAGACTTTGTTAAGTTTGGGGTTAAGTATTTTTAAGAAAGTATTTTTCTTTAGATAACCTCGCTGAAACAACATTGTTGTGAAATTTGTGAAAAAGGGAAAATGGAAACATTTGGATTTATAAGAGAGCACTGCTCTAAATGAGAACTGAGAGGTAATTGTCTTGTTGATGTGTCCCTGATTTGTTGGTCATGAACTGTCCGTCTGTTTCGAAGTTTGTCTCCCATCTGTCCGATATAATATTCACGACAATCAAAATTTAATAAAATGTCTGCTTCATGGTATGTTATGTTTTCATTTTGGTTGATTAGTTCTTTTAGTTTGACCATGAAGCAGACTTTTTATTAAATTTTGATTGTAAAACAAGCACTTTCTAAGGATTACCAAAAATACATAAAAGCCAACTTATACAGAACGCATGCAAAATAAAACATTCTGAATATATTGAGGTAATAGAGCCAGAAGATTTAGAATTTCGACCACTTGTAGCAGGTCCACTGTGTGAAACCAGCCGCTTAAGCTGTCTTTTAGATATTCTACTAAAACCATTTCTAAAACATGTAAAAAGTTATTTACGGGATGATATAGATTTTCTTAATTTTTTACCTAAGACGGTACCAGAAAACACACTTTTAATTTCTTTTGATATTGTAAGCTTATATTCAATATATACATATATATGCGAGGAACACATGATCGAGGCCTTCGCTGTTCGGATATGTCCCGAACATACCTCTACCTTTCATTTCGTTAACAAGTTATTTTTAATGTATATTCTCCACCATCCCCGTTCCCCCATTATACACGTGGGCAGTAAAACCTCAATGGCTCGCACATCTTTGGGGCGATAGAAATTTATTCGCGACATTGGTAGTTTGAGCCCTTGTGGGTTAATCATGGCGCCAGCTCAGGAAATAAATGGTGATAATATAGGGAAGGTTTTTTGATCTTCCATACAATAATGGTATGTTTAGTTTTACTGTAGCTATTATTTGGTGAAATGTCAGAATTTTGCAGGTTTTAGATACGTTATTTTGTTCATTTCTGTTAGTGTTATTGTTATATCAATGGGTCTTAATGTGATTTACCACATTATCTTCCTTTTCCTCCATATGAAAAGTAATGTAACACGGCCCGGGCAAAGCCACAAATTTTCCCAATTGCCCTAGACGTATAATACGCAGTTCATGCCGTTATGATAGAAACGTACGTACCTCGTAAATCACAAAATACTACTTTGGATCCATATTTAACTGAAACAAAAAGAAAAACGATGATTAGAAACATTTCAGGTTATTCCCCTGTGCCACATTTAAGTGAGGCTAGATACACTTAGTATATTTTCCACCGTGTATTACAAGGAGACAACCTTTTTTACCATTACGAAAACATGCCTGTTCATAAAGAATTCTGATATTCTTCTTATTTCTGCACAAAATAGATTGTGGTTACACGTTAGAACCGCCTCGGCGAGGCGGTTCTAACGCGTACCCACAATCTATGTTTTAGAGCAGAAATAAGAAAAATAATGTATACCGCTGTAAACCCCAGTTTTACTATATAAAATGGAGTTTAAGGGGGGTCAAAATTATACAGGCATTTTTGGAGAAAAACGTAGGGAAAACAATTACGATTTTGAGAGAATTGCTTCCTATGGAAGTGTATCGTTCCTTCTGAAGCAGTTACCACAATGTGTTTATAAGTAGTCATCGTGATTTTGCAGAGGCATTCTGCTATGTAAACGATTTAAGCTCACTGTATCCTGTGTCCATTAAGTTTTATTTGCTTTGAAATTAAAAGACTCAAACACTAGGTCATGGCGTTGTTTTCTTTTATAATTTCATCGAGTATCATATGCTGATATATATAGTCATGTAATATACTATTCAGTGATGTGCATTTTACTCCCTGGAAGCAAAAACATTGATTAAATGATTTTGGAAAAGTGTAATTTCCTCCACAAAATGTCTATAAAACATAATAGGTACAACTATAATAAAGTAATAAGGACCTTTGTTAGAGAGCCAAGCTAAATCAATTTATATCACAGCATTGTTAAAGACAATAACAAAATAAAACAAAAACAAGAGCATCCGTAAAATTATGGAAACCAAATGAAAAGAAAAGATACAATTAGTGCGCCTATGTTTTCTGAAGTGATCTGTTACTAAGCATTCCCTTTCACTTGACATTCAATCTGCCGCAAATTGTTAGGGTGTACTCCACAGTTTTGACTTCCATTTCTACTTTTTCACAGCCGTCACACAAATAACATGCAATCACAGAAAATATAACAGTACATCAGGTACTGTATCAATTAATTGCAAACATACCAAATAATAATTTAATCATCATAAAAATAACTGAAATGTACCAAAACCTGCTGTTGCACTAATGTAAACAAGACCCCATCCACCTCCGACTTCGGTCAATTTTATGCAAAAAGTGTAGTTTTCGAATGATTATCCTCAACTACAGGACCATGCACTGTCCTGGAACCTACAGAATATTACTTTTATTCAGAAATAAATACCTGTAAGCCACGTCATTTTTAAAATAAAATCAACAGAAAACCATGCTACAATTTGTGACAAGTTAAAACCCGGTACCAGACAGAATTCAACAGTTTCGTATTTTACATACAGTGTTTTATAATAAGGTTATATGACCTCAAGAAAAGCCTTTTCCTTCAATGTTAACAATAACTGACACGCATAAAATTTCAGGTTTGGTCAAAATGTGCAGCAAAAAGTATTTTCAGACTGGCTTCTAGCCCTACCCCTAATTATTGACCTTTTTCCCCAGGTTCACATGTGCGAAACTGTGGAATGCATCCTACCAAATACTTCCACACAAGCTCGTCCAATGCCTCTACTTCCTCCGGTTACTATAGTAACCTTGTCTTTATAACGGGCACCAGTAGCATCGGTTGACATTTTAGCAGCTGTAGAAATTTGGGTACAAGTATCTGAAAATGAAATGAGTAAATAAAGACAAGAACAAATGCCAAATCGAAACATTTAAAATTACAGATCAGGCGGGCCCATCCAAGAACCTTGTTCTAAAGTGGACAGGATACATCTGATATATGTTTCAAGAGACAACTTTAGTGAGTTCATATTTGCTTTCCTGCGCACCTGCCTACCTGCGCACCGAGTACCTTTCTGAATATCGCTTTATCATTATTTCTGTCTGACGTATTAAGATGAAGATCGCCAGGGCAAAATGGTACATAGTGTGCGTATGGTGAAAGACAAATCTTTTATTATTTAGATTTTAAGAGTAATGAGAGATGCTGTGTTTGCAAACAATAGTGATCAAAAGCAGCAAACAAACAAATCGGATAAACATTTTTGTCATATGTGACATATCTTACACTAAACATGCCATCACGAAAATACGCCTAATATAGTTTTGCCCCCCTTAAACCAAACTTTTATACTGTAAAACTGGGGTTTACAGGGTATACACTAATTTTCTTATTTCTGTAAAAATACATAGATTGTGGTACTCATTAGAACCGAGGCGGCTCTAACGAGTACCCACAATCTATGTTTTGAGCAGAAATATGAAAAATATCAGAACTTTTATCTGAAAATTTACATTTTGGTGGTAAAATTTTCAGTGTATTTGAATAGGCGTGTTTTCGTAAGGCAATGATTCTGTAAGCGGACAATGAAGGCCCGATGGATCATTTTCAAATGGAGAGGAAATCTCGGTAGAAGCGTATGTCCGGGATTTTGGAAGTCTACTTATGGCGCGTCAGTGGCAAAAACATCTGAAATAATTCTGGAAACTCCAACGCTCCATGATGTCCTGATAATTTGAACAGGCTCTGGCATAACGGATTAACTGTGAAACGTAAATGCCGTATGCTGGTGCAGAAGGGATATTACTGCTAAATGACTATATGACTATAAAGATCATTTACAACATTTTGTTATATAAAGAATATTTGTCTATGGTGTCAGAAATCTTTGCGGTTGAACAGATTTTGTTTTAAAATAACAGTGTTTTGTCGAACACTTACGATATATTTATACACTATACACTTTTTTTTTTCTGAAAAACTTGCATCGTAATGATCCTGGGCAGGAATTCAGACAGCGAAGACTGATCAGACTGTTCGGTCTGATCGGGGCCTGCGATGTCATCATATGCTTTGAAGACACATTTACCCTGCCAATTACCGAATTGTGATTAATGTCAAAGCGCAAAGATTAGTCTAATGCTTGATAGCATGAAAACGATATGACATACTGGAAACTCACGTTGTTTGTGTATCTATCCTCTGCGACAGTTTTCGTTCTATAAACTACGGACGTCCACTATGAAACCTTCATATTAAACATTCCTACTGCAAGGATGTATTTCTTCTACGCCTTGAGATTCAGTTTACTCAAGATTATTCGTCGCAATAAAATAACCCTGTCTTACTGAATGAATTTTATGATACAACCATTGTCTTACGGATTTGATACTACATTTCAGCTGTTTTGCCCCTGCACTAGTATCGGGATTATTCGCCGTACCGACCATTTAAATATCGGCATTCATTTCTGAAAATGCATTAATACATTGCAGCCTTTCACAGGGAGTATTGGAAAAATGTACTTTTCTCTTGTCTACTACAGCTGATAAAGTTGCACATACCGGTGTACAAACTTTTATCTCTACCGCTTATCTTAATAAGTTTATTCAGTTTCATCATATATGAGTTATCTATGTTCATGTCTCTGCATTTTAAAAACATTAATTAAGGGTCACACGAACCTTCTTTAAACTACAATCATAAAGTTTATGCTTTTGTTTAAAGTTTAAGCTTTTGTTACACAATTACTTTATTGGGAGAAGTTCTAAATTGAGACAAATACCACAAAAAGAAAAGCAACCTACCACAGCCGCCTTTCAAATCTAAGACAGTTAGTCCCCCTTATCCCTTCCCACCCCCATATCACTTTCGCCCATGATATAGTTTTGTTCAATTTATTTAAATATGTGAAACAGTTCAGGAATTACAATATAGATAATTCAACAAATTAACGAGAACGAGAACGAACTCAGATGTATATGATCTAATAGAAGTAGCAGAAATAAAGCAATGTCCTTTGCATTAATACAGAATAGATTTGTAAGTGTTTCAGAATTGTGGCGAATCAAGCAGGCATGAAGGAACTGTCAATTTGCTATATGCGTGATAAAAATGCTCAAACAAGAACGCAGTAAGGAGTTAATGAAGTGAAAACATCGAACTATTATTACTATGTGCAAGTAAAGTGGTTAGGGGCATGAATAGTTTTACAAACAAATGCATAACACGAAAAAAATGTCATTATTCTTGTCCATTAAATCTTGCCTTAACTTAATAAACCTTGCGACGGAATTGAGTTGATATGATATCTCTTCCACCCTTTTACCCTACGAAACATGCTAGTGCATTGGCATCATCGTTGACGCGATCTTCACCTTCCGTGTTTAAGTCATTCATTAATCACCATATGTTCTTTATACTTGGGCCACAGTTGCAGCTGGAAGAGAGTAGCTGAACCAGACTATCAAAGTATGATCATGATCAGCCTGTCGAGCTTTACTGACCTTGTAATTCAGAATGTAATTGTAAGGAATACTAACTCATCATTAGATATAGAAACTACTTGACTCCCGATGTATTTTATTCTCCACTCTGTAGTGAGAGATAACTACCATTGAGAAGGATTTTGTTCATTGATCTGTTTTCCTCCCTTTAAATGCTTCGACAATACTACTTTTTTATTCGGACAGTCAAGCGTACGAAAAGCTTATAGACCCAAATCATCCACGAGGTTAGACGCTTTTAGGTGTTCGAATATTTAGTGTATATGCGATTAACTGTTGCTATTATGCATCAATACAAAATACAAACATATGCATAGCGAGCATTAGTTAATGACCATAAACCATTTGTGGTTAAAACTGAGGTTCGGTACTAAAGGTGAATACTTGCCCTTTGCGTTGGTTAATATATACATGATGAAAGGAGTAGACAAAACATATACCTACCACTTATGTGTGTTAGATGTCTTTATTATTAACATTATAAAACTAAATACATTTCGCTCACCAGCTCTTCAGTAGTTAACGTTAATAACGCCAGGTAACTAAAGATATGATGAGTTACATACAGTGACGTATTTAGGACATGGTAAAAATTAATTGCAGACCATGATTTGGTGCAATTGTTTTAAGGCGGAGTTGGCAACACAGCGCATTAAAAAACATGCTGGCATTTCCCTGACGCTTTGGTCACCCAGTTTAGATATTTTGTCATAAAATAAAGTCCAAAAGTTACCTTTGGAAACAAAGAACTCATTACAGATAGAAAACTGGAGCCTCAGTTCTATTGGGACTCTTCATAAGCAGTAATGAATGCTGCAACACTGCTTATGCCCTCTATCAATTTTACAGTTATACAATTGGATTAGTTATAGTAGGTCTTCTATGAGAGCAATTCATTAAACAGCCAGCCTTCCAAGTATCATCATCCCCGAAAAAAAATAATAATAATAATAATAATAATAATAATAATAATAATAAAACTCGCAGCTTTATCCAACCTCTCAAACGCTGACTTGACCCAATGTCTGCGGTCTGTTTTTTTTTTTTTTTTTTTGCTGCGGATCGGGAAAGAGCCTTTATTTTCTTTGTTTCTTCATAGTGTGATGATATGTGATTCACTGTTAAGTTTCGCTGATGCGGTTGAGGAACCCTCTGTTTGTAATTTGGAGCTGCATCAGAATATAGGGAGAGGTGTAGCGCAGGTAAAACTGTTTTACACCTGCTCCACCACTCGGTAGTGTTTCTTCTCTCAGTTCCAAGGCGGTTCTTCTGTTGCAGTTCGTCTTTGTTCATGAGTCTCTGGTTTCATATAATGTTAGTATTATCATTGTTTGTTCTCCATCCTTTGGCGCCTCGGATGGGCTGTGCTTCGAGATTATTACATTTCCTTGGTATCGTCATCAGTATTTTGTCAAGCAAAATAACACAGTGCTCACTGGTTTTTATTTTACTCCCTTTTGGTAACAGTTCATCAAAAGTACTTTTCTGGCGCCCCAAAATGCAGTGGTGATCACCTTGCAAGTTGAGTCTTTCGTCAAATTTCTTAGCCCCAGGGCATAGTTATTGACTAATTTGAGAATTGACTAATTTGTGTTCTTGTTCATTGTAACAGACCTAGATCTCCTCTACAGTAACAAAATATGTCAAGATACCAAGGAAAATACCATAACCTTGCAGTACAGTCCTCCCGAGATACTAAAAGAAGGAGAGGTGATGAATAAAGATAAACAAGACAAACGCCACAAATGAAACCACAGACACATAAAAAAAAGAAGAACTGCAACAGAGATACCGCCTTGGAACGGCCAGTTGGGAACCTACTAGCGGTTTATATAAGACACAAAAAAATGATTTCCTTTCGACTTCAACAGCTTCAAAAAAGGTAAGAGAAAAGTCCAGGGATTGCCACAATCACAAACCGCAGCCCTTCTCAGACCCCAAGAGGAAGAGGAAACCGACAAATCCAAACAAGCACAAATCGAACAAACTTACGAAAAACACTAGGATTAGCTCTCTCTTCCCCAAGCGAGGTAATCGCAATATTAAAAGGACTGAAAAACACAAGAACTAATGACACACGGAAAGACATGCAACAAATCACCTCGTAGAATACACCACAAAGCAACAAAGAGTAAGACTAACACCGGGACCACCGCCTTAGAACGGTCAAGACTGAAAATGAAATGTTACATGAATATTCATTGATCTTTGCTGTGTACTGATTAGATGAAGATGACACTATTTATGACAAACTCTCAAAGATAGGCCCGTACTCCTATAGCCTATATACGCTGTGGATTTCTGCACTGGTAATGCGTATGTACAATTATCGACTCCATTAAAGTAGCCTCGGACCAAAGTTACCTAGCAAAACTATAGTCCTTGACAGATTTTCATGGTCTCTATAACTGCACATGCGGCTTACCTGTGTAGAAGTCAACGCCAGATACTGTGTGTAGAAACTTTCGACTATCATGTGAACTGGCACATTACATTAGCCAAGCTGAAGTAATGTGTCTTTTTTAAATTCAATAGCTAATTTAGCGTACTAGTAGACCCCATAATAATAATAATAGTAATTAGATGTAATTTTACCAGAAAACAGGACCTAACGTTTCATTCTCGAAAGTCGCCTTGTTGGGGAAGAGGGGCCGGTTGCTTTGCTTTTTTTTTTTATACACGTGCCATAATATAGCCGATCTTGTAATGAACGTCCTTGTGTTAGAATGACCCAGGGTGAAGTTGGCTTGTAAAAGTGTTTTGACACCACCATCCCCCCCTCCCCCCAACACCCCCCACTCCCCCACCCCCCCCCCCCCCCGAGGTAGTTTATTCTACTGACCGTTCTAAGGCGGTGGTCCCGGTGTTAGTTCTACTCTTTGTTGCTTTGTAGTTTATTCTACGAGGCGATTTGTTTTATGTCTTACCTTGTGTTATTTGTTCTTATGTTTTTCAGTCCTTTTAGCATTGCGATTACCTCGCTTGGGGAAGAGAGAGCTAATCTTAGCGCTTTCCGGAAGTTTGTTCGACTTGCGCTTGTTTGGTTTTGTCTGTTTCCTCTTGCTCTTGGTGTCTGGGAAGGGCTGCGGTTTGCGATTGTGGCACTCCCTGGACTTTCCTCCTTTACCGTTTTCTGCACTGTATCATATTAAATGAATTCTAAACGAAATGACCCTTGAGAGCAATAAACACACTCACAAAGTAAAACTATTGAAGTGTCGTTTTTTTGAGGCCCGACTTTTTCCCATGGATGTATTTATCAAATTCCTTGTGCTTTATGTGAGGAGTAGACGTTTCCTAATGAAAACTAAACATAGTATTTCAACATTCCTAACCGGCATGAAAACTTATCCGAACTAATCCGAAATAACGTCTTGAAAATGTGAATAAAGAGCATTTTGCCAATTGATAACTAGCATGTGATAACAGTTCGACAAAATTCTTGTAATTCAATCAAAGAAAAGCTATTATTGAACATAATTAAGAACAGTCTTGTTTTATATGATAGCTATTTTCCCAATCTGTGCCAGAAGGTTGGAGCTTCGAAATCTGGGGTTTAGTCAGTCTTGGGCCTACTTTTTTGTTTTCATATACGGATTATTAAGGCTTCAATATTGTTTCATCGTAGAGTTTGTGGCATATCCTGGGTATCTCCACTTTATGTCTAGGTGTTTTAACAATGATGGGGTAGAGGGCTACTACATGGACCTGAAACCTATTTGTAATATTGGGTTGAGTAAGGATTAAGAGCCAGGTTTCGCGTATTTAAAGCCATTTTAAACCAACCCTAGTATTTCCGCTTACCGTATAGAGGCGGGCCTTCTTTAGTTTTTTCTCTTTTTTTTTATCTTTTTTTTTTTTTTTTTTTTTTTTTTTTTTTTTTTTTGTTATTGCTTGCTCCTCATATGTTCGTCTTACGATGTTTCGATAAGGTTATGCTTTAGGACTGTAACTTTTTATGTACTTTTATACATAACAGTGCATTTATTCAACATGTGTTTTGCTTTGGCGTTATTTGGTCTCCTGCTGATTATGTCTCAGGAAGGCTGTGCTTCGTGGCTGTGGCCTTTCCTTGGTGACTTCTTTGTACTTTTGTGCTTTCTGTATCTGATCAATAGTGCATTCGATTAACTTGTGCTATGTTTTTTGTCGGTTTTGATGCCCACGAATTATGTTATCAGCAGACTCAAGATAGTTAGTTTTCCCTGTTTTCCTTACACTGTTTGAGAATGATACTGAAATAGCAATAACAAATGTATTATATCATAGGGTCAGAGGCCGTTTGCGAATATTGACAAAACAGTACTTACAAACTAAGTTGCACAAGCATATAGCTTAGAAATGGTTGTTTGTAGACGTAAACCCGACACTACATTACAGCAGTTAGACTGGATAATATCTAACTCATATGAGCCGAGGAACAGCATTTCCTAAAATAGCATGCGCGCCCAGCGAAGACTGATCAGCCGGGGCATCCTCGCAGTCTGATTAGTGTCTTTGCAGCAAAGAGCACTCTGTGAGTAGCCAAGGATTTACGTCTTCTTCAGATGTACAGCGAAGATTCTTATCGGCCTGCGCGAATGAGCACATGCTAGTTTGTAAGCACAACTCTGCCCCGGTTTAATTACTACGAATCAGTCCATTTATGCACAGCGAATTTTCTCTGACATCCAGGCATTGACTTTGACTAACTGTGAGTTTTGTCCTCTCGTGAAAACATTTCATCAGACTGTAACCTTGATCTTAGTGACGCCATCGTCTTTGTCCACTGCTGGACTGGTTTCTAGCAGCAATCAATGGCCTGTAGAAGGGGCTGAGCTAATAGGCCTACAGGTCCCTGTTCATCACCGGGGTGGGTGTTCCCTCTTTTCTGGAGAGCCTCTTTGATTTGTCTCAGATTTTATTATGCTCTCAGCCAATCAGTTTTACCCTTCCTAGTCTATTACATGGTTCGAACGGTCTATGTGGCCAACTACTGGAAACCAGTCCAGCAGTTTGTGTCACAAAATGGCTAAACATTCTGGATATAAGTCAGAGAAAAGTCGCTGTGAATTTGGATTATACTATCCTGATGATTTCTTTCATGTCATTCCAATAATGTTCTTTAATTACGTAGTGAATGCACGCCTATCCAATAGTAAAGTAAAGTATCTCATGCTATTGACGTTTCAAAGGCAGAAACTTTTGACGCAGCTGCCATTTTATAGATATTAATTAACAATTGTCCGCTTTGGCATTTCTTTTTGTGTCGTTTCATATGCTGTTTTGTGAAAGCATCGTGATCACGTTGCTTTCAGAGTTTAACCCACGTGAGCTTTCGGTGACCTATGGCGATCGCTTTCCGTCCGTCGCTTGCCAAACTCACGTCCACATTTTCAAACAACTTCTCCTTTAAAGCTATTGCTCCATTTTTATCAATATTGAGGATGCTAGTTTATCGAAATCGCTTAAACCGTGGTCCCAGATTTATCTCTTGACAAGTTTGCTTCCCTATATATTTCAATAGGAAAAATGGTGGAAGGTCCTTTCCTAAACTATAACTAGTCCAACGGTTGACACTTACTGCATTTGATCGATGATTGTGTCTGATGGAAGTATCTGCTCCTACAACAGGGCTTTATACGTGTATAAAAGAATAAAATACCTACACATGTAGTATGTAAATTGTGTTTTAGTAGTTCGAGAATTTGTACCCAGTTAACACACAATGTCGTAACAAGATCACTCTGGCGACGTTATTACGACGTTGTGTGTTAGCTTGGTAGTAATTTATAATTTGCCATAGATTACAAGTCCAACAAAACATCGCAAGACAGAAGAGTTCGTATTAACTCGCGCTTATCTATCATAAAAACGCGTTTGTTCGTACCTTACTTTGACTCCAGTCAGGCTTGCCCTGAACACAACTACTGCTACAGTACATAACTTCAGTTCTGGTATAAACTGAATCAATCCGGGCATTCAGAAGACGCAGATGCTCCAAATCCAATGTAAATCATTAACATTATCCTTTTGATAGTTCATTTGAAGTCTGTGATCTTGAGTTCAAAGTTGCTGAGACGGACTGGCTTGCACTGAAGACAAACTTTAGACCAGTGTCTAAAATCAGTTCAAACAGCAAATAA
This sequence comes from Anodontia alba, assembly GCA_964016985.1. NCBI lineage: Eukaryota > Metazoa > Mollusca > Bivalvia > Lucinida > Lucinidae > Anodontia > Anodontia alba. The sequence continues at coordinate 39,682,126 of OZ024830.1, read as the reverse complement.
ATCCAATTAAAATTGTAGTGTAACACACCATTTACAGTACGAATAATTTCTACGTTCATGACCTTAACTTCAATGTTACTGGGTTATGCGGTAAAGTGTATGCATGGTTGGTAACCCAGTTATGGTTGATAACCACTTCCTTCTTTATTAACACAGCAATGAGTTGGGCCTCAGAGTGAATGGCGGCCGTTTCCTAAATCTATTTCTTAATGTTGGCACCTGATCATTGCTTCTGTGGTCGGGCCTATCTTGGTCGAACATGTGGTTTTCTTGGGCTCTGGAGTCAGATTAACATTGAGGCTTCTACTTTGTTTCCAGGCAGTTTTGTAAAATATTTGCCTTTTGACTTTTTATTTTACTGTGATGTTTTACTGAAGAGGTGGCGTACCTAAGACGAAGCATACACTAATGTCTTATTTTGAGTTGCATCAGAATTAAGGCCAATACTTCGATGAGTAAAACTAGTTTAGCCCTAGTAGTTGTATCTGCTGACTGTTTCGAGGTGGTCCCTCTGTTGTCGTTTGTTTATTTTTTATGTCAAATATTGCAACTTGTGTCGTGGTATCATGTCGTTGTTTGTTCATGCTCATTATTTCTTTCGCTACCTTGGGAAGAATGTGTTTCTTGACTGGTCTTTCCTGAGTTACTACATTTATATTTAAAAAAAAAAAGTGTAAGAGAAAAGTCCAGGGAGTGCCACAATCACAAACTGTAGCCCTTCCCAGACAAAAAGACGAAGAGGAAACGGACAAAACCAAACAAGGCGTAAACCGAACAAAGGCACGAAAAGCACCAAGACCAGCTCTCTCCTCCCCAAGCGAGGCAATCGCAATGCTAAAGGGCCAAAAAACACAAGAACAAAATAACACAAGGCAAGACATAAAACAAAAAAAAAAAATCGCCTCGCAGAATAAACCACAAAGCACTAAAGAGCAAGACCAACACCGGGACCACCGCCTTAGAACGGTCAGCTGAATAAACCACCGGGGGTTTAAAGCACTTTGCCAGCCAACTTCACCCTGTGTCCCGATGGAACTCTTAATACAGAAAAACATAAAAAAAATCGGTTCGCATAAAGGCTCCTAACTCAGTCAATGCATCAAAGCGAAAACATAAAAATCAAATTCATCACTATGATAAACAAAGACGAGTACTCATGGCTAATTTTACTGTGTGACAGGGTAATGAAAACCAGTAGCTGAACCACGGCGGGCCAAGCCGGACAGGCTTGAGAGGCATCACGAAAACACGCCTATATAATTTTGACCCCCTTAAAACCCACTTTTATATAGTTAAACTGGAATTTACAGGGGTATATATTATTTTTCTACGTTTTGAGCAGAAATATGAAAAATACCAGAATGTTTTGTCTGAAAATTTGTCATTTTTTGGTGGTAAAATTTTCAGTGTATTTGAATAGGCGTGTTTTTGTAATGATTGCTATGCGGATCGAACACATATTTGAGCTTTGTAGCTGTATCAAGGGGTGAGGTGTCCCGCGAGTAAAATTGATTAAGCCCTTAAGTACTTCCCCTACTGGCCGTTCCAAGGCGATTTCTCTTTTTTTTTCCGTATGTTCATTATTTGTGCCTCTATCATCTTCTTGTGCCTGAGGAAGGCTGTGCATCTTCTTGTGCCTCAGGAAGGGTGTGCTTCGTGCTTGTGGCATGTCCTGGGAATCCACATATTTTAGCCCGTTTCGGGATTTTTTAACATTTATATGAGGGTTAGTGATGAGGCCTAATTGGCCGCAATTAACTAGTATATCCCAATTAAATCTAGGTTCACTTTAGCTCGTGTTAGTGCCGTCTGGAGATCTTTTTTTTCTTTCTTTTTTTTTTTTTTTTTTTTTTTTTTTAGGTACGAATGATGCCGGCTTTCCAAAATAAAACTTTTACCAGGACATACATGCAAAGACATACAATGACAGAAATAGTAAACAACAGCAGGAGCACCGCCTTGGAACGGTCTGTAAAACTTTTATTAGGGGGGGGGGGGGTGGGGGGGAGGGCTTAAAGCCATTTTACGTGGCCAAACCCTTGCCAGTTCTGTCGTGGTATACACAAGATATTCAGTCTGCGCGAAGGGTTTCTAACTTATCAGTGCAATATCTCCGAGAACATAAAAGTCAAACAAATATCGAGATGAAACAACGATGAGGACTCGACAGCATGAAATAACTGAAATGCTGTAGCAAAAGAAAATCAACAGTTGGACTCCGGTGGGCCCGACGAGAGCCAGGGCATCAGGCACCAACCGACTTACTTAAAATTCTTTAGAGACTTATGTAGTAAACCCTTTCAATTACACTTAAACTTTTATCACCTGAGGTTATCTGCCCTTGGCCCTGGGCTATATTTATGTATAAAATCTCATAATCTTTAAACGTCTTCTTCTCTTAAAAGCAGCTTCCGCCAGATTTCAGATGGGGCCTTCTGTCGAAAGGGTATTATCAATTTGTTAAAACGATTCTGCATCATTAACCAAGATGTCCGCCATGCCCATATGTGGTAAAACATACTTAAATATCTTTCTTCTCCTGATTGACATTTGACCTTTTTACGGCAAGGTCAAATTTGCATCCCTGAGCATTTGTTTGGGGAAAGTATTGATAATTCATTTTCTACAAAAGTATTAAAGGCTAATGTAGCAAACGCTTTTAGTTACAATCAAAATCCGGTCACCTGGGGTTATCTGTCCCATCATGCAAACATACCTATATAAGTTTGACACGCACATTTATATAATAAAACTTGGGTTTACAGGGGTATACATTATTTTACAGAATTTTTATCTGAAAACTTTCTTTTTTTTTTTTTTTTTTTTTTTTTTTTGGTGGTAAAACTTTCAATATACTTGAATAGGCGTGTTTTCGTAATGTTGCCTCTGGGCTATATGCATATAAACAATCTTGTAATCTTTAAACATCTTCTTCTCTGAACAGCTATTTTCACCAGATTTCAGATTGGGCCTTCTGCCGAAAGGGTACTATCACGGTTTTTTTTTTTTTTTTTTTTTACAAATGGTTCTGCATCATTAAAGATGGCCGCCATGCCCAAATATGGTAAAAATACTAAAAAATCATCTTCTCCAGAACCAAAAAAGAGCTTCAATGCTTGGTGCATAGCACTGGGGCTTCAAGGTCTATCAACTTTGTCCAAATGATGATCCTAGGGTGACCTGTGCTCTTTTTATCTCTGTATTCTTGTATGGGGTACATTTTGAAAAAAAAATCATTTTCTGAAAACGTACTTAAATCTAATGGCTTAAATTTGCAATTAATTAAAGTAGTAAAACTTTTCAGTTGTAATCAAAATTCTGCCCCCTGGGAATTATACGCCTTTGCCCCTTGGTTATGTACATTTTCAAAATCATGTAATATTTAAACGTCTTTTTCTCTGAAACTGCTTGCCAATTTTCACCGGATTTCACTCGGAGCCTTCTGTCGAAAGGATACTGACAATTTGTTGAAATGGTTCCGCACTTAAAAAGTCTTCTTCTCTAAACCAAAACAACTTTGAGACTGAATCTTGGTATATAGCATTAGTGACTCAAGGTCTACCAAGTTTGTTCGGATTATGATCCTAGGATGACCTTTGATTTTTTTATGGCATGGTCGTATTAGTATCCCCATACAAAATGTTGAAAAAATATTCTCTAAAATGTATTAAAGACAAATGGCTGAAATTTACAATTTATGATTAAAGTAGTAGAACTTGTTAGTCACAATCAAAATTATATCCCCGGGGGTATCTGCGCTTTCTCCAGGGCTTTGTGCATATATAAAACCGTGTGAGTCTTTAAATGTTTTCCCTCTGAAACCGCTTGCGACGTTTCACCAGACTTCACACGTGGCCTTCTGTTGAAATGGTACTAACATTTTTTTTTCCAAATGGTTTCGTTGTATCAAACAAAATGGCTGACATGCCCGTATATTATAAAAAAAACACTTAAATGCCTTCTTCTCCAGAACCAAGTAAGCTTTGAGGCTGAATCTTGGTATATAGTATCGGGGATGCAAGGTCTACCGACTTTGTTCAAATGCAGTTCCCAAGATTACCTTTGACCTTTTTAGGACACTGTCAAATTTCTGTTCTAGTTGCTGTGGCAATACTGGAAGAAGGTTGCATCGCGTCTGCAGATATGCAATGGCTGTTTTACTCAGGTGAGTGAATCGTGGTCATTGGGCCTCTTGTCTACTATATTGATTTTAATGTTATCAATGGCAGATGGGAGGAAGGTAAAGTGACTACATTGCTTCGAATACAAGCTTCATTTCAGTTAGTATATCATAAGTATTATTTTCCTTATAAGTACTAATTTTGAGGGAATAAAAGCTACAAAATAAATGAAGGTACCCAGGAAATGCAACGGTTACGAAGCACAACCTTCATAAAGCACCGAAAGAAGAAGACATGGTGCACAAACAACGACAAGACACAACGACACAGTTGCAGTATCCGACATACAGTCGAACTGCAATAGCTCGAACACCGATGGCTCGTTTATCATGGCTAATTCGAACTAGCTTTTAAGTCCTACGAAATTCTTTCGATAGCATAACCGTTCCATGATTGAAAACATGAGAATAAGGCTGCTGATTAATCATGCTGATGGCAATGTAGAAGGGAGGAGTCATTACCCAGCTAGCATTCTATGTAAATCTACATCGGGCCGTCATCGGCCCGTCAGCTACCCTGACGGGCCGATGACGGCCCGATACAGATTTACGGAGAATGCTGACTGGGTACGTACTGTTGAATAATACGACGTAGAGTGTAGTCCTTTATCAGACATTGTCTCATTACATGCTGGTCTGGATCTTACTGTTAACATATACCGCCAAGGCACTTTTTCTCATGGCGGGGCTGAAATAATACAAAAGAAGGCCGCTTTATTTTATTTGTATAAACTGGAAAACATGTACAGAGATTGAAACCTGGAAAATAAGACAAGAATATGCAAAAGGGACTCAGAAGGAAGTCTAATGACTATTGAAGATCTCTATCCCGTATTTCAATAAGAATGATGATTTCAATAATGTGATTTGTTAGGCCAGTCTTAAAAATAATGCATTTCAGTGAAAGTAAAGACGTCAGAAAAAAAATGTAAAGCTATCACAAAGAAGCATTAAAATTTACAAAGAACTATGATGAAAATATTCAAAGCCAGGTGGCCATTTCGACTTCCCAAAGATGTTACCATTAAAATAAATCTGCTGTCGTAAAGACTCCTTAATGAGCAGAATTGTATGTAAGAAAGGCTTAGTTTCAGCCCTATTACCTCATATAACGGGTGTTTAGGATATTTGTTAGAATTGCCTCAAAGCCTAACAAATATCCAACGTATGTTTCTTGAAATATTTAATAGAATGTTCTTGCATAATTTCTGATTAACTGTAACCTTTTGAGATGTTTCGTGCGAGTGAAATTATCATTATAAGGAATTTGGTCGCTATATTGAGTGCCGGTATAAAGAAGATTGACAGTATATGGGAAACCTTCATTGAAACACCGATTCCTGAAAGTCAAAATCAAAACAACAACAAAAGAAACTGTCTGACCGGAATTTGAACTGTTGATACAATATGGTACATTTGAACGACGGCAAGAGTTAAATGTCTTCTAAACACATTGTGATCAGTAAAGATTCACATAAGCTGGAGACATCATAATGACTTATCAGAGCATTGTTTATACGCCAATATATATTATAACAATGCTGTAAGCGACCATCAAAGGCCCTGATCTCTACAAATATGAAGGCTCGGCCTTAGCTCTCTGCATATATCCCGAAGATACCTTTCCTCTTGGCACCATTCATATATTTATTGTCGCAATTAACGTTCTGCATGTTGGGTAAAACCGACGACATTGTGATTTATATTCGTTTTTTACCAGAAATAGGTTTTAACGTGCCATGCTAATTGTCTCTCTAGAAGATAATATGCATGACACGCTAATCCTATTTTAAACAAAAATTGGAAAATTAATGTCATGTTGTCATCTGCTGAATTGGCATAAAGAGAGGGATAAATGTTAGGCAGTAATATCTTCTCTGTAATCCTTGAACTTTAGTAAAAGGACAATTCTGTACTTTGTTTTCGTCAGGAATCAATGTGTTTTTCCATGGCGACCAAAGCTGATTAATGGTTATTAAGAATAATTGATAATGTTGTTATCACTGGTAATATTGTGCGAATCAACAAAATAACTTTGAATTTACGGTTAAACAAAACATTCCAGTTTTCAGATGAACCTAAACGCAACCCGTTTATTTGTATGTAAAAGCTTGATTCTTAAACTCCTCGCCCATATAGTCATTGATAAGAAAACGTATTGTGCATCAGTTCACTGGGAGAAGGAGCTTGTCTCAAAGAACCGCCTTTTTATGACCTCTATAATGTTTCCTGACGTCATCTGTTGTATCCTTGACGTAAGATAGTATGACGTTGTTTCGCGCATAATATGTGTTGTAAAAACAAGCAACAACAGGCAAAAGAGTTTGCAGGAATCTTTTAAACAATGGCGAATACTGGGGAGTATCTATCCTTTAAAATGAGTTTTCTTCGATCTTTAGTGTGTTAGAGTCGAATTCGATCAGCTACTTGGACGTCAGTCGCGCTCGTGTTTTTATCTATTTTACAACTCACCTGCAGACAGTGAATTATTACTCAACAAGCCACTGCTACAGTTGATCTATTTCTTAAACATCGATCAATTATAACTTTTCGATTTGGCTTATTACAATAGTATAAAACTCATTTCTTACCCTCGAAATACAATCTTACTTCCCAATTTGGTCACTAAACATTGGTTAGCCTTACACTGACAAAATACAACAAAAAAAGAATATATTCTTCAGCATGTTTTTTTTTTTTGTTTTTTTTTTTTTTTTTTTTTTTTGTTTTTTTGTTTTTTTTTTTTTTTGCCCTTGAACATATCTATCTATCGATCCTGCATTTTCCGCACTTGCATAGATTATGTGCAAGACTGGGTCGCGCTGATGCATAATTTAGATAATTAAGTAGAAACATCGCGAGCTATCTTGAAGAATTGTAGAGATTCTGATTGTGATAAAACAAAGACCATGAAAAAGGCTAATAACAGGTTTAAATCTGTGTATCCTATCTGCCACATTAAACCGGCCACATTAAACCGGCTCGGACTAGGTAGCGTGACAACATTCACCGTTTTTTTTTTTTTTTTTTTTTTTTTTTTTTTTGGTTTCAGACAATGTTTAAAAGGGATACTTCTGAAAAGAAACATATGCATGAATTTCGCGCATGCTTAGGAGGTGGCTATTTGTGTGGGACACATTAAAGGTTCCTGTGTACATCATGGCTTGTTAAAACTGACTTTTGTTTTGTTGTTGTTGATTTTGTAAATAGGACCAGGTTGCCATTTTTTCGGCTTTGGTTTAGGGTTTCTAGGATGTCGTCATGAAATATCCTCAAAATTAGCGCCAAAGCGTTATGTGAAAACGTAGGCCTCGCCATGCGAAAACGCGTCTTCGGACATATTCGTACAGCGAATACCCGGATCAGCCTGCGCATCCGCGCAGTCTGATCAGGACCTTCAGGGTCCGCTAACTGAATCATTGGATACTACAGAATGTATTAATCATAACGAAAACACGCCTATTCAAATATACTGAAAATTTCACCACCAAAAAATGAAAGTTTTCAGATAAAAATTCTGATATTTTTCATATTTCTGCTCAAAACATAGATTGTGGGTACTCGTTAGAACCGCCTTGGCGAGGCGGTTCTAACGGGTATCCACAATCTATGTTTTTGAGCAGAAATAAGAAAAATAATGTTTACCCCTCTAAACCCCAGTTTTACTATATAAAAGTGAGGTTTAAGGAGGTCAAAATTATATAGGCGTGTTTTCGTGATGGGAGAGCAAATGCCCGGAGTGACACTTTGCGCAAGTGCAGGATGATGTGAATCCGCACATTTCACGCATGCTCGAAGGCATTGTTTCGCTTGACGTGGCCCAACATTTAATGCAATAAATCTGGAAAATAATAATATAAGTTGGATGACTTTAATGTGTAATGTATTAGAAATTGAAGCAATAGAAATTTCTCACTCCGATTGTCATACACCTGTAGTCTAAAATATGGAATTTTCCAATATTTTCAAGTGTTCTCTTCATTTACGCCGGGCTGGAGCCCGGCGTATCTGTTTGAGGTTGTTTTTGTAAAATGTGTATGCATTTGGAGAACATCGGTTTTCTTCAAGTTTTATGGGGTTCTTAGTGGGGTTATATATAACTATTCACCCCCACCTCCCCCCCCCCCCCCCTCCCCACTTTTTATATTATTATTCAAAGTCACACTTTTGCAGCAGAGAACTGTGCTATTGGTAATATAGTGAAATAAAAAATGGGAAGTTCTGTGTAGAATGAATGTAGCAATGTGGGTTTTGCCGATTTAAAAGAGAAATGAGCAGTTTTCCCGTAGGAGCCCAAATTTGACCATTCGACCTGAAATGAGTTTGTTGCTGTCAATATTCGTACACGTTTGAATTTTTTCATTTCGTTTTCTTATTCGTACTACGAAGACGAAACAAAATATGTTTTTCTTTGTTTACGATTGGAAATATGCATCTCAAATCGAACGGATTATAAGCTGGTTTAATAATACTGTTTAATTTGATATTCAAGCATGGAAAGATTTGGGCCGAAAGAAAACGTTATGAGTGTAGAAAAGAACGAAACACTGCAACATAGATGATTTCCGGCCTAGGCTATTGATGGCGACATGTAATTATGTATGCGGGCTAGAAAACGGACGATCATAGTTGTTTGTTTTTTTTTTTTTTTTGTTTTGTTTTGTTTTGTTTTGTTTTTGTTTTTGTTCTTTTTTTTTACATAGCTCTGATAACGTCTATAATGTTTTTATCGTTGAGTATTGCGATAATTTATATAATTACAATCTTTCATAAATTATAACATTTTTTTCACTATACTACGATCTATGGGGAGCTAAGTAATGCATGACAGATTAGTTTCCCGGCGTATTGATCCTTTGCATCAATGTTTTCTTGTACTTATTTATGTTGCTGGAATATGAATAGACTACTTTGCGACGAAATATCTTTTCGATTAAAATCTTCCTGAAATAAACAGAGCACCAGATTTGATGTGTGGCTGGTTTTCTTATGCGTAAAGCAAAAGTGAATAGAAACAGAAAATGTGGCATAAATGCATTAAATGAAAAGTTTTGAACCTTAAAATAACAATGACATGCGACCAATCTTTGTAAAAGATTTATTCTTGCTTTGCATATCCACTCTGGTATCAACTATCGTACTTGGAAAATGTTTGTGCTTAGTGTTAACATAATATTCAAAACTGAAGACAAATGTGATAAAAAAAACACTCAATGACCTTCCGAGTATTTCATATACCACTTGTACATGGAATCAATATCAATAGTAAGGTAAAGAAAACAAACACTATGAATGTTTTTGTTCTTCTGGAAATTTCATAACATAAATGCACTCAATGACTCAGTACTTTCTTATCAAAGCACTTCACCCTTGTCCTGCTGAACCCGGATGTACCCTGCCTTTGCAAACAGTGTAGATCCAGATCAGTTGGCTTCTAAGAAGCCAACTGATCTGGATCTACACTGTTTTCCATTCAATACGTGAATTTATATCAACAATCTGGATCAAGTAATCTGACTGGCTGAAAATTTAAAAAGGGCGGGGCATCTTAATCTTTTCAGCAAGACAATCATTATGAAAACATGCCTATTCAAATATATTGAAAATTTTACCAACAAAACATGAAAATTTTCAGATAAAAAGTTCTGATATTTTTCATATTTCTACTCAAAACATAGATTGTGGGTACTCGTTAGAACCGCCTTGACGAGGCGGTTCTAACGAGTACCCACAATCTATGTTTTTGAGCAGAAATAAGAAAAATAATGTATACCCCTGTAAACCCCAGTTTTACTATATAAAAGTGGGGTTTAAGGAGGTCAAAATTATATAGGCATGTTTTCGTAATGGATTACGTTTACAATATGGGAAAGGTGTATATCTTCAGTATGTCTCTTTATCGTTCCATATAACTTTGATACCGATTACTGCATACTCTTTCAACTTTGTCACCAGGTTCACATTACGAAAACATGCCTATTCAATTATATAGAAAATTTTACCACCAGAAAATAAAAAAATTTGAGATAAAAAAAATCCGATATTTTTCATACACGTTATACATTCTAACGAGTACCCACGAGTACCCACAATCTATGTTTTGAGCAGAAATAAGAAAAATAATGTATACCCCTGTAAACCCCAGTTTTACTATATAAATGTGGGGTTTAAGGGGGTCAAAATTATACAGGCATGTTTTCGTGATGCACATGAGGCCTCATCTTGGATGCTGACTAATTCTGATAATGAATTCTGACAGTCAGCAGAACAAGCACACAACTCCGTACATTTCACGGTAGCACGTCTGAAACTGAATTTAACACCTGAAAAGATAGACTGGGTCCCGTCTAACTGCTTTATGAATCAGCATAAAAATGATTTATATTTTACAAAAAATACTATCTTTTAGAATGTCCTTCTCTCTAATATGGCTGATCAGTTATGAGTGTCTGCCTGGTAAGGGAGATAACATATGAAGAAAAAGCGTCAAGGAAGAGTATTTTATCTTTGTTAAATTCATTACGAAAACATGCCTATTCAAATATATTGAAATTTTTACCACCAAAAACTGAAAATTTCAGATAAAAAAACTTATATTTTTCATATTTCTGCTCTAAACATAGATTGTGGGTACTCGTTAGAACCGCCTCACTGAGGCAGTTCTAACGAGTACCCACAATCTATGTTTTGAGCAGAAATAAGAAAAAATAATGTATACACCTGTAAACCCCAGTTTTGCTATATAAAAATGGGGTTTAAGGGGGTCAAAGTTATATAGGTATGTTTTCGTGATGTAGAAAAGCAAAACTCATAGATTCGTGCCGGACTACTATCTAGCTTAAACATTGGTTTATCTGGAGTTATGGCATAGAAGTATATATTTTGCATAGTTATGTTCAACTTATGCCGTTACGTAAACACGCCTATTCAAATATACTGAAAATTTCACCACCATACTGAATGTTTTCAGATAAAAATTCTGATTTTTTTTTCATATTTCTTCTCAAAACAAGATTGCGGGTACTTGTTAGAACCGCCTCAAAAACATAGCTTGTGACACTCGTTAGAACCGCCTCAACAAGACGGTTCTAATGAGTACTCATAATCTAAGTTTTGAGCAGAAACATGAAAACAAATATCAGAATTTTGATGTGAAAACTTTCAGTTTTTGGTGGTGAAATTTTCAGAAATAAGAAACATAATGTAACGCCACAGTTTTACTATATAAAAGTGGGGTTTAAGGGGGTCAAAATTATACAGGTATCATTTCGTGATGCATCACGGCCTTGTGGCCCACTAACAGTACACATACAAATAGTTTATACCCAGATCGTATATCATAGAACGCGTCTGTCTGATCGAGGTCTTCAGTGTTCATATTTGATCCAGCGCACGACAAAACCAACAAAAATGGCATGTCCGACCAGTCTGATCACAGTCTTTGCTGTGCGTTCAATGGATAGCTAAGGACCAAAGCTTTCTTCATGAGGACAGCGAAGACTCTGATCGGACTGGGCGGATGCCCAGACTGATCTGAGTCTTCGCTGGGCTCACATGTCATTTTGTAGGTTTTGCCGCGCGCTGGCTTATTTATGAGAAGAATTTCTGTTAAACAAATAATAAAAAAATAATTTAACCAAACTCGCTCTTATCCCCTGTTTCATCAGTTATTTAATTTTAAAAACACAATTTTTCTAATGTTTTACTAATTGGGTTAGGGAGCCTCTGCGTGAACCGAACAGTTATGTTGTATTTGCTTCAAAATTTGAATCAAGGGTGAAGATATGTTACCTCCGTTACTTTCCACCATGTCAGATTTACTACTGACAGTTCTAAGGTGGTGGTCCTGGTGTTATTCTACTTGTGACTATTCGCTGTTTTTTTTTTTTTTTTTTTTTTTTTTCCTTTTTTCATGTTTTGTCCTGTTCGATGTCTCATTGTTGTGTTTGGAGGCTCCTTCATTATGAAAACACGCCCATTCAAATGTATTGAAAATTTCACCACCAAAAACTGAAACTTTTCAGATAAAAAAAAAAACTCTGGTAGTTTTATATTTCTGCTCGAAACATAGGTTCTAGATTCTCGTTAGAACCGCCTCGGCCCGCCTCACCTTTTTCACCGAGGCGGTTCTAACGAGTACCCACAATCTATATTTTTGGGCAGAAATAAAAAAAAATAATGTATACCCCTGTAAACCCTTTTTTACTGTATAAAAGTGGAGTTTAAGGGGATCAAAATTATATAGGTATGTTTTCGTGATGCGATAATTACATAATGTGATCAATTCGTTTGGATGAAGTAGTTGGTTGCTTTGATCTTCGATGGTTTGTAACCTGTGTGCAATTTGTAGTACTTTGTTCTTAATCTGGTGTCACCGGTAGCTGTGTTCTGGGATTGTAGCACTTCATGGAAATCACCTTCTTTACCAGTTTTATCTTCTTTTTTTTATCATCCTCGTATTTAAAGTAATACATGGTTAACCCAATTATGCCGAGTGGACTCTTCTACCTCAAATCTGTGTACAAATCCATTTCCTATATAAAGAATATCTGGTTAGTTTTTATTACATCATGTTTTGTAGAAATTCCTTGACTTCATCAAACAGTGTTCTGCGGCGTCTGATCTGGGTCTACACTGTTTGCCTATGTCCTTTTTTTTGGGACGCTAGGCTTAAATGGGTTAATTCGTAGGACATCACGCATAGGAGTATTACGCATTTGTATTTTAATATGATATGACATAGTTATGATTGTTCCTTTGTATAGGTTTGTGTCATATTCATTACGGTGCTTCTCTTCATCCTTTTGACGAATAATCGTTTTTTTTTTTTTTTTTTTTTGTTTTTTTTTTTTTTTTTTTTTGTTGGTTTTGTTTTTGTTTTTAATTTTTTAATTCATTCTCTAATGTTCCGTTTATTTTTCAAAAGTTTGCCTCGGCAAATTCACCCCTTGCATACCCTGTGGATAAATAAGCCTATCGGCTTTAGACTATTATTATTATTATTATTATTATTATTATTATTACTACTACTACTACTACAAATAACCATACGTTTACTATACCTTCTAATCTCTAGGAGAGAAAATATTAATACATGTATCTGCATTACCCAAGGGTAAAAAAGTATATATATATAAATGGAGCTAAGCCCAGTGCGACAACAAGTTAATGTAATCTTTATTTCCATGCCCGCTTATAACATATTGTAAAAATAGGGATATGCAGGGGTCTACATAATTAGGAGTATTTTCAGACTATAACAGTTTTGAAATTAGCCTTTCATTTTTTTTCGGGAAAAAGTGTCTACAGGCTTACATCGTTGGCCAAGCACAGCCTGTGTATTCGTATTCATACAATGTGATCAGGATCCATCACGAAAACATGCCTATATAATTTTGACCCCCTTAAACCCCACTTTTATATAGTAAAACTGGGGTTTACAGGGGTATACATTATTTTTCTTATTTCTGCTCAAAAACATAGATTGTGGGTACTCATTAGAACCGCCTCAGCGAGGCGGTTCTAACGAGTACCCACAATCTATGTTTTGAGCAGTAATATGAAAAATATTAAAGATTTTTATCTGAAAATTTTCAATGTTTGGTGGTAAAATTTTCAGTAAATTTGAATAGGCGTGTTTTCGTAATGTATTTCTATTTCCTCATTATATTTTATGGTGACGTATACCACGGTTTACATAGCTCTAGATAAGAGTACAAAACGAAAAATATTAGCGAGGCACTTCTAATGAGTATATACACAACAAATGTTTCTTGTAAAAAAAATAGAAAAAAAAAAAATACTTTTTTTGGTTTAAAACATTTGCTTGTCTAGAGTTATGGCAGAGAAGTATATATACAGCAGAACCTCAATAATTCAAACTCCAATAATTCAAAATAATTTTGAAGTCCCTAATGAAATATATGTATGCATTTAACCCTCAATTATGCAAAGTCTCAATAATTCAAACAAAACTGTTTGGTCCTTTGGACGTTGAATCATCGAGGTTCCACTGTATTTGCATACAAGTAGTTGTTTTCAGCGAATGCCATCACTGCCTAGCGTTCCGAAAACAGTACCAATACGAACAATTAATACTCAGCTGATTTATCACAGAACGCAGCGTTTGATCAGGATCAGCACTGTTCACATTTAGAGTAATAAATTTTGTACAGATAACCCAACCAAACTCGCCTTAAATAGACATTGGCAAACAGTGTAGACCCAGATCAGACGCCGCATTACGCGGCGCCTGATAAGGGTCTACACGGTTTGCATTATATACAGAATTCCTATAAAATATGGTTGTCGTAAGAAGACACCTCTTCTATTGAAAATGAACAGGTTCAAAGAGTTAAGGTAGAAGAGTCCACCAGACAATAATGGGTTAATGGGTTATGGTAGTACCACTCAGTTTCGCTTTTATTTATTCAGCCGTAGTACATTTTCTTTGACCAGTACAATAATATACTTCATGTATACATGTAAAAAATGGATAATCATTCGTGAACTTCCTTTGACCCTTTAACAATGACGCATTATCTACTCATACTTATAGATAGGATCCGAAACGTCAGGAAACGTACCTTCACATATGAGCGCCCAGGAAAAGAGTTAGATCAGACTGTGCTTATGCAGACGGCGGAATCTTCACTGGGCACATTTTCGATAGACAAGGATGCAAAGTTTTTCAAGCGGACAATGAAGATTCTGATCAGTCTGCGCGAATGCGCAGGCTGATCTGAGTCTTCGCTGGGCGCTCATGTCAGAAGGTACATTTCCTCTTGTTTCGGCTCGTATAATAAATATAAACATGAACTACACTTGAGTCAATATGGCAATGATAAAATGCAAATAAATTATTTGTGGGAGTTGATTTAGGGGGCATCGCTCTCTTAATACGTGTATTATTTACTCAGTTCATCTATCTACGTACATGTATATACACCTTTGATCTCGCTCAATTATGAACAGACAGAAGGCGAAAACAGCAATGAGGTTGAAGAATCGTGGCAATACAAAAAATGACTGGGTATATTTGGTACATCTTCCGCCATTTTAACCCTTAAACGGCCAATCACAACCATTGTCGTCTGCTTGTGATTTTAAAAGTCATTTTTGCAAACAGTGTGGACCCAGTCCACACTGTTTATAAACAGACGACATTTTTAGATGCAGATTTTCTTGGCATTTTAAGGGTTAACAAGGGAGACAACTTCCTGTTTGCTTTCATACTTAAGTCCTGGCCAAAGGGGTCTACTTTTAACGAGAAGCCATTTTGTAACGAGATCTACTCTGCTTTTAGAGTAGGTCCATTTACAGGGGTTGGGGGCGGGCGAGGGCGGGGGTCTAAACTAATTTGACAGACTTTCCTGAAAAAGGGTTCCTTCCCCTGAAAACATCGCATACCGTAAAAATGGACCATCCAGGTTCAGGTTTTTGATTGACTGAGTTGAGGTTTTACCGCCCATTCAATCCATTAGGGTCATGTCGAGCCGGTCAGTTTACTAAGCCACACTTTCCTGGGCACACTTAGTCCTCTAGCGGTTTACCAGTATTTGTACACATTCTTTCGTCAGAAACTGATAACGTCCCTTCTTGACCCAGCAGAAGGGAGAGAATGACCGTAGAAAACATTTCATGATCAATCTCTACGAAAGAATGTAGCCGGTCTCGACAGGGATCGAACCCCGTGGCCTACATGTTCAGGTAAAAAGCAGTCTGACCAGGGTCGGCCGTATTTGCCAGTTAAGCAGTAGTTTAGACCAATTATCAGGCAACGCATGAGATGCAATGCTCAAAATTGAAGAGAATGCCTTGCCTTATCAAATAGGTCAATGGCTGAGAAAAATGATCTAAGCACATATGCGAACAGCCGAGAATCCAGACTTACCTTCGCATTCCCACAGTCTGGTCAGGATATCTGCTGTTCGCCTGGACAATAAAGGGACCTTCTAAAGATAAAGGACCAATAGCGAAGAGCTCTACGCGTGGCGGTACAAACTGGTCTCGGGCTTCGTCATTCGCATATGTTATTACGATACACGCCTATTCAAATATATTGAAATTCACCACAGATAACTGAAAGTTTTCAGACAAAAATTCTGTTTTTTTTTTTTGTTTTTTTTTTTTTTTTGTTTTTATTTTCATATTTCTGCTCGAAACATAGATTGTGCGTACTCGTTTGAACCGCCTCACCGAGTCCATGTTTTTGAGCAGAAATAAGAAAACTAATGTATACCCTTGTAAACCCCAGTTTTACTATATAAACATGCTTAAGGGGCTCAAAATTATACAGGTATGTCATGCCCATGTATTGTTTTAAAGTGTGCGCTTAAGATGAAAATTCCAAATATTGCTGTGCTAATGGAACACATTTAACTATTCCTGCACATCTGCTAATGTAGGTACAACAAAATATTGTAGATTATTGCGATTCGCCTATCCTCACGAAAGTTTTTTCTGAACAAGAAAAATAAGCCGCGTCCTTGGAAAAAGGGTTTTCGGACATATGTGACCAGTTAAGAACCAAATCAGCTAGCGATGGCATACAGTCTGATCAGGGTCATTGCTATGCTTCGTTATGCAGTTCAACAGTACCCTATAATTCTATAAATGGACAGCGAAGCATTACAGAAACATGCCTATTCAAATATAGTGAAAATTTACCACCAAAAAATGAAAAACCTAAGATAAAAAATTCTGATATTTTTCATATTTCTGATTAAAACATAGATTGTGGGTACTCGTAAGAACCGCCTCGACGAGGCGGTTCTAACGAGTACCCACAAGCTATGTAATTTTGAACAGAAATAAGAAAAATAGTGTATACCCCTGTAAACCCCAGTTTTACCATATAAAAGTGAGGTTTAAGGGGGTCAAAATTATATAGGCATGTTTTCGTGATGGATCCTGATCACATTGTATGAATACGAATACACAGGCTGTGCTAGGCCTCCGCTGTAAGCCTGTAGACACTTTTTTTACCGTAGTGTGACCCTTCATGAAATAAAATGTAACAAAAGGAAGTCTAATACTGAACGGCAAGTGTCTTATATGCCACTTGTGAACGACCCTTTGCGTTCATTCTAAAGGTTAAGTTAAGGTTAGTGTGGAACATACAATGATAAATCGTGCCATGTACAGTAAAATAAAATAACACACACAGAGGTGTGTGTGTGTGCGTGCGTGTGTGCGTTCGCGCGCATGCTGCGTGTGTGTCTGTGTGTGAGCGACAACCGTGAAATAATGTACCTCGAACGTGTGCGTGCAGCGGCGACTGCAGCGAATACAGTCTGATCAAAACCAGGCCGCGACGTTATTAAACCTTTTTTTTTTTTCATGCTCAAATTAGCTGAGCACGACATGTTGTCCTGCTTATTTATCTCTGAATTCGAAAATATGCAAATTCCGTCTTGCTAATCAAAGCTGAGCATGAAAATTTCTCTGCTAATAAATGTGAAGATGCCAACTATTGTATTAATTAATATAGAAATTTCATGCTCAGCTGGGTTGAGCACGAAAGCCGGGCCAGGTTGGACGTTATCTGACTAGCCAGTGTGTCAGTGTTTCTGCATGCAGGCGATGGGAACACTGGTCAGACTGTGCGGATGTGTAGCCTTCACTAAGCACATATGTTAGAATAAACATTACGAAAACACGCCTATTCAAATATATACAAAAATTTCTCCTCCAAAAATTTAAAATTTTCAGATACAAAAACTGTGATATTTTTCATATTTCTGCTCGAAACATAGATGTGTGGGTACTCGTTAAAACCGCCTCGGCGAGGCGGTTCTAACGAGTACCCACAATCTATGTTTTTGAGCAGAAATAAGAAAAATAATGTATACCCCTGTAAACCCCAGTTTTACTACATAAAAGTGCGGTTTAAGGGGGTCAAAATTATATAGGCATGTTTTCGTGATGGGACGCTTCGGCTCATATGTGTCCTGAAATGAAAAAATAATATTCCAGGATGTAAGGGCTAATAAAGCAGACGATATTTGGGCTGACAAACATCACGAAAACATACCTATTTAATGCTGACCCCCTTAAACCCCACTTTTATAAAGTAAAACTGGGGTTTACAGGGGTATACATTATTTTTCTTATTTCTGCTCAAAACCATAGATTGTGGGTACTATGTTTTGAGCAGAAATATGAAAAATATCAGAGTATTTTCATGTGACAATTTTCAGTTTTTTGAGGTGAAATTTTCTATATATATCGTAATGAAGGCCCTTAGGACATATACGAATTATATGTGGCGGAGTCATAAACTAGTTTGCGCAGCCACACATCGGGTCAAGAGCTTCGCTATTAGTCTCATCTCTTCAACAAGGTCCCTTTGTTGTGCAGCTGTGAAAATCCTGACCAAACTGAGCGGATTTGCAGGCTAGTCTAGATCTTCGTTGTTCGGATAAAGTCTAAGTCATTATTTTGATTTGTTTGTTTTTAGCATATCGATTATCTTCCTGACGCAGCATTGTATTTCGGTTGTGTGTTGTGGCAAAATTAAAGAAAACACACACACAAAAACAAGAGGCTCATGGGCCACAACGCTCACCTGAATTAACTGCTGTTAGTTAATCAAGTCATTTACTCATCATTCCCTATCAGCCTATCAAGTTTCAAGACAATGGCTTAAACAGTGATCGGGATATCTTGCTTACGAGGTTAAAGTTGGTGAAATGTTAAAAAAAAAAAAAAAAAGAAAAAAAAAAGAAAACAGATTGTTTTTTCAAAAGTTACTTCGGTCATCTACTTATCATCCCCTATCAGCAAATTAAGTTCGAATACAACAGCTCAAACAGTTTTTTAGATATGTTGCCTGCAAAATTTCATTGCATTTTTTTTTGCAAAGGGGCATAACTAAGAAAGATAGCTTGTGAAAGTGATGGTGTCATGGCTTGAGATTTGTCGATTAAAGGCGACCATTTTGTTTGGTTGTTATGGCAAAACTTTAAAGTAGGAAATTTGTGAAACACCAGTTTCTTGTGAAGCACCAGCAGGGTAAAAAGACCATGTGATGCACCAGCAGGGAAAGAAGGCCCTGTGAAACACCCGTGGCGAAAGAAGACCCTGTAGAACTTGTTTCTAGTCAATTTTTAACTCTGGCGGTCATTTTGTTCAGCCTAGTGGAACCAGTTTAGCAATTTTGGTAAAACGACATAAGAGGAACATATCTGTGAAAATGTTTTGAAATCGAGCCACCGGCCGCGGAGATGTCTTTTAAAAGTTTCTTTCTATTGTTAGCTCAGGCCACCATTTTGTTCAGCCAAGCGGAACCATTTTTTGCAATTTTTGTAGAGTGTCATTGGAGGAACACTTTTGTGCAAATATTTTGAAATCAGGCGATACGTCGTTTGAAGATTTTTCTTCTTTAGCTCTGGCGGCCATCTTGTTCAATAGAGCGGAATTATTGCGGCTATCTTGGATTTCCGATCGACACGATTTTAGCTCGTTTCGATCCAGAAGTCATCCTGTTGCTACAGAGCAAGTTTCAGCTCAAAGGGACCAAAGGTTTGGGAAGAGATGTCGAAAATTGATTTTCAAGATAGCGGCTGTGGCGGCAATCTTGGATTTTCGATGGGCTCAGTTTTAGCTGTTTTATGTCTACCAGACGCCCTAATGCTTCTCACTAAGTTTCAGTTCAATTGCATTATAGTTGAGATGTCCAAAATATTAATTCTCAACATTTTTCCTACATAAATTAATAGTGCCCATACAAATTCATGAGGAAGCAAATGTGACTTTGCCGTGAAAAAGGTCAAACGTCAACATAGGACCATCATTTTAGCAATTTTGGTAGACACCTGTCTTAGATGATTTGTGCAAAGATTAAGCCCCAGGGCTTACTTGGTTCTGGCGAAGATTTTTAAAGTTTTTTTACCATATATGGGCATGACAGCCATCTTGGTCAATGGACCGCGACCATTTTAGCAATCTTTCGTTCCTCTACCCCAAGGAGGCTCCAGATGAAATGTGAGCAACATTGGCCTGGGGCTTCAGAGGAGAATTCGTTTGTAAGTTTCAACATTTTTCCATACAAATGTATGGGTCCCATACAAATGCACAGGGAAGCAAACTTGACCTCGCCGTAAAAAGGTCAAACGTCAATGTACGACCGTCATTTTAACAAATTTGGTAGACCTCCCGTCCCCGATGACTTGTGCAAAGATTCAGTCTCAAGTCATCCTCGGTTCTAGAGAGGAGGATTTGTAAAGGTTTTTACCCTACATTGGCATGGCGGTTATCTTGGTCAACGGCCGCGACCAGTTTAGCAATATTTCGTTCTTTCAACCTAAGGAGGCTCCATATGAAATCGGAGCAAAATTGGCTATGCGGCTAAGAGGAGAAGTCGTTTGTAAATGTTAACGGACGACAGACAAAACGTGATCACTACAGCTCATCCGGAGCATAGATCGGGTGAGCTAAAATGACAACGACACGAAATTAATTTACCGCAAATATCATCAGGAAATCATACCTATATAATTTTGACCACCTTAAACCCCACTTTCATATAGTAAAACTGGGGTTTACCGGGGTATACATTTTTTCTTATTTCTGCTCAAGAACACAGATTGTGGGTACTCGTTAGAACCGCCTCGGCGAGGCGGTTCTAACGAGTACCCACAATCTATGTTTTGAGCAGAAATGTGAAAAATATCAGAATTTTTATCTGAAAACTTTCCGTTTTTGTTGGTGAAATTTTCAATATATTTGAATAGGCGTGTTTTCGTAATGGTATTAATGTGCGTGTCAGAAACGAAACAAGGGACTTTTTGGATGTCCTGAAATGAGATCTTCGATCTCAGTTGCGATTCTTCTTTGTTCGTGTGTTCGATGTCGATATGTAACTATGTCATTGTTTGTTTCCCATCTCTCCCTCTTTCGAAGCCTCGGAAAGACTGCTTCGTAATTGTTGCATTTGATGGATAGCTTAATATGCTTTTGTACTCCTATTTCTTTGCAACCAAAATAATTACATTTATACATTTGTAACTACATTTATATATAAGAACCGGTCCCTTTTGCAGCACGATTTGCATTTTCGTATAACTGTTCGGGCAAAAAAGTCACACTTACATAAATCACAATTAGCCTCGAGTCATAATAGGAAAATGGTCGGTACCCCATGGGCGGACAACGAAGGCCTAGATCAGTGTGCGTATTCAGCAGACTATTCAGGTCCTTCTTTATCTGCTTAAATAAAGGGTAGCTGGATTCAGATAGACAGGCATGAAAAAAACATGTTGACCCAGACAAGGGGCCACAGAATGCAACGTCTTATCAGACCATACATTGTTTGTCACTTATTCAGCGGGCTTTAACATCAACATGTACGATGTGTAGTTCAACGTTCCGGCAAGTATACGATGTTCGGATTTGTAAATACGGTGGAATCTGAGCAGGCCTGTTAGATTGCGAGGAGTGCGCATGCGCAAACTGATTTTAGACTTGTGTCATAGGCGACGGCTCACTTAAACTATATGACCTTTTCTAGCATCTATTCTATAAAAAAAAAAAAAAAAATATGTACCTTGTTAACCCTTAGAGCGTCAAGCAAATTTATAGCAAATGACATCTTGTTTTTCATTATCATTATTCCGATAAAATTAGACTTAGCATTTTATGGGAATCGTCTGCATAAACTGTCAAGCTTTATTCTATCGAAATATTAATTTTAAAAAGCAGCAGACTAACTTCAAAGTGTCGTCTGCTATATATTGGCGCATTTATGGTTAAACACAATCTATTTTTCCGATGATGTGTACATTATCCGGTCGTGAACTTTTGGCTTGAGCAAGTAAATGTTTACTTCCTTCATCTAATGTTATTATTCCCACGTAATATTATATGAAAGTTTGTAAGGCGAAGGCCATTTTTTGCTCTATATCATATACCTTCTGTTGTATCCAATATATTCAAATCAATTGTCTGTATAGCCCAAACGTGCGAAAATGTACCTTCGAACAGGACTCGACATCTACGTTTTCGCTGGAGACTCTTTGGGTAGCCACGGTTTCTTTATATGCAACAATGGGTTCCATGTGGTCTTCCCGTATCTCCGATGATAGCGTCGGTTCATTATGGCAAATAAATATAAACTTAATATTTCTTCACAACTAATAACGATTACATTTCTGTGCATTTCATTTGTTTCTACACATTATGCATATTTCTTTTTTCAAAGAAATGAGATGCATATTTTATTCAAGCAAATCGTATATATACATGGTAAAACACAAAAATATATAGTATGGTACATTTGTATGTGTCTTTAACTGGGGGCAGGCAGTCGAGCGAAGACGGCGGGTCATACGGCGCAGCGTTTTCGATAGGAACATATGCCATAAATTATAATAATCCACGTTGATGCTAGTTTATATTGGTCAGCAGAGGTGAAAGAAAAAAGTGAATCCTATAGTGTTCCAAATTTGAGCCGCAATATCAGAAAATGTGGAACCTGACAGTTACCATAAATAAAAGACAATATGTGTTTGAAAGACTTCACGTTTAAATAAACGTGAAGCTGGCCTTAATTTGGAGTCTATCGAGTTGGCGGGCGACAAAACTAGGAAAATCACTGATTGAGCAGTACGCGATGAGGTCTACATAAAAATGGACCACTGTCGGAGTTTGTGAGAAGGATACAGCTACATTGTAAAATACATTCATTTTTGCCCCCGATATCGAAAACCGCATTATAATCGGATATTCCGTTGCTTTCTTACCTGTTAAAATCTCAGAGCTTCTGGTGTTCGTTAGTGATGTTTGGGTGTACAGAATCATGGCGCTTCTGATTAGGCCACTGTACGGTAATACGTAGACTGGTATCAGTCTGTTAAATAGAGCAGTTTCATAAAACAAATTCACTAATAAACTGTAAAACATATACACTAATATAAGGTTCTCAAGTAATGTCTGATTTAACAGAGAAGGGGCAAATAATAATACATATTTCTATAGGTTTACTGTAGTTGTGTACCTTGTTTATTAGAATGACTTAAATGCAGGGTCTGATTGCCAGGCTAGGTTATACGCTGCGACGATATTATACTGTCGTAACGGGCTTTTTGACCTTTTGTAAAACCGCGAAAACTGTTTTTGGCCTGATATTTTTCTTATTTAATAATGGTTTATTCTGAAATTTTAACTGCTCAATGTCATGATTATCTTTGCAACGAAAACAATAGTTTCAAGAATTTATTCTGTGGATTAGTCGATGCATAAAATTAATGCAGTTTTGTATTTGCTCTGAACCAGTCAAAATGTGCTAAATAAGTGAAAGTCTCTTGAGTTGGAATTATGTAGTCTACAAACTGTTTGCTTGCACACCAGGGCCCAGTTGTTCAAAGCTAACGACATCGTTAGTTAACGATTCGTTAAAATTTACATCGAGTGTTATGCAAATGTGAGTAGCTTCTGGCAGTATATGCAGATAATAGTCCTTATATATAGTCGTTTATAGGAGATGACCTTCATATAAGCGTAATGCTTACTGTCAAATCCTATATATCCATGTATGAATCATCTTCCATGTATGTACTTTATTGGAAATCAATAAATATTGTTTAAGCCAATAGTCCTTACACATTAACCAGAGGAATAATGCAAGGGCACAGAAAAGAATGTGTGCATAACGAAAACGTGCACTGCTAATCAGTACCTATAAGATGACACCCTATGTTTATCCACACTTTCGATTTTGGACCTTTGCAGCTCGTGTGATACAATATCAGAGTTTGACCGCTGTACATTCGTGCTAGGTGTATGTATTTGTTGCTCGCAAGTTTCTTGTGTCTTTAGTGCTTTTCACATTTCTCCGATGCAAAATGATTGACGTCATTTCCCCTGGCAGTAGTACAATTAGTTCTGTTTTCAGATACTTGCTCTACTTCATATCATTGTGTTGCCTGTTATAGAAGAACGTCGTAAACATGACAGTCCTTACCATAGGCAAGCTGAAAACATCAGCCACATATTGACCGGGGGTCAATAAAAGGTACCTCATTAGGCTTATCCTGAAAATAACTGACGACAAATTTGTGGTATTATTTTTTTTTCAGAAAAAGGAATGACCATATATAAACGTATCCCGTCAAAACTATGTGTGAAGATATCCAGGAAATGCCACAATCGTGAAGCCCAGCCCTTCAGAGCATTACAAAAACATGCTAATATTTTAACTATCCATTATGAAAACATGCCTATTCAAATATACTGATATACAATCTATGTTTTGAACAGAAATATGAAACATATCAGAATTTTTTATCTGAAAATTTTCGTTTTTTGGTGGTGAAATTTTCAGTATATTTGAATAGGCTTGTTTTCGTAATGATTCCCCTTTTTTGTGTCTCGGGAAGGCTCTGCCTGCTCCGTGATTGTGGCGCTTTCTGGTTATCCACTTAATATATTTACCATTGGTTGTCATCTCGTTTTCTTTGGACAGGAAGGCTGAGCCTTACGATCATGAATTATCTTGCGCAACTATATTTATAGGTTTCCTGTTATCTTTCTTTCTCACCTTATTAAAAGCGTTAAAAAGGAGGCGATAACAATTTTTGAAAACCAATACCTCCCTGAAATATGAAAATCTGTTCTATAAGAATTCGGCTTCCGTTCTCCTGAATAATTTTCATCAGGGAAATATGTTTCATAAATTCATATTTAGAAATACATCGAGAAAATTCAATTTTAAAAAGATAAAACATTGAATGTTTAGCATTTATTCTTGTGTGTCCACCATAGCCATTATATTAACGTTTAAGTAAAGAGAAATGGCGCTCAAAACGATTCCATAACTGAGATGTAATTTATTCTAATGACCTCCTAATATGGTTATGAATTCCCTACCGATATGTACCAGGCACTGACTTTAGGTTTAGGTCGTCCGTCAAATTATTTTTTCCGTCCCAGTTAAAAATTACAGGCTACCTTGGTTTTTCTTATACATAATATGAGACAAATCCTGACACAGTAATATATTGACCCGCAGGTCATAATATTATGACCCGCGGATCAATTTTAGGCGGGTCAAAATACTATATGATACCGGTACTAGTTGGAGCACTGAATAGAACAGAATAACATTTATTGGTGTTCTCAATTCACATGCACTGTTTCGGCACACCACACTTATGTAGATAATTCTAAAACAACATTATTGTAGCACTTTAACAGAGGTTATGAGGTACAGGGATCAAACATGGTTTTTCATGCATTAACATTCGCCAGGTCCCGTGGGAGGTGTTGAAAACCGAGGCCGGAGGCCGCGGTTTTTAACACCTCCAAAGGGACCTGGCGAATGTTAATGCATTGAAAAACCATGTTCGATCGCTTTTATTGCATAAAACTGAAAACTTTTACTACATTTTGCGTTATTTCTTGCACTATTTTGTTTCGTCTTTTCACCGAAGTCTCGCGAACGTTATTTCCACGGACTATGCTCGTTCTAGGGCCGGGCAGTACACATCTCGTAACGTCAGCAAATCTGTGGCCCCGGTACGAACATACTGAAAGTTGCGCATCCGTGCATTAACAGCGCGTGAATTGCCTTGTTAATACATGGCTTTTCGCCAGTTAATGCACGGCTGTTAATAACGAGCGACACTGCTTTTTATGCAATAATACACATTAATTTTGACAAATTCACTTTCAAAGTGGGTGGATGGATTTGCACTGCTAATCGCAATTTATAGCGTTCCCGGGAAGCCTGACAAAACTTTGAAGATGCCAACGGGATGAGATCACATTTAGACCTCTCGAATTCACCTTTTGCATTATAAAATTATCCGATTTAGCCAAGATTTACATTTAAAGAACCGAGGACTATTCTATATTAAAGCAACTTTAAAATTAATTTTGTGCGAAGCGTAGACCAAGCTTTTTTGTGAAAGCCTATACTTGTAGGATATAGAGGAAACCGAAAACGTATATACAACCCGCCTGCAAAACTTAGGAAGTGATACAATCAGATCCACACCAAAGGGAAAGACAGACAAATACAATAAAGCAGCCTCAAAATGAAAAGATGGCAAGCAGAGTTCGCAACTCTGTTACCCAACTCTCTCTTACCCAAACTTAACTGAATAAATAATCAACCTTCATAATTGTTAAAAGAAAAACATTAGAGAATGAAACACTACATAACAGTTAACAAAAAATACCAAAATGAAAGTACCGCCTTGGTGGAACGGTCAGTAATGAATTACTCGGGGTGTGGGGACGGAGTGCTTAAGCTAGCTTTACGGGATCCCAACCTTAGCCTATTTAAGCCTTTTTATAGCTTAATTGTCATTTAAATGATGTGTTTCACTGATAATTTTTCTTATTGCCGAATACGGCTGAAAGCGCAACGGAATTAGTGCAGAGGGTATTGAAGGGAAAATTCAAAATACATCGAGACAAAAAGAGCAAGTATATGGCGTGTTCAATATGTGCCTACAATCCAATGGGGCTGTTGGTGTTGTTTGTTCTTTGTGTGAGCTTGAATCTGCTCGTTGCCGGCCCTATTTAATGTTTTGTTCTGTTCGTTGTCTTATTGATGTGTTAAGCGCCCAGCTAGCATTCTTGCTAAATCTACAGCGGGCCGTTATCGGCCCGTCAGCTGCCCTGACGGGCCGATAACGGCCCGCTATAGATTTATGTAGAATGCTTACTGGGTGGTTCCTGTATGTTATTCTGATCGCCAACTTTTGGTTGCTTTGCGCTTCGTTGGACTGTGCCTTGTGTCATACTTGTCAGGGGTTGTTTGCTCTTCCTCTTGGTGTCAGTGGTAGGCTATGGTCTGTGATTGTAGCTATTCCTGGACATTTTCTATCCTATTTTTCCAAGTAGGTAACCAGTGTAGCATTGCACTTAAAAGCCATCTACCAGGGAAAGATTATTATCGATCGTGATGTTTCCTTTCCCGTGGGGAGAGACAGTAATCCGGTCTATAATTGTATAGCGTCTCGTCAGACTATATTGCTGTTTGGGGTCATCTTAAAAACCAAATAGAAGCAATTACGACATTGAAGAGGACAGAAAACGGATAACGGAAATAAACAAGAGTTTCTTATAAAACGAGTAGCATAACATGTTCTAACGAGTACCCACAATCTATGTTTTGAGCAGAAACATGAATAAAAATCAGAATGTTTATCTGAAAATTTTCATTTTTTTGGTGGTAAAATTGTCAGTATATTTGAATAGGCATGTTTTCGTAATGTCATTTAACATGTTTAAATTGTCCAAAAGGAGTTTTCTGCGAAAGCTAAGAACATACGAGTATATCAACAATTTTCATCTGATGATTTAGCTACGACATAACGAAAACACGCCTATATAATTTTGACCGCCTTAAAGCGCACTTTTATATAGTATAATTGGGGTTTACAGGGGTATAAATTATTTTATTTTATTTTATGTATTTATTTTGTTTTTTGCTAAAAACATAGATTGTGGGTATTTGTTAGAACCGCCTCACCGAGGCGGTTCTAGCGAGTACCCACAATCTATGTTTTGAACAGGAATATGAATAAAATCAGATTTTTTTTATCTAAAACTTTTCCTTTTTTGGTTGTAAAAATTTCAATATATTTGAACATGCGTGTTTTCGTAATGAACTCCCGATGACATCTAAACGCACTCAAAATTATGATAGTGGGAGCAGAGGTGAGTTGGGAGTTTTACGGCCAATTCAACTGTTATGGCCATGTTAAGCCGGTCATTAAGTCTACTCACACTTTTCCTGGGCTGACTTACACGTCTATGCGATCAACCAGTACTTGTGCACACACTTACGCCAGAAACTGACAACTGCCCTTCTTGAATCAACGGAAGAGGGAGAATCAATGAAGAAATGTTTCCATGATCAATCTCAACGAAAGTCATATGACCGATCTGTGACTCGCACTTGCGATCCCTGGATCTGCAGTCAGTCGCGGTATCGACCGCGCAATGAGGCCTAGTCAGATATACACAGTAAGCAAATATCTGCATCCCCGACTGTTTTAATGCATGGCACTATTGTTATCAGTAAGGCAAACAAAATTGATACACAACATATAACAGTTAAAAACATATCATAAACAAAGCGATGGAACAAAATTCCAGTTGAATCTTTCCGAGTAATATATGTTTCAAAAGAGCTTAGAGGTTGAATATTAAAAGTGAACAATCACCATAGGGTATATGTGTAGACTTGTTCAATAGTCGACTTTATTGAAAACACACAGTTCTGACAATAAACTTTATTAAACCAAAATATATCTTAACCCTACAATGTCCAGTTGAAAAGTAACATCTTGAGGTAAACTTAGCAGAAAATTACAGACTAAACCAAAGATAACCAAGTTGAAGATTTCCAAGGTGAAGGACTTTGTCAACAATGGAGAGGAATTCTTGCGACGAAATTTGACAAAAACGATGCAAGACTTAACTGGGCCATCAGGGTCACTGCAAAACTTAACAAAATCGGTCCAAAGCTTGCAGAATGACGTTCGTGACATGAAAAGTAAAAAGGAAGAGGATGAGCAAGGAAATGAAAAACGGCCTAAAGCAGACAGCACTGCCCAAGAAAGTAACAGTAGTGCAGACAGGGACCCTCAGGCGGGGCTCTCGATCATCGATGATCAAGGTGACATCGCCTCTCCAGTCTCCAGTTATGAGCCGGTCATAAAGTGTACTCACTGGGAAGAGGACCTTTTCCCAGGGGTAGAAGATAATGAAGAGGAAGGATCGCTAGATATTCTGGAGGACCTGGACCAGTACTTTGACCCCAGACCAAAACGGGGGCCAAGATGTCAGAAAATATGGCCACACTGATTAACAGAACAGTACATGAAATACGAAATGAGCAAAAAATCAAAAAAAAAAAAACAAAAAAAAAAAACAAAAAAAAAAAACGTGCTGGACAAATACAAAAGGCCAGAAAACATCACACATCTTCAAATCCCCAAAGTGGACCACTCCCTCTGGCGCGTGCTTGATAGGCCACTAGGTCAGTTGATCTACACAGAAAAAATATGGACAACCTTGCAATGTGTATGGGCCCAACAATTAAGATGCTAGAGCTTTTTATGACACTAGCTGAAAACCCCAGGAATGACCTGAGAAAGTTGAAAAGAGGTAAGAGAAAAGTCCCGGGAGTGCCACAATCACAAACCGCAGCCCTTCTCAGACACCAAGAGGAAGAGGAAACAGACAAAACCAAACAAGCGCAAATCGAACAAACGTACGAAAAGCACTAAGATTAGCTCTCTCTTCCACAAGCGAGTTAATCGCAATGCAAAAAGGACTGAAAAATACAGGAACAAAATAACACAAGGTAAGATATAAAACAAATCGCCTCGTAGAATAAACCACAAAGCAACAAAGAGTAAGACTAACACCGGAACCACCGCCTTAGAACGGTCAGTAGAATAAACCACCGAGGTGGGAGGGGGGTGGGGGGAGTTGGGGGTTAAAGCACTTTTACAATTTGTTTTTTTTTTTTTTTTTTTTTTTTTTTTACTTTTACTTTTGAAGCTGACCGAACACTCTTTATCAAGCTGTTGGCACATTGTATTGCGGCAAATATACAGCAACGAAAGGAACGAATCAAAAAAGAAAAACAACTAAAACCAAGAGTGAAGACAATATTAAAAGAGACAACAATTTCTGCCACACTTCTCTTTGGCGACAAGCTAAAAGAAGAAATGAAAACACTGAACGAAATATTTGCCACCCTAACCATGGAAGCGGATCAGACAGAAACAGATCAAACCAGTCTTGTTTGTCCAAGCGGGTTGGGGGTGGGGGTGCGGTGGTAGGGGTCAGTACCCCATATACAAGACTTACAGGGAAAACAAATCCGGCTACAACTACGGGAGACACCAGCAGCAAGGATAGGGTTACAAAAAGGCGCGGCAGCAAAAAGCATTCACAAAAACAATAAGTGTAAGTAAATACGCACTTTCACTAAAAAACACCAAAGATTTTTTTTCGTGGGAAAAACATCATTGAATGTTAATGAATGTCAAAAATTACTAGTGACAAATGCTCGGTGGAACTTATTCAAAGCAGAAATACATTCACCCTTAGATTAAATGTAGAGACTTAGAACAAGTACAAATCAAAGAAGAATTGCAAATACTTCTTGAATGCAATATCATTGAAAGAGTTTATCAGTCAGAACCAGATGAATAAATTTCGAACATTTTTACGCGACCCAAAAAACCATTACGAAAACACGCCTATTCAAATATACTGTAAATTTCACCACCAAAAATCAGATAAAAAATTACGATATTTTTTTATACTTCTGCTCAAAACATAGATTGCGGATACTCGCTAGAACCGCCTCAACGAGGCGGTTCTAGCGAGTACCCACAATCTATGTTTTGAGCAGAAATAAGAAAAATAATGTATACCCCTGTAAACCCCAGTTTTATTATATAAAAGTGGGGTTTAAGGGGGTCAACATTATATAGGCATGTTTTCGTGGTGAAGGTAAAATTAGGGACATACTAAATCTGAAACAGTTCATATTAAAATGGAAACTCTTAAATCAGCAATTGATACAATGCGACTCAGTTGCTACATTGGATCAGCTGATCTTTCAGAGGTCTTCTATTCTATTAACGTTAAAATTTGAAGATATGAATTTCTTTCGATTTTATTTTGATAACATAAGTATCAATTTACGTCTTTGGTGATGGGCTAAGGTAAATTACCCAGGGTCTTCACAAAAGTTTTAAAACCAGTCTTTGCTAGTTTACGTGCAAAAGGGTTTATTAGTACGGCCTATATAGATGATAGCTGCCAACAAGATTCTACTTTCAAAGATGTCAACTAAATATTATCTCCACAGTACGATTAATGGACTCATTAGGGCTAAACGTGCATTTAGAAAAATCAGTATTGATTCCCACAAAACAAATATTTTTTTTCTAGGGCTTCCGCTATGTCCAGATGCAACATGAACAGGATTGGGTGCCTTCAATAAGACTTCAGGTTATATAAGTGTATGACAGTAGTATGTCAATGAGCCGGCCTGAAGTGGAAGTGAGACCAGTCAATGAGCAAACAAGGTAAGAGAAAAGTCCAGGGAGTGCCACAATCACAAGCAGCAGCCCAATCCAAACACGAAGAGCAAGAGGAAACAGACAAAACCAAACAAGCGAAAATCGAACAAACGTACGAAAAGCAATTAGAGTAGCTCTCTCTTCCCCAAGCGAGGTAATCGCAATGCAGATTATATTTCATTTCCTTTGGGATCATTGGGCCCATTATGGAATCTTTGAAAATGGAGTTCTGCTCATGTATACGCTAGAGGGCGTAAGCAGTGTTGCAAACTTCATTACTGCTTATGAAGAGTCTCAATAAAACCAAGACTCCCATTTTCGTATCTGTAGAGTGTTCTTTGTTTCCAAAGGCAATCGTTTTGACGTTTATTATTCTACGAGGTGATTTGTTTTAAGTCTTATCCTTGTGTTATTTTATTCTTGTGTTTTCAGTCCTTTTAGCATTGCGATTACCTCGCTTGGGGAAGAGAGAGCTAATCTTAGTGCTTTTCGTACATTTGTTCGATTTGATCTTGTTTGGATTTATCGGTTTCCTCTTGGTGTCTGGAAAGGGCTGCGGTTTGTGATTGTGGCACTCCCTGGATTTCTCTTACCTTTTTTTTAGTATGCTGTTTTTGCTAGTGACGGCACAGAGATTCCACATATAATTGAATTAAATTACATTGAGATGCATGAAAATTGCTGTGTCATAAAAACTAGACATATGCTTAAACAATTCAGACAGGTTATCCTCTGAATGATATTATGTTGCAGTCTTATCATAATTCTAAGCCGTGCATCATAAAGACTTTACAGGAATATTTGCAACGCACTAATGGGTTACGTGCTCCTGATAGTAAACTACTGATTAGTACACAAAAACCCCGTTATGGAGTATCTTACAAACTGTAAGTCGCTGGGTCAAAACATGAATGATAAGAGCAGGAAATAAGAAATAATTCGGGGCTCACAGCACTTATGCTGCTAGGTCAGGAGGAGTTCTAATCGCAAATATTATTAAGACAGCAGGCTTGTCTAATGCCAGAACTTTCGAGAAATTTTACCATAAGGACATATCAGTGAAAGTAGATTTATGTTTCCAAGATGCAGTCTTGGGGTCTATGGCTTAAATGCTTATCACCAACAGTTTTATGGAGTTCATTAATTTCACACATGATATCCTCATATCATTGACTGCATTTAACTACATATAGGCATTAAAATTGTCATTAGGTTTTACAAGGTTTTTTTTATATACATATTCATTTAAATCGAGGTCATTTCTTATTTCTTACTTGCAGTGATGAAGAATCAACTCTACAATCTCTGTGGGGTCCACTAAATGAGTCATATCAATCGATAAAATTGGAAGATTAAACGAGATTCACCCACCCTACTCTTCCTATGAATTTCAGTTTGAAAGATTCTCCATTAATTAAAAAGATGATTAGTTTCAGGCTCTCATCTGCGTGTGCTCTAAAGACTAAGGAGTCTACAGTCGGATAAAATCTAGATCAAACCCCCTCTTCGAAGGTAAGTCTCGTTTAATCTTCCCATTAATTTCCATGCTAACATCAACATCAAACCTTTAGGACTGTCATTTCTGAAGTTACCCCATCTTCCAGAATACTATAAACCATATTTAACTAGCCCCAATGTAAAAGATAAACTCTCAAGTACCAGCACATGCTCGTATGGGACTGACATACAGCTTCAAGCCCTACAGAAAATGGCCCATAACAATGCTAAGCAATGACCCAGTAAGCATTCTTTATAAATCTATAGCGGGCCGTTATCGGCCCGTCAGGGCAGCTGACGGGCCGATAACGGCCCGCTGTAGATTTATAAAGAATGCTAGCTGGGGAGCTGAATTGATTCCACTCTTGCAGACTGGAAAAAAAAATAAATCAAAATTTGAGCTTGTTTGTTTTATTCTTTATAAGTGCACCATCCAGAATATCCCGCTAATGTCCAAATCACATCAAATTTGGACACAAAGACATACAGTCCTGTCTTTTTAATTGATAGTGCTATTTTGTTCGCGCTTAAAGCGTGCTAGTTCAGAATACTATTGGCCTCGATTTACATTTTCCTCCCGTGTTTATGGTTTATCTTTGAATCTCTTCAGAATCATTGCCTCAGTCAAAAATAAAAGAGAATGACAAACAGTGTAGATCCTGATGAAACGGCTCATTATAAGTCGTCTCATCAGGATCTATACTGGCTAAAAGGGTTATTGTTTATTCACGCGTATTTTGCCTCTCGTTAACGTTTATTACTACCTACAAATTATATGATATTTTTTTTTTCCAAAACTAAGAAAACTATTGAGCTGTCTGCTAAATCCTATCATAAGATAACCTTTTTTTTTGGGGTCTGTCAGTAAGTTCATGTCTTCGTTTCCATTCAAATCACAACTTACAAAAACCACTCCGGATGACAGCCATTGGGATACGGTTTCTTATTAGTAGTAAGATTTTGCTGCTGTGTGTTCGTTTTTATTATTTAGATTCTTATTTTACTTCACTGCGGCTGGTGTTAAGTGCCATGTGGCGGCCGTAAAACGTCTCCCCGTACCTGACCATGTTTTTATTTCCTTTGCGCCTAATCTGGTTACTTTGAAAATCAAATTCCATTTAAGATGGTGCTAGGGGCGAATGCAGCTTCGCAAACCACGACGCTGGTACATGAAGAGACATAATAACACCGAGCTTCCAATTTTCTCTGTGTGTGTGTGTGTGTGTGTGTGTGTGTGTGTGTGTGTGTGTGTGTGTGTGTGTGTGTGTGTGTGTGTGTGTGTGTGTGTGTGTGTATGTGTGTGTGTGTGTGTGAGATGGTTTTTTCTAAGATCCCGAATGCATATTAACAAAAGTTACTTGACAATTTGTTCGTGCCTTTGATTTTGTTTCAATCACATGCTTACCACACATTTCTGCTGTATCTTGATATTCGTGTTATACTCAAAACAAAACATTTTAAGGAACACAACGAAGTAAGCATGACAGTCGAATTTCACTAGTGTATACTTTACACCGCCATTTTTTGGGGGGATTTTTGATTAAGCTTAAAGGGGAACGCAATCTTAAAATGTATTGTGCTTTAAAGTAAAGAACTTTACAAACAATGAATTTTTGACACAAATTTGGTCAAAATCGGTGGAAAATTAAGTTAGTTATAGACAATTGAATATTTTAACACTGGTTGAATGGGCGCCGCCATTTTGAATATTTAATGAGGTTTCATAAAAATTAAAATTCATAAAGGTAGTTATTTTCATAAAGTTTGTTTATTTTGGGAAAATAATTGCTTGTCACTAGAATTTAAAGTTTATAAAAAAAAAACTGTAGCAAACTTATTCTTAAAAACCCTTTATAGTTTGAATTTATATATTTAATTTGGGTTGTGTGACGTTACAAAGCCTACAATATGGCGGCATCCATGACAGCCTTTTTAAATATATTCAAACTTCAATTTTCCTTATTTCAAGGCCGATTTCGAAAACTCTTATATCAAAATAAATGGCTTGTTAAGCACTTAATTCCAAGATAAACTTACAACTTATATTGCATTCCCCTTTAAAAGACATGCCTGAATGGTGCTGTCACGTTTGTGCGAAGAGAGACAAACAACCGTTGCAGACACGCTCTTGCCTCCCAAAAATTGGCTCAACTCTCAAATGGAAAGCTTTGCACATGTGCCACAAACGCTTTTTAACGCATAGCACTCTGGGTAAAATATAAAGCAGACGACATACTAAAATATTGTCTTACGTTTCCCAGAAAAAAAAGGTTTTGGCATTTCATGCTAATTGTCTCCAGTTGAGACAACCTGCATGAAACGTCAAATCCTATTTCTTGGGAAAAAATATCATAAATTTGTTGTTTGCTGAATTTGCTAAAAAAAAAAAGTGGTAACGATTAAGGAGTAGCCAGAACCAGCTAATGTTTCAAAGTCTGTTTATTTCCTTGTAGTAGTATCTATTCCTCATAGACACACGACTGAAGTGAACTACCGTATTTTACTCAAAATATTGGAATAATTTTGCTTCTTAGCATATTTTGTTTTAACTCTTTATCTGCCATAGGCTATAATAATAAAGCATAGATCCAGATGAGACGGCTCAATGAGCCGTCTCATCTGGATCTATGCTGTTTGACATTCAGTCTTTCAATTAACATAAAAACGTCTCTCCAAGCGATGGTTTGTTAAAATAAAAAAGCAGACGACAAATGTCGTCTGAAATTTGGCACCGAAAGAATTAAAATGAACAAGTCCATTTGAGTACCTGGTGATGCGCCAAAGAATTGCTGGATAAATGGCGAACAGTGTAGACCTAAATCAGACGCCGCGTTCTGTGGCGTCTGATCCGGGTCTGCACTGT
This sequence comes from Anodontia alba, assembly GCA_964016985.1. NCBI lineage: Eukaryota > Metazoa > Mollusca > Bivalvia > Lucinida > Lucinidae > Anodontia > Anodontia alba. The sequence continues at coordinate 39,646,524 of OZ024830.1, read as the reverse complement.
TTGCTCAGGTTGTCTGTCTGGATGAATACTTAGGGTTATAACGGTAAATAACGGCATCTGGAGAGCTAGCGAACATTGCCCGGACAGCGACCCACTAACTTAATTGCTTACGCAAAACGATTATAGATTTATCACACATAACGAGCGCTTAATGCGTATTCAAAGCGGCGAGGGTTCATATGAGGCTGTCTACATGTACCTACGCAGTCTGACATGTAGTTTCGCTGTTCGCCAACCAGTGGCGAGTAGTAAAGGCTTTCGCTCTTCGCCATCCAGTGGTGAGAAGTAACGATTATGATCCGACTGTATCTGTACAGGCTGGTACGGGCCATTGTTGCTTGTATGTGCATACAATTACATTTTCGCACCGCATGATTGATATGATATCGTCTGCCTATCCCGTAATAATCCTTAGTACATGTATTGGGACAGACAGACCTGAGCAAACAATGTAGACTTAGATCAGACGCCGCAGAATGCGGTGCCTGATCTGGGTCTTCACTGTAATAAATGCCTTATTTACGTATTTACCCTAAATATTCGGACATTCTAACGCCTTCATTAGCGTACTTATTTAAAACTTTTAACGAGTTCATTGTACTATACTGTTGTGTCTAAGACTGCTTGGTGCGTAGCAAATTGTGTATACCCCGAGCAGACGGCACATTCTGAAACGTCTGACCTGAGTCTACACTTTTCAAGTTATATATTTGCAATATATAACTCCTTCCCATACCAATCCGAAAATTAAAATGCCCTTATGACTGGTCTTTACCTGATTGTGGATCTAATCTTAACCCTTCTCTTGCTGAACATGACATGCCCTGTCTTAACAAACAGTGTAGATTCAGATCAGTTGGCTTATGAAGAAGCCAACTGATCTGCATCTGCACTGTTTGTCATTTATTATGTGAATTTCTATCAAAAAACCAGATCAAGTAATCTGATTGGCTGGAAATTAGAAGTCGGCGTGACATCTTAATTTATTCAGCATGACAAGGGTTAAATGCCTGTTGAAGAACAAATAGTAAAGATCCAGAGGAAACTGTTCCTGGTTCCGTATCCGAGTGGTTGACTGCGTAGCTGAAGCGTGACGGTTCTAGCCCAGCTCAGATCATTGACACACACAAAAAAAAACTCCCTCTGTTCATCTAGCAGTGAATGGGTACCTTTTGTTGGAAACTTGGCGGAAACGAAAGGAGAGGACTACGCCCTGCCTTTCATTATCTTGTAGATGAAGACACGGTGGGCTTTACAGGTAAACCCTTCCACTCTCATGGCCGAAAAACAACAGGACATCTTTATATATGTCCAAATAATTATTGTAATTCAGTATGGATGTAGTTATAGCGCGGGATAGCTATTTGTCAGGACACACAGCGTTGATATGTCATTGTTTCAGCGATGTTCGTACACAGAAGTTATCTCCCTTCAAACATTACCGGAATATCTGTCAACTATATACAACCCCCTTAATCCCTCCATCACATAAATTTTGGAGGCAAAACGGTTTTGATAAAGTTGTCTCCCCTGAAAGTGTAGCCAGACCTTTTAAGGGGAATTGATGCGCATTCAAGGGAGGCAACTTTGTCAAATCAATTATTTGCTAGGTCTTCCTTCTGAAAAGAGGTCCACACTAAATTGAACGAAGTTGCCCCCATTAGGGGCAAAATCTTTTCTTTTGAAGCATATCCGTTTTCAGAAGTGACCTAATGATGTGCAGAAAAGCAAACACAGAAATTGTCTCTCTTTCTCAAAATGTCGGAAAATCTACCACGTTTATCCAGTTCATGTACAGTAAAATTCCGCTATTAAGACCACCAGATAATATGAAATATGTAAATGGTCAATACCAAAGAAGTAGACACGTTTTCCCCAAATCCCAAAAAAATAGTAAAATAGTAAAAATAGTAAAATTCAAAATTCTAAAACCCAAAAAATAGTCCTAGCCGATGTAGCAGGCCAAATTCAGAGAACCCTCCCCCAACCGCCGACCCCTCCCCCCCCCCCCCCCCCGCCCCCAACGGGTCCTAATAGCGGAAATTTACTGTAGATTTTCATACCGGTAGCAATGCGATAAAAAAGCATATTTTGTGCTCTGAAATGACTTAGGTAAGCTAGGAAAATACCCAGGAAAATGTCCATTACAAAACACGCCTATTCAAATACATGTATATAGAAAATTTCACCTCCAAAAAATGAAAATTTTCAGATAAAAAAAAACTTATAGTTTTCATATTTCTGCTCAAAACATAGATTGTGGGTAGTCGTTAGAGCCGCTTCGGCGAGGCGGTTCTAACGAGTATCCACAACCTATGTTTTTGAGCAGAAATAAGAAAAATAATGTATACCCCTGTTAACCCCAGTTTTACTATATTCAAGTGTGGTTTAAGGGGGTCAAAATTATAAAGGCGTGTTTCACGAAGCACAGTTTTCCCGAGATACCAAAAGAAGGAGAGATGAGGAACAAAAATTCACAAAACAAACGCCAAGATGAAATCACTGGCGCGCAAACAAAGACGAAGTGCAACAGAGGAACCGCCTTAGAATGGTCAGTAGGGGAAAAAAAAGCTATTTGTGGGAGTGGGGGCGGGGGAAGGGGAAGGAGCGGTTAGTTCTCTTCGTCTGTTCGTTTTTTTTTTCCAGGAAGTCTTGTTTTGTTGTTTTTGTGTTGTCACTTTATGTTCAGTCTTTTAGGAGAGATGAGTTCTATACTTATGACATTTCTTTGCGTATCTTATCCTCTGTGCTGTTTTACGATTGCACAAATGATGTACTGTAAGTATCCTAAGAGTTTAGACAAACAAACCTGTGCAAACAGTGTAGACCCAGATCAGATGCCGCAGAACAAGACGTCTGATAAAGCCCACACTGTTTGCCACAGAACCATTACGAAAACACGCCTATTCAAATATACAGAAAATTTCATCTCCAAAAACTGAAAATTTTCAGATATAAAACTCCGATATTTTTCCTATTTCTGCTCAAAACATAGATTGTGAGTACTTGTTAGAACCGCCTCGCCGAGGTGGTTCTAACGAGTACCCACAATCTGTGTTAGTGAGCAGAAATAAGAAAAATAATGTATACCCCTGTAAACCCCAGTTTTACTATATAAAAGTGGCGTTTAAGGGGGTCAAAATTATATAGGCATGTTTTCGTGATGACAGAATACTTTTTTTTCTTTCTGGCGAAAGAATGTGCACAATACTGGTTAACCACTTGCCTAGCGTCTCATAAAAGGGACATTGGCAAACAGTGTAAACCCAGAACAGACGCCGCAGAAAGCGGGTCTATACTGTTTGCATTAATTACAGGATAATTTATAGAACATGGTAATAATAAAACTGACCAGACACCCCTTAAACTGGAAATGGTCTGGTCCAAAGAGTTAAGGTAGAAGAGTTCACTCGGTATAAAGGAGTTAAACTGGCAATGCGTCTGTCAAAGAAGTGAGGTGAAAAAGTCTTCTGGGGATTAATGGGTTAACTATTTTGACAAAAGCTTAAACATATGTATGTTGTATTGAAAACATGTAATAGGTAAAGTAGAATAAATCGATTGCTTATTATTTGATAATCACGCAACTTTTAAAGTTGTTGGTAAACAATGATTGTAAGATTGACCCCATTCTCAACGAGTTTAAGTTCAAAGACAGTGTAAGGACCTTGTATAGTCTGTATGATATCTAAATCGGGCATGGTCGTAAGTCAAACGCACTGAATAAACTCGATCTGAGAAGGGTTCCTTGAGATTTGTATACATGCCTTTATGCCCTTTTAAAAATAAAAGTATAATCCCGCTTTAACTTTAATCTTTACCATTCTCTGGGCTAATTCGGCAGACGGCAAACTGATGACATTTTGTCTTTTTTTTCCAAGAATATAGGCTTTGACATTGCATGCCATTGTCTCCTCAGTAGACATTTGCATGAAATGTGAAAGTCTGTTTTCCGGGAGAAATAAGAGAAATATTTCAAAATGTCGTTCGTTGAATTTTTATACCCAGCATGCAGAGCGTTTATAAAAATAATAAAATGTATCTATTTTAATATCCACTAATTTTGTTGTCAACCCATTTATTTATTTTTGAAAAGCCTAAATTTTAGTATACTTACATGCGTAATACATGTACTAGAAATATGAACAAAGGGATTATGACAAAAAAAAAGGAACTTGATTATAACCTTTGACTGGACTTCTCTACAATGAACGTTATAGTGCAGATTATAATTTTATTACCTTTGGATCCATTGAGCCATTGTGGTTTATTTGAAAATTAAGCTCTGCTCATGTATACGCTAGAGGACGTAAGCGGTGTTGCAAACTTCATTACTGCTTATGAAGAGTCTCAATGAAACCGCGACTCCCATTTTCTATGTATAATGTGTTCTTTATTTCCAAAAGCAACCTTTTAGATTTGTATTACCCAGAAAAAAAGCTGCAATCGTGATGCACAGGCATTCGGATGCATCGAAAGGGGAAAATGTGACAATACAGTGGCATAGTGGCAATAACCGATATACAAAACATAGAACTGCAACAGAGAACCTGCCTTGGAATGATAAGTAGAACCTTCTATTAGGGGACTAGACTGGCTCCAGTCTCCAGTGGCTCAAGTTTTTCCTTATAATCCTGTTTGATAATCCACTAAAATAAAACAAAATTATATTATGACTATGAAGGATGGTCACTCTACTGTCCTTTCGACATCTCTCGGAAAGACGTTTTTGCTTGGCATTTTATCTTAAATGAAAATATTTTGTTCTGATTGACTATATCTTATCAGAAACCATTTGTCTTTTCTGTTTCTGTGTTTTGTTTTCAAATATGTACCCTAAAATTAAATTTATCGCCAAAAATTGGTCTGACCTATGCAATTTCTATAGTAAAGTGATTTTTTGGAATTTTTGTCTTGGTAAATATTTTTTACTTTTCTTTGCTGAATTTGAATTATTGATGTTTCACAACAATATTGTGAAAATTTCAGAAAAATCGAACAAGTGAAACTTGTTAAAAATCTGCCTCCAAGTTACCTACCCTTCAAATTTCTGTACAATTTTCATTCATTTTTACTATGGGAAAAAGAGAAAATATTGGATTTTTTAAAAACCACTGACTACAATAAACTTTTTGCACATAGATAGTTAGTTATGACAAATGGTTTTGCATTAAATCATGACAAAAGTTTACAAATTTACTTCTTCTGTTTAAAGCGCTGAGTTAAAAACGACTTTCTGAAAGATGTCGAAAGCACAGTAGTTGGGCGTACTTGAGAGAAGATACTATTGGTCACGTCAATGCTCAAATACAGTCGACTCTCGTTATCTCGAATTCCAAGGGGCTGATTGAAATACTTCGAGATATCCGTACCTCGACACATCAGAGTTGAGAGAGCTAGGAAAACAATAAATTGAACAACCACATTTAACAAATGAATATGTAATTTGACTCCTGAAGTTAGAAATATATATATAAAATAATGTGGAAAAGAGGAGAAATTGCTCCTTAGGAGCAATTTCTCCTCTTTTCCACATTATTTTGTTACCTGTTGTCATAGTTTCATGTTAAAACAGGGACCAGATTTTCACTTCGAGATAAGCTGTAATTCGAAATAAGCGAGTTCGAGATAACGAGGTTCGACTGTATATATTTTTTTTGCGGGACACCTAACTCACAAAGCCCTTGCTCTGTCTAAGACGTGTAGACCAAATAGAGTAGAGAGAGTCATACCGTTTGAACCAGTCTAGATGACAGCATCCAGAAATGAACAGCCCTGAAATGACAGATTCTATGAGAAACTAATAAATTCCAGGTATCATTCTGTTCTCCATTTAAGTTTGTGAGACGCTTCACCGTCGAAAACAAACAAGCCATAGCGAACAACAAAGGCGCTGATCAGCCTGCGCGGACGCGCAGGCTGATCTGCGCCTTTGTTGTTCGCACATGTATTAAGGGGGTTTTCTCAGGGACTCATAGATCAAGCACAGGTCGCACTACTTTTGTATGGATAGCTCAATGGCGTACTAATATACACACAGTAAAACATTGGGTCTACTTTTGTACGCGGATAAATACGAAATTTAATAGTAGTCAAAGTCACTTTCGTGGCAACGAAGAATGACAGATAGAATGTGTCATTAAAAATAAACGCGGTTAGCGAAAGGCAAAGCGTTCTTATTCACATTCAAACCGTACTCAGTTTCAGCTAGGTTACGTCTTTAGATAACTTTTTGACAACCTGTTTCAAACTAGACTCCCAAAATATAACTTTATATATATATAACTTTCTGACAATCTGTTTCAAACTTGACTCCCAAAATATAAATGAAGTTACCCATTACGAAAACACGCCTATTCAAATATATAGAAATTTCACCTCCAAAAACTGAAAATTTTCAGACTAAAAACTCTAATATTTTTCATATTTTTGCTCAAAACATATATTGTGGGTACTAACGAGTACCCATAATCTATGGTTTTTGGCAAAAATAAGAAAAATGATGTATACCCCTGTAAACCCCAGTTTTACTATATAAAAGTGGGGTTTAAGGGGGTCAAAATAATATAGGCGTGTTTTCGTGATGCCGAGGCATCGGAAGAAGAAGAGATGGACAACCGGCAATTGAAACGACACAGTTTTAATAACCGACTTACATGTACATATACGAACAAAGAATAAAAAAAGACAAGAGGCCCAAGGGCCAAAATTCGCTCACCTGATAAACCGCTATTGCATATTTGCAAATGTCATGCAACATTCTTCCAGTATTGCCACAGCAACTGGGACACAAGTTTGATCATACCATAAAAAGGTCAAAGGTCATCGTAGTCTAATCATAATAATAAATTTGGTAGACCTTGAGTCCCGATGTCGTATACCAAGATTCAGCCTCAAAGCTTATTAAGTACTAGAGAAGAAGATTTTTTTCAAAGTGTTTTACCACGTATGGGCATGGCAGTCATCTTGTTCGATGGTATCGATGGTGCATTATCATTTAAACAATTTGTCAACATCCCTTCGACAGAAGAGCCCATGTGATGTCAGCTGAAAACTGGTCAAGCGGTTTCTGAGAAGAAGCCCTTTAAAGATTTCATAACTTTATACCTGTATATAGCCCAGGGACAAGGAGAGATAACCCCTTGGGCAAAATTTTGATCCTAACTAAAAAGTTTAACAACTTTGATCATACATCTTAAGTTTCGACCATTAGTCTTAAATACGTATTGGAAAAAGACTTTTCAACTTTTCCCCCATAAAAATCTATAGGGACGCAAATTTGACCTTGCCGTAAAAAGGCCAAAGGTAAACGTATGATCATAATTTGACATTTGAACAAATTTGGTAGAGTGTGAGACAGCGATTCTAGTCCCATGATTCAGTCCCAAAGCTTTCTTGGTTTGAGAGAAGATATTCAAGAGATTTTACCATATATAGACATGGTGACCATCTTGTTGAATGGCGCGGAACCATTTGAGCAAATTGGCAATACCCTTTCGACAGAAAGACACATGTGAAACCTTGTGAAAATTGCTCAAGCAGTTTCACAGAAAACATTTAAAAATTACACAATTTTATACATGTATATAGCCGAGGGGCAAGAGCAGATAACCCCCAGGGGACAAAATTTGATTATAACTAAATGTTTTACTCGTACTAGTATCACACACTGTAAGTTTCAGCCATAAGTCTTCAATACATTTTGAGATTATGACTTTTCAACATTTTCCCCATATAAATGCATGGGGACGCAAAGTTGACCACGCCGTAAAAACGTCAACGGTCAACCTAGGGCCATCATTTAAATAAACTTTGTAGACATTCAGTCCATAATGTTACATACCAAGATGCAGCCTTGAAGCTTTCTTGGTTCTGGAGATGAAGATTTAGATTTTTAAGTGTTTTTACCATATATTGGCATGGCGGCCATCATGATTAACGGACCGTAACCATATGTATAAATGTTCAACCCCCTTTAACTGAAGGCTCCACATGAAGTTTGAAGAAAATTGGCCCAGGGGTTTCAGAGGAGAAGTCGTTCAAATAGGCGGACGTACGATGGACACCGGACGACGGACGGCAACTGATTACAATATCTCAGCCTGAACTTTCGGCTCAGGTGAGCTAAAAAAAACAGAGAAACCAATTTGAAACGGTCAGCAGTAATAAGAGTGACTTGAGCTACCTTTTACTCGTTTACTCGATAGAAACCTGACCTTTATCTCCTGAGGCAACTCCGGACATAAACACAAGAATACAAAACCAATGAAAGTACAAACAGAAGGGAAAGTGAGTAGCCATTGAAGAAGTTGACCATTATGCTAGCATGACAACAAGAAAATGTGATGCATAAAAACAAAACATAAAGCAAAGAGGCAGCTGAACAAGTGGTTAACCACAATACCAGATTTACAACAACTTGTAGCCATATAAGAATCGCCCTGGAACGGACAGCAGCATTAACTAACGAGGGATTAAGCTAGTTTTGCTGCATCGAAAACTGGCTTTTAAGTCTAAAGCAGCTCAAAATTAAAAAAAATAGTCGAAAGCCAATGGCTCGAGCATCTTTGGGACCATGGAAGTTGGTTCGTGACATGGGTTGTTCAAGCCACTGAAGGTTAGTCATGGCGCCAGGTAAGGAAGCAAATGGCGATAATTTGGGAAAATCTTTCTATCTTTTACACAATAATGGCATGTTGAGTGTACTCATTAGAATCGCCTCGATCAGGCAATTCTAATCAGGCAATTTTAATGAGTACACTTAATATACAATTTCATGATAAAATAAGACAATTTTTTTAAATATTTTTTTTCTTGGGCTATAAGAAGAATTTCGAAGGGACTCGAAAATGAATTCAAATTAGCCATGGTAAACGAGCCATCGGTGTTCGAGATATTGAAGTTCGACTGTATGTGTTCGTTCCTTGAAGTTTCGTGTTCCTTATCAGTGAAACATCATAGAAGGGCATAAACAACCAAAAAACTGCAATAAAACAAAGCAGATTGTGCAAGAAGCAAAAAAAACAAACAAAAGAGAGAAAAAAAAACAAAAAAAAAAAAAAAAACACACACAATATAGACCGTGATGGCCCTGACCACAGATATGAGGCTCCGAGGTTATAAAACTTTTTTCATGCTTAACTCAGCCGAGCATGATATTTTCTCTGCTAATAAATATGAACATGCGAACAATAGTTGGCATTTACATATTTATTAGCAGAGAAATTTTCATGCTCAGCTATATTTAGCCAGAAAGGATTTGCAATTGTTAATGATTTGAGATTTAAGATTTATTAGCAGGACAAATTGCATGCTCAGTTGAGTTAAGCATGATAAATGATTTATAAATTCGAGGCCAGTAGTCAGGTGCCAAGCCTCAAGAGACTGGTGGACAATAATAAAATTTTAAAATGCAGATTCTTGTATTTTCCTTTACAACTGGAATTTGATGGAACCATATATATCCTGACGAAACTGATAAAAGTTAATATACTAAATACATTCTTCAGCTGCCTACATATTGAACGAAAAAACGCTTGTTTTTTCCGTTTCCATGGTACAAAGCTACGTGAAACTTGAAGGTAGGAAAGTGTCATAATCGGTTCTTTAAGAAGGTAAGCAGGTGTTTTGTATTTTTTTAATACTTGAACATAGGGTGAGGATTTGGCGTCAGTACAATTGATTTTCCCTCACCCTAACGACTTCCGGTAGCTTTCACTACATACCGCTCTTCAAACAGACTTGTTAACGTCATGAATAGTATTTTATGTAGCGTCGAGGCGACGTTGTTGTGTGTTATTGCGTTCTTTGTTGGGGCTTTCTGGCTGCTCGCTGCGGGACTTTTTTTCAATGTTGGTCCTTGTTTTCTTATTGTTATGTCTGATGGGTCCTCGCGACCACTGTGATTACCTTATTGGGGAAGAGGGAGCTATTTGTTTTGGTTTTCGTTGGTTTGTAATTAGTGTTCTGTTCGTCGTATTTCGTTTACGCTTTCTTTTTGTGCCATCATTAGGCTATGTTCTATGATTAAGGTTCTTCCTGGAAATCCTATTTACTATTTATGCAATGCTGCGAGGCGATATGAACCGGGCCACAGCATTTCCTACTTTAAATGGCTGCCTGTGCACCCAGCGAAGACTCAGGTCAGCCTGCGTATTCGAGCAGTCTGATCAGTGTCATCGCAGGGTACTCTCTGAGAAGCCAAGAATCCAAAGCGTCTTCATGCACACAGCGAAGACTCCAAGCAGCCTGCGCGGACGCGCCGGCTGATCGGAGTCTTCGCTTAGCGCATGTGCAATCTTGTAGGAAATGAGGTGCCCCGGCTCATATGACGTTAGAGCTCATCACATACGAGGTCTTTGACTTCGTTCTCAGATTGTTATTGTATCGCTTTATATCGAACCTAAATTGAACTGTATGGTTAAAAAAAGTCAGCATCAGATTATCTGGTCAGTTACTTAAGATAGGTTAGTCTAGGTCAATAATTCAAGAACTTCGCCTGAACTCAGCAATATATAAATGTCCTTTAATGTCAGTTCGAGGAAAATCACTTTACATACATGTATGATTCGTAAATCTAAATGTACCTAACGCGCAAGCATTTGTGCGATACAGAGACAGAGAGAGATTTTACCCTGGGAAACAGAAGCGTTTGAAAGTCTTTAAGCGTATGATAAAAAAGATAAAGACGTTACCTCACTGGTAAATGTGGCGTTGGGCACCAAAAAATTTCAATCGCTCATCTTGATACATATATTTCACGCAATTTGATTGGTTGAAGAAAACGATTTACACTTCAATAAAGTCCAGAGCCGGAATATGTCTGTTTTTTCTTCCGCCGTCTCAAAAGATGGGCATTTCTGACAACATTTGTAACATTTTGATGACAAAGTTGGATTATATGGAATGACATATGTAGATTTTTATCGATGTGTAAACTAGTGAATCACTTACAAACTTAACAAAACGCCCGAAGTTTAAATCAGTTTGAGTGATTCGCCGGAGCTTACACATCGATGATGTCTATAAAAAAATCATTCATGATTTCTACAATACCGACGCCTGTAGGATCACCTATGAAAAGAGAGATCTAGACCACTCTCTGATAAAAGAGCAAGTGCAATTGCACTTCATTTCCGGGTAAAAAAAGTGCGTGCCCTCGTACATGTTTACCGAGGGAAGCAGAAAAGTGATGTTAGGTTATACTACCTATATGAATGGACGCCACTTTTAGCCAAATCAGTAAGTAGATAAGATATCTTTCCAACGAAACATATTTCCCTTCCCATGCTGAATGAATTAAGACGCCACATCTACTTCAAATTTTCAGCTAATCAGATTAATTAATCCAGAAATAAGAAAAAAGTCTTAATATACCTTGTTAGCAGACTGATCGGGGTCTTCGCTGTTCGCACATAGCAAAATGGCTCTATATATAGTCATTTAACTGCTTGGCCTTTCTAAATAGTAAATAATATAAGCTCAGAGCATACCAAACCGAGTGGCTGTCCACACACACACACCCACACACACAGATAGACACACAAACTGATAGATAGATAGACAGATAGATCAGTCTGCGTTCGCGCAAAATTAGATAGATCAGTCTGTGCGTTCGCGCAAAATCAGATAGATCAGTCTGTGCGTTCGCGCATAATTAGATAGATCAGTCTGTGCGTTCGCGCAAAATCAGATAGATCAGTCTGTGCGTTCGAGCATAAGTAGATAGATCAGTCTGTGCGACGGCGAATGATTAGATAGAACTGTCTGTGCATTTGCGCATAATTAGATAGATCAGTCTGTGCGTTTGAGCATAATTAGGTAAGTCTGTACGTTCGCGCATATCTATACAGACCAGTCTGTGCGTTGGCGCATAATTATGATCAGTGACTGTGCCGTTTGTTTGCAAAAGCTTTCAGGCCCACTCATATCAGTGACGAGTCTTATAGCTGATCCGACCACGCGCATGCGCATGCTGATCTCACATTATCTTGACGCATATGTCAAAAGGTCAGATGCGATTTATAGTAAATGCTCAAACATACCTTCGAACTTTCGATGGAGTTTTGTGTCGTCAACCCTTGTTAACAAAAGACTCGTCTTCCGTTTTATTAACTCTTAATACGCCAAGCAAAATTTGTAGCAGACGACATTCTAAAATTTATACTTATTTTATCCTTTCAAAGAAAATGTCTTGACATTTCAAGTGAATGGACTGCTTGGCAGACGATTCACATGAAATGTCAAGACTTTGTTATCTCTGAAAAAAAATAAGATTGTCGTCTGCTGCATATGTAAGGGTTAAAAGAGTTGAAACAACGGACAATCCTTGATAAATGATGTGATTGCCAATAGCTCCTAGTTCAGTGACCTCAAACGGCACTTCATGTAATGAATGGATTCCATCAGAAAAAAAAATGAGCTGGTCAAGTAAAATGGGTCCTTACAATATATAGGCCCAGCCTGAGCATCTGCGTAGCCTGAGCAGGGGCTGCGCCGTTCGCTTAAGGGGTAGTGACGCACTTTCAAGAGAGACAACTGCGTCAAATAGTTTGCTTCCTTCTGAAAAGAGGTCTACTCTGTAAGAAAAGGATTTGCTCCCGTTAGGTGTTAGGGTAGACCCCTTTGCAGACGAGAATGGGTGCGCATGAAAGCAAACAGAAAATCACAAAAGTGAAATGGCCGAAAAAAGTACAATCTTATCGAAATCGAATGCATTTACTGATCAACCCCGTGGACGCGAAGGGTGGCTGTTTGCCCGGCTATTCTCCCTACATACATGTAAATGTGCACTCCGCAGTTTTGACTTCCATTTTTTCCTGGTTCAGGGCCGCAACATAAATAAAATGCAATCACTGCAAATATAACAGTGCATGTCCATTAGGTATAGTATCAATAAATTGCGAACATATCAAATAATAATAAGTTTAGTTTTTGCCAAACTGTGCAGCAACAAGTATTTTCAGACTGGTTTCTAGCCCTACCCCTAAGTGTTTACATTTTTCACAAGTGTTCGCAAGTGCGAAACTGTAGAATGCACTTTAAACAGTAACAAAAATCTTTTCCGTGTATTGTTGCCTGAACTTTGGCGAGGCCGGTTGGTTACGTAAAACCCTGATGAAAACTGAATGAAAAAGAAGCAGATAAGATACAATTAATGCACAAATGAAACCGTATTTACGTTAGATATTCGAACTCCTTGATGCATAACATCCTCTATTTTTTAGCAAGTCCATTTTGCTACCTAGTGATTCATGCTAAAGAGTCGTTGACTGACAAACAGTGTACACCCTGATCAAACTTCGCATTTAAGATCTCATCACGAAAACATGCCTATATAATTTTGACCCCCTTAAACCCCGATTTTATATAGTAAAACTGGGGTTTACAGGGGTATACATTATTTTTCGTATTTCTGCTCACAACATTGATTGTGGGTACTCGTTAGAACCGCCTCGTCGAGTAGTTTCTAACGAGTACTCACAATCTAGACGAGGCGGTTCTAACGAGTACCCACAATCTATCGTCGAGGCGGTTCTAACGAGTACTCACAATCTAGACGATGCGGTTCTAACGAGTACCCACAATCTATGTTTTTTGCAGAAATATGAAAAATATCAGATTTTTTTAATCTGAAAATTTTCATTTTTTGATGGTAAAATTTTCAATATAGTTGAATAGGCGTGTTTTCGTAATGTACATGTTTTGCTCAGGCCTGTCTGACCGAATAGGTATATAGGCTGTGTGATGATGGACCATTAAATATATTGATTTGAACCGCAACGTCAGAAAACGTATCTTCGGACATGTGTGCCCAGCTAAGATTCGAATCAGCCTACGCATTCGCAGTCTGACCAGAAGCTTCACTGGACGCATTTTGGGCAGCCAAGGATGAAAATTTTCTACATGTGGACAATGGAGACTGATGAGAATGAGCGGACGCGGAGGCTGATTTGAGTCTTCGCTGCGCGTACGTCAGAAGGCACGTTGCGGCACATTTTTACACAATGGCCAATAAAAAATCTGCCGCGTCACAAGAAATGGGTCTTCAAGGATATATGAACAGCAAAGATCCAGGTAATCTCGCTACGCTATACAACCTGACACGTCCTGATAGCGGCCTTTTCTATACACTGTTATATTCTACAGTAGTTGAAGATCATGTACGTGGAAAAAACGAAGGCCCTTGAGCATTATGATCAGCCTACGCTGTCTGCAAATGCCCCGAAGACTTTTTCCCTTAGCGCGGCTCACTTGTACAAATTGGCTAATATTACAATTAATTAAATGCATGTAGTAAAAATAAATGACCATCATTTCACGCAGGCCTCGGTGGCCAAGTCGGATGCACATCCGACTGGTGATCAGGTCGCGGATTCGATCCCCAATGGGACCGGCATTAGCAATTCGTGGATATTCATCAGGAAATATATATTTTTAGAAAGGCAACTGTCAGTTTCTGATGGAAGAATATGGTCAAATACTTGTTAACCCTAAGAGAATTAGGCCTGCCCAGGAAAAGTGTGGCTAGGTAAACTGACTGGCTCCACATTAGCGTTTTGAGTTGACTGGGCCGTCCCAGCTAGCATTCTTTATGACTCTACAGCGGGCCGTTATCGGCCCGTCAGCTACCCTGACGGGCCGATAACGGCCCGCTGTAGATTTATAAAGAATGCTAACTGGGGTAAAACCTTCAGTTACTTAACCTTTTCAGTCGGTACGGTACCACCGATATTTATTTATTTTTTTTTTCCCTCCAGTCTGATCTATCTTCTGTCCTTTACGAGTTTGAAAAGCCACAAGCTTTTTTTACATGAGTAAAAAACTACCAGTCTAATTTTTAGCATTACGAAAACATGCCTATTCAAATATATAGAAAATTTCACCTCCAAAAAAACTGAAAATTCCTTCATTACGAAAACACGCCTATTCAACTATATTAAAAATTTTACCACCAAAAAATGAAAATTTTCAGATAAAAAATTCTGATATTTTTCAAATTTCTGCATAAAACATAGATTGTGGGTACTCGTTAGAACCGCCTCGATGAGGCGGTTCTAACGAGTACCCACAATCTATGTTTTTGAGCAGAAATAAGAAAAATAATGTATACCCCTGTAAACCCCAGTTTTACTATATAAAGGTGGGGTTAAAGGGGGTCAAATTTATAAAGGCATGTTTTCGTGATGGAGTTTACTTTCCATGGTTTCTTTTAATGCCTTCTTCTATTCCCTTCAACTGTGCCTAGCAGCATTGTCTTTGTCATGCCAGAGAAACGCGAGATGTGACCGTACCATATGGATTCTCATTTCTTGACATGGCGAGGAGGCTATCATCAATGTAAAAATGTAATTAAAAAGCAGCAGTCATATAACAGTAGAAGTAATAAAAATATTAAATGTCCAAGGATTCTGTAAGCGAAATTCGAATGCCCAATTATGACTAGGTGTGTCAGACAGCTTTCGATCTCTGCCTATGCCCGGAAGCCATTATGTGCGGTTCATTTAGATATACAGAAAATCAAACTATTCCTTTGTCCCGAGAACTAAATGATTTTGCTAAAAAACTGAGCACGCTTTCGAGATTAATAGCTAGGTATATTTTTCAAACATGAATGTATGCGTTTCTTCTTTTGTCAGGTATAAATATTTAGCATCAACTGCTTCATGCTTATATTCAGCATTTCTGTAATGTGTTCACAAAATCAGACTGCTTTATTTGACAGCAGGACATGATAGACAGGCTCGACGAGAATAGAAAAAAGAGACTGCTGAAAGCTGTGGCAGAAAAGACGCCGTCCATTATCCTAAGTGTGGCAGAACAACTTAGAGCCAGGCAACAAGAGGTACCAGAAACAGAGCAAAGCCATTCACAGCCAGGCTTCAGCCCACAAAATGGCCTTTGGTGTGTCTGCCAGAGGTTCAGAGAGATGACATCGGATGCGACTAAAGTGTGCTGCAGAATGCGGTCTGATCTAATAGTCTAATGTCGGTAAGTTAACAAAGCACTATTATTCACATTAGCTTACCTGAGCTATGCTCAGGCTGAGCTGTAGGGATCACTTTTTGTCCGTCTCCGTCCGTCTGTCCGCCGGTCCATTCTTACTTACAAACGACAACTCCTCCAAAGCCAGTGAAGCGATTTGTCCCCAATTCGGTAAGAATGTTGCTTTGGTTGGGGGTGAGGGGGTGTGAGGGGGGCTGAGGGGGGTTAAAATAGCTAAAATTATGGTGACTTGCTTCTGGGTTTGATTTCCATGGAAAAAAAAAAAACTCTCGTAGACTTGGAAAATGGTTAAATTGTGTTTTCTCCATAACCAATGAAGTGATGTGAACCATATTTGGCAGTTACGATCATCTGATGACTGTCTTCCTAGTTTAATTGTTTTATGACAATTGGCAATTAAGTTTGGTTGCCACAGCAAAATTAAATGTTTAAGAAAGGAGTTTTTAATGACAACTCCTCCAAAACCACAGAAGCAGTATATGATTCTAATTTGATACAAATGCTGCTTGGGTTAGGGCAATTCAAAATAGCTAAAAGTGTGCCAGGCTGCCTCTTGGTTTCGCTGCCATGGCAACAGAACGCTCTCGTAGTCTTATAATGAGAAAATGTTTAGTTGCCTTTCTCCATAATCAATGTATTGATGTGAACCACAGTTTGCAGTTACGATCATTTGGTAATTGTCTACCCTGTTTACGTTTTATAACCAGTGGCCCTTTTATTGGTTGCCATGGCAAGCAAGAAAATTGTAGAGCATCAACAGGGAAAGAAGATCCTGTTAAGCACCAGCGGAAAAAGAAGACCTTGTTAAGCACCAGCAGGGAAAGAAGACCCATGTCTGGCCTTGTCTAGTGTGTGGCCTTGTACAGAGACACAGGACGTGTATAAGAGGTTGGAGTTGCATCCATCACGAAAACACGCCTATATAATTTTGACCCCCTTAAACCCAACTTTTATACAGTAAAATTGGGGTTTACAGGGGGTATACATTATTTTTCTTATTTCTGCTCAAAACATAGATTGTGGGTACTCGTTAGAACCGTCTCGTCGAGGCGGTTTTAACGAGTACCCACAATCTATGTTTTATGCAGAAATTTGAAAAATATCAGAATTTTCTATCTGAAAATTTTCATTTTTTGGTGGTAAAATTTTCAATATAGTTGAATAGGCGTGTTTTCGTAATGAAGGAATTAGAATACATCTTCTCCAATCCCGTCGCTTCTTTACTTATTCAATAAAGATGAGACCTTGGCAAGTCCCTGCATTCTGGCGAATTTTTTGTGTGTGTATGCGATACGGCATTTTCCAAAAATGCCTTGCCGAAACGGAACACAAGGTGATTGGATATCTTCCCAGACTATGAATGACGTGGCCTCATAAATATTCTTCGGTCCAATAATGTTAACAGCCTTAATAACCAGGGCCCAGTTGTTCAAAGCGTCGTTAGCTAAACGAGCTCGTCAGTGGTCAAAAATGTTAACTGTTCTAGTAAGTACAATATCTAATCCACAGTATTTTTGCTGAAAAAATGTGAGTAGCTTTTGCAAAAGCTACTCAAATCTTTTCAGCAAAAATATTAGCATATGTGCCAAATTTAATGATCAAAGTTTTAACGATACGTCAACTAACGACATCGTTAGTTTTGAACAACTGGGCCCAGCTAATGTTTAAATTGAGTGGATGAGATAAAATGGATTTGGTCCAGTGTGTACAGCTTCTGGGGCCCTGGTATATGTAGTGTGTAGAGCTTCTGGGGCCCTGGTATATGTTCAGGCTTTACTCGCTATGTGGCCGGATCTATCATATTGCTGCAAACTCGTTGGAAGTATTGTTATACATATACCCTGTATATATTCAGTGTCAAATGCTTTGGTAAGGTCGACAATGGACCTCAACATGACCTTTGTCGACCTTACCAAAGCATTTGACACAGTCAGTCGTGAGGGACTTTGGAAAATTAAGGCAAATTCATAGCAATGGTGCGCCAGTTTCATGATGGTATGCTTGCAAGGGTCCAAAATGATGGCGAGTTTTCTGATCCATTTCCTGTGACAAATGGAGTTAAGCAAGGCTGTGTACTAGCTTCAACACTGTTCAGCATGATGTTTTCTGCCATGCTTAGAGATGCTTTCCAGGATGGTGACAATGGTGTACCTATTAGGTATCGCTTTGATGGGAAACTTTTCTACCTAAGAAGGTTGCAAGCTAAATCTAAGGTGCAGACAGAGGTGCTAGATGAGTTCCTCTTTGCTGATGATATGGCAAAGGGTGCTCCAACAGAAGAGAAAATGCAAAAAAGTGTGGATCAAGTATCTGATTCATGTGACAGCTATGACCTCACAATCAGCATAAAAAAGATTGAGGTAGTATATCAGCCAGCACCTGGAAAGCCTTACAAGGAGCCTACCATCACAGTGAAAGGTCAACGACTGCAAGTGGTAGACAAGTTCACCTACCTTGGAATCACATTGTCTAGAATTGTGCACATTGATGATGAAGTCAATGCTAGAATTGCCAAAGCTAGTGCAGCATTTGGCCGGCTACGTGGAAGTATCTGGGACCGAAGTGGAATCAGACTTGACACAAAGCTGAAAGTATATAGATCGGTGGTGCTACCAACACTATTATACGCATGCGAAACTTGGACAGTTTACCAACAGCATGCCAAAAGACTGAACCACTTCCATACAAGCTGTCTTAGAAAACTTCTAAAGATCAAGTGGCAAGACAGGATTCCAGACACAGAAGTCCTGAAAAGGGCAAGGATGCAGAGTATACATACTCTTCTGAAATTGGCACAGTTAAGATGGATAGACCATGTTACCAGAATGCCTGATGAACGTTTGCCAAAGAAGATCTTCTATGGAGAACTTCAAGTTGGAAAACGCTTCTATGGCGGTCAGAAGAAGCGATATAAGGACACCCTCAAAACCTCCCTTAAAGACTTCAACATACCAACAGAGTGTTGGGAACATATTGCACAGGATCGTACAAAGTGGCGAGGCCTCATTAGAAGGGGAGCTGGTGAATACGAAGCAAAAAGAATCAGCGAAGCCGAGCAGACACCTGCACAGCGGAAAGCCAGGGCTAAGGCATCACCAACAGAGCTTTCTTCCTCAGACCTCTCTTGTTCTATCTGCCACAGGCAGTTTAGAGCTAAGATTGGTCTCATCAGCCATCTTAGAACACACAAATAATAACACATCACACAGTTAATTAGGATTGGTCATTGTCAGTAATGACAGACGAACATCATATATTCAGTTAAGTTTGGGTAACATAGTTGCCACCTTTTTGGGAAAGAGTTGATATCTCTGCTTGTCATCTGTTCATTTTGTGGATGTTAAACTGTATTTTTCTATCTTTCTCTTTAGTGTTTGATGTGGATCTGATAGTTCTTCTTCTTTTTGGCTGTGTGTGGGGGAGATCTACCGAGGTCCAGCGGGACAAACCCATAAGGTGCACCACATGGTAGTCCCAGTTTTACCACTTCCTGTAGGCTTTAATCTAGGTTTCTAGCCTCTGACTTTGCCCGGAAGCTCATAGTTTCAGTTCCTGAGTTTGTTTATTTACTTTGTTTACGATAAACACATCGCACCAAATTGAAATTCAAACACTTAAGATGATATAGTAGCGAGCAGAACCCTCTATGTGCTTTCGTATTTCGCTTTACTCCACATATATTATCATTCTACTGGTTTTGCATCCGTCAATAGTTATTGCTCATTGTGCTCATGCTTAGTCTTCATATTCTGTTCTCTATATATAAAAGAGCAGAGCCACACTAGATAATTTTGGGGGCATTTGGGTATTTAATCCCATCAAAATTTAATCAGTTGGATAAAGTCATATTTTCATTTTTTGGTTTTAGTAAAGATATCCCTCAAAATGAAAATTCAATGGGTAAAGCTTATAAAATAGGAAGAAAGAACACAAAAAGCTTGATTTAGGTATTTTAAACATTAAACCCTATTAATTTTATGAAAGTATTTGTCACCTACCACTCATTCAGCAACTTTTAATACCCAGCAATAGATAGTAGAATCATTACGAAAACACGCCTATTTAAATACAGTCGACTCTCGTTATCTCGAAATCCAAGGGACTCTGTGAAACACTTCGAGATATCCGTACTTCGACATATCAGATTTGCGGAACTGAGGAAAACAATTAATCGAACAGCCACCTTTAACTGAATGAATCTTTAATTTGACTCCCAAGTTAGAGATATATTGAAAATATTGTGGAAAATATTGCTCCTAAGGAGCAATTTCTCCTCTTTTCCACAGTATTTTGTTGCCTGTTGGTAGATCTCTGTGTTAAAACAGGGGCCAGATTTTTACTTCGAGATAAGCGGTTATCGAGATAAGCGAGTTCGAGATAACGAGAGTCGACTGTATATTGAAAATTTCACCACCTAAAACTTTCAGTTCGTGGATAAAAATTCTGATAGTTTTCATATTTCTACGCAAAACAAAGACTGTGGGTACTCACAGAGTTGGTTCTAACGAGTACCCACAAATATATGCTTTTGAGCAGAAATAAGAAAAACAATGCATACGCTTGTAACCCCTTTTTTACTATATAAAAGTATAGTTTAAGGGGTTCAAAATCATGTAGGTATGTTTTCATGATGGATTTGTTGAACTATTAGGAGAAACCTGATACAATGATAATCAATATGTCCCCAAAGTAATTATGGTATGTCTCAGTCGCGCCTCTTATCTCAGTAAAGGTACAAACTTTATATTCGAAATACAATATAAATATGAGGATTCGTAAATAATTACATAGTCAGAACTTATTTTTACGCACATCCAGGAAAAATCTTGAAAAGTATACCTAGAATCGCTTCCAAAATAGGGGCTACTCTTACAGGCAAGAACACCCCATATGATAAAGAAACAATATATATTTGTATTAAATGCTAATACCACTTTATATTTTTCTTACGCATGTTACGCACATGCATAATGTGCTTAATGAGCCTATGCATTACGAAAACACGCCTATTCAAATATATTGAAAATTTTACCACCAAAACAATGAAAATTTTAAGATAAAAATCCTGATAATTTTCATATTTCTGCTCAAAACATAGATTGTGGGTACTCGTTAGAACCGCCTCGACGAGGCGGTTCTAACGAGTACCCACAATCTATGTTTTTCAGCAGAAATAAGAAAATTACTGTATACCCCTGTAAACCCCAGTTTTACTATATAAAAGTGGGGTTTAAGGAGGTCAAAACTATACAGGCGTGTTTTCGTGATGGTAAACACAGCAGACAGTCTCCTCAAGGCCCCGAATAATGTGTGGATGAACGAAACTACATCACATAACAAAACACTAACGAGAATACAAAGAAGAGCAGGATCGATCAACAGTAAAACTTCAGTGGGGGAGGAGGTGGGGAGTCTTGTGTATGTGTGTGTGTGTGGGGGGGGGGGTGGGGGCGGTGGGGCGGTTGCTAAACCCTCGTTTTACGAGCACTGATCCCTCACCCTCAATAGCTACATATAATTGTTTTGTCCTCGTGGAAACGTATAACGATCTGAAATTGAAATAAAAGACACTTGAGTCGCGAAAAGAAAATAAATACCTAATTGCATGCTAAGATCTTGATCGGATTGCGCTCCCCGCGCAGTCTGAATAGGGTCTGTGCATTCCTTGTGGACATTGTGTGGATATTTAACCATCTTTATGCAGATTATGCTGAAACCTTAACTTCTTACCATATTTATCTTAAATTCTGAACAAGTTCATTTGGCTATATTTGTGGTGTGTATAAACCGCTGTATGAGTGACAAACTGTGTTAATACTGATCAAACGCTGCATTCCACAGTATCTTAACCAAGATCTACACTCAGGGGTGAGAATAGTCGCTACTAATCTATCCTGAAATTTAAAAATTCAGTCCAAAAACTACTAATAGTTTACTTATTTCTCAATAAAAAACATATGTTGTGGGTACTCATTTAAAGTGCCTCAGGGAAGTGCCTTTAATGAGTACCCACAACATATGTTTTATTGAGAACCCTGTGGCGCTTCTAATGAGTACCTCATCAGGAAAACATGCCTAATTTTGACCCCCTTAAACCCCACTTTTATATAGTAAAACTGGGTTTTACAGGGGTATATATTACTTTTCTTATTTCTGCTTAAAGCATAGATTGTGGGTACCCGTTAGAACCGCCTCGGCGAGGCGGTTCTAACGTGTACCCACAATCTATGTTTTGAGCAGAAATATGAAAAAAAAATCAGAAATTTTTATCTGAAAATTTTCATTTTTTGGTTGTAAAATTTTCAGTACATTTGAATAGGCGTGTTTTCGTAATGACAACATATGTTTTTATTGAGAAATAAGAAAATTATTATGTGGATACTCCGCTTATCTGGAACTATGCAACAAATAATTCATTTAATAATTAGTTTCTATAGCTATTTCAGGCATTTTTGACATAGATGATCTTGTGAACTGGTGTATAAGTGAAATTTCATGCTTAAATTGCAAGTTTTCAATCCTGAAATAAGGACTAATTCTGAAGTTTCCATCCCTGTATACTGTTTGCTTTGCCTTCTCTGTCCGAATACCGTATTCATCGCAAATATTCGTGCACATTAGCTCCTTGCGATACTTATCCGAAATTTCATCACGAAAACAAACCTATATAATTTTGACCCCCATAAACCCCACTTTTATATAGTAAAACTGTGGTTTACAAGGGTATACATTATTGTCCTTATTTCTGCTCTAAAACATAGATTGTGGGTACTCGTTAGAACCGCCTCATCGAGGCGGTTCTAACGAGTACCTACAATCTATGTTTTGAGCAGAAATATGAAAAATACCAGAGTTTTTTATTTGAAATTCTTTGGTTTTTGGAGGTGAAATTTTCTTTATATTTGAATTGGCGTATTTTCGTAATGAGCTCCTTGCGATACTTATCCGAAATTTGAACAAGTCTATTTTACTATTCTTGCTTTTATGTTTCTATAAAATGCTGCACGAGTAGCAAACAGTGTAGACCCCGATCAGACGCCGCGATCTGTGGCGTCTGATCAGGGTCTACATTTTTGCTCAGGCATGTCTACAATTTAAAGGGATGTTCTCTATAAAATGTTTTATTTACTGTAATTGCTAATATCACGGCAAACACTGAACACTATGATCAGACGATCAATGGTGACTGACCTGGATTTACACTGGTAACAGGGGTCAGTTTCTTCCTTTGGTCGCAAAGGCATTGAGGGTATCACCAAACAGGCGCGTGCTCTTCCACGGCCTTTTAATTGGTGAGAAAAAATGAACATAATTATCAGTTATCCTTTCTGAAAACCTTTCCTATAGTGTTGAAAACCTCATATATTAGGAAAAAAATAAACAGTTCCAAAGGATAACAACCTTCAATGTTTAATGTTTCACCACGGTCAATGACTATCGATTACCACGAAAAAGACAACGCATGCCAGCATCTTTTGTACTCAGCCAGATAAAGGGAAATGGGTACCTCTGTCAGATTGTTTTGTTTTTTCTCTCCCTTCAGAAAAGGAGTCTAAAAGGTAAGAATTTGCTCCCAAGGTCCTGAAAAGGGGTCTATTCTAAAAGGGAAGAATTTGCTCCCCTTGGGAGCAAATTCTTTCCTTTTAGTATATATCCTTTTTCAGAAGAGTAGTTATGTACAGGAAAGCAAAGGGGAAGTCACAAAAGTTGTCTCCATTGTCAAATACAGTCGACTGTCGTTATCTCGAAGTCAAATGGACTCTCTAAAATACTTCGATGCGCCGTCAGACTGGAGACCAGAAGGTCGCGGGTTCAAACCCCGCCGAGGTCGGCAACATGCTTTCGGGGAGATTGATCATGAAATATTTTCTACGGTCATTCTCTCCCTTCCGCTGATTCAAGAAGGGCAGTTGTCAGTTTCTGGCGACAGAATGTGCACAATACTGGTTAACCGCTTAGAAGACTAAGCCTGTCCAGTAAACGTGTGGCTAGGTAACTGACCGCGCTCGACATAATCCCACTGGGTTGACTGGGCTGTAAAACCTCACACACAAACAAATCTCGACATATCAGATTTGCAGAATTGAGGAAAAAATAATTCGAGCAATCACATTTAACAAATTTATATGTATTTGGTCTCTTGAAGTTAGAGATATATCGAAAATATTGTGGAAAAAGGAAAAATTGCTCCTTAGGAGTAATTTCCCCTCTTTTCCACGATATTTTTACCTGTTGTTAGATTTCCATGTTAAGGCAGGGACAAGATTTTCATTTCGAGATAAGCGGTTATTCGAGATAAGCGAGTTTGAGATAACGAGGTTCAACTGTACAGCAGAAATACTACTACGTGTTTCCATATACATTAAAAGTAAAATACAATGCATTTGCGGCGAATGCAAACAGCGAATGTCCAGATCAGATATCTGCTCGTGATATTCGCTTTCGTCTAAAGATAGACAGGAAACTGTAGAAAATGCTGCAAAAACGAAGACCCTGATCAGACTGTTCGGACGTTGATGCTGATATTTGTACATGTACGTTAATGTGCATTTTATACTGATCCGATCTATTTAATCACTTAGACAGCTACCACTGCTAGTATTACCATTACTCAGTACTACTAATTATGATAGTAGGTTTATTTTGGGTCGGTTTTTTAATAACCGTAATCCCAACTAGCATTCTACGTAAATCTACATCGGGCCGTCATCGGCCCGTCAGCTACCCTGACGGGCCGATGACGGCCCGATATAGATTTACGTAGAATGCTGACTGGCTGGGTTCGTCGCAAACGCCTGAGCAAACAGTGTGCCAGATCAGACGCAACAGAACGCCACACTGTTTGCCGCTGCGCGGATCGAACATATACGTATATGTAATTCTGAGCTGCATAGGTTGGAGGCGTGGTTTCGATCCAGTAAATCTAGTCTGAGCCCCTACCATCATCAACATAACAATCACCCACAAAACCGTCCACCAGTTTAATTTGACTAATCTGACATGTGTTGCAACGTATGAATTGGCCACTTGCAATTTTACTATTTTGTTGTTGGTGATGGTTTTAACCTTTATCACTCTGTACGTTAATTCAGCAGACGACACATTGATGATATTGTTCTTTTTTTTTCAAATAGGTTTTGACATTTCATACAAATTGTCTCGTGTGGAGACAATTTGCATGAAATGGCAAAACCTGTTTTCTGGAAAAAAAATAAGACAAATATTTCAATATGTCGTCTGCTGAAAATTTTATCCAGAGTGCTATGCGTTAAACCCTCACACTGTTTCGATTCCGGTGACAGCAAGCTGCTTTAATTGTTATTTAAATTTGTTTTGCTGCCGCTAGATATAGATTATATATTAGACGATCATTCGCCTCTTCGTCTAAAAAATCATCTTCATCGTTGAAATGTAGGTTCATCATTTACCGAATTATTTGCTTGCTTCGCTGTTTCAAGTTCATCCAGAACGGGCAATTTGATAACTCAATTGCCCACGAAGAGCAACAGTTGCACAACTTTCCTGTACACAGGTCCACTTCTGTAATAAGGGCTGCTCTAAAAAGGAAAGAATTTTGTCCCATCGGAGAACTTAAAGGTAGCAAACACAGTTTAGATAGATCGACACCATTGAAAGAGTATTCATTCCCCTTGAACAAAATTAAATATCACAACAGATGCCATTTATTCTTAAAAATGTCAAACCCAACCCTAAAGCGAGCTGAATGACCTAGCGGTTAGTTCTCTGGACTTACAAGCGGAAGGTCAGCGGTTCGAATCCTGCGCGGGTGAAGAAAATTACCAGACCATTAGTAAACCTGCCTCTTTACTCGACGTACCCTGAGTTGAGTATAAAGTGGACAGAGTGGCGCTTGGCAACCATTACGAAAACACGCCGAGGCGGTTCTAACGAGTAACTACAATCTATATTTTTGAGCAGAAATAAGAAAAATAATGTATACACAGCTTGCTTAATGCACATTGCTAAGGAAGGACTATCCAAGCCCCAAGCTGTTTTAAACCTAACCTTATAAAGTATTTAATGTCTTGAATAATTAACGTCTTGTTTATAAAGCTTGTGAACAAATGGGTTATTCATTTACCCTCGTATTAAAAGGTAAAGGTAGTGTTGTTCCATGGGCTTGCGGCTATAGCCAGGTCTTGGCATCACGAAAACATATCTATATAATTTTGACCCCCTTAAACCCCACTTTTATATAGTAAAACTCGGGTTTACAGGGGTATACATTATTTTTCTTATTTCTGCTCAAAAACATAGATTGTGGGTACTCGTTAGAACCGCCTCGCCGAGGCGGTTCTAACGAGTACCCACAATCTATGTTTTGAGCAGAAATATGAAAAATATCAGAGTTTTTATCTGAAAATTTTCCGTTTTTGGAGGTGAAATTTTCTATATATTTGAATAGGCGTGTTTTCGTAATGACAGCGTATAAAATACGATTCTCTCTTCGCTGCCTTCTTTCCCGTATGGGCACCAATTTATTGCTGTGCGAACAGAGAGCATTTTAGTCTTTCGTCTGAGCAGGCCTCGAAACTGCAACCAAATCAAATGCTCTTATCTCTGATTTCCGTCGCCTCTCTGCACTCGTATGACCTCGGCTCTTGTTGTTCAGTGCCTCAGGGTGTTCGATCCTAGAATAGGTCGGTCGCAATAATTACCCTAAATACATGTTTTCGTAACGAGCACTGTTTGCAAAGGTGTCTGGTTTTGGCCTGCAGGACTGAAAGGGTTTACCAGTAGGTAACCGCATAAACAGGAAAAAGCATTTAGACATAAAAAAAAATCTTCTTACGAAATTTCACAGACAATACATTTAACCAAGAGTGCGGAAAGCGGAACATTTTATTATCATATAGAGAATTGTAATTACCATTTCTTTATTGTTTTCGGTTTTGGTCATAAATCATCGACAAAGATTAGACTTCAAACATTGCGTAGCCTCTTTGTACTGGGAAAAAGCAATAACACTATTTAACTCTTTGCCCGCTAGTGGCGACTTTTGTCGTCTGCTGATAACCTTTGCAAACAGTTTGGACCTAGATCAGGCCCGACAAAATGTTGGGCCTGATCTGGATCCAAACTGTTTGACACTCTGATGGTATTCCTGACAGATTTTCTTTGAAAAGTTGACTTTAAAAAAAATCCACAGACGACCAAAAAGGCATGCAAAATTACCTCGCATGCAAAGAGTTAATGATTAGAGCGATCCGTCACCGCAGTGAAAACAACTGAAGCTCTTCGCGGGCTAGCTTGATATACCGTCCGCAAGTTAGACGAACAGCAATGAGAGTGCTGGTGGGGCGGTTGCCTGAAATTGTATAGGCCTCTAGAATTGATTGGGATTTACGCCGAATTTAAACTTTCGGTGGAAAAATGTCATTTTCGGGTATTTAGTAGGACCGCGGCTCGGGTTACACATTTTACCTAACGCTGTAGCCGCATTTGGCGGGTTTTAAAATAAACGATGGAAAGAAACAACGATATCCATAAAGAGACCCCGGTGGGGTGGGGGTGTAACGTCCTATATATGTCATATTACGAATGTGCGTGCCGAATAGTCCCCTTTTTCAGCGCTGTCAGGTATATGATTAGCCCCCCTTGTTTCAACAAAAAGTATATGACTAACCCGATTTTCTTGATTCATATGTAAATGGCCCAACTTTTCTAACATCCAGGTATATGCGTATATTTTTTCGCTCAGAAATTTTTCGAGGCTGCTTGTTCTCTTGGTATTCAATGAATTGACTGCGATATTTGTCTACTACCAGCAATACATGGGTATAAAAAAAATCAAAGGGCAGTATATATGAATAGGTCAACAGCCTTTCAAGTATATGAATGGGTCCATTTTTTCGAAGGCCAGGTATATGAATGGGGTAGGTTTCCAAATTCTGGCTCGCACACCCGTACCACAATTACCCCCAAGTTACCCCCCCCCCCCCCCCCCAACCAGCCCACCCCAACTTAACCAATATTCAGATTTAGTGATTCATTCAATATGACTATAATTTCAGTGCCTGTACGCAGACAGAAGCATCCTAACACTTGCTTTCGGAATTTTCTAGCCAACATATGCAGTTCGATATGAATTCTCGCACTTCATCGTGACACACAATGTCGTAATACGTCGATTCGACGTCGCTTTGACGTCATGACGTCGCAGCGAAGTCGGCGTTATTTCAACGTTGTGTCCGCATTGCACGTAAAAATGTTTTCGGGCCATACACAAACAGTAAAGGTTTTACCCAGTAAAGCTAGCAATTTGATAAGAGCGTTTGTTTTGTCGAAATATTCTACAGTATTCAATGGTTTGTAAGCCTATAGGTCACCGGTAGGCACATAAAGTCGAACCAACGTAGCTAGACACTGATTCAACGTCTTAGATACAACATTGAAACAGCATCGTCGGACGACATTTTCTAACGTTGATTCAACATCATGTGGCCACAACATTGAACCAATGTCGTTCCAACGTTTGAACAACGTCATTTCAACATTTAGGGCGTTGAATCAACGTTGAAACATTTTTCAACGCGGTTTAAACATTGTGTGCCTGCTACATATCAGGTGCTGACCCGAACATGTGGGTGAATCAGCTGATCTGGGCCTTCGCTGTTCACTTTTGTCTCAAAGACATAATGTCACATGATCAGAAAATTACGGTTCGCGCCACGAGAAAATGTGTCTTAGGGACACAAATGAGATCTGAAATCTGAAAAGAGCCCATGCTTTACATCAAAATGACCTGTAGCAGTTTTTGATCCGACAATGAAGACACTGGTTATACTGCACGGATGCGCAGGCTGATCTAGATCCGCATATGCCCAGGGGATTTATTGTTACTGATAAGACATACTTGCTTCATTGGTTGACTAGCCGGACCGGACCACGTTTGTATTATATCTTTCGGCTTAAAAGGCATTGAGATACACTTTTCAAGGGATACAATATCAAAATTGATTCCCCTTGGATACAAATGTTTTTTGTTTTTTTTTTGTTTTGTTTTGTTTTGTTTTTAAGGTAGACCCATTTTTGGAAGGGAATTGTTGGTTAGTAAAGTAAAGAGGAAGTCAAAAAAAGGATGTCCCCCTTTGTAAAAACAGCATAAAATCTATTGAGTGTACGCAATCTCCCTAAGCCAGCGTAATTATATATCAGTGGTAACGGTCATGCTAACATTTTTCCGCTCAACTTATTTCCTCCGCATAAATCTGTCACATTAGTACTTAGGTTATCCTTTTTGTATTAAACATTAAGTACAAACATGTTTTCTACATTGATTATCATTAGCTCGGCCAGAAAGCGTTTAGATTTAGAATCAGAATGTTTTACATCAATAGACATTCATTAACCAGGGTTGACCTCCTGCTTAGGGGGAATTGATATTTTTCAAAGGAAACAACTCTGTTAAAATTGATTCTGCTCCCTTCTGACAAGGGCTCTGCTCTAAAAGGAAAGAATTTGCTACCACGGGGAGAAGACCCTTTTCAGAAAGGGATTTATGGTCAGTTGCGTAAACAGGAAGTCACAAAAGTTGTTTCCCTTGTAAAAATGGCGGAAAAACTACTCAGTATCCAATCTCTTAAAGATATATATATATAAAAAAATGTTTTTCGGCAGAGGTTTATAAGTTAGATGAATTTTTAGCCTCAGGTTTTGATCATTTTAAGTTTTATCACTGGTAAAGGACTTGGCCCACTTGTTCAAAACTAACGATTTCGTTAGTTAACGTATCGTTAAAACTTCAATCATTAAATATGGCATACACGCTAATATTTTTGATGAAAAATATGAGTAGCTTTTGGATTTGCAAAAGCTACTCACATTTTTTTTTCAACAAAAATACCTGTGAATTAGATACTGTACTTACTAGAACAGTTAACATTTTGACCACTAACGAGCTCGTTAAGCTAACGGCGCTTTGAACAACTGGGCCCTGGTATACTGTCAATAAACAATAGACAGGTAGAGACCCAACAGGTGAATTTAGTACTAGCTTATTTATCTGATCCATAGGTGATTTCCCCTCCAAAGTATTTATTACCCCTCAGAATGCCTCCTTACCATCCCCTGCTTGGATCTCATACTCCTTTTTTTTTTCATGACATGCCTTTGATGTATCTTGCATAGCGCCTAGGCAGGGGCAATATAATCATTTAATTTAGTGATTGGTGTCTCTTTTGGTCTCATTTTAGCTTCGTCAGTTATATACCGGTGATCACGGTCATGTTGACATTTTCGCGCTCCATTTATTTCTTCCGCATAAATCTGTCGTATTAGTCTTCAGGTTATCCATATTGTATGAAACATTCAGTACAAGATCTTTTCTGAATTCACTTAACCTTAGTGCACTACAGACGTGTTTAACTGACCTATGCTATACGTAAGACATATTAGTAGTATAGGACGGCATTATGGACCCCTATACTACTCATATTATAGGCAACACATTAACCAAATTAAATATCATGACTACAGCAGTGGATGAGAACGAGCCGTCACATCAGCATCTACACAGTTTGCCGCTTTGTTATTGATTTTTGACTGAAATCCCGCTTTGTAATAATGGATGTGTTCATATTCAAAGATGAAAGAGTCCATTTAAGAAAAACAGGGATGAAAGGGTTATGACTCAACCTGAGATCGCACAAATGGGCAATCCAAATCTCAGGTCAGCCTGCACTTGCGAGTAATCTAATTCAGACCCTCGCTACAAAGAATTGTTGGATACTGAGCAATAGATCAGTTACTAGAGAAGGCTTCGTTATATGATCATGCGTCACGGATGTTCTAGGAGATTCGGTCTAAGGAGATGGTTACCGTATTCGACGTCATAACCGCACCCGCACATACTCCTATAAGCGCACAGTCAAGCAATTTGCGAGACCTAAGATTACAGCCCGTCAACTTTTATCCACTTCTTTATAAAAAAAAAATAAAAAAAAACACATGTTATGGGTACTCATTTGAATTGCCTCGACAAGTCGAGGCAATTCAAATGAGTACCCATAACAAATGATTTAATAAAGGAAACAAAAAAGCATATCGCATAACCTCAACACAAACAAATTCTTTAAAATGTGCCTTTATTAGGTATATTTCACTGCACGTTTTTTTTGTTTGTTTTTTTTTGTTTTTTTTTGTGTGTGTGTGTGTGTGTGTGTGTGTGTTTTCTCAATAGTTTTGAAAAACCTATGCGCATATTGCGGTAATTAGGTCGAATTACGGTATATTGTGGTTTGCTCCTTGTGTTGCTTTTTTGGCTGTTCGCTGCGGGGCTTTTTTCATGTGTTGTACTATTTGGTGTCTTATTGTTGGGTTTAATGGATCCTTTCTAGCATTGTTACAGTCTTGTTGGGGAAGAAGTAGCTGGTTGTTTTGCTTTCCTTTGGTTTGTGGCTTGTGTACTGTCTGCCGTCGTCTGTTGACTCTTCCTCTTGGAGTCACTGGTAGGCTTAAACATTACGAAAACAAGCCTATTCAAATATACTGAAAATTTTACCACCAAAAAAAAAAAACTAAAAATATTTAGATAAAAATTCTGATATTTTTCTCATTTCTGCTCGAAACATAGATTGTGGGTACCTGTTAGAACCGCCTCGCCGAGGCGGTTCTAACGAATACCCACAATCTATGTTTTTGAGCAGAAACTAGAAAATAATATATACCCTATAAACCCCCAGTTTTACTAGATAAAAGTGGGGTTTAAGGGGGTCAACATTATATAGGCGTGATTTCGTGATGATCTATGATTGTAGCTATTCCTGCACATCTTCTATTCTAAATTTTCGCTATTCTCATATGGATACCGTATTTACACCCCTTACCATATTTGTTCTAAAATTTGATAAAGTACAATTTATTACCCGATGTTGTGTCTAAAATTGCCACATAAGTGTATATCTCAATTTATGTCATTATACATATCCTTTTTGCACCACAAAAAAAAGGCTATGCATATCCACATTTCAGTGCACATGCTCAGTCACTTAACTGGATCACGTGTCTAGATTTTTGGCTTACGTTTCCCTTTGGCCTACCGCTTACGTGGTCGGACAGTATAGGTTTCTTCCCCGACTCGCCTGAACCGTTGCTGTTTACATATGCTATAACGGCTCTTTTTTTGTTTACTCTGATACTGCCCTTGACATCATTCTTGAGAATGATATGATTTTTACATTCATTTAGATGCAATCCTTGTTACACTCAAGTCGGGTATTCCTACACCATATTGAATGAATTACCTTTTACAACAAGCCTTTATTCAGAAAGGTACACACAGATTAAATGGGCCTCAGTTTCCTACAAAGACTCAAGTGAGCCTACGGATCCACCAGAGTATTCGTAGTCCGCATGAAGAAAGTTTGCATCGTTAGCTATTCAAAGCGCACCCAGCGAAGATTCTGATCAGACTGCGCAAAAGCGCAGTCTGATCCGAATCTTCGCTGGGCGCACATAACTGAAGGTACTTTTTCTGATGTTTCGGACCAAATGTTTGCATTATTTTTTAAATGACTGACATGAATTTATAGTAGTCCTAGCTCTAAGGAATTATTGTGAAGATAGATCTTCGTCCCAATGTTTTTAGGTCAAGGACTGCAGAAAAGATACAGAGCGCCGAATACCGGTCCATATTAAAAAGTTCCAATTTTTTGTCTGTCTCTGAAGTGTTATTTTTTTTATAATTATTATTATTATTTTTTTTTTTTTTTTTTTTTTGTTTTCTTGCCTGCTTCGATGCCAGAACTGGTCAAAATATATTCGTTATTTCAAACACTGATACTTCAAAATACTGCTTAAGTCAAACTAAAATGAATAAATCAAATACTTTTATCTCAAACTGAAAATTCTAGTCCTTTGGAATTCACTGTTTATCGGGCAATTCTGCGGTTGGAATTAGCAAAATTGTACATTGTGTATATTCATCACGAAAACATACCTATTCAAATATACTGAAAATTTTACCACCAAAAAATGAAAATTTTAAGATGAAAAATTCTTATTTTTTTCACATTCCTGCTCAAAACATAGATTGTTGGTACTCGTTAGAACCGCCTCGACGAGGCGGTTCTAATGAGTACACAACCTATGTTTTCAAACAGAAATGCACACCCCTGTAAACCCCAGTTTTACTATATAAAAGTGGGGTTTAAGGGGGGTCAAAATTGTATAAGCGTGTTTTCGTGATGTTTGGTTGGTTTCTTCAAACATGTTGAATATGAAAGTAGAAACCTTACATCCACCGTGACCACTTACAAGATCTGCGCCAGTGTCTTCGAAGAGGTGGAAGCAACATCACCTACCATTCTGCTGCTTTTTTGAAGAATTTAGAGGGACAGTTGTCCAGCAAGGACCAAATATTGACCTCGTACTTAAAAAGGAATATATATATATATATTAATTAATTCACAAATACAGCTCTAGACCTCTAAAACTGCGACATAACAAAACTACGGCATATTCATATTTCTTCTTCTGAGTCTAAAATTTGTCATTGAGGGTTTCCACATCTTCATCAGATTTCATATTCAGACCGCGATTCAACATTCTGCTGATATTTTAATATTGTGGATGTTTCTAAAGACAGAAAAAGGGACATGGAATTTTGAAACATACTTAGTAGCACACGATGCTTTCACAGAAGAGATAAAGTAATATTTATACATTTCACCAAGCATTGAAGTACACTTATTAAAGTTACTGAATACACCTCATAGACTTTCCGCCATTTGGTAAAGGAGACAATTTTTGTGACTTCCTTTGAGTTTTGCAAGTCCCGGTGATTGTAACAATGGTATCAAATCAAAACAAGTCGAGTAACTATCTTTTCAATTTCATTTGTACATGTATAAAATTGTGTATTGTTTGCATTAATTTATGATGGTATATGGATATTTTGTTAGAAATACAGTACGAATAAGTTAGATATAAACAAGCTGAGCTTGCGAGTATGACGTCACAAGTTGTACACTAACGTTCGATATCGGGAAGTACTTTTTTTTTTTTTTTTTTTGAAATACAGTACGAATAGGTTAGATAAAAACAAGCTGAGCTTGCGGGTATGACGTCACAAGTTGTACACTAACGTTCGATATCGGGAAGTATTTATTATGTACGTACAATGGCTTCACTGGTAATGTTTTATAGCTTCGCTATTTGTGTTATACAGTGGTACTGGATTTATTTTCGCAATTACTCCAAAGGGAAAGGGAAACAATATATATATTGTTTAATAAACAAAGTTCTGCTTTCGTTCTTACCTAAAGTTAATATGAATGAAAACCGCATTATTGCTTGATAACTTGCTTTTGAAAATAAATATGTTTAAACAAAAAAATAATTATATAGTTTAGAAGATGCCTAGATTGAGCCACAATCACAGAACAGAGCCTACTAATGACACCAGGAGGAATAGCAAACAAACCATGACAGATCATATATAAGCCACAAACCAAAGAAAAGTGAAACATCCAACCTGATCTTCCCCAACAAATAAAAGTCAAAACAGGATTGCCTTTGGAATCCATTACGAAAACATGCCTATTCAAATATATAGAAAATTTCACCTCCCAAAACTGAAAATTTTCAGATAAAAAACTCTGATATTTTTCATATTTCTGCTCAAAACATAGATTGTGGGTGCTCGTTAGAACCGCCTCGGCGAGGCGGTTCTAACGAGTACCCACAATCTATGTTTTGAGCAGAAATAAGAAAAATAATGTATACCCCTGTAAACCCCAGTTTTACTATATAAAAGTGGGGTTTACGGGGGTCAAAATTATATAGGCATGTTTTCGTGATGAAAGAACACACAAAGTCACGAAAATCAGAGACTCGGTTTGGTTGATCCTCTTCATATGCAGCACTCTAATTTGCGAGGCTGAATACGCGCCTCTAGCGCCAGCTGAGGGGTGGGGGCATATGCAGCCGCTACATAAAGTTTATCACAATGCTAGACAGGATCCACTTAACACGACAATAAGACAACGAACAGTACACACCGCGACGCAAGTCCCACAGCGAGTAGCCACAAATTCGCACAAAGAACAAACAAAACCAGAACCACTGCCTTAGAACGGCCAGTGGTAGAAACTTAAACCAAGCATTGAATTACAGCGATTGTTATAGAAACAAACTTTTTCCGGCTATTAATATGGATTTGGTGACTGACAAAGCATTACAAAAACATGCCTATTCAAATACACTGAAAATTTTACTACCAAAAAAAGGCAATTTTTCAGAAAAAAAAATCTGATATTTTTCATATGTCTGCTCATAACATAGATTGTGGGTACTCGTTAGAACCGCCTCGTCGAGGCGGTTCTAACGAGTACCCACATTCTATGTTTTGAGTAGAAATAAGAAAAATAATGTATACCCTTGTAAACCCCAGTTTTACTATATAAAAGTGGGGTTTAAAGGGCAAATATAAAGGTTTTTAAAATATTCCTGGTTTTCAGGGTGTTGATAGAATGCTTTAAGAGAATTATTTTGTTGAAAACCCCATCAAAAAATTCCAATCCAATCAAAAGTTATGGTAATTAATTTACGATACCTACCTTTTTTCCTGTTAGAGTAACCTCCCTTGGATTGTGTATTGATTAAGGCCCACAATGCAATATTCTGTGATGTCATAGTGGAACTTAAATTTAAATTGAAATTTTAAACAGGAGTATTCTGCATTTCCTTATATGCTACACAGTTTTTCTCCTTAACCATTATTGAAATTGGTCTCTGTCCACAAATAAGCCCATGAATAGAGAATTTAACTCAAAATTTAATCTGTTATTTAAATTTAAAGCTAAATTTTATAATGTTTAAAACTTGACTAATATTAAATTTTTCGTAAGTTTTTTTTAATAATAGTGAATTTTGGGTGTATATCATATAAATGAATGCCAAAAAAGTCAATTTTGGCTAATTATTAAGCATTGTAACTGGATTTTAAATTACTTAAATGAAATTTTTAAATTTGAAATGTAACACTTTAAATGGAAAATAAGAGCTAAATTCCTATGTATATTAGTTTAAAGGAGCTGAATAAATTAAACAATATGAAAACTGAATTGATGCAGATTAAAGAGCAAAAAATATTGGCAATTTAAAAAAGTTTAAAATTTTACTATTCCCTTATGATGTCATAAAAAGGCTCATGAATATTAATGAGGCAGCCTGAATTCAATCCTCTTGGATGTTAAATATCAAATTTCAAATCGCAATATTTCAGAAACCGTTTAAGATAATTTGATGCGGTTTTCGGCAGTCACCTCCTTACTGAAGTGCCCTGAAATATTTAGTAGAATTAAAACCTTTATATTTGCCCTTTAAGGGGGTCAAAATTATATAGGTATGTTTTCGTGATGAGTATGCATCTCTCACATGTACTTATTTGTCGCTGCGTGTATCTGCATCTTTCTCCAAAGACAGTCACAGAGCGAGTAGGCGCGCATTGTTACATCCAACGACGCCCACCTACTAGGTATGCAAATCACGTACTTATCCTACCTGTGGGTATTACAATTAATAGTTTCAGGCTAAGGCAATGCTGTCGCCATCCTCCTACGCATATCCTCTGGAGAGACATAGAGAGAAGCCTCATTAAATGCTAACTTTCATACTATACCATCCATACACTGCCTGCGTCAAAAAAAATATTTCGAACCTGTAGAGCAACGTTTGCACAAGAATTCTAGTCATTGAAGGGGAATTGATACACTTAAAGAGGGGCGGGAGGGGGTGGGGTGATGGGGGCGCACAACTCTGTCAAAATTTATTTTGACTTCTTCTGAAAAGGGTCTACTCTGACCTTGGGAGCAAATTCCTTATTTTTAGAGTAGACCCTTTAAACGCGGGAGTTGGTGTACAGGAAGTAAAAAGAAGGTCATAAAAGTTGTCTTCCTTGTGAAAAAAATGGCGAAAAATCTACTGAGGGTATTCAGTCCTCTTAAATATATATTTTGATCCTATACAATCCGCATACTTGCTCCGACAACAATTATTTCAAATCTATTATTTAAATATCTCATACTTCATTCATATGACAAAGCATACATCTCTCTTCGTCTTCTCAACGTTTACGATATATCCAGTGTGTTTATACTTTAACTTTATTCCACTGAAAATGAACTGATCCCAAGCTAATACATTATTCAACAGACAGAGAAAAAAACAACGACTTTGAACTTTGTGTTCTGTAACATCTTCTTGCACTAGACCGAAACTATTGATTCCCAAGATCGTATTTCTGCTGGAAGCAGTTGTGCTATAAAACTGACATCAAAACAGTTACAGTCTACTTCAACATTTTCCATTACGAAAACATGCCTATTCAAATATAATGAAAATTTTCAGATAAAAAATTCTGATATTTTTCAAATTTCTCCTCAGAACATAGAATGCGGGTACTCGTTAGAACCGCCTCGACGAGGCGGTTCTCACGAGTACCCGCAATCTATGTTTTAAGCAGAATTAAGAAAAATAAGGTATACCCCTGTAAACCCCTGTTTTACTATATACTAGTGGGGTTTCAGGGGGTCAAAATTATATAGGCATGTTTTCGTGATGCCTTCTTTTGTAAAGTAACAACACTCTAAAAGGAATGAAAGGAATGATCTTTGAGAGCAATGAACGAATACACAAAAATCGAAAATAACATGAAATGTCAAGTTTTCTGGACGAGACTAGTTAGTTTCGGTCAATTAGGCATGCGGTGTTATTTGCGGTTATCATACTGAAGCAAATGTGTAGCAAACAAATGGTTACTGAATGAACATGGAAGTTGTCAAAGCACTATGGAATAATGTTTTTAATAAAGATAATACAGTCGAACCTCGTTATCTCGAACTCGCTTATTTCGAATTACCGCTTATCTCGAAGTGAAAATCTGGTCCCTGTTTTAACATGAAACTATGACAACAGGTAACAAAATAATGTGGAAAAGAGGAGAAATTGTTCCTAAGGAGCAATTTCTCCTCTTTTCCACATTATTTTATATATATATTTTTAACTTCAGGAGTCAAATTACATATTCATTTGTTAAATGTGGTTGTTCAATTTATTGTTTTCCTCACTCTTTCAACTCTGATATGTCGAGGTACGGATATCTCGAAGTATTTCAGTGAGTTCCTTGGAATTCGAGAAAACGAGAGTCGACTGTACGTTCATAATATATATTATTTCTGGTTCCAAGAGTTATCATATAAACAGTTTACACTACAGTCGAAATTCAATAACTCTAACCTCTTTGGGACCATGGAAATGTGTTCGAGATATGGGTAGATCGAGCCACTGAGGGTTAATCATAATGCAAGTCGATACTTTAGGGACTTCTTTTCGATCTTTTAGACAATAATGGTATGTTAAGTGTACTCATTCATTCGCCTCGATGAGCGATTCTAATGAGTACATACAACATACAATTTCAAGATAAGAAAATTTCCATAATTATTGTTTTTACTCGAGCTATCGAAAGAATTTCTTACGGACTCGACGTGTCCGAATTAGTCATGGTAAACGAGCCATCGGTGTTCGAGCTATTCAGGTTCAATTGTATATTGTTGAACAACGTTTAGTATACATTTTGACGGCCTGAAATACTCACATGACTAATGCAATGAAAAAAGAAAGTGAAGACACCTAGAAAATGCCACAAGCACAAAGTGCAGCTTTCCCGAGAGTCCAAAAGAAGGAGAGAAGAGAAAACATACGCCATATATTCTAAAGTAAATAAGATAACTCGGGAAGTGATACAATCGGATCCACATTTAACCTCCAACACCAAAGGGAAAGACAGACAAATACAATGAAGCAGCCACAAAATGGTCAGACGGCAAATACAGTTGGCAACTCTTGCCCAAAAAGGTGGCAACTCTGTTACCCAAACTTAACTTAATATATCTTAAACTTACATAAACTTAAAAAACACCGACGCACAAACAAGGAATAACTGCAACAGAGGAACGCCTTTAGACATTGAATAGAAAAATAAAAACTACTAGTTGCGGAGGGTGGGTGTGGTGGTGGGGGGGGGGGGGGTGGGGGCGGCTTAAACAAGTTTTATTCGCGCGAAACCTCATACTTAATTCTGATGCAGCTCATAATTACAATCATATTTTCAGTCCCCGCAGGACTCCTCTACCTCATTTGTAAAACATCACAGTGAAAAACATATGCTCATAAGCACTGTGATGAAACAAAACAAAGGACACAGTGGCGATTTGAAGGCACTTTGCGTCCAATTTTTTATACAAAAGTTGGTGGTTTTGACATATCTCCACCACAGAATAATTAGCAGGTGAATACAAATGTACGTGATGAAAGTGATTATGAATGCATGAAGCTACTATTTCAACTACTGCGACAGACTATTTCTACTATTTCTAGTATTGTAGCTGGCATAGTTAGTGCATGTTTGACCTGAAGGTTTCAGTGCTAGATTTAGTGCATACCTGACCTGAACAATATCTGTGGGACTTCAGTGCAAGAGTAGGTTCATACCTGATCTGAGAAAGAGTGATTGAACAAATCGAATTTACAACTGCAATAGTATTGATCGTCCACGCTTACGGAAAAATGGTCACGAGTGATCTATTCTTATTTAGAGTTGATTGGAATGTGAATGGGCTCACAAAAGCTGTCTTCCCGGGAACAGCAAGGTAGTTTGGGCTTTTAAACTGTGAGAATGAAAGAGTAATGCAAAAGCTTGCTAGTTTCGTTGAACTTAGATAAGTAAATCAGCTACTTGTGATTATATGTATTATTTTTATTATAATTCATTTTCTTCTTCTTCTTCTTATTATTATTACTGTTGTTATTATCATTATTGTTTTATTATTGCATAGAAAGCAGTGTCGCACGTTATTAACAGGTGTGCATTAACCGGCGAAAAGCCGTGTATTAACAAGGCAATTCACGTGCTACGCAACTTTCAATATGATCGTACCGGGGCCACAGATTTGCTGCCGTTACGAGATGTGTACTGCCCGGCCCTAGAACGAGCATAACCCGTGGAAATCACGTTCGCGAGACTACGGTGAAAAGGAGAGACAAAATAGTGCAAGAAATAATGCGAAATGCAGAAAATGTTTTCAGTTTTTATGCAATAATAGCGATCGAACATTTTTTTTCAATGCATTAACATTCGCCAGGTCCCTTCGCGGCCTCGGTTTTCAACACCTCCCACGGAACCTGGCGAATGTTAATGCATGAAAAAACATGTTTGATCCCTATATTATTATTATTATTATTATTATTATTATTATTATTATTATTATTACTATACACATTAAATGTTAGGGGGAATGGATACACTGCCAGGATAGATAATAAGAACAATTTTCTTTTGCCACATGTGTTGACTGAGATTATTCTTGAGTGAAACAGAACTGTTCAGGAGCAAATTCTTTTCTTCATGAGTGATCCTCCCCTTTTTTGGGAATCTGGAGTTAACTGGAGGGCAAGCGGTGTCAAAAAGGACTGTTTTTCTTGAATCGGCAAGGTATTTTGGTCTTTAAATTGTGAACTGAAAAGAGTGGAAGAATAATGCGAAAAATTGCTTGTTTTGTTCATCTGAACTTAGATAAGTTAAATCATTTACCACATCCTCTACTTGATTTATAGTTTATGTATGTGATTCATCTGTCATGTCATTTGGATTTCTTGCCTTGATTATATGGGACGCGCCAAGCGAAAATGTATCTTCGAGTATGCGCAAAATACGCATATTCAGAATCATTCCACGCATGCGCAGTCTCACCCGGTCATTTCCTCTGTATCGATGCATTCTATAATGTTCAATGAATCTGTTAGCGGACAGCGAAGGTCCTGATCAGACTGCGCGGATGCACAGTTTGATCTGGGCTTTCGCCATATGCCCGAAGACTCGTTTTCGCAGGGCACGGCCCATATTAGGTATTCTTTTCGTTGTAAATTCTGTGTATGCGCTCATGTGTGGGCCGAAAACTCGAATTAAAGATTCTCGTATCTTGTAAGCTAACCAAGATTTCTTTTTCAGATACAAACACGACAATCCCTCTGACAGACCATATCAAGATCTGTTAACGTCATATTTTTGTGGAACGGAAAGAAGTGTGTGTGTGCAAAGTGCGAGTTGATTGACTAGGCATAAACTTGTAGTCAGCAAATGATACACCTTTTGCGTATTCAGCCGGCAAGGTTACCATAAAACAAGAGATTTGAGATTTCCGAATTTTAAGTTGGACAACCAAAACAAACACTAAGTCTTGTTAACAGGAAAAGATACACTCTCAGGGAAGGCAACAGTCAACATTGTGTATTTATCCCTTCTAAAAGAGGTTTCTTCTGAAAAGGAAATAATTTGGTGCTCCCTCTTTGGTATCATTTTCCCCTATTAGAGGCGATCCTTTTCACGAAAGGACTTTGCGTGCAGTGAAGCAAACAGGAAGTCACAAAAGTTGTGTCCCTCCAACAGGGTGGAAAGTCTATTGTGTTTGCATTTTCATATTATTGAACAACATATGAATTCAGACTGCGTTCTCCCCGTCTAAAATGCGTTTTAATGAACAAACTCGAAAAAAAAAAAGAGAAGAATTTCCAGGAAATATCATTCATTTTTTTATTATTTTATTTTTTATTTATTTATTTATTTATTTATTTATTTATTGTTTTTTGTTTTTTGTTGTTGTTTTTTTTGTTTTGTTTTGTTTTTGTTTTTTGTGCGTGTTTTTTTTTTTTTTTTTTTGTTGTTGTTGTTGTTTTTTTTGTTGTTGTTGTTGTTTTGGGCTCGCCTGGAACTTTGCTCCGGGTCAGCTTATGCCATGGCCTGTTGTCCGTCGTCCGTCGTTAGCTTTTCACATTTTCGACATCTCCTCCAGAACTATAAGATGGATTGAGCTTAAACTTAGTTGGAGGCACTGTGGCAACATGGTGATTCAAAATTGCTAAAATTGCTCCGTTCCGATATCCAAGATGGCTGCCATGGCGGCCATCTTGAAATTCTTCAAACGACATCACCTCCCAAACCGTAAGTCGGACTGAACTGAAACTTGATGGGAGGCATCACAGTGGCATAGAGATTCAGAATTGCTACAATCTATCCATTATGATATCCAAGATGGCCACCATGGCCGCCATCGAATTTTTCAAACGACATCTCCTCCCAAACCAAAAGTCAGATTGTGCCGAAACTTGATGGGAGGCATCGGAGCTACATAGAGATTCAGAGTTGCTAAAATTGTTCTGTTCCGATATCCAAGATGGCCGCCGTGGTAGTCATCTTGAAATTCTACAAATGACATCTCCCAAATCATAAGTTGGATTGAGACGAAACTTGAGGGGAGGCATCTGAGCGACATAGACATTCAGAATTGCTAAAATCGTTCCGTTCCGATTTCCAAGGTGGCTGCCATGGTGGCCATCTTGAAATTCTTCAAAGGACATCTCCTCCCAAACCGTAAGTCGGATTGAGCCGAATCTTGATGGGAATCATCTCAGTGACATAGAGATTCAGAATTGCTAAAATCGCTCCATTCCGATATCCAAGATGGCCGCCATGGTGGCCATTTTGAAATTTTTCAAACGACATCTCCCAAACCATAAGTCAGATTGAGCCGAAACTTGATGGGAGGCATCGGAGCGACATAGAGATACAGAATTTCTAAAGTCGTTCTGTTCGGATCCACGAATGGCGGCCATCTTGAAATTCTTCAAACGACATCTTCTCCCAAACCGTAAATTGCATTCAGCCGAAACTTGATGGGAGGCATCGGAGCGACATAGAGATACAAAATTTATAAAATCGTTCTGTTCGGATATCCACGAATGGCGGCCATCTTGAAATTCTTCAAACGACATCTTCTCCCAAACCGTAAATTGCATTCAGCCGAAACTGGATGGGAGGCATCGGAGCGACATAGCGATTCAGAATTCCTAGAACCGTTCCATTCCCATATCCAAGATGGCCGCCATGGCAGCCATCTTGAAATTCTTCAAGCAATATCTCCCAAACCGTAAGTTGGGTCGAGCCGAAACTTGATGGGAAGCATCGGAGCCACATAGAGATTTAGAGTTGCTAAAATCGTTCCATTCGGCTATTTCAGATGGCCGCCTGGGCGGCCATCTTGAAAATCTTGAAACCACATCTGCTCCGGAACCCTTAGTCAGATTGAGCTGAAACTTGGTGGATGGCATTGGGGCCACATGGAGATTT
The DNA here is from genome assembly GCA_964016985.1 of Anodontia alba. Lineage (NCBI taxonomy): Eukaryota > Metazoa > Mollusca > Bivalvia > Lucinida > Lucinidae > Anodontia > Anodontia alba. The sequence continues at coordinate 39,603,311 of OZ024830.1, read as the reverse complement.
AAAATTGTTAAAATCATCCATTCCGATATCCAAGATGGTCATCATGTCGGCCATCTTGAAAATCTTCATATGACATCTCCCAAACCATAAGTCGGATTGAGCTTAAACTTGATGGGAGGCATCGGAGCAACATAGAGATCCAGAATGGCTAATATCACTCCGTTCCGATTGCTAAAATGGCTGCCACGGTGGCCATCTTGAAAATCTTCAAACAACGTCTAAACTTGGTGGGAGCCTAAACTGGTGGGAGGCATTTGGGTGACTTGAAGGTTTAGAATTGCTAAATTTGCTCTGTTACAATATCCAAGATGGCCACCATGAAAATCTTGAAACGACATCTGCTTCCGAATGGTAAGTCGGATTGAGCTGAAATTTGGCGGGAGGCATTGGGGAGACATGAAGATTCAGACTTGCTAAACTCGTTCCATTCCGACATCAAAGATGACCGCCACACTGGGAGGCATTGGGGTGACATGGAGATTCAGAATTGCTAAACCATTTTGTTACGATATCCACGATGGCCACCACAGCAGTCATCTTGAAGTTCTTCAATTGTCAGTTTATGCTGTGGTCTGTTGACCATGGTCCGTCCCTCATGATCCGTATGTCCGTCAGCAACTTTTTACATTTTGGATATTTCCATCAAAATTATATCCATGATGGCTGCCATGGCGGCCATCTTGAAAGTCTTCAGTTGTTATCTGTTCCCGAACCATAAGTCGGATGGAGCGGTAACTTGGTGGACGGCATTTGGACGATTTAGAATTGCTAAAATTGTTCCGTTCTGATATCCAAGATGGCCATCATGGCAGCCATCTTGAAAATCTTCAAATTACCTCTGTTCCCAAACAGTCAGTCTGATTGAGCTTAAACTTGATGGGAGGTTATGGAAATTCAGAATTGCTAAAATCGTTTTGTTCCAATATCCAAGACTTCAAACCACATCTTCTCCCAAGTCGTAAGTCATAATTAGCCGAAACTTGCTGGGAGGCATCGGGGTGACATGGAGACTCAGAATTGCTACATTGTTCAGTTCCAATATCCAAGATGACGGCCATGGTGGCAATCTTGTAACTCTTCAAACAACATCAGATTCTGGATTGCTAATGACAATCTGATCTGATAGCCAAGATGGCCACCATAGCACAATGTAACATATCATGATCAGCCTAATCCAGGTGAGCGATATCTGACCTACTTGGGCCTCTTGTATTTTTTTTTCAAATGACTGTATCTATATATACCTTTCCAGGAAATACTTTTTTGACTTTGAAAATGTCTGTGTGCAATATGTTGCTTGATAAATGTAGAAGAAAAATCTATAAAGCATTAGATGTATTATGTCCAATGATCATTTTACAGCGCTGTACTATAGAGGAAATCCCTTACCAGTTCAAGGACGACTTTATAATGTCATTTACATCAGGATATAGAAATCTTTAAGAGGAATAGCTACCCAAGGGAGACTGCACTGTCAATATTGTTTTGCAACCATTCTAAAATGATCTGAAAAGGGATCTGTTCTAAAAAGAAATAATTTGCTCACAAAGGAGCAAATTATTTCCGTTTAGAGTAAACTCTTTTCAGTTAGGATTTGTTGTGTGGGAGGGGGTGGTCGGGTGGTGCGAAGGTGCTGTGTATCTTACATCACTGGGGCGTCCGACTGATATTGGCTTACAGTTGGGCAAGGCCTGCTATCCTTGTAGTGGGTAAGGGTAGAGGGGGAATGTTTTTATTTCTTCTGTTTCTTCACTTTCATTCCTGTTCTTCTTTCTTCCCTGTCCCTCTCTTTCATCTCCTCTACTCTCTCTTCTATCTCTTTTCTCCCTTTCTCTGGGAGACGACACAAAATGACCCTCAAGGGTTGACGTGTCGTTAAACCCCAACACAATCAATGTGTCGATATAAATGTTGTGTGGGAACGCAAAATGGAAGACATAAAGGTTGCCTCGCCATCGCCCTTATAAAATACATTACAAAACATGCCTATTCAAATATATTGAAAATTTCACCACCAAAATCTGTAAGTCTTCAGACAAAAATTCTGATATTTTTCATATTTCAGCTCAAAACATAGATTGTGGATACTCGTTAGAACTGCCTCGCCGAGGCAGTTCTAACGAGTATCCACAATCTATGTTTTTGAGCAGAAATAAGAACAATAATATATACCCCTGTAAACCCCAGTTTTACTATATAAAAGTGGGTTTTAAGGGGGTCAAAATTATATAGGTATGTTTTCGTGATGTATCAGGAAAACAATCCATGTGTAGCCAGTCCCCTTAAGTATATGATAAAAACAGGCAGTGTTGTTATTTGTTTATTTGTTTGTAGTTTTTTTGTTTTTTTGTTTTTTGTTTGTTTTTTTTTTTTGTTTTTTTTTTTTTTTTTTGTTTGTTTTTTTTTTTGTTGTTGTTGTGGCTATTATTGCTTGTTTGTTTGTTTATTTATTTATTTTGTTTGTTTATCGATTACATTGTCAAAGTCCTGCGGAACCAGTTAAATGAACTTATAGAAACGTAGGGCTCCTACGAGAAAGAGTGTGGATTCACAATCGCAAAGGAACGATCGATGTGATTTAAACGGCTTGACGGGAGGGCCTGTTTCAAAGAAATTCTGAGAAAACAGGTCCTTTGAAAGCAAATAATATGTAACAGAAAGCGATACATATCAGACTGTTTGTTTTATTGGGTTTGTTCATGACCACTGAGAGCAATGAACAAAAAATGCAAATAGCTCATCACGAAAACATACCTTTATAATTTTGACCCCCTTAAACCTCACTTTTATATAATAAAACTGGGGTTTACAGGGATATACATTATTTTTTCGTATTTCTGCTCAAAAACATAGATTGTGGGTACTCATTAGAATCGCCTCGGCGAGGCGGTTCTATAGTGTACCCACAATCTATGTTTTGAGCAGAAATATGAAAAATATCAGAATTTTTTATCCGAAAATTTTCATTTTTGTTGGTGAAATTTTCAATATATTTGAATATGCATGTACCTTATTTACCCAATACATTCGTACAGATAGGTCTGTACAAACAGTTTACACCATATTTACCCAAAGCAATAGGACAGACGGCAAACAGATTAGACCATATTTACTCTATGCATTGGGGCAGACAGGCCTTAGCAAACAGTTTATACAATTTTTACCAAAAGCACTGGGACAGACATGCCTGAGCAAACAGTTTGACAATATTTACCCTAAGCATACGGGCACTCAGGCCTGAGCAAACAATTTAGATCATATTTACCCTAAGAATTTGGGCAGGCATGCCTTAAAAAACCGTTTAGACCATATTTACCTTAAGCATTGGGACATACAGGTCTGATCTAACTGTTTAGTCCATATTTAAACTAAACATTAGGACAGATAGGCCCAAACAAACAGTTAAGACCATATTTACGCTAAACATTGAGACAGACACGCCTGAGCGAAAAGTTTAGACCAGCATTCGGACAGACAGGCCGAAGGAAACAGAATGGACCATATTTACCCTAAACAGGCCAGAACAAACAGTTTAGACCATATTTGACCTAAGAATTGGGACAGACAACAGGCCAGAGTAAACAGTTTATACCATATTTTACCTAAAGATTTAGACAGACAGGCCAGAGCAAACAGCTTAGACCCCATTTACCCTAAGCATAGGGACATACAGGTCTGAGCAAACAGTTTAGACAATGTTTACCCTAAGCATTGGAACAGGCAGACCTGAGCCAACAGATGAGACCATATTTAACCTAAGCATTGGGTCAGGCAAGCCAGAGAAAACAGTTTAGACCATATGTACCCTTAGCACTGGGACAGCCAGACCTGAGCAAACAATTTAGACCATATTTACCATTAGCATCGGGACTGACAGACATGAGCAAACAGTTTAGACATATTTACCATAGGCAGTATGGCAGACTGGCCAGAGTGAACAGTTTATACTATACTTACCCTCAGCAGTGTGGCAGACTGGCCTGAGCAATCAGTTAATACCATATTTTACCTAAGCATTGGGACAGACAGGCCAGAGCAGAGTGTTAAGACCATATTTACCCTTAGCATTGGACACAGAACTGAGCAAACAGTTTAGACCATATTTATCCTAAGCATTGGCATAGACAGGCCAGAGCAAACAGATTAGACCATATTAAACATAAGCATGGGGACAGACAGGCCTGAACAAACAGTTTAGACCATATGTACCCTACGCATAGCGACAGACAGGCCTGAGCAAACAGTGCATGCAATATTTTACAAAAAGGCATGGGACAGACAGGCCAGGACAAACAGATTAGACCACATTTTAACTAAGCATAGGGATAGACAGGCCTGAGCACACAGTTTATACTATACCTTAGCAGTGTGGCAGACTGGCCTGAGCAAACAGTTTATACCATATTTTACCTGAGGACTGAGACAGACAGGCCAGAGCAAACAGTTTAGACCATATTTACCCTAAATATAGGGACAGACAGGCCTGAGCAAACAGTTTATACCATATTTTACCTCAGAATGTGGACAGACAGGCCAAGGCAAACAGATTATACCATATTTTAACCAATCATTGCGACAGACAGGCCTGAGCAAACAGTTCCGACCAAATTTACCCTAAGCATAGGGACAGACAGGCTTGAGCACACAGTTTATACCGTCCTTAACAGTGTGACAGACTGGCCTGAGCCAACAGTTAATACATTATTTTACTTAAGAATTGGGACATATAGGCCAGAGCAAACAGTTTAGACCGTATTTACCCTAAGCATAGGGACAGACAGGCCTGAGCAAATAGTTTATACCATACCTTAGCAGTGTGACAGACTGACCTGAGCAAACAGTTTATACCATATTTTACCTAAGGATTGGGCAGACAAACCAGAGCAAACACTTTAGACAATATTTACCCTAAACATAGGGACAGACAGGTATGAGCAATCAGTTTATACCATATTTAAACTAAATATTGGGATAGACAGAACTGAGCAAACAGTTCGGACCATATTTACCCTAAGCATAGGGACAGACAGGCCTGAGCACACAGTTTATACCATACCTTAGCAGTGTGGCAGACTGGCCTGAGCAAAGAGTTTATTTTACTTAACGATTGGGACAGACAGGCCAGAGCAAACAGTTCAGACTATAGTTACCCTAAGCATAGGGAGAGACAGGCCTGAGTAATCACTAGACCATATCTTTCAAAAGCATAGAGGCAAACAGGCCTGAGAAAACAGTTTGTACCATATTTAAACTAAGCATTGGGACAGACAGACATGAGCAAACAGTTAAGACCTTATTTACCCAAAACAGTGTGACAGACGGGCCAGAGCAAACAGTTTAGATCATATTTACCCTCATCAGTGTGGCAGACTGGCCTGCGCAAACAGTTTATACCATATTTTATCTAATGTTTGGGACAGACAGGCCAGAGCAAACAGTTTAGACCCTAGGCATAGGGACAAACAGGCCTGAGCAAACAGTCTAGACCATATTTACCCTAAGCATAGGGACAAACAGGCCTGAGCAAACAGTTTAGACCATATTTACCCTAAGCATAGGGACAAACAGGCCTGAGCAAACAGTTTTGACCATATTTACCCCAAGCGTAGGGACAAACAGGCCTGAGCAAACAGTTTATACCATATTTAAATTAAGCATTGGGACTGACAGGCCTGAGAAATCAGTTTATACCATATTTTACTTAAGGATTGGGACAGACAGGCCAGAGCAAGCAGTTTAGAACATATTTTCCCTAAGCATTGGGACAGACAGGCCAAAGAAAAAAAATTGACCATATTTACCCTAAGTATGCCACAGAGCAAAAAAATTAGTCCATATTTAACCTAACAATAGGGACAGACGGGACAAACAGGCCAGAGCAGAGAGTTAAGACCATATTTACCCTTAGCATTGGGACAGACAGAACTGAGCAAACAGTTTAGACCATATTTACCCTAAGCATTGACATGGACATGCCAGAGTAAACAGATTAGACCATATTTAACCTAAGCATAGTGACAGACAGGCCAGAGCATAGGGACATGTAGGTCTGATCTAACAGTTTAGTCCATATTTACACTAAGCATTGGGACAGACAGACCTGAACAAAGAGTTTAGACCCTATTTACCTAAGCATTGGGACAGACAAGCCTGAGCAGTTTAGACCATATTTACCCTAAGCATTGGGACAGACAAGCCTGAGCAGTTTAGACCATATTTACCTAAGCATTGGGACAGACAGGCCTGAAAACACGCCTATTCAAATATATTGAAAATTTTACAACCAAAAAAAGGAAACTTTTCAGATAAAAAAACTCTGATATTTTCATATTCCTGCTCAAAACATAGATTGTGGGTACTCGTTAGAACCGCCTCGGAGAGGCGGTTCTAACGAGTACCCACAATCAATGTTTTTTTTGCAAAATAAGAGAAATAATGTATACCCCTGTAAACCCCAGTTTTACAATATAAAAGTGGGGTTTAAGGGGGTTAAAATTATATAGGCGTGTTTTCTTGATGTTAGACCATATTTATCCTAAGAATTGGGACGGACAGGCCTGAGCAAACAGTTTATACCATATTTACCCTAAGTACTTGGGCGGACAGCCCTAAGTAAACAGTTAACATAATAACCCTAAATATTGGGACAGATAGGTATATGCAAACAATTTACATTTAGATCTAACGCATCAGAACGCTGCGTCTGTTGAGGGTCTACACTGTTTGTCACTTGTCCAGCAGTCTTTTAAAAATCATTACGAAAACACGCCTATTCAAATATTGAAACTTTTACAACCAAAAAAGGAAAATTTTCAGATAAAAATTCTGATATGTTTTACATTTCTTCTCAAAACATAGATTACGGGTACTCGTTAGAACCGCCCACAATCTATTTTTTAGCAAAATAAGAAAACCAATGTATATCCCTGTAAACCCCAGTTTTACTACATAAAAGTTGGGTTTGAGTGGGAGCGGGGGGGGGGGGAGGGGGCGGGGGGCAAAAATATCTAGGCATGTTTTCGTGATGGGTCAGCAAGTAGTAAAATTGAATCTTTAGGGCAAATATGTCTAAGAGGTATTTTGACAAATATGGCTAATTGTTTAGGTGTTTTACGTTTCCGAATACTCAGTATAGTAAGAACTGTTTGCAGTAATGCTCACATCAAATTGCTTTTCCGAAATGTAAGAATTACACTATAGAGAAAACTAATCGATTCCATTGATCGGAAGTTAAAAATAAATATCGTCTAGGTCGGTAACTTCATCGCACTGGCTCAGACCTAGTGATCTTCTTGTTCTAAACGCTAAAAGGAATATGTCTGGTGCATGCAATAACATATATAGGACCTATGCGGAAAGCGAATGCCCTAATCAGACTGCGCAGATGCGCAGTCTGATTAGGGCATTCGCTTTCCGTTGACAGTGTTATTGATAGTGGAAAAATATAACAACGTGTCGTTAAACCCATGATAAGATCGTGACTTAACTGTCTGATCATGATCCTTGCTGTAGCCTATGCATTAAGACATATTTTCGTAAGGCACGGCTCAGACATAATCTTTCCAAAATGAGACTTTGGCAAAACAGTGCAGTGCAGAACACGGTATCTAATCAGCGTTTGAACCTTAGTTAAGTATTAAAATAAAAATATTCTATCAAAGATATTGCCAGCAAATTGAGAAAGTGAATTCATGTCCCCTGCTTTTTAACAACCTTGAAAACAAGCGACCCCGCAAAAGCGAAAAAAAAGATGCTAAGATCAATGTCACATGCACTTAACTTCAAACTACTGCACTTAACTTCAGACTACTTCAATGCATCTGGAACGTTTCAAATCGATCAGGCTAAACGTTAGGAAGCGCATTAACCTCAGATAGTAGTACGTAACACAAAATTCTTCAAAAAAAAAAAAACTAAGTCAAAAACCACAAAAAAAAGGTGAAAAATATAATCTGATAAAAACAAAAAACACCAAAGTTACATGCACATGTTCAGCCTTGCAAAGTTTCCAGCCGATCAGTCTGACCAAGGCATCCGCCATCTGTTGGTACATTCTAGTGTACATGACGAAAACACGCCTATTCAAATATATTGAAAATTTCACCACCAAAATCTAAAAGTTTCAGATAAAAAGTCTGATATTTTAGATATTTCTGCTCAAAACATAGATTGTGGGTACTCGTTGGAACCGCCTCGCCGAGGCGGTTCTAACGAATACCCACAATCTATGTTTTTGAGCAGAAATAAGAAAAATAATACATACACCTGTAAACCCCAGTTTTACTATATAAAAGTAGGGTTTAAAGGGGTCAAAATTATATAAGTATGTATTCGTGATGAACCAATGATTTTGTAGTGGATAGCAAAGGTCCTGATCAGACTGTGCAGTCAGGGCCTTCGCTGTCCGAACACTTCTCAAAAATATATACGTTAAGATACCCAGGAAATGCTATAATCACGGAGCACAGCCCTCTCGAGGAACCAAAACAAGGAGAGATGAGAACCAAATAATGACAAAACAAACTCATCCTATGAAACCACAAATGCATGAAAAAAAAAAAGAAGAACTGCTACAGAGGAACCGCCTTGGAATGGTCAATAGGAAAACTACTAGGGGATTAAATCAGTTTTACTCGCGCGAAAACACACCTTTTTGTCTTGGCTTAGTCCATATATCATCATGAAAACACACCTATATAATTTTGACCCCCTCAAACCCCATTTTTATATAGTAAAACTTGGGTTTACGGGGTATACGGGGTATACATTATTTTTTCTTATTTGTCTTAAAAACATAGATTGTGGGTACTCGTTAGAACCGCCTCGTCGAAAACAACACATTGTACTGGCTTAGTCCATGTATCGTCATGAAAACACACCTGTATAATTTTGACCCCCTAAAACCTCACTTTTATATAGTAAACCTGAGATTTACGGGGGTATACATTATGTTTTCTGATGTTTTCTTAAAAAAACAAAAAGCATAGATCGTGGGTACTTGTTAGAACCGCCTCGTCGAGGCGGTTCTAACGAGTACCCTCAATTTATGTTTTGAGCAGAAATATGAAAAATATCAGAACGTTTTTATCTGAAAATTTTCCTTTCTTTGGTTGTAATATTTTCAGTATATTTGAATAGGCGTGTTTTCGCAATGGAAACCATATTATGCATGTGCGTCCCTCTGGGAGCAAATTCTTTCCTTTAAGAGTAGCCCCATTTTGGAAGCTTTTCTAGGCATACTTTTTCAAAGTTTCCTATTATAGATATACGTATGCGTAGAAATAATGCCGTTCTGGCAACACCACTACCTGTTGATGCGTCGAAAACCTGCTAGACGAGTTGCAAAACACGACATGACACCTTGTTCTGCTACGCCTACGTTTGATCTGGATCTACACTGTGTGCTGAGACACATCTGTCCAAATTCTAAGGTAATATACGGTATATAATTGCCGCAACGTCCGAATACGTACCTCCGGATATGTGCGCTCAGCGAAAAGTCAGATCAGCTCATTTCGCAGTCTAATAGTCTGATCAGAATCTTCACTGGGCGCATTTTGGATAGCCAAGGATGCACTGTTTCTTCATGCGGACAACGAAGACTCTGATCAGACAGCGCGCATGCGCAGTCTGATCAGAGTCTTTGTTGGGCGCACGTGTCAGAAAGTACGTTTTCTTACATTGCGACTTTTCTTTTCGAGAGTTTTTTTATTGAACTGTTAAATCTCTTTTACAGTCTATTTATACCTTAAAAATACAGGACGTTGACCCTTATTTTAACACGCTAGATTAACATTTTACCTCTCTCTGGGCTAATTTAGCAGACGACAAATTGACTATATTTTTTTCTTATTTTTCAAAGGAAACTTTAACATTTCATGCAAACTTTTAGCATGAAAGTCAATACCTATTTTCTTGGAAAAGTAAAATTTATTTCAAAATGTCGTCTGCTGAATGTTTTACATAATTATATATAGTATACTAAGCATTAAAATCTCAGACGGTATTTTAATATATTTTTCCCATTTTCACCCAAAAGTAGGGCTTGTTCTTCTGATTAGTATAAGATTCAAACGAAATGCCAAGCCCTGTTTTTCGAAAAAAAAAAAAAAAAAATGAGAATAGTGTTGGGCATGCGTACTGATATCGCAATTTGGCGTGTTACATTATAAGACTATAGTGATGTTTACGCTTGAAGCGCTAATCGCAACTTCAGCAACTTTGAATACTGTTTTAGTTTACTAAGAAGTTAAGGCTTGACATGTCATGTGAAATGTCCGTCTAGCAGTCTGTTCCGTGGTCTTATTTTCTCTGAAAAGTGCTAATAATAAAAGAAGAATGTCGTCGGCTACAATATTGCGTAGCGCATTAATGGTTAACCAGTTTGCATAGTTGTTTACTGATAAGCATTATTTCCCAACCGTACATGAAAATCAGACAGCAAATAATTTGTCGTCTGCTAATATCGTCTGACGAAAGAGGAAGATTGTAACGTTTGGGCCATGACCGTGTTTACACCAGTGCTAATCACGAACGTTAACCCAGCGGTGAACGACCTGGAAAAGCTAAATATTGAGTTCAGCCTGACCTGAATCATGTTAAACACTTGGCATGCTGGGTAAAAATCTTCCGCAGACGACATATTGAAATAGTTTCTCTATTTTTTCCCAGATAACAGATTTTGACATTTCATGCAAATTGTCTCCGTTGGAGACAATTTGCATGAAATGTCAAATTCAGTTTCTTGGGAAAGAAGAGAAAAATATCATCAATTTGTCGTCTGCTGAATTAGCCCAGGGAGTGGTAAACACTTAACATTACGCAACAGAATATAGCTCTAGATAAAGCAATTTTGTAGAAGTCTGACATTTTTTTCAGCAAATCATATGCTACACACTTGAATCGCCTCAGGATAGCTGTTCAAACGAGGACACTGACCACGGTGAAGCGATAAGAAAATAATAATAATTTTAATTCTTCTGTTATCTGGAGTTTTGACATAAACACCATTTACATACAGACGACAGGAAAATTTTCCGATATCACGCGCGCGTCTGTCAACCGCTGATTTCACAGAGAACTTTTCTTCGAAAAGGATGTGAAAAATATAGATGTGAATGTAACAAGCTCTTGAAATATATATATACTTTATGGATATATAAGAATGACTATTATATGTACATATTTATTACAACAGTACACTGCTGGTAAGATTTTTATATATGTATATATATTTTAGAAGTAGATTTCATAAATCAAAAGTATATACTTATTATAAATGTAAAGTAATGTTTTGTTTTATTCCTTTCGACTCAAACAAGTAGTGATGTTTCCGTCGCCAGTCTTATAACTAAATGTAGGTCATGATCTAGGATATGGAAACCCTCACCGTCTGGAGAGTTTTGCCGACATATTTAATAAATAAGACACTTTTGTCAACCCAAAACTGTTGATAGTTTTCTTATTTCTCCATAAAACCATATGTTGTGGGCAGGCTGGTACCAGTTAGAGAACCCACAACATGTTTCCGTGGAGAAAAATGTTTTCCTGATGCTTCATTTTATCTGGAGCTATGGGACATTTTTTTTTCAGAAACGTATTTGTACTTAATCATTTTATCCAAAAAAAAAAAAAAAAAAAAAAAAACGTCTTATAGCTCCTGAGGATTTTAGCCTTATTTCTATATAAAATGTAAAACGAACTAAATAAATGTGGCCAATTTTAGTGTTATATAAAACGAAGTAAATATGTAAAAAGTTTTAAATGTGGCCAACTTTTGTGTTATATTAAAACGAAAAAAAAACTATGTAAAATATGTAAAAAGTTTTAAAATGTAAAACGAAATAAATATGTAAAAAATTATAAATTTGGCCAACCTTAGTGTTATACTAAAACGAAATAAATTGGCAAAAAGTTTTAAATGTGGCCAACCTTTGTGTTGTATTATAACGAAACAAATATGTAAAAAATTTTAAATGTGGCCAACATTAGTGTTATATTAAAACGAAATAAAGATGTAAAATTTTTTAAATGTGGCCAACCTTAGTGTTATATTAAAACGAAAGAAATATGTAGAAAGTTTTAAATGTGGCTAACCTTCATGTAGCAGTGCGACTTGACAGCTCAAGTTATCCATCAATGGGCTAATTAATACAAGAAGGCATTTTGTTTTAATTTGTCAGGTCACTAATAGTTATTCATTTCAGCAACCTCGAGCAGACGAGTTAAAGAGAAGTATTTGGTGATAATATTAGGACATTTGTTTCTTATTTCTCCTCAAAAACATATGTTGTTGGTACTTATGTTAAGCGCCTCCTCGAGGTGCTTCTAATGAGTACCAACAGAACATGTTTTTTTTTTTATGGAAAACCGGAGATAACTGTTCCAGAATTATCGTCAAATATGCCTCCTAACAACTCATCTAAAGTTATTTAACCCTTAAACTGCCAATCACAACAATTGTCGTCTGCTTTGTCACCTGCTTGTGATTTTAAAAGCCATTTCTGCAAACAGTGTGGACCCAGATCAGACTGTTCCGTTAGGAGCAGTCTGATCTGGGTCCACACTGTATGCCTGTATGCAAAAATAGGTTTGATAAGTTTGCAAGAATATTCAGCAGACGACATAAACAGACGATATTTTCAGATGCAGGTTTTCTTGGCGTTTTAAGGGTTAAAACAAAAAACAACAACAGAAAGCATCAGTATAAATGCTGGTACCAGGCCGCCGATAATTTAAATAACAGTAAAACATATTGTTTAATGAGGGTATTGACTTTCTCATTTACCAAATGATAACCTATTTATTCTTCCGTTCTGTGGTAAACAGAGGGTCGGAGAGGACCGTCCCCTTACAAAACTTGCCACTTTTGTAAAATTTATTTAGACCAAAACAGTCGTGTTATGGCAGAATGACCATCATAATTAGTAGAGAGAATAAATATAAAGAAACAAAAGAAAATTGAATGAGGTCATAATTTTATCTGCTTTAGAAAAAAATAGGATATCTCAGATCCCGTGAATATTGTCAATACAAACCACACACCTGGTAAAAATGCTTTAAACTTTCAGTTTATTCGCAATAAAGTAACTCCAGATAAGCCTTGGCGTTCATTATGAAAACCCGCCTATTCATATATATTGAAAATTTCACCACCAAAAAACTGAAAGTTTTCAGATAAAAAATCTGATATTTTCTTTTACATCTGCTCAAAACATAGATTGTGGGTACTCGTTAGAACCGCCTCAGTGAGGTGGTTCTAACGAGTACCCACAATCTATGTTTTGAGCAGAAATAAGAAAACCCCTGCAAACCCCAGTTTTACTTTATAAAAGTGGGGTTTAAGGGAGGTCAAAATTATTTAGGTATGTTTTCGTGATGTGTCTTGTTTTTCTACAACGTATGTTTTGCGAAAGAATGAGGAATCCCACGACAGGCGGGAAATTTTTTCAGCCATGCTGCATTCCTTTGTTACGACTTTCATGTCGTAAGATGGGGGCTCGTCCGGGATAGGACTTTATTTCGCCGAAATTATAAATGATGACTTCCTTGAAAAGGGGGAGTGTTACGACATAGCACTCCTACCTTCGATTATCTGCCTTGGCAGATTACGAATAGCTTGTAGGCAGGGAGTCGACTCTTTGGCTCAGTGGTTAGAGCATTGGATTTTTTATCCGGGAGGACTGGGTTCGAATCCCACGACAGGCAGGCGGGATTTTTTTCAACTATGCTTCATTCCTTTGTTAGGACTTCCATGTCATAAGATGGGGGCTCGTCCAGGATAGGACTTTATTTCGCCGAAAATGGCTTCGCTTCATCATAAATGATGACTCTTGAAAAGGGGAGGGTGTTACGACCTAGCACGCCTACCTTCGATTATCTGCCTTGGCAGATTACGAATAGCTTGTAGGTATATATTCAATCTCTGACAAATACACCAGGGAGTCGACTCTTTGGCTCAGTGGTTAGAGCATTGGATTTTTATCAGGTAGGACCGGATTCGAATCCCAGGCGAGAAATTTTTTTCAACTATGCTGCATTCCTTTGTTACGACTTTCATGTCGTAAGACTGTTCTATATTTCAAACAGAGGCAAAAGAGGTAATCAAAGTATATATTACGCGATAATAATATAATCCTCAGAATCTTAATTCCACATACGTGTCAATGTTACTATAGAATCCATAGTTCTTTAGAACCTGATTGAGGGACCAGATATCTTTAATTACGTGTTACCCTGTAAGCATTCTACATAAATCTATAGCGGGCCGTTATCGGCCCGTCAGCGTAGCTGACTGGCCGATAACGGCCCGCTGTAGATTTATAAAGAATGCTAGCTGGGTAAAGAACAAGAAGCATCTTCAAAAATGAAGATATGCGACCACGAAGAATAGAAGAACTGTTTTTGCAAAACATTAAAGTAGAGGTTTCCGAAATGAAGTTCGCTTTAAACCGGATACTGTGATAGTTTCATGGTCAAAGTTGCACCCACTCTATGTGACGCCGGGTGCGGGGCTACAATATCAAATTTAACGCCTACGCGCCTGTCTTTGCACGATAGCTTCTTTTCGCCATTTGGACATGACGCAATATACGAGATACGATCAAGAAGTTCTCTGCAACAGTGCAGACCCATATCAGACACCACAGAACGCGGCGTCGAATCAGGGTCTGGATTTTTACTAAAATGACAGGAAAAGGGTTAAATGTAACAGTCTACATGGCCATTTTCACAGCCTACACTCAGAAACAATCGACCCATTAGTAGTCAGTATCTTGATTTCAATTGTTAAAGCCAACTGTGATATTAATACGATTTCGTCGGAAATCAAAAACATTCAAACAGAGGAAATCACAATTAAAGTTAAAAATATTCTCCAAACTTACATTTTGTTTTGTTTTCTACTTCTGCGCGCTGTTTAAATTCATTTGTTTTGTAACAGTCTACGCTATTGATTAATCAAAGCACTGATAGTGCTGATTGGGGCGGTTGCCTGAATTTCTATAGACCTCCAGCTCTGAGTGGGATTTGTGCTGAAATAAAATAAGCATACACGTAAAAAGTGCTAAAATTTATTTATGAAATGTGATCTGAGAGCTGAAAGACAGGCATATGCCACTGACCATTTATTAGCATTTTGCAGATATAATGACTTGGTATAGATGGCATCTTAATGACCTTGTCGGTCCATTTCGGTGGAAAATTCCTTTTCCGTGTTAAAAGGACCGTTGCTCGGTTTATACTTTTAACTAGAGTATGCATATTCGTCCGCCGTTATTGTACTCAATATGATTTAAATCTTATTTCTTCAGAAGTTTTAAGTTTTCCTTGGTTTTCTTTATTTATTCGCTTTTGATAAGCATTAGAGTGTATAAGGCTGGCATGTTTGAATGCAGAATTTAGAGTTATCAGCTTTAGAAAGGAACTATTTGTTAGGTAGTTACTAGGTTGGTAATAACAGGAATCCGGATTATCGAAATATGGTATGCTAAATCTGGTAGCGGTTTCACTACCGTCCTCAAAAATGTGTAAGCTATAGCACTTAATATATTACTTGTACAAATTACATAGCGCAAAACTTTTATTTCTTATTAGGCACGTTTTACTAGAGTATGTATATTGGTCCGCAGTTGTTGTACTAAATTTTATTTAAATCTTATTGCTTCAATTTTTTTTAAGTTTTTCTTGGTTTTGTTTATTTATTCGCTATTCATCACGAAAACATGCCTATATAATTTTGAACCCCCTTAAACCCCACTTTTATATAGTAAAACTGGGGTTTACAAGGGTATACATTATTTATCTTATTTCTGCTCAAAACATAGATTGTGGGTACTCGTTAGAACCGCCTCGTCGAGGCGGTTCTAGCAAGTACCCACAATCTATGTTTTGAGCAGAAATATTAAAACATTTAGAATTTTTCATCTGAAAACTTCCATTGTTTTTGGTGGTAAAATTTACAGTATATTTGAATAGGCTTGTTCTCGTAATGTGATAAGCATCAGAGTGTATAAGGCTGACATGTTTGAATGCAGGATTTAGCGTTATCAGCTTTAGGAAGGAACTATTTGCTAGGTAGTTACAGTCCGGCTCACAAGGGTCTGAGAGTGTGCAATATTTTCACAATGACCTTTCCAGAGCTATCTTGGTATCAATCATTACTAGCATAAGCCAGATTCCCATAATGGTCCCTTTATCAGTTTATGTTTCAGAACTCCTTCCAGTCTTGCAGTAAAATAAACAAACTTTCATTCAGATTGAGAAGTGCTGTTTATACTTGCTTTGTCCTGAATTTACAGAATACATTATTCATTTCATTTTCACCTCTCATACATGTAGTTCTTCTTATTTGCTTGTTGATGCTTTTAAGTTGAAAAAAAAAATAAATAAAAAAAAATCTTTTATTTAACTTTTTGTTATTGTTATATGTTTCACTGTGACTAGAACTGTTCTGAAAGCACAGGATAGCAGTCTATGATGCAAGACACACAGAAGCAATGATAAGTTATTTTCTTATTGTTTTATTACTTTATTTCAGCAGACAGAAATGCAACACTTATCATGATATGAAAGACTCGCTAACACTCAGCAGGGTTCGAAATTAACAGTAGCAAGTAGCAAATTTGCTACCTGAAAATTCAGTTTGCTACCTGGTCAAAACTGTTGGTAGCAAAAAGGTGCTACCTGGTATAGTGCCCCGAACACTATCAACTTTGTGTTGTGAATGTCTTCAGTGCAAATTAGACGTGACATTTCATATGAATCATCTGCCAAGCAGACAATTCACATGTAATGTCAAGCCTCATTTTTGCTGAAATAAGAAAAAAATACTTTGAAAATATGTCTGCTAAATATGCTTAGTGCTTGAAGGTTTAACCCTTAAACTGCCAATCACAACAATTGTCGTCTGCTTTGTCATCTGCTTGTGATTTTAAAAGTCATTTCTGCAAACAGTGTGGACCCAGATCAGACTGCTCCTTCCTTTAGGAGCAGTCTGATCTTGGTCCACACTGTTTGCCTGTACGCAAATATAGGTTAGAAAAGTGTGCAAGAATATTCAGCAGACGACATAAACAGACAACATTTTAAGATGTAGGTTTTCTTGACATTTTAAGGGTTAATTACCCCATGGCACGGGAGCATTGTTACACCTTTTGCTACCACGTAGATGCATTTTGCTACCTACTTTTAGACCAGGTAGCAACTACTTGCTACTTGCGAAAAAAGTTAATTTCTAAACTGTAACATCATAACTTTACCCGCTTTCCTGCAAGTGATGTTGGCAAAAAGTGCGTGGGTCCTGATGGTAGAACGTAGTGTATGATTAAAGCTTGTATGCACTGTTTGCATTGTAATATATAGTCAATACTGATAAAAAAAAATAAAAAAAAATAAACCTCTAAATATAAAATTTGAAAACTTACATATTGTTAAAGTTATAAGGGGGCGGGTGTTATTAGGTGTAAATGGGTTAATTACTCAATATCACAAGGTGAAATGTAATCAATGTTCAGCAAAGTTTTCTCCAATAATTATCACACATAGAAAATAGATCATGGTAATCAGAATCTCCAACAAGTGGCCTTTAGATATGAAAGTTACAAAACTTTTAAAAAAATTCATAATAAAATAGCCACATGTATAAGATCCTCTGCCCCCCCCCCCCCCCCCCCCCCTCCCGCGCGCTTACACATATGTCTTACGATACAATTTCTCCATTCCAACTAGATCAATCAAAGCGCCAAAGGCACTGAAATGACAGATTCTATCAGATATTCATAATAAAAAAAAAAGAATCTTAATTTGTATAAAACCTTTACAAGAAGTACACCTAACGGCATTATGGACGGGTGTATCAGAAAGGTTAACCAAAAGGTAAATCGGCAAATTGATTCCTCTTTTGAGACAATTTGCATGAAATGTCAAATTATGTTTTACGGTAAAATACCTGCTAAGTTTTGACACGCGGGCCATGAGGCAGCGCCTGTTCTATTAATAGATAACAACAAATTGCGCAGATCAACCTTACAACCTAGCTAACGCACTCAGATAATATCGAAGAAAACACATTGCAGCATGATTATGAGCACAGCCGTTTTTTCCTTTTAGTATCAAACATAAAAAAATCTTCAGAATCTATATTAAATTTGGACAGTAATCGCTGATTAGACAGTGTTTATATTGCTGGTAACAGTAGCTTACGGTCTAGTTTCTCGCGCCACGTCTTTAGTCCAGCGCAGGCTAATTGTTATACAAGTATGTTGATATGTTAACCCTTAAATTGCATACTACGACTGTAGCAGAATACTGATGTCAATTTCATTTTTTCTCTTATTTAATCAGAGAATTTTATGCGATTCATCCGCTGGCAAATAGTTCATATGAAATGCTTAGTCTGGTTTTCTCTGCAAAATAATGGAGAATTCTGAATGTCGTCTGCTTTAAAATTTGCACGGCGCTATAAAGATATTACTAGCATCGGACTACATTTTGAGCGGACACATATTTCAGTGGTAGTGAAAGCCGAATGCAACTTGAAAACGCATATGCCAGCAAGGAATGACAGATTGAATCTGTCATTAAAAAGGGCCCTAATTGGGCATGTAATGCTATGATACGTTTGCACTGCCTTTAATGCAAGAATATATAGAGGAATTTTCTTTTTTCATTAAATGAATTGAAAACACAATTTTCACAAGTGGCAGCAGTTTTCAAAACATGTGATGAAATATGAATTAACTGAAAACATCAGAATTTTCATGAGTTCTTAGCACAAGTTGAAATTCTTCTGTTTTCAATACGAGATGAAATATCTTTGATATTCGCCTACAAAAATGTATTTTTCTTTATTTCTTATGTTTTAAGTAGAAATTACGCACGTCAGAACATGCTTCAAAATTATCTCACGTCCTCGGTTCGAACTAGTATGTGTGGGTATCTGGAGCATTACTTTTGAAAAGTGTTCTACATATGAAACCATTCCAAAACCATTTTATCCTAGATTTTTTTTTCAATGTTTACTACAGTGAAAATATAAATCATCAATCAGATGTGAATTGATACAGTATCTTTTAACTTGTGACTGATATCAGTTTTATTTAATTGATATTCAGCGTGATTTCACTTCTTCTAGGTATAAAATAAAATGATGAACTCATTACTAATGTTTGACAACGACACCATCACTATCAATAAGGACTGCTTTGTAGGCTGCATGAAAGATTTGTATTGTCCAAAGAAGTTTGACCCAGACACTTTAAGCTTTGATCAGGTCAGAGCCCTAACAATTGGCAAGAAGAGTTCAGTTTCCATTACTGGGCAGGCTACAAAAGACCCAAAAAGATGGCTTCCACCAGAATCTGCTATTCGCCGGTTGGCTGACATTGTTCAGCTGCAGATCGATTATCTGCTGATTGCAGGTTTCATGAGAAAGAGCTTCCAGACCTCAGTTCCAGACTTCCTTGGCAAAGGCTGTCTGGTGAAAAAAGATGGCCACATTGAATATGACTTCGGGCCAGATGCTCATTTTTCATCCATAGAGACTTTACCGGTGGTCTCCAAGATGGTAGAATCAAAGAAGAGAGGAAATGAGGATACTCCTCAGGCTAGTGCCAGAAGGAAACGACCCTTAACATCAACACCTGCGAACAAATAATAATAATAATAATAATAATAATAATAATAATCAACTTTATTTATAGAGGGTAACACATTTAGTTAACTGGTACTAATCTTCCATGTGATCCTCTTTTATCCTGGATAGAAACCAGTTCTAAGCAATGTGGATAAAGTTTCTTGCTCAAGGAAACCAACACTTGATGTTAATAGGGATCGAACCCGGTACCTCTCGATCTCGAGTCCGACGCTTTACCACTGCACCACAGAGCTCCACTTACCACTGCACCACAGCGCTCCACAAAACATTTAACTGTTAAAGACAGGCTAAAATGGAGAGAAACTAGCTCAAAGTTATCATTTGTGCCCCAACGACCCACTGTTTAAGGTTAAGAAGAGAATGAAGTGAAGTAAAGTGGAGCAACTAGTATCTGGCTAGGAGAGAGAGAGACATTCAGAGTACATACATCAGTTTTAATGCTCAAATCTTGAAGATAATGTACATCAATACAGTAAAACAAATGGTGTTTTTTGTTGAGAATTTGACTTGTGATTGGGCAAAACAGAATCTGATCATTTGGATTTCCGAAATTTGGGTAAAAAACTACTTATTCAAAGTCGTATGATGATTCTAGAAATGGTCATCAACAGACATCGTACTTAACATGTAACTGGCAATGCAGGCCAGTGCACGGATGCATTTTTGTAAGGGTGGAGATTGGTGTTGATTTAGGATCCACTTAGTTGGGCAAGTTATTTCAAAATCATGGAGTTTTTTCACCAGAACTGAGTTTACACCCCTAAAATTAGCCTCAAAATCCATTTTTTTTTTTTTTTTTTTTTTTTTGAGCGGGGGGGGTTATTTTTACTTTTTTTGTGGGGGAGGGAGGGGGCGAAGGGGGAAAGGGGTGGAGGGTGTTTTGTTTAAGCATTTTTGAAATTACCTAAAAGATGCACCCAATTAAAGATTGTGCACAGGCTTTTACACAAGCTCATTTAAGCACAGTCAATACCCAAGGACCCTTTTGCATGGCGCCTCTCAAAAGCGAATTGAAAATAATTTTATCATACAAGGTATTTACATTAATTAGTGTTCAGTATGTGCTGGCCTTTCTATAGCCTAGCTACTAGGCCAATATATGTTTGTCACTTTTTACTTATAATTATTTTTTTTTCATTTACATTCTACTTTTTGATTCAATGTTTAGCTAGTCTATGGGTGAACTTTTCTTCTGTGGTTGTCTCTGAAATATAAGAAATCCAGACCATATTATCTGTAGACTAGCCACAGAGCTCAATAAGCCAAAAAATATATATGTATATTTCTAAGCCTTGGGCAAGGCTAGCCTTTCTATTGAGTGTTTAATAGAATTTGAGAGGTCATGTGGTTTTGCAGGTCTTGCAGTATTACATGCAATAGTCTGTTGCAAATATTATTGTGCATAGATTCGTATATATTAGCAATCCATACTTTAAAAAACTGCCCAGATATATACATGTCACATAAATTTCAGTAATCTAGTTGCATTTAACACTGAAGACTACAAACCCACCAAACTGAACCTTTTATTTTTGACTTTAAAGAGTAACAAGGGGAATTGACCATTTTATGCCTAGCATCCCAAAAAGGGGCATAGGCAAACAGTGCAGGCCCAAATCATATGCAGCAAAATGTGACGTGTAATCACTGTTTGCATGAAAAAAAAAAAAAAAAAAAAAAAAATCTGCAGTTAATGATAAAATGACATTTTCCTTATTATCTCAGAAACAAATAATGAAATTTTTGCAGAGTAAATGGCATTTGTATTTTTATCTTGTACATAACTATTTCCATTTACATTTTAGGATAAAAAAGATTTTTTTTAAAAAAGCACGCTTTGGTCAGTTTTTGCCCATTTTTTTTTTTAATGGCAGTATATGTATTTATGTAATAGCCACAGAATGGTTATTCTTTACCTCTGCACATGGCAATTTCAATGATTATTTGCCTTATGAATAATTGCATACGTAGAGGATATTTACTCTTTTGCTGTGAATACCATAAATATTGTCATCGAGTGTAATGAAAAACATCAGTATTTTCACGAGTGCGAAGCACGAGTGAAAATTTGAATGTTTTCATTACACGAGATGAAAATTTTATGGTATTCACTGAAAAAGAGTAAATTTTCTTTTTATTTTATTTTTTACACGCCACTGCACGTTTCTGACGTCATATCTAACGTCACCAAACAAAACATGAACGTCATGGCGTCGACGTTCAGTGCTTAACATGCGAAACGCTGGAGAGACAAAATCAAAAAGTTTCGGCAAATCAAAATAATATTGATACCAAAATGTTCCTTACATTCTAACTAAGAAAATGCATACCAACACTTGATATTTTAGTTAAGAAACAAAGAAGTTAGAGGTGTTCAAAAATCTGAAGTGGAGGTAAGATCCACATCTGAAACAATGAAGAAAACCGAAGTCGCCCAAAGCGAGGAGTGAAAATATAAATCGTATCAGTCACTATAGTGAAATGATACGAAATCATTTCACTAGTGATTGATACCACTTTTATTTTCACCAGATATGCATTGATTTCACCGCTAACAATAAAATAAAAGCTTTTGTGTAAGTGTAACTGTACAAATGTTTTAAGCAGCATATTTTTTCCACACTGCAGTGAATAGGATTAACATATGTATATACATGTAACTAAATACAGTGGAACCTCTACTAAGCAGCCACCCAGGGCAATGGTCAATTTTGGCTGCTTAATGGAGGTGGCTGCTCAGCAGAGGTACTCATTCATGGGCAGTTTTGAGACAGCTGGAGGACTGATATAGCTCAAATGGTGGGCTGTTAGTGAAATACACAATATGATTATGATACTCATTCAGCATAGTGGTATCTATCTATATATATATTTATTTTATTGTCAGCGGTGAAATCAGTGTATATCTGGTGAAAATAAAAGTGGTATCTTATCATTTCACTATAGTGACTGATACGATTTATATTTTCACTCCTCGCTTTGGACGACTTCGCTTTTCTTCACTGTTTCAGAAGTCGATGTTACCTCCACTTCAGATTTTTTAACAGCTCTAACTTCTTTGTTTCTGATCTAAACTATCAAGTGTTGGTATGCATTTTCTTAGTTAGAATGTAAGGAACATTTTGGTATCAAAATTATTCTGATTCGCCGAAACTTTTTTGTTTTTGTCTCTCCAGCAGTTTACATGTTAAGCACTGGGCGTCGACGCCATGACGTTCTTGTTATGTTTGGTGATGTTACTTATGATGTCAGAAACGCGCATTGACGTGTAAACAATAAAATAAAAAGAAAATTTACTCTTTTTCAGTGAACACCAAAAACATTTTCATCTCGTGTAATGAAAACATTTACATTTTCACTCGTGCTTCGCACTCGTGAAAATACTGATGTTTTCATTACACCCGATGAAAATATTTTTGGTATTCACTGACACAGCAAAAGAGTAAATATCCTCTATTTATTTATTACCTGTAACATGCCAAATTGTTGAAAATAACAATTATATATTGTTTATTCTGATCAATTTTTAGAATAAAAATCACTGTTTGCTCAAGAAGTATTCAGAAGTATACCATAATAACACTAAGTATTGGGATAGATAGCCCTTTGCAATCTGTGTAGACCCAGATCAGAACCCAGCGTCAGATCGGACGCCGCAGAACGTAGTGTCTGATCAGGATCTACGCTGTTTGCCATATTTCATCATTTCTTCGAATTATGAGCGACCCACACCAAACTCTTCGGCGACTTTCCCCGAGTACTTCAATTTTCATCCACCTTACAGATTGGATGAACTCAAAATAATTGAAATAATCCTGAAAGGGCCGTAAATTGCAAATAAATAAATTTTTATGGTGTTTTGTATTCAACCTGAAATCAGGCATTTGATCCTTTTCTCTTGCATCGGTTCAAACACTAGAAACATTTTTTTTTTCATAAAAAATGTTTCTGTATTTACATTTTCACTCGTGCTTCGCACTCGTGAAAATACTGATGTTTTCATTACACTCGATGAAAATATTTTTGGTATTCACAGCAAAAGAGTAAATATCCTCTATTTATTTATTACCTGTAACATACCAAATTGTCCAAAATAACAATTATATATTGTTTATTCTGATCAATTTTTAGAATAAAAATCACTGTTTGCTCAAGAAGTATTCAGAAGTATACCATAATAACACTAAGTATTGGGATAGATAGCCCTTTGCAAACTGTGTAGACCCAGATCAGACGCCGCAGAACCCAACGTCAGATCGGACGCCGCAAAACGCAGTGTCTGATCAGGGTCTACGCTGTTTGCCATATTTCATCATTTCTTCGAATTATGAGCGACCCACACCAAACTCTTCGGCGACTTTCCCCGAGTACTTCAATTTTCATCCACCTTACAGATTGGATCAACTCAAAATAATTGAAATAATCCTGAAAGGGCCGTAAATTGCAAATAAATAAATTTTTATGGTGTTTTGTATTCAACCTGAAATCAGGCATATGATCCTTTTCTCTTGCATCGGTTCAAACACTAGAAACATTCTTTTTTTTTTTTTTTTTTTCATAAAAATGTTTCTGTATTTCTGTACATGTTGAATATAGTAGTTTGCCAAGTGCATAAAGACAGAACATGTTTTTTTTTTGTTTTTTTTTTATTCCTGTCTTCCTCACACAGTGGCAATTATAGCCTCTAGTCAACAAATGCTTCCGCTGCAGATCTGATAATGATCCTTTAAGGTAGTATATGCTAACAGTTGTAGAGCAGAAAACTCATTAAAGTATTCCAAAGATATCATGAGAAAGTGAAGCTATTAATGTACAGTTATAATAACACCCCTGAATGATGTGGAGGTCAAATGATTCTGGAGCTTTCTGAACCTTGTGAGCCGGACTGGTTACTAGGTTGTTAGTTACAGGAATCCGGATTGTCGAAATTTATGGTACATGTACAAGTATGCTCAATCTGGTAGCCGTTTTTCACCCGCCCTCAAAAATGTGTAAACTGTTGGACTTAATATAATACTTCTACAAATTGCATAAAGCAAAACTTTTATTTCTTATTGTTGGATGCCACATGTTGCAAGTTCACTAGCCTGTGAGAATAAAATGGAAACAAAGGCTAAGCGTCTAGACAAGCCATTCATGATGATCAAAGGAATGATATTTATTAGTTGCACGACATTTACTCATTTATGTCGAGTTGCCTCTTCTACCACAGTTCTGCGGATCGGTCTATTTTCAATAGCAGGATGTCTTATCACGAAAACATGCCTATATAATTTTGACCTCCTTAAATCCCATTTTTATATAGTAAAACTGGGGTTTACAGGGGTATACATTATTTTTTCTTATTTCTGCTCAAAAACATAGATTGTGGGTACGCGTTAGAACCGCCTCGCCGAGGCGGTTCTAACGAGTACCCACAATATATGTTTTGGGCAGAAATATGAAGAATATCAGAATTTTTTATCTGAAAATTTTCTTTGTTTGGTGGTAAAATTTGCAGTATGTTTGACTAGGCTTGTTTTCGTAAAATGATCAGTTTTTTTTATCAACACTGTCTTATCGAAATTCCTGTCTGCAATTCAAATAGTGTATACCCTGATCAGACACCACGTTTTGCGGCGTCTGATCTGGATCTTCAGTGTTTGCTAGTTACCCGTTTGGGGATTCAAGACTTAAAGAGGTTAAATCCAGTTTCAGTAGATCGACATATATATCAGACAAACAAGATATCGGTATCGTAAACTGCGTCATAATATTCAGGGGTTGATTCATTTTCTAAATATAAGGTTGATTAAAAACGCTCAGTTCTGCACGAAAGTCTGTCTGAACGTGAATTTTATGGGGACAGTCTAAAGGAAAAGAATGTTGGCAATACTGATTTTCTCAACAAGGCAAAAAGATTGTCGGTCGTTATAGAAACATACATTACAACATAAATTTTATGCGGCAAAATGTGTGCATGGTTGAATAATTTGCACGACGGTGACTCGGGACGGTTTCTTCGTAAATAAGCTGCATCAGAATTAAGGACGAACAGCTCGTCCTTAACACAACCCCAATTGTGTGTACTGTTGTTGTCCATTCCAAATATGATATTCTAGTGCGGGACCAAGCTGCTGTAAATATAACATTATGGTGTGCATTTGCTTTACTCATCACGAAATTTTGACCCCCATAAACCCCACTTTTATATAGTAAAAATTAAACTGGGGTTTACATGGGTATACATTATTTTTCTTAATTTGCTAAAATCATAGATTGTTGTACTCATTAGAACCGCCTCGCCGAGGCGGTTCTAATGAGTACCCACAACCTATGTTTTGAGAAGAAATATGAAAAATATTAGATTTTTTAATCTGAAAATTTTCCTTTCATTACGAAAACGCGGCTATTCAAATATATAGAAAATTTCATCTCCAAAAACTGAAAATTTTCAGATAAAAAAAACCTCTGATATTTCTTTCATATTTCTGCTCAAAACATAGAGTATGGGTACTCGTTAGAACCGCCTCGCCGAGGCGGTTCTAACGAGTACCACAATCTATGTTTTTGAACAGAAATAAGAAAAATAATGTATACCCCTGTAAACCCCAGTTTTACTATATAAAAGTGGGGTTTAAGGGGGTCAAAATTATATAGACACGTTTTCGTGATGTTTTGGTTGTAAAATTTTCAATATATTTGAATAGGCGTGTTTTTGTAATGTGTTTTCTTTTCATGTGTAATATTGTCTTGATATCATGTAGCATTATGATCCCGCTATATGACCGCCCAATTGCTTTTCTATTCTTTTCATTACGAAAACAACCTATTCAAATATACTGAAAATTTTACCACCAAAAAAAAATGAAAATTTTCAGATAAAAATTCTGATATTTTTTCATATTTCTGCTAAAACATAGATGGTGGGTACTCGTTAAAACCGCAATTGCCAAAAATATCTACGAGGTACAGTATCACGTACAAGGTATTGCAGTAGTTTGTTTAAAACTCGTCTGACCAATTTTTCCATTCTCTGCCTACTTTCAAATACGATAAACCCTTAATGTTTCATTGTCAGTTAGAATAAACGATGGAAAGAAACAATAATATCCATAAAGGGACAAACCATGTCCATTCTTGCAGGTAGCATAGTACGCATTTGAGAACCCGGATGAGCATTTGTACATATATGTAGCTTAACTCTTTCACTCCCACAGGCGATAATAATAGGCTTTTGCAAACAGCATAAATCCAGATGAGACGGCTCAATGAGCCGTCTCATCTGGATCTATGCTGTTTGATAATCAGTCTTTCAACTTTACGTATAAACGATAGTTTGTTAAAATAAAAAAAAGCAGACGACAAATGTGGTCTGAAATTTGGCTCCGAAAGAGCTTCGGCGCAAAATTCACCGTACCGTACTTACTGTATTTTGACAGAAGTAAAGTAAACAATTTGAATGAAACATCAAGTCTTAACTCTTGTCATGCTGAATAAATTGAGATGCCACGCTCACTTCTAATTTTCAGCCAGCCAGATTAATTGATCCAGGTTGTTGATACAAATTAATAATACATTTTAGGCCCATCAGTATAGGTCCAGATCAGTTGGCTGCTCTGGATCTATACTGTTTGCAAAGGTGGGGCATATCAGGATTCAGTAGGATCAGGGTTAATTTCTGTGGAAATGAGATACTTTTTTTTAAATTATGTCTATTTTTATTTATAATAAGCAAAGGAAAATATTTTAACTTCGGCACCTTTCTATTAATGCTTCATTCAGAATTAAGGTACCCCGTTCACCTGTTTCAAAACTCCACATAAGATGAGTTTAATAGCTCTAGATAAGAGGAGCAGCCACATAAACTGTGGGTACTCATTTGAACCGCCTCATTAGAAGAACCGAAAATCTATGTTTTCACGGAGAAATTAGAAGAATAGCAATAGTTTGAGGTTGCAAAAGTGCCTTAACTAAAGCAATCCCCCAGCAGTCACCTAGCGTTGAAACAACGTCGATTCAACGTTGATTCAACGTCGAGACGTTGAATCAACGTTGAATCGACGTTGTTTCAACGTTGTGTGCCCGCTGGGATGCCACTTTATATAGTAAAATGTGGAAGTTGTCAGGATAATGTTCAGCTGATGAAAGCGATATCTGATCTGCACAGCCTTATAAAACATCAATCAATCTAACAGAAAAAACTTCATATTGAAGAGTGATGCTACCAGCACAAAGTATTGCTTCACTCCAATGGTGACGGGGTAAAGATCGGACTTTGACCCGAGGAAACACTCCATCATGGTATTGCGCATCACTGCAACGAACTTTTTTTTTCTATGCAACCAGTCATTGCAACAATCTTCCATGTCGAAAGCTTTAGTCAAGTATAATTATAAATGTCAGGTGTATGTTCAAAAATGTCTGTTCCTGAAATTTCTCTTGGAGCTATCGCGCAGTGAAATTCATATGGAATCTTCCGTTTTCATTCGCAAATGCTGATTCTTTGGTAGAAATCAGATCTTTTTCAAGAGATATATCGTATTTACCCTAAACATTCGGACATCGTAACTCCTTACCGTATCTGTCATAAAATTGGAACAAATGAAGTTTATAACCTGTTGATGCGTCTAAATTGTGTTTCATGAGCGCAAAATGTGAAAACTGTTTTCTTCGGTGTGTCTGGCCGAATTCGGTACAGTCGAGCCTCAATGGCTCCAACATTGTTGGGACCATGGAAACCTGTCCGAGATATGGGTAGTTCGAACCTGAAGGTCAATCATGATGCCAGTTCAGGAAGCAAATGGCGATAATTTAGGAAAGTATTTTCAATCTTCTGTACAATAATCATCGGGTATGTTGTGTGTACTCATTAGAATCGCCTCATCATGTAAAAAATAAAAAAATCCCTAAAATATCTATAAATATTTGCTTTCTTGGGCTATCAAGATAATTTCCTAGGGACTCAAAAAACGAGTTTGAATTAGCCATGGTAAACGAGCCATCGGTGTTCGAGTCTTTGAGGTTTTTTTCTGTATTCAAAAAATTAAAAACATGAAACAAAAATAGTCGACTCTCGTTATCTCGAAATCCAAGAGACTCTATGAAAACTTCGAGATATCCGTACTTCATCATATCAGATTTGCGGAACTGAGGAAAAAAATAATCGAACAACCACCTTTAACAGAATGAGCAATTTCTCCTCTTTTCCACAGTATTTTGTTGCCTGTTGGTAGATCTCTGTATTAAAACAGGGACCAGATTTTTACTTCGAGATAAGCGGTTATTCGAGATAAGCGAGTTCGAGATAACGAGAGTCGACTGAATTTTTAGTGGCACTGGATACAGAATGAATACTACTATTCTGCTATGCAGTATGGTATATACTGAAATTTTGTCATAAACAGCAAAGTTGATAACACTGACATATGAGCATGCAGGGTACAGCATTTCCTGCCAGCTTGCATGGGCGCCCAGCGGACACAGATCAGCCTGCGTCTTCACTTTCCGCCAGACGCTTTGGATCCATGGCTACCCATAGAATGCGCTGCGAAGACTGTGATCAGACTGCAAGGTGATCTGAATCTTCGCAGGGTGCACATGCTCTCTTGGAGGAAATGCTGTGCACCGGATCGTATGCATTGTAACATGACTATAACATCTGGGTTAATAGAACGCTGGAAATTCTGAACAAATTACCTACTAACAAAATTATGTCGGTTGCAACGTGTTGCACACAAATAGACACGTATGCAGTGTTGCTTAAGTTCGCTTAGGTAAAAGGTTCTTTGTTTTCTATATGTGTGCGCATTTCATTATCTATGACAGATTATTATGGAAACGAGTTTATAATTACAAAACGACGAGAAAATGATCTGTAATCTAGTCACACATGCATTTAAATTCTTATCTCCCGTCGTATATTGTCTGTAAACTCGAGCTTAACTCTTTCACTGCCTTAGGCGATAATAACAGGCTTTTGCAAACAGCGTAGATCCAGATGAGACGGCTCATCAGGATCTACGCTGTTTGACATTCAATCTTTCAACTTTACATATAAACTTCTTTCTAATCGATAGTTGAATTAAGAAAAAAAGCAGACGACAAAATGTAGTCTGAAATTTGGCGCCGAAAGAGTTATTGGGAATTGATGCACTTTCAGAGGAGGCAACTCTGCCAAAGTATTTTTTCTGCCCTTCTCAAAAGGGTCAGTTCTAGAAAGAAAAATGCACGTTTCCCAAGGGAGCGAATTCTTTCCGTATAGCAAACACACGAAGTGTTTGCATTTCTGTAGAAAGGCTGATAAACATACTTAGGCACCCAAATCTCGTGTGGACTCTCGTTGCAAACTTTGTTTAGTCTCGTTCGCCATGTTTGATTTAGCATCACGGTAAGCAGACCAAGCCAAAATGAGAAACAAGTACAAAGTTGCTGCAAAAGCAGCAAAGAAGCGCTGCGCAAATAGTAGACTATTAGTACTAATAGTTTGCAAGAATTCACAGGACAATACATCATACCATACGAATGCTTGCTGTGTCTCTGGTCGGGTCCACAGGAGTGTAACTGTTGGTTATCTTTAGGTCCAATATTTCAGTTATTTCATGCTGTCGAGTCCTCATCGTTGTTTCATCTCTGTAGTCCTTTGATTTTTATGTTCTCAAAGATGTTGCACTGATGAGTTAGAAATATGTATGCGGACTGAACCAATTATTTGTCTAAACTACGACAGATCCAAGGGAGAGGGTTGTGACCACGTAAAATTGATTTAAGCCCCCGAGTAAATAATTTTTTACTGACCGTTCCAAGACAGTTCCTCTGTCATGGTTATTTTTTTTTTTTTTTTTTGTTATAGTATGTATTGCTGGTATCGTTTCATTTTGGATAGCTATTTGGCTATTTTGTGGGAAAGTAGCCGTTGCTTTCTGCTTGTGACGTTTTCATCATGGTGGAGTTTTTTTTATGTTTGTGTTTCTTTCCCTTCGATGTCTTGGATAGGAGGTGTGAGGCAATTGTATCGATTCCTGATCATTGGCTTCACTTCTGGTTTTAATCGATTTGCCTTTAATTTAACTGTAATTATAAGGAATGAAAATATACAAAATGTTTTGGGGTTTTTTTTATATTTAACCTGAACAAAATACAAATAACTTTGAAAGAAAGGGACAACAATCTTTAAGGGACACAAAATGTCTAATGTATTCATTTTGACTTTTGAAAATGGAATTTGGAGAATTTATAGTTTATTCAGATGTAGAGAAAATATTTTTAATGATAGTAAGCAGTGAGTTTGCCATAATATATTTGTTAGAATTTTAAAACTGGTGTACAGGCAAAGATTTTATGGCATATGGATTTTGCATTGGCAAAGCAGATAATCCATGCTTATCAACTTTCATTTAAGACATAATTATTTACTTGAATGAAGTTTGGTAAACATTTGTGACATTTGAGATTGAATTTAAACAGATATTGCTCATCTTTTTTTTAAATTCAATCTCAAATATCATAAAATGTTTACCAAACTTCATTCAAGTAAATAATTTACAATATTAGGAAGATTTTTAAGTTTTGCTGCAAAATAATTACTTTCCTTCATTGGCATTTTACTATTCCGCAATCAATATTTATGGGCATAACTTGGTTATTTATCGGCCAATGTTCAAACTTTTTGGTGCACATATTAGAACAAATTTAGTAGTAAGTATGGATGAGAAAATATTAGCTTATCTTAAATGAACTTTAAATAATGTGTGATTATCCATTCTCAGAAGCCAAACATTAGTTTATCATTATTACATCAACCATTAGGACTTGATCGATCTTTATAACTATTTCATACTTACTCTACGATTACACTCTCTAATTACTACAGAAGTTCCAAGTTTTTGGACAGATAGGTTTAAGCAAACAGTTTTGACCCACTATTAAGAGATGGGATTTAGCTGTCTCTCATTTTGTCAAATTAAATTAAATACCACAAAAAGTAGTTGAACAAGTGTTGACATGTCACTTTTCACATAAAAGAAACCTATTTCGACTCCTCTGCCAGTCTCATCAGGTGGTGGACCATGTCGTCATATGTTTGATAACATGCTCAGATTTCCTCAGATTTTATTGTTATTCAGTACATTCTAACATTACAGTATACAGACCTATAAAATATATTAGTTTTTCTTCTTACACACCTGGTTAATTTACAGACTGTAAGGCGTGCCAGAGGTTCCAGGTATGCTAAAGAAAGCAACTTGCAGGCAATAATTAACTTACATGCTGTTAGACCGTGCCAAAGGTTTACTGCGTTGCAATGCAATGTGTTCATTTTAGATTTTTGTTAAGTAGTTGTGGTCATGGTACCCAAGCCATAATCGGAACTCATAAATCCGTAAACGAATGACGAATCAGACAATTCTGACCAACAGACATGGACCCCAGAATAAAGGGTGTAATCAAGCGTCAGCGGATAGTATGCATTACTTGGAAAGCAAGCTTCGCCCACTATGCCCATAGGCCTGAACGAAGGAAATGTAGGTAGAAGCATATGTCCGGGATTTTGGAAGTCTGCTTATGGCTCGTCATTGGCAAAAACATCAGAAACAATTCTGGACACTGTCACATGGTAGGGATTGACCAGATCATGATGTCTCTCATAGAACTTCTTAACTGTTGCTACCAGTTTGGTTTTTTATACCCCTGGCTCAACAGCTTTATAGTGAGCACTTTCCCACGCTCCATGAAGTCCTGATAATTTGAACAGGCTCTGGCATAACGGATTAACTGTGATACGTAAACGCCGTATGCTGGTGCAGAAGGGATATTACTTCTCAGGAATGGAGAGTTAAAAATGGGGAAATTGAAGTCATCCCGTTTGTCGTAAAATCTAGTAGTAGGCTTTCCATTGTCAATGTAGAGATAACAATCCAAGTATGAGGAGGAGGCTGCAGTCTCCGTTATTTACTTTATTACAAGTTCACGTGGATAGACTTCCAAATACTCTGCAAATTTCGTGTTGTTTAGAGACAATACATCATCTATATATCTGTAGGTGAAATTGAATTGTTGTGCAAGGTGTTTTTTGCCTGCTTTGAGGAGACTTTGTACAAACTCCGCCTCATACGAGTATAAAAACAAGTCGGCAAGCAACGGTGCACAGTTAGTAAACATCGGTATACCGATTGTTTGCTGAAATATCCGACCACAAAAATATTGTCGATTAGATATTCCAGCATTTTTATGACAACAGCATCTGAGTATTTTTGCGGTGCATCAGAATGATCCCGAATGAAGTATGTGTCTTTGTAGACAATGACAACAATGACGACATACTGAAAGCGACGGTTACCATTCTTATGGAAGAAATACTGGTTGATAATTTCCTTCAATTTAGATTTCAATTTATCATGAGAAATTGTTGTGTAAAGATTAGAGAAATCATAAGATTTTATACTGTTGACGGAATGAAGAGATTGTGCCATAATTTAATTAAGAATACTTTTCAAACATATTTGGTTAACTTACAGGCTGTTAGGCCGTGCCAGAGGTGCCAAACGTGTTCGAAAATGTTAAAACATTTCACAGTCTTCCATTTCATAAAGACTAACATCATTCTTTTGTACTGAAGTTAAAGTAATTTTCAATGAAATGTTTTTCTTATTTTTTATTGTTAAAGAAAATATTGAACAAAATATCTGTCGCAAATTGTTTTAAAGTCATTCAAAATTGACTAATGTTCTTCTTTTTGGAGGGGTTACTGTTTTGTCCGTGCAGACCCTGTTCTTGCTTTGTCCTGGCTTTCTTGCGACAGGGGTGGTTGACGGAATTGAAAGTTTGCCGTCGGTAGATATAATCGTCTTTGTGATAGTTTTTGTTTTCGTGCCAAAAGATAGGAATTTTCGAAGAAGCTGAGACTTTTCACTTTCTTTCTCTTGGTTCCAAATCAGCATCGGTACTCTGAAAAAGCTTCAGCCGAAAGTTCAAACATAACGAAAACACGCCTATTTAAATATATAGAAGATTTTATCTCCAAAAACTGAAAATTTTCAGATAAAAAAAATCAGATATTTTTCATATTTCTGCACAAAACATAGATTGTGGGTACTCGTTAGAACCGCCTCGTTGAGGCGGTTCTAACGAGTACCCACAATCTATGTTTTTGAGCAGAAATAAGAGAAATAATGTATACCCCTGTAAACCCCAGTTTCACTATATAAAAGTGGGGTTTAAGGGGGTCAAAATTATATAGGCATGTTTATTTGATGTTTCCATCTCGCAGAGAGCACCTACTAGATGGCTATATGCGCAAGCGAATGTGTTTACTGAGGACGAAATTTACAATTATCTCGTGTCTCACGGCTCATATTATATTGTTTTATCTTTATTTTATTCAATTTTCTTAAACAGATAAGACACTCCAAATTTTCTAAAATATTCTTTGATTTTATTTTTCAAAAACTGGTTTAGACAAAACAGGTCTTTTTAGACTTAGCCAACGGCTTTTCTTCATCTGTTAGCAATTGAGTAACGGTTTACAAATAAATAAAAAAAATCCATAAACGGGCGGGAAAGTGAGGGCGTAAGGAATTCTAACAGGTGCAAAAAGATGTAATATGTCAGTAATTACGTCTAGGACCTTCTTGTCACCATAGAACTGTTCTTATCGGCATTTATCACTTCTTGTCGGTGCTTGTTGGCAAATAGGGAGACCGGCTGTAAACAGTCGAATGCGGTATCACTAAAGCACGAAGTACATGCGAGACAGTACACCAACAGAACCGACTGAAGACAGAGTTATTCGTGAATTAAGGCTCTTAGTATCAAATCTTGCACGTTTCTTTTTAAAAATCTTGTGGTTTCACTACCTTGTTACTTGTTAGTGCTGCCGGTGAAGGTCCGTAATAGAGTACGTTGCAGTATTTAGGCTAACTTCTTGTGAACATATTTAGTCACACCTCATAAAGCCTCTACATTACGCAGACTACAACATTTCACCATTGTAACCAAATACAAATAGCACTGCGCTGATGCGCAGCGCAGTAACTTTTGATAAACCTGTTTAAAGTTGCTTTTGAATAAATATAAGCTCTGCTGAATTTAAACAAAAACTACAAAAAATGCAAATAAAAAAATATCGAGTATATCATGTGACGTCAGTTGACTCCGGCGCGTGAGGCCAACATTATTTGTAAACAAACTGCTGTCAGATCTTAAAATATCACATAAAATCACAAGCCCGACCCTGTTCTTTTCAGGAGAAATAATAGAAAAATAAAAAAAAGTTTCTCCTACCTACCGACCATTTTTTTCAGCACGTTAGCGGAAACACAGCTGTTTTTTCACGCCTTAGCCTTGTCATTACGTTACAATGCCTCATTATCTATCTACCTTAATAAGAACCATGTGCCTGGTCCTCATGACACAAGACCTCATCATCTACCTGAATGGGAACCTTTTTCTGGTCCTCATGACGCAACACTTCAGGTCAACCTGAATGGGAACCACGTGCCTGGTCCTCACGAGACAACACCTCATTATCAACCTGAATGGGGACCATGAGCCTGGCCTCACGACACAGCACCTCATTATCTACCTGAATATGAAACATGCGCCTGACAGTGGCAGTGGTCATACCTTAAAGACAGTACCAAACTTGCTTGTCAGACAAAAATGTCAATTATTTACTCTTCCTTTCAAATGCCAACCAAGCATTCAAAGGCCTGACAGTGGCAGTGATCATACTTAAAGACAGCACCAAACTTGCTTGTCAGACAAAAATGTCAATTATTTACTCTTCTTTTCAACTGCCAACCAAGCATTCAAAGGCGACCGTATTTTAATGACAGATTGCATCTGTCATTTTTCGTCACCATCAAGTTTTCAAGTATTGTCGCAATTTGTGCAAAAATCGAGCGACGGTACATTTAAGCAGTAAACATATACCCCATCATTGTTGCTACTAGTGCTATTTCTGCCAATGAAGGCGTACCTCTCTCTCGTCAGCGTTTGCTTCTGCCCGAAAAAAAACGTACAAGGTCTCGAAACATATCATTTCACTTTCTTTGGCGCTTTGATCAGATATATTTCAGGCGAAACGAGAGAGTTGATGTTGGTTATCAAATCTGCTAATTGCATGCACTTTATATGCTATGGGTAAACGAAAGTACAGGAAAAGATAGTGCTTGCAGAACATTTTGCCGTTATTCTGAAGCCTTTTGAGAAGGGATGTGACCTATCAACATAGGTCTAGATGAGGGGGTATCGGGTAAATATTTTTTTTTTCTATTTTCCACGAAAACATATGTTATGGGTACTCATTAGAAGCGCCTCGACGAGGCGCCTCTAATGAGTACCACAACATATGTTTTCGTGGAAAAATAAGAAACATTTCAATACTTTTGGATTGACAAAAAAAAGCACCTTATCAAGAGCTGTGTATCAATTACGGAATACGCTAAGTTGCGTACCGAATTACCGCAAAGTAACTGCAAGCGAACGGCAGCGGAACCTTGCGGAATATTTCCGATATGCAATTACATGAAAAAAAATTGAGTCAGGGGCAAAAGAGCTTCTGCAGTCCAGTCAGGCTAGTACCACATACATTGTATTAGTCATTTGAACTTAAATAAAAAAAAGTTGTGAGCTGTAGAACAGTAGCAAAAATGTATAAAATATGTAAGGAAAACCAAGGGTAGTCTGCAGCCTTTAATGCAATAAGCCCGTTAGGCCCATGAGTATACATTCGACTCACGTTATCTCGAATTTCAAGGGACTCTCTAAAACACTTCGAGATATCCGTACCTCGACATATCAGGCGTGCGGAAATGAAGAAAACAATAAATTGAACAACCACATTTAACAAATAAATATATAATTTGACTCCTGAAGTTAGAAATATATATATATAAAATAATGTGGAAAAAAGGAGAAATTGCTCCTTAGGAGCAATTTCTCTTTTCCACAATATTTTTTTACCTGTTCTTAGATTCCCATGTTAAAACAGGAACCAGAATTTCACTTCTATATAAACGGTTATTCGAGATAAGAGAGGTCGAGATAACGAGGGTCGACTGTATATACATAAAACAATACATTTATATACAGGATGGCAGCTATAAAATACATAAATCAATATCACAGAAGCAACATTGATAATACTCTCATCGCTAGAGGTGTAGCCTCTGTTTCATCAAAATGAACTGGAATCGGACAGCCACCTGATTTGGCTTATTGTATTCTTCAGTGAACTTTTACAGTGCCTTAGATTAAGTATTAAGCAATTTGGTATATTTGGTTATTTTTTCTTGAATTGGGTATCAGGATTTTTCTTTTGGGTTCCCTGTTTTGTTTCTGGACGCAAGAATTACTGATATTTGATGTATCCAAGACATTAAATTTGACAAAATGCTTTTTCAGAAAATTTTTAATTTGGTAAATGTCCAACAAAAAGGTAGCTTATCTAAAACACTGCTTTTGCAAGTGTTTTTTTTTTTTTTTTTTTTTTTTTTTTCTTGAACCGGTTAAGAAGTAATTTAGAGGACAAACAGCAAAAAATCCAATCTCAACCAGTTTAGTAATTACTTTTATTACAATGTCCGTTTATCTGATGTTCTCACAACATTTATTTACAGTGAACCCTTCTTACAACGACAGCATTTGTTCCCAAAGATGTTGCCATTAAAATAAATTTGCTTTTGTAAGGAATCCATAATAAGTAGAATGGTATTCAGAAAGGGCTTGTTTTATTCTTATTTCCTCACAGAAAATATGATTTAGATATTTGTTAGAATCGCCTCGGTGAGGCGATTCTAACAAATATCCAAATCATATGTTTCTTAAATTATTAAATACAATTTTTTTCGCAATATTCTAAATAACTATCAGTTCTTAAGCGAAGGTCTCCTGGCAGTCAAATAGTCGATTTAACGAATTTTATCGTTGTATCGAGTTTCGGTATATAATGGGTTGACTGACGTACGTGCTGATTTTTTTTTTTTTTTTTTTTTTTATTCAGTTTCACTAATAATTTAAGGTATTTTTTCATGTTCTATTATAGCCATTTTCAATTCAGATTTTGTATATTTAAAGGCTCCATATTCCTAAAAAAATAGACATTTTATTCTCCAAGTAAAGATTAATAAATTGATACATGGTATTAATGCAACTATCAAATGTGGCACCTGACCGCCTGTATAATTTCAGTTAGTCTCCCGTTCTTGAAATGAAATGATCTTTTTATCGTATAGTCAGAGATACGATAAAAAAATCATGTCATTTTTTCCAGTTCAAAACCGAGAGACTAATTAAAATTTTACAGGCTGTCAGATGCCACATTTTATGATCGTATTATGAATTATTGATACTATATATCAATTTATTAAACTTTTCTTGGATAAACAAATGTCTATTTTTGAGGAATATGGAGTCTTTAACACTAACAATATTTACATGTATACTTAGGCTCTACTAACAACAAACGATGCACCAGAAATATACTAGAAATGTATTGGGAAAAAACAGTACATGAAAACCTTTCCCAGCTAGCATTCTTTATAAATCTACAGCGGGCCGTTATCGGCCCGTCAGCTGCCCTGACGGGCCGATAACGGCCCGCTGTAGATTCAAGTAGAATGCTTACTGAATTTAACATTTGAGCCGCAGCGTTTGAAAACGTACCTATGAAAACGGGCGCACAGCAAAGATTCATACCAGCAAGCTGATCAGAACCATTACTGGGCGTACTTTGGATAGCTAACGATGCAAAGGTCCTTCATGCGGACAACGAGGATTCCGATAAGATAATCTTCGTTGTCCGCAAATACCAGTAGATACGTTTTCACACGTTGAGATTCATTTGACAGCCCTATTTTTGCGGTCGATGTCGTTTTCCGATGAATTCTTTCATGTAGCAACTGGTTTTATGTTCCATTTCCGTTTTTTCTAAACGCCTATAATGGGTATGCTTTGATAGTTTTTGTTTGCCTGTCTATATCAATTAATTAGCGCTTTAATTTAGAAAGAATAAAAGGCTATATTGGGTCACCGACGAGTGGTAACATACGGTCATCGAGCAGGGGTGAATAGTCGGTCAACAGGCCAAATAAGTTCACGCCACATGATCAAATATTAGCTCATTTAAGACTGTTTCTGAAAAAACCAATACTCTTCGTATGCGCACAGCGAAGACCGTGATCAGACTGTGCGCATGTGCGCAGGCTGATCAGGGCGTTCACTGTGCACTTGCTGCAATGTGCCAACCTTGATTTTAAAAGGGGGAGGACCTAAACCCTATTCTTGATAAAAATATATGAAAATTGTTTGCATCCAGGCGTAATAATGGCTGTTTTCACAAAGGCGAGCCTCGATCATTTACAGTTCGAGAAAAAGGCAAGGAGTCAAACTCGGTTTATTTTAGTACGTTAGCCTCGAGGATAAGACGAAGACACTCTACATAGGGCAGGCAAAACCTATATAATGCCAAATGCAGAAAATATCCAGCGCAGCGCATCCGCCCACTTCACAAACGTTGCCAGTTACTTATTTGGTCCTCCGAAATCGGGTAGTGGTGTGTGCGAAGTGATGCAGGGTCATCGCTATTCGCTTAAAGCATTGTTTTACGTTTTATACAAGTGCTTTTTTCTTCCCCACAGGCTGAAAAATTATTCCGAGACAGACCATACGCTTAAAAAACGGGAAAGAAATTTCGTTTTTTACCCTTTTCACTCTCAGCAAATTCAGCAGACGACGAACCGGTGATATTCTTGTGAGTTTTCCCAGAAAACAGGCTTTTACATTTCGTGCAAATTGTCTCCTAAAGAGATAGTTTGCATGAAATGTCGAAAGTCTATTTTCTGGGGAAAAATAAGAAAAAAAAATCATTCAAAATATGCTCTGCTGAAAGATTTACTAAGCATGTTAGATGTTAAAATAACGCTGGGCGGTGTTTTGATTCTTCAAAACCGCTACCAAAGCCAATTTTCTGGGAAAACTAAGAAAATTTATAAATTGTCTGCACAATCTTTATACCCAGCATGCTAAGAGTTAGTTTTATGCAAGTACATTCATTTTTCTATTCCCCTCAGACTGACCTTGCGGTTAGAAAAAAGAGAAAAAAACAACTTCCTTTGTTAACCACCCCATGTTAATGATTCATTTGAGCCGAAATATCCGAAAACATACCTTCGTACATGGGCGCCCAGCGAAGATTCAGATCAGAATGCGCGAACGCGCAGTCTGATCAGAATCTTCACTGGGCGCAATGAAGATAGTCAAGGATGCAAAGTTTCTTCATGCGGACAACGAAGAATCTGATCAGACTGTGCGGGTTGGCAGGTTGATCTGAGTCTTCGTTTGGTGCACACGTCAGAAGGTCGGCTTCATCACGCTTGGGCTCCTTTTTTTATTTTTTTTCTTGTCAGTCAGTTGAAGGTCCTGTGTGTATTACGCACATTATGAGATCACCTGAACTTGAACTTGCGTTTCGGCAATGTTACTAACTATTTTAACTCTTTGTGAATGAGGATAATTGCTAACTAATGCTATTTTCTATCATTTAAGAGAGAGATTGATGTTCAGAAAAAAATAACAATAATAAAAAATAATAATACAACAGAAATGACTGGTGGGGCCAGTCTAACCTAATGACAAGAATACAGAAGTAACAAGTTAGAAGCCAGAAGTAGGAAGTGATACATGTAAGTTAGAAATTTGAAGTTAGAAATAAGAAGTAGAAGCAAAAAGTAGGAAGTAGGAAGTCAAAAGTCAGAACTATGAAGTGATAATTCACGAGAAGGAAGTTAGAAGTAAGAAGTAAGAAGTTTGAAGCAAGAAGTTAGAAGTAAAACGTCAGTTATGAATAAATCAGAAGTAAGATATCGTGAAGTTAGAAGTCAGAAGTCAAAAGTGTTGAAATAAATCCCTCCAGGGCTTCTTTTTTATAAACCCTTATAACTGCTAACAGCGGCGTATGCCCAAAACCGCGGCCTATAATTTTTCAAACAGTATAATAGTACTATATTTAACTCTTTCACTGCATGCCACAGGCGATACTAATAGGCTTTTGCAAACAACATAGATCCAGATGAGACGGCTCAGATGAGCCGTCTCATCTGGATCTACGCTGTTTGACATTCGGTCTTTCAACTTTACATATAAACTACTTTCCAAGCGATAGTTTGTTTAAAAAAAAAGCAGACGACAAATGTCGTCTGAAATTTGGCACCG
Organism: Anodontia alba; assembly: GCA_964016985.1. Classification (NCBI taxonomy): domain Eukaryota; kingdom Metazoa; phylum Mollusca; class Bivalvia; order Lucinida; family Lucinidae; genus Anodontia; species Anodontia alba. The sequence continues at coordinate 39,562,465 of OZ024830.1, read as the reverse complement.
AAAGAGTTAATAGAGAATAGTCATGGGAGCAGACAAGTGATTTGAGCCAAGTCAAACGAAAACGTGTTTTTGGTGCAAAAGTGGACAGTGAAGGATTGAATCAGCCTGTGCATCAGCTATCCGCTTACAGAGACATTCGGTACTATATCAAGAAACAAAAAAGCTCTGATGAAACTGCGTATATGCCGTGTGAGATGAAAATTGTACGTTTTGTAGATTGTCGCTTGACGCGGCCATTCGATAACCTTGCCCGATATACAAATATACTTTATACCTTTATATTTCACAGACGATGTCCAGTTTTCATATAATAAATTGTAAGCCAATAAACGACCTCTAACCTGTCGTCATAACAAACACGTAAGCACATGACCGGATAAGATTTCGCAAGTGCAAACGGTTGTTAGAGCATCCCGAGTATTGTATACCCGATGGGCAAGGTGGGGTCGGTGGGTGTTGGGCGATACCCTGAATTTTGTCTGGTACATAGGCTGGACCCCAGCATCTAGTGTTTATAAGGTATATCAGCCAAACCCAAAAATATATCCGGTGTATCAGCCATACAAAAAAAATATCTGCAGATATTAGCATACCAAAGTTTATATTCCCCTTGTTTTTTTTGTTTTTTTGGGGGTTTTTTTGGTTTTTTTTTTTGGTTTTGTTTTTTTTTTTTTATAAAAAGTGTAGTTTTCATTTATTTTTCCTGTATTTATAATGATTGTTTTAGTAATATAAGTGCTTTAAAGTTTCCATCAATAGCTCCGTTTTTACTATAATGGCAATAAACGGATACACAGAAGAAACAGAGCTTTTAAACTAAATAAAGACAACTGTAAGTTCAACAGAAGGTCCAAACTCCGATTTATGCAATACCGCCAAAAATACCGAGAATTTTGATAGACCAAAATACAAAATAGTCGGTTTAGACAAAAAATAAATACATGCAAATGGCCAATACCCCCTCCCCCCACCCCCCCCCCCCCACACACACACACACACAACATCCACCCCCCCCGCCCCCCCCCCCCCCCCCCCCCCACACACACACAAAAAAAAAAAAAAGAGCCACGTTTTCCCCAAACCCAAACAATAGTAAAATTCTAAATTCTAAACCCCCCAAAAATAGTCCTAGCCTATGTAGCAGGCAAAATTCAGAGTACCCCCTCTCCCCAGAGTACCCCCTCTCATCTTTTTTTTTCAGAAAATAGGCTTTGACGTTTCATGCAAAATTTGCATGAAAGGTCGAATCCTAATATATATATATATATAATTATATATATATATATATATATATATATATATATATATATATATATATATATATATATATATAATTATATATATATATATATATATATATATATATATATATATATATATATATATATATAATTTTTTTTTTCAGAAAATAGGCTTTGACGTTTCATGCAAAATTGCAAAATTTACATGAAAGGTCGAATCCTATTTTCTATAAAAAGTAAGAAGAATGTAATCATATTGTCGTCTGCTGACTTGCCAAGAGAGTGGTAAAGTTGGACAACTGGTGAAATGTGTAGGATTGTTAAGCCTTGCAGTGAGAAGTTCCCGTATCGCACATCACGAAAACATGCCTATATAATTTTCAAGTTGACCCCCTTAAACCCCACTTTTATATAGTAAATCTGGGGTTTACAGGGTATACATTATTTTTTTCTTATTTCTGCTCAAAAACATAGATTGTGGATACTCTTTGGAACCGCCTCGTCGAGGCGGCTCTAATGAGTACCCCCAATCTATATTTTGAACAGAAATGTGAAAAATACCAGAAATTTTTATCTGAAAAGTGTCATTTTTTTGGTGGTAAAATGTTCAGTATATTTGAATAGGCATGTTTTCGTAATGAGTCTGTGGAGCGCTGGTCTGATATTGTAGCATAAGTTTGCTCTTGGTGGAAGCAGTCTCTATTTCCTTCCATCAGATAATCATGACTTGGGGGCGGTAAAACACTAAACATTAACGTTTTTTTTAAATGCGAAGCAAAATTGTAGCAGACGACATTCTTACTTCTTTATTATTTTTCTGGGCATATAAAACTTGGCATTTCGTGTGAATAGTCTGCTTATCAGACGATTCACTCGAAAAGTCGAGCCTTTTCTCAGAAAAATACGAACAAAACTGGAATCCTAATGTCGTATGCTGCTATTGTTATGAGCACATAAATGGTTAAACAATCCTTGCAGATGCAATTTCACATTGGCTTGGGGCGTGGAGTTGAACAAGATTTGTGCAATCTGTTTTGCAGTAGAAACGAGTGCTTTATCATTGCACAGCAAAGTTGTTTTGTGCAAATTAAGGCTTATTTAACGATTAGGATGCTGAGTAAACTTTTCAGCAGACGTAAGTTTTCTTATTTTTGCCCAAAATACGAGATTTAACATTTTATGCAAACTATTTTCATAGGAGATTATTTGCATGAAATGTCAAAGTCTGTTTTCTGAAAAATAAATAAGACAATATCATTTTGTCGTCTGTTTAATTTGCACAGAAAGTGATAACGGTTAAACTTCAAATGTGTTTACTAAAGAAGTTGTATTTGCTGGTAAATCGCATGCGCACGTACAAGTCGGTTGGATTTTGCTGAAAGACTGTCAGTGATTGGTTTCAAGGTCGTTCGTTTTGCTAAACTATTTGTCAAACGTTTTTGTTTGTTTTTTTTTTTGTTGTTTTTTTTTTCAGTAATTGTTCAAGTCCTTGTTGCTTTGTTGAAATAATTTGAGCCAGCGCACGAGAAAGTCTACAATAAGACTTGTGCGACCAGCAAATACTCAGATCAGAGTTCGCTGAATGCATCGCCTTCTACAGCCTCTGGGCTATGCAAAGAGGAATAAATGAGATAATTGTCATACTGGATGGATGTACAGGCTGGTCCGAGTCTTTGCTGGTTACACAGGTCGTATTGTAGGCTTTGTCATGTAGTAGTCCATTGACTTTGCTACAATGCTCTGTTGATGAATTTATCATTAGTTTGCGTAAGGCGTTCTGCAAAGTCCAAACAAGTTCATTTGGCTTTGTTTAAAGCCTGTCAGTGTTTATGCTGAGGCGATTCTAACAAAAATCCAAAACATATGTTTCTATGAGGAAATTAAAATAACACAATGCCTTTCTAACATAATATTCTGCTCATTAAATATTTTTACAACCGCAATTCGTTTTAACGGCAACATCTCACAGAACAAATGCTGTCCTTGTAACGAGGGTTCACTGTATCACGTTTTTGTTGTTCTTTACAAACAGTCATTTCGTTCTATGTATCATGTCTCCTTTCTGAAAAGGATTCTGTTCTTAAGGGAAGAATTTTATCTCATTTGACTTCTCAGAAGGAGCAAACAGGAAATAACAAAGGCTGTCTCCCTTGTACCAAGGTAGAACATTTACTAAGAGTATCTGGATAAGAGTGGTTATCAGGTAAATAGTTGTCTTATTTCTGGACGTAAACATATGTTGTGGGTACTCATTAGAAGCGCCTCGCTGAGGCGCTTCTAATGAGTACCCACAAGATATGTTTTCATCGAGAAGTAAGAAGAATGTATTTACTTTTTTGTTGAAAAAAACGCCTTATCAAGAGGTATGGGTACCTTTTAACTCCAGTGTTCTAAGAGTTTTAAACGGGATGATTTCAGAGAGAAGGATGGATAATACACCTCAGATGCAGGTGTGGACGTGTGGATTTACCCAGCTTGATAGAAATGGCCATTTTAACGTAGTTTTGATTTTGATTGCAGTCGGAAATTGCACGACCCATAGTAAAGTCAACCGAAAGGTTGACATACGAAGAGTGCCCTATAAAATTAAATAACATATCCTCGCAGCCTGGCGAACAACGAAGGCCAAGACTAAATGACATATCCTCGCAGGCTGGTGAAAAACGGAGGCCAAGATTAAATGGCATCCTCACAGCATGATGAATAACAGAGGCCGAAACTAAATGGCACTCTCGTTGCTTCGCGAACAATGAAGGTCTAGACCAAATGGCATATCCTCGCAGCCTGACTAACAACGACGACGACCAATTTTGAATAGCATATCCTTGTAGCCTGGCGAACAACAAAGACCAAGACAACATGGTACCCTCGCAGCCTGGCGAACAATGAAGGCGAAGACTAAATGGCACATCCTCGCAGGCTAGCGAACAACGGAGGCCAAAATTAAATTGCATCCTCGCAGCTATGTGAATAACGAAGGTCGACCCTAAATACGAGGGGAGTGCAATAAGTTCGTAGAACTCGGAATTTTCCTGTACAATTCAAGATTTCTTTTTTCATTTTTGTGCAGTGTAAACCTTTGTCAGTTGAATGATAACAGCCGTTCAGTCAACACGTACATTTTTGCTCTTACTTTTTGTTTGAAAATCTATACCCATAGGCAAAAATGGAAAGTCAGAATATTGAGTTCAGAGCAGTCATAAGTTCCTCACTAAGGAGGGTGCAAAGGCCAAAGAAATCCATCGGCGCATGGCTGATGTGTATGGTGATAGTAGCCCAAAGTATTCCACTGTGGCAAAGTGGTCAGTAGAATTTAAACGTGGGCGAGACTCTTTAGAAGATGACCCAAGGCCAGGTCGCCCTGCTGATGTCATCAGCCAGGAGATGATCGACCGTGTTGAGAGACTTGTGCTAAACAATCGCCGAATCAAAGTTGCCGAACTTGCTTCAGAATGTGGTATTTCTAATGGAAGTGTTTACACTATAATCCATGAACATTTAGGCATGTCAAAGGTATCTGCCAGGTTGGTACCAAGAAACCTGAACATGCAAGATCGTCAGCAAAGGGTGGAGTCAAGTCAAGAACTTCTGGAAGTGTACAATGCCAATCCAGAAGACTTTCACACTCGTCTTGTAACAGGAGATGAAACTTGGCTTCACCACTGGGACCCATATACTAAAAAAGAGTCCATGCAATGGAAGCGCCCTGGCTCACCCCCACCTAAGAAATTTCGTACCCAACCATTAGCCAGCAAGATAATGGTCACGGTGTTTTGGGACTCCAAAGGGATTATATTGATAGATTACAGGAGAATACTAAGCCAATGTCATTAAACAATTAAGGGTTGCTATTAAAGAAAAACGAAGGGGAAAGCTAGCTGCTGGTGTCCTTCTTTTGCATGATAATGCCCCTGTGCACAAGTCCAGAGTTGCACAAGCGGCTATTCGTGAGTGCAAGTTCGAGCAGTTAAATCACCTGCCATACAGTCCAGACCTGGCCCTAAGTAATTATTATCTGTTTCGAAATTTGAAGTCCCGCTTGCGTGGAACGAGATTTCGGGACGATGATGAGCTCAAGGCTGCTACAGAGGCTTGGTTTGAGGACCAAATAGACGAGTTTTATTTCAAAGGCATAGACTGCTTAAAAGAAAAGTGGTCCAAATGCATTGAAGTAAAGGGGGATTATATTGAAAAATAATGTTGAAACCATCTTCCAATCTGTGAGTTAAACCCCGAGTTCTATCCTTGTAGTTTGGCGAACAACGAAGACAAAAATTAAACGGTATATCCACGCAGCCTAGCAAACACATAAAGACCAAGATTAAAAAAAGCATATCCTTGCAGTCTGGCAAACAACAAAGGCCAAGACTAAATGGCATCCTCACAGACTGGCGAACAACGGAGGCCAAGACTAGACAGCGTATCCTTCGAGTCTCGCGAACAACGTAGGCCAAGACTATATCGAGGGTTGAGCGCAAGACTGTAGTAACTCAAACATAGTTTTGAAACCCTTGTGTAGGGGCAACTTTGACCCCTTTGTAAACAATGCAAATTTAGGTGCCATTGCTCATACAAGCAATGGCACCAAAACTTCCATTGTTTACAGAAAGAAATGTTGTAATCTTCATAACGCCTTCATGGTGAGGAGATTACGTACTGGGAAAAACAACCATCTGACTTGATAGTCTTGCGATCAACCCTCGATATGACGTATCTTTGCAGCCTGGCGAAAAACGAAGACAAGACTAAATAGCATATCCTCGCAGTCTTGCTAACAACGAAGACCAAGATAAAATAGTGTACCCTCGGTGCCTGGCGAACAATGAAGGCCAAGACTAAATTGCGTCCTCGCAGCCTGACGAACAAAGAAGGTCAAGACTTAAAAGCGTATCCATGCAGCCTTGCAAACAATGAAGGCCAAGACTAAATGGCGTATCCTCGCTGCCTGGCGAAAAACGCAGACCAAGATTAAATGGCATATCCTCGCAGCCTAGCGAACAACGAAGGCCAAGATTAAATGACGTATCCTTGCAGCATGGCGAACTATCAAGACCAAGATTAAAAGGCACATCTTCACAGCCTGGGCCCAGTTGGTCAAAACTAACGATGTCGTTAGTTAACGTATCGTTGCAATTTTGATCATTAAATATGACAAAAGTGCTAATATTTTTGCTGAAAAAATGTGAGTAGCTTTGGCATTTTTTTTAGCAAAATACCTGTGAATTAGATACTGTACTTACTAGAACAGTTAATATTTTGACCACTAAAGAGCTCGTTAAGCTAGCGACGCTTTGAACAACTGGACCCTGGTGAACAATGAAGGCCCAAATTAAATATATAGGCCTTAATTAAATATATATCCTCGCAGCCTGTCAAACAACCAAGATGAAGACTAAATGGCATATCCTCGCAGTCTTGCGAACAACGAAAGCCAAGACTAATATTCTTGCAGCTTAGCGAACAACGAAAGCTAAGATTTGTCATTAAATAACGTCCTCGCAGCCTGGTGACCAACATCAAATAAAATCAAATGTAGGGATCTATATTATTTGGAGACTTTTCATAATTTTGCTGGTTTTAAACCATTTCTTTCCTTTTCTTTTTTTTTTTTTTTTTTTTTACTTTGATCAAACGTTTTGAGTGAATAAATCTGTTTTCTCGTGCTAAGTGACCAAAAAAAAATCCTTATTTCTTTGAGTCATATTATATGGTGAAAATGACATGGCTTAGATAAAAGGATATGCAAGATAAATTCTTTACATTTATTTCTCATATTATATGGTGAAAAGATGAGAAAGAGGAAAAGTATTACTAGGATACCCCTCTTATCTGGAAGTAAAGAGAAGAGAGATAATGAAAGACTCTGTACAATGAAGCGCCCTACAGTCGTGAGCTGAATTCCGCTTCCGGCGGGATTCGAACCCGGAACCGTGTGATCCAAAATCGAGAGTGATAACCACTCGGCTACGCGGACGCTAGAAATTATCCGATAAAAACATTACAAGCGCTTAGATAGATTAGGTGTCTTAGATAAAGGATATGCAAGATAAATTCTTCACAAAAACATATGTTGTGGGTACTCATTAGGAGCGCCCTTCTGGGCGTTTCTTATGAGTACCCACAATAAGTAATGTTGTTTATTTTTGTTTTTGTTTTATTTTTGTTTTGTTTTTTGTTGTTTATTTGTTTTGTTTTGTTTGTTTTATGTTGTTGTTGCTATTTAAATGAAGAAATCGAAAAATAATAGTTTTGTTGTTTGTTAAATGACTATGGCTAAGAAGTATACATTTTATATAGTTTTGATTGATTTAGTTGATAGTTTACGGCCTAGCCAAGCAATTAGGGTCATGTCGAGCCGGTCAGTTTACCTAATCACAATTCTCCTGGGAGATTTAGTACAGTAGGCTGAGCACATTCTTTCGCCAGGAACTTCTTGAATCAGCGGAAGGTAGAATGATTGGAGAAAATATTTCATGATTATCATTCTCTACGGAAAGATGGTGCCGGACCCGGCGAGGATCGAACCCGCGTCCTCATGATCACCAGTCGAACGCGCATCCGACTGAACCACCGAGGCCGGCTATATAGGAGCCACCCTTTTTACATAAGTGTATTTATGTAATGAACACAGACCGAGATCAGAAGCAATAGAACGCGGTGTCTGATCAGGTTTAACACTTTTGCATTAAATATAAAAATTTCTATAAATTACCGTATTCGACCTAATTACCGCACTGTGCGCTTATTATTTTTTTTTCTTTCAAAATTACTGGGCACACTCATTTATGGTACAATATGTATCTACCTACTAAGAATACACTATAAAATAAAAGATCAGAAAAAAACTTATTTGATGATGATTATGCGATCGATTTTTTTTTTTTTTTTTCTGATTTTCTTTATAAAGGCATATGTTGAATTGCATCGACAAGTCGATGCAATTTAAATGAGTACCCATAACATATGCCTTTATAAAGAAGTAGACAAAAAGTACACTGGCTGTAATCTGAAGACTACGGAATTGCTTGACTGGGCGCTTACATGGGTATGTGCGGTAATAAGATCGAATACGGTAATAATGATAAATTAAAGCCACACTCCCCTTAAATCGAACTGGTACCAGTGTAAAATGAATTAGAATAGTTCAGGGGACATAAATGGCAAATCGTCAGACTGAATGCCCATCAAACACACAACGTCGTTACAACGTCGCTGCAACGTCACGACGTTGCAGCGACGTTGTAACGACGTTGATGCGACGTTGTGTGTTTTCTAGGTTAGATATGAGCCGGGGCAAAGCATTTCCTACAAGAGTGCATTGTGCGCCCAGCCAAGACCAAGATCAGCCTGCAGACCCGCGCAGTCTGATCAGTCTTCGCGGAGCTTTCTGTTGGCAGCCAAGGATCAAGAGCATCTTCAGATGGACAGCAAAGATTCTAATCAGCCTGCGCATGCTGAGAGTGTCTTCGCTGGGCGCATTTGCAGTCTTGTAAGAAATGCTGTTCTCCAGCTCATATTTGAAACGATGATGAAGATTTGGGATTTTACGTCTCTTTCAACATAAGTGAAGTCATATCGAGACCATACATTTTGTAGCTCCAGACAAGGCGAAAAGTACTGATAGTTTTTTTTTTCTTTTCTTCCACGAAAATATATGTCATAGGCGTAGCCCCGTGCGCGAAGCGCCCAGTACGCACGTTACGCATTTGCGTATTATGCGTAAGGAAAATAAAATTATTTGCAATACAGAGATCCCAGCTTACAAAATATTTTGCTTTTTAACATAGGGGCTGCTCGTAAAGAAAATAATTTACCCATTTATGCCGAGTAGACTCTTCTTCCATAACTATTTGGACTGGTCTATTTCCAAATAGAAGGTGTCTGGCTAGTTTACAAGTATGTTTTATAGAAATTCCTAGATGTCATGCAAACAGTATAGACCCTGATCAGACGCCGCGTTGTGCGGCGTCTGATCTAGGTCTTCACAGTTTGCCATTGTCCCTTTTATGGGACGCAAGACATAATTGGGCTAATCGCCTCCAAAATTGGGGCTACGCGGGCTACTCTTAAAGGAAAGAATTTACTCCACCTGGGAGCAAATTCTTTTCTTTAAAAGTAGCCCCCTATTTTCGGAGCGATACTAGGGAGAATTCTAAAAGATTATTCCTGGGTGTCTGTAACAATAATTCCGTTCTGGTTACGGTACTGTATGTTATGGGTAAACAGGAGCGCCTCGCGGAGGCGCTTCTAAAGACTACCCACAACATACATTTTCGCGGAGAAAGAGGAAAAGTATTACTAGGATACCCCTCTTATCTGGAAGTAAAGAGGAGAGAGACGATGGAAGGGTGATAATGACAGACTCTGTGCAATGAAGCGCCCTACAGTCGTGAGCTGAATTCCGCTCCCGGCGGGATTCGAACCCGGAACCTTGTGTTCCAAAATCGAGAGTGATAACCACTCGGCTACGCGGACGCTAGAACTTATTCGATAAAAACATTACAAGCGCACCAATACGGTATGTCATGTGTTAACGTCTAAGCCAATAAAGGTGGTTTTATAGAAAATATTTTTGCGACATGGGGGTACTGACCGCGAATGACCTTCTATTGCCTATCTCATAGATTTTCTGTGAGCTTGGCATTAGGCTGTGAAAGAGTATTGAGGAAGGATATCTCCTTGGAATTACAAAATAATGTGGATTGTGTGCTCTGAAATTACAAAATATTAAATGTCATTTTCTGGAAAATTACCTATAAAAAGATGCAGTGATACCAGACTTTTATCAAAAACTATCACCTGTTGTATTAATATTAAAAGGTTTGTACTTATTTACGTGGCAGATCGAAGATGTACTTATCAAGTTATTTATTTATTGTCATAGTTTGTGTACTAGTGCTGATTATATTTTCTTGGTTTCATGTTGTATTTACCATAAGTACATTGTGCATATGTATTCGGACACCATTAACTCATTACCGTATTAGCCTTAAAATTTATACAGGTCCATTTTACTACATGGGTGCATCCAAAAATTGCTGGTTAAGTGTGATTAAAATTCCTTGTTGAGTGAAAAACAGTGTAGACCCAGGTCAGACGCCGCGTTATAAGGCGTCTGATCCGGGTCTGCGCTGTTCTTTTTTTTTCCGAATCGCACACAGCCATAGTGATCAATGATGATCGAGGTGGCGGAGGGGAGGTGGTGGTGGGGGGGGGCGGGGGGGGGGGGGGGGTAGCAAGAGATGGAGAATACTTTGATTACAGAGGAATGTCCAGATAGGAATTATTTTTACGCACTTCCATCTAGAAAATCTATCAACTTCAATCTAGGAAAAAAGTATCAGTATTATCGTTTCCAAGATTTGGGACCGATTTTTCCTTTCTCCGGGAGAAAATTCTTTCCAAGGAAATATACGGTACATCTAGAATTATGGCTCACTGTACATTTTACATAGGTACTTAACCCATTTTTGCTCTGTGGACTCTTCTACAGGACCGGTCCATTTACTATAAAAGGATGTCTGGTTATTTTATACCCAGCTAGCATTCTTCTTAAATCTATATCGGACCGTTATCGGCCCGACAGGAATCCTGTCGGGCCGGTAACGGTCCGATATAGACTTAAGCAGAATGCTGACTAGGTAATTACTATTAAAAACTTCCTGTATTTAAAGCAAGCAGTGTAGACCCTGATCAGACACCGCTTTCTGCCGTTTTATGGGACGCTGGGTATAAATGAGTTCACACAAGATGCACTGAGATAGTGTGAGTCAGGCGAGCTTTGAAACCGTTACTTAAACTAGCAGTGAAGACTGAAATGAGACAAACAGGGAAACTGGATCAACGAGAGAGCGAGAGAGAGAGAGAGAGAGAGAGAGAGAGATGCTAGTAAAGCGGTGAGCCTTACAAAGACAGAGAGGATAAAATGATGAAGCCTTATAGTGAGATTACACAGTAAACAGATGGGTTAAATGATCGGTCTCACAGAGAGATAGAGAGAGAGAACAAAATAGATGGATAAAATAATCAGAGCTTAGAGGGAGAGAGAGAGAGCATCTTTACGGAGCAACACGCGTATTAAATGTTTAGTACATATGTACCCTAGTATTCTACATATTTGCCATTCTACTGAACTATTGATTATATACATGGGCGAATTCAGCAGATGACAAATTGATGATGTTCTTTCTTTCTTATTTTTCCCAGAAAATAGGATTTGATATTTTATGCGAATTGTCTGGAGACAATTTTCATGAAATGTCAAATCCTTTTTTCTGGGAAATATATATATATATATTTTTATTCTACAAAATCTCGTCTGCTGAATGGTTTATCCAGTATGTTAATGGTTAAATATATGTGTTACAAAATGTCGTCTGCTGAATTTGTTTATACAGTATGCTTTAGTAGGGTAAAATATATGTGATAACCACAAGGGAAATAGAAACATTGCAGATACGCAATTTATGTCTGTTTTTATACACATTTCGAAAAGCGGGAAAGCAGAGGATATTTGATGATAATTCTCGGAATTTTTTCTCCAGTATAATTTAATTCAAATATAAGAAATCTTTTTCCCGAATTATCACCAAAGATTTCTCCTAAAAAAACTCCTCTGGAAGACGAGAGAAAATAAATGTAAACACATCTGTCACAAAACATAAGATCGACGTTTGATTTCTTATTTTGTTTGCAAACAGGAATAAAATATCTGCATCAATCTAAAACAGTGATAGTTCTATTTTAATAGAAGCTATAAAGCAGTCTACAGTGATAGGTGATTTGACAGATGCCTGCTGCGCCTGTACTCGCAGAACAAACAGACAAACGGCAAGACAGACAGACAAAGATATTTGTCAGAAAAGGTGTGTTAGCGGTGTTTGACCGACTGTTCATGATTAACATGAAAATATACAAAAGGTCATAAACTTAACAGTAAACGTTGAGTGTTCACTCCACAGCAAGAGTTCAAGCTCTCCACTTGACCTGTGACTGACCCCGCGCGTTTATTTCTGTACCAATACGGCGAGGTCACTTACAATACTGCGAGTCTGCTATCGGGAAAAACGAACAGTCTTCTGATGAAAACCATTCCTCTAGATAAGAGAGAGATATCAGATATTGATTTTCCTTATTTCTCCAAGAAAACATATGTTGTGGGTACTCATTAGAAGCGCCTTGCTGAGGCGCTTCTAATGAGTACCCACATCATATGTTTTCATGGAGAAATAAGACATATGTCAATAATTTTGGTTAAAACATATGAGCCTTATCTACATCTATGAAATGCATGGTTTTTAACTCGTTTTATACATACAAGCTAGCCCTGTGCGGATGCACAGCTAGTTCGAAAAATTTCTTGTTTCCTTTTTGGCAAACGTTGTTATTGTTTCTTGTTGTTGTTTGTTTTTTTTGTTTTTTTTTTTGTTTTGTTGTTGTTATTGTTTTACTTCAACCAAGCCATATTGTGAGAAAAGGTACTTTCGGGCATTTGCATTTAGGATCAGTCTTTGCTACAGACAAAGATGCTTAAGGCACAGTAAGGACTAGTCAGGCTATGTGGACGCGCAGGCTGATCTGTCTTCGCTGAACGTCTGTTTTTTGTTTTTTTTTGTTGTTTTTTTGTGTGTGTGTGTGTGTGTGGGGGGGGGGGGGGGGGGGAGGGGGTGGGGGGCGGCGTTGGGGATTTTATCCACGTAGCGTCTCAAGATTCATACATTGCATGTGGGGCTGTGTGCGAAAAACAAACGAACTATCGCGTTACGAAAAGCGCTAGTCCGATACCGGATCGCCTGTCTTTCACAGTCGGGCATATACGCTGTCCTGCTGGAACTGTTAATTCGCTCATACCACGAAAAGTGACGGAATTATTGAGACTGTGAATGTTAACATACCGATTTGGATATTTCTGATCGCATCCCATAAGGCAAAAAAATGGGTTTTCGCATTGATTCGCGAGTGTGTGTTTACTAGCATACACGAACCTGCGTAGTGATGTTGCTTTAACCTTGACCACTCCCCCGGCAAGGTCAGCAGACGAAAAAATTGAGGAGGTAATCTGCAAGAAATCCCTATTTTTTTTCTCTCTCGGAAAACTAAAAAAAGGCCATTTCAAAATGTAGTTTGTTGATTTTTCTTTTCTTTTTTGTTTGTTTTCCTTTTATTTTATCTCGCATGCTAAGGACTGGTCTGAAAATATATATACACAGATCGACGCAAGAATCTTTAAAAAAAAAAAAAAAAAAAAAGTATCCAGGTAACAATTTTGATTCTCGAGTGAACACGGTTGAAAACTCCTCCCTGTCTAATGCATGTTTTGTAACATGAACCATCTGGCTATGTGGAAGGTCAGACTATTTTGGAATGCCGAGTCAATAATGAATGTAAGCTACTTCAAATGTAAAAAAAAGGTTGTATTCTGTTTTTTACAGATGAACAATTAAAAATCGCAGATTTCAATGGCAGCAATAAGTGCTTTTATGCAATGAAACTGCAGTTTGAGTGAACAATGTCTTTAAACATATTCTGAGGAGGCCTCCCAGGGGTTCTGGGGCACAGGGGAATAATGTCATTTATTTAAGGGGAACAGGAGAACACGAGTCAAAAAATGAAGGGAACAGGATAACAAAGGTAATTTCGGGGAGCAGGGAACACTGATTTTGATTTTGGGGGAACAAGGAAAAATTCAAAAATATTTCAGGGGAACAAGGGAACAGGTACCCCCCCCCCCCCCACACACACACACACACACAAAGAAAAGGTATACAGTACCTCCCTATATTTTATATTTTACCCTACATGACGTCATACTACAAGTTCGCACCATACTCTTATAAATGTTAAAATTTCAGTTACTTCATTGTTCAAGTTTATAACAGTATACTTTAATCCACTTAATTACATAAACGTGACTCGGTCCAGATTGAGCATACTTATGACTTAACGTTTGATTTCCTGCATATCGAGTCCCATTTGAACAAAAGGTACACTTTAAAAGAAAATGATTTCTTCCAAACTATTTTCTGTTAAAATAGACCCCTTTACAGAAGGATGGCAAAATAAATTTGCCAGAATTGCCTCGCTTAACCCATTAAAGACTGAATAAACTCTCCCACACTTTTTATTTATTTATTAGCTCACCTGAGCTCTGCTCAGGATGAGCTATTGTGATCACTTTTCGTCCGTCGTCCGTCCGTCCGTCCGTCCGTCCGTCCGTTAACATTTTCAAACGACTTCTCCTCTGAAACCGCTGAGCCAATTTTGCTCAAATTTCATATGGAGCCTCCTTAGGGTGGGGGAACGAAAAATTGCTAAAATGGTCGCGGTCCGTTGACCAAGATGGCCGCCACGCCCATATATGGTAAAAACCTTTAAAAATCTTCTTCTCCAGAACCGAGAATGCCTTGGGGCTGAACCTTTGCAGGAATCATCGGGGACGGGAGGTCTACCAAAATTGCTAAAAGAATTGTACGTTGACGTTTGACCTTTTTACGGCAAGGTCAAGTTTGCTTCCCTATGCATTTGTATGGGAAAAACCTTTAAAAATCTTGTTCTCCAAAACCGAGCATGCCTTATAGCTGAATCTTTGCATATATCTTTGGGAACAGGAGAGCTACCAAAATTGCTAAAATAATGGTCGTACATTGACATTTGACCTTTTTACGTTAAGGTCAATTTTGCTTCCTTATGCATTTGTATGGGAAAAATGACCAGAATTTCAAACAACTTCTCCTCTGGAGCCTCTGGGCCAATTTTGCTCAAATTTCATATGGAGCCTCCTTAGGGTGGGGGAACGAAAAATTGCTCAAATGGTCACGGTCCGTTGACCAAGATGGCCGCCACGCCCATATAACATTTAAAAATCTTCTCCTTCAGAACCGAGAATGCCTTTGGGCTGAACCTTGGCAGGAATCATCGAGGACGGGAGGTCTACCAACATTGCTAAAAGAATTGTCGTACGTTGACGTTTGACCTTTTTACGGCAAGGTCAAGTTTGCTTCCCTGTGCATTTGTATGGGAAAAACCTTTAAAAATCTTCTTCTCCAAAACTGAGCATGCCTTATGGCTGAATCTTTGCATATATCTTCGGGAACAAGAGGGCTACCAAAATTGCTAAAATAATGGTCGTACATTGACATTTGACCTTTTTACGTTAAGGTCAATTTTGCTTCCTTATGCATTTGTATGGGAAAAATGTTCAGAATTTCAAACAACTTCTCTGGAGCCTCTGGGCCAATTTTGCTCAAATTTCATATGGAGCCTCCTTAGGTAGGGGGAACAAAAGCTTGCTAAAATGGTCACGGTTCATTGACCAAGATGGGCGCCATGCCCATATATGGTAAAAACCTTTATAAATCTTCTTCTCTAGAACAGAGGATGCTTTGGGGCTGAATATTTGCATAAATCATCGGGGACAGGGGGTCTACCAAAGTTGCTAAAATAATGGTCATACATTGACATTTGACCTTTTTACGGCAAGGTCAAGTTGCTTCCTTATGCATTTGCATGGGAAAAAACATTTAAAAATCTTATTCTCCAAAACCGAGGATGGCTTGTGGCTGAATCTTTGCATATATCATCTGGAACGGGCGGTCTACCAAAGTTGCTAAAATAATTGTCATACATTGACATTTAACCTTTTTACGGCGAGGTCAAGTTTGCTTCTGTATGCATTTGTATGGGCGCCATACATTTGTATGGAAAAAATGTTGATAATTTCAAATGGCTTTTCCTCTGAAGCCTCCGGGCCAGTGTTGCTCAAATTTCATGCGGAGCCTCTGTGGGCAGGAGAATGAAAGATTGCTAAAATGGGTATGGTCCATTGATCAAAATGGCTGCCATGCCAATATATGGTAAAAACCTTCAAAAATCTTCTCCATAACCAAATAAGCCCTGGGTCCTAATCTTTGCACAAATTATAGGGGACAGGAGATCTACCAAAATTGCTCAAATGATGGTTTATGTTGACATTTGACCTTTTTACCTCCAAGGTCAAATTTGCTTCCCTATTTGTATAGGCCATATACATTTATATTGAAAGTATCGAAGTGACTTGTAGATCAACAGTAGTTAAAATTGTTCTGATTGGAAATCTAAGATGGCCATCATCTGGTTTATATTTATAATATGTCCCTGCCACTGTGCTGTTTACATGCATAAAATCACGATTCTTCAGAAACTTTTTAGCCAATTTCCACCAAATTTCACATTGATCCTTCTGTTGAAATGTGATTGATAGTTTATTCATGATCATGCTCCATTGACTGTCAGGCCCATATATTCTTCTTCAAAACTAAAAACTGCTCAAATGATGATATTTTCATTAGTTGCGATGATAGGATTGGATAAATGTTGCATAACATCTGCATGTCTGCAGTGGCTATGTCACTCAGGTGAGCAAATCGTGGCCCGTGGGCCTCTTGTCTTGTTTTATTTATACAATGTTTTTAGAGGGTAACACTTTTAGCTCAAACAGCCATTCTACTATATATTGGAAGAGTCGATTTAAGGTATATCAGGCTTTGTGATGTAGATATTCCTAAAGAAAAATGGTTGAACTATTTTCAAACAGTGGAGACCCTGCTCAAACGCCGCCTTCTACGGCGTCTGATCTGGGTCTGCACTGTTTGCCAGTTACCCGTTTAGGGGTATCCAGTCTTCAATGAGTTTAATATAATTGTATCAGTTCATCTTAAAAGATGATAAGACAGGGAATGATAGGGGCATAAGTAGACTGGCTCCAGCCTCCAGTGACTAAATATTTTTCTCATAATCCTGTTTGATAATCCACTAAGATAAAACCAAAAACTATCATGGCTATAAAGGCTGGTCACTAGTGACCAGCCTTTATAGTCATGATATTACTTTGGTTTTATTTTAGTGGCTTATTAAACAGGGCCCAGTTGTTCAAAGCTAACGATGTCGTTAGTTAACGATTCGTTAAAGTTTACATCGAGTGATACGCAAATATGCTGAAATATACAATATTCTGATATTTTTTGCTGAAAAAAATGTGATTTTTTCAGCAAAAAATATCAGAATATTGTATATTGAATCCGCTAAAACAGTTAACGAAATGACCCTTAACGAGCTCGTTAAGCTAACGACGCTTTGAACAACTGGGCCCTGATTATTAGAAAAAATATTTTGTCAATAGAGATGTAGCCAGTCTAGGGCATAAGAATCGTATAGTTGTACAGGGTGCTGTTACACGTATACAGTGCTGTCATTGCTTACATGACCAGATGTCTTTATAGAGGAAAACACTTCCCGCATATTTGCTGGCTTTACAAATGAGGTCAAGGTCACTAAATCCTAACGCAATATCCTTACAAATTAAAACGCTTCTCCCATATTTGCTGGCTTACAAATGAGGTCAAGATCACTAAAACCTAACGATATAGCATTACAAATTTAGAATCTGCCCGTAGGTTGCAAAATTACGTGTAGGCAAGAAACTGTCCCGCGGACGCGGAAAACTATATACATTTCCCTACCTCATATTAAAATGAAAGAGACAGACAGACAAAGAGCGCATGGGCGAGAGAGAGATTTTACCCTTAGTGTTCTTCGTATTACAATTACTTTTGTTAACATTTCAGTATTGTTTTACTATCCAGAGCACTGAGACAAGAATAGAAACTGTAGAACTTGGGATACAAACAAAGGAACAAGAGGTTTGTTACATTTTATGAATATGATGTCTGTCATCCTGGTACCCATTTATGTAGAAGTATTAGGTAAAACTGTACACATAGCACCAGCTAGGAGGGGTGGGGACGTAACGTCAGAAAACGTACCTTGGGGCATACGCCCAGCGAAACTTCAGACCAGCTTGCGCATTCGCGCAGTCTCGTTACGAAAACGCGTCTATTCAAATATATTGAGAATTTTATCACCAAAAAAATGAAAACTTTCAAATGAAAAATTCTGGTAGATTTCATATTTCTGCTCAAAACAGATTGCGGGTACTTGTTAGAACCACCTCGGCGAGGCGGTTCTAACGAGTAGTCACAATCTATGTTTTGAGCAGAAATGAGAAAATGTATACCCCTGTAAACACAAGTTTGGGTACTTGTTAGAACCGCCTCAGCACCCCTCCAGCATGGCAAGGGTTAAGGCCTGATTCGAAAATTATACAACAGTCAGTTGTAGACAGTGCATAGGGCGTATAGATTTTTTAGAATGTTTTAGATAGTTTTTTCTAATGAAAATGGGGGTACGGAATTTTTAGAATGTATACAGGGAATATGGATTTAAGCATTATGAATAGAGGATATGATTTTTAGAGTGGTTATAGGGAATATAGAATTTTTTTTTAAATAGATGCCCATTGTAGGGTCTCATGGCTATTTTAAGGGTTGATCCAAATTTTCGCTGTTCACAAAATAGTAGTAAAATTTGATACTCTTAATACTGCTGTAAAAACATTGCTTTTTACATTATTATTTCAATATTATCACCATTCCTCATTATTCCATTATCAGTATTTTGTTTTCATTTTTATACGCCCGTTTGAAAAAACGGGACGTATTATGTTACGGGGTATGGCATCCGTCCGTCCGTCCGTAAACTTTTTCGTTTCCGGCTAACTCCTCCTACAGTTTACAGCCGATCAAGCTGAAACTTGGTATATAGTTAGACCATGATGTGGCGCAGCGGATATTGTTTCGGGGTTACAGTCCACCAAATGTTTGCAGAGCTATGCCCCTTAGAAAATTTCTGTAAACTTTTCTTTTCCGGTTAATTCCTCCTACATTTTACATCCGATCAAGCCGAAACTTCACATATAGTTAGACCATGATGTGGAGCAGCGCATATTGTTTCGAGGTTACAGTCCACCTAATATTAGCAGAGTTATGCCCCTTTGAAAATTTCAATAGACCTTTCACTTCCGGCTAACTCCTCCTACAGTTTACATCCGAACAAGCTGAAACTTGGTATATAGTTAGACCATGATGTGGCGCAGCGCATATTATTTTGGGGTTACAGTCCACCAAATGTTTGCAGAGTTATGCCCCTTAGAAAATTTCTGTAAATTTTTCATTTCCGGTTAACTCCTACATTTTACATCCGATCAAGCTGAAACTTCATGTATAGTTAGACCATGATGTGGAGCAGTGCATATTATTTCGAGGTTACAGTCCACCAAATATTAGCAGAGTTATGCCTCTTTGAAAATTTCAGTAGACTTTTCGTTTCCGGCTAACTCCTCCTACAGTTTACATCCGATCAAGCTGAAACTTCATGTATAGTTAGACCATGATGTGGAGCAGCGCATATTATTATGAGGTTACAGTCCAACAATAGCAGAGTTATACTTCTTTGAAAATTTTGATTATTTTTTAGTTTATTGCTAAATCCTCCTACAGTTTACATCCAATCAAGCTGAAACTTCGCGCATAGTTAGACCATGATGTGGAGCAGCGCGTGTTGTTTCGAGGTTACAGTCCACCAAATATTAGTAGAGTTAAACCCCTTCGAAAATGTCTATTAATTTTTTGTTGCCGGCTAAATCCTCCTACAGTTTACATCCGATCAAGCTGAAACTTGATTTGTAGTAAGACCATGATGTGGAGCAGCGCATATTGTTTCAAATTAACAGTCCACCAAATATTAGCAGAGTTAAACCCCTTTGAAAATTTTTATTAATTTTTTGTTTCCGGCTAAATCCTCCTACAATTTACATCCGATCAAGCTGAAACTTCATAAATACTTACATGATGATGTGGGGCTGCACATATTTTTTATAGGTTACAGTGCACCAAATATTTGCAGGTTTATGCCCCTTTGAAAGTTTTTGTAAACTTTTCACAGCATATTGTTTAGAGGTAATAGTGTGCCAAAGGCTCATATGAGCTTATAATATAGCCATGCTTCTGTGGTGTGTCCTCCGTCAGAAAGCACTTCTCCCTAGAAGCAGCAAACTTCTCCCTTAATTTCTTGGCCAGCTTGGACCCTTAGGTTACAGTTCACCAAATATCAGCAGAGATTATGCCCCAATGAATTTTTTTTTTTTTTTTTTTTTTTTAATTCCACTTAAGTTTATATCTGGAGCACTGAATTATACAGGTGCCAGTTAATGTGCTGCATCTTATTACTTGCCACGGGCGTATTACGCCCCGCTTGGCGGAGCTCTTGTTTCATCATTATGCCTTACTTCACAGCCAAAATACATTGTGGGTATTCATTTATATCGTCTGACAGAGCCATTCTAATGGATGTCCTGAACATATTTTGGCTGGCGAAATAATTAAAAACCATCACGAAAACATACCTATATAATTCTGACCCCCTTAAAACCCACTTTTATATAGTAAAACTGGGGTTTACAGGGGTTTACTTTATTTTTAGCTCACCTGAGCTCTGCTCAGGATGAGCTATTGTGATCACTTTTCGTCCGTCGTCCGTCCGTCCGTCCGTGCGTCCGTCCGTCCGTCCGTCCGTCCGTTAACATTTTCAAACGACTTCTCCTCTGAAACCGCTGAGCCAATTTTGCTCAAATTTCATATGGAGCCTCCTTAGGGTGGGGGAACGAAAAATTGCTAAAATGGTCGCGGTCCGTTGACCAAGATGGCCGCCACGCCCATATATGGTAAAAACCTTTAAAAATCTTCTTCTCCAGAACCGAGAATGCCTTGGGGCTGAACCTTTGCAGGAATCATCGGGGACGGGAGGTCTACCAAAATTGCTAAAAGAATTGTCGTACATTGACGTTTGACCTTTTTACGGCAAGGTCAAGTTTGCTTCCCTATGCATTTGTATGGGAAAAACCTTTAAAAATCTTCTTCTCCAAAACCGAGCATGCCTTATGGCTGAATCTTTGCATATATCTTTGGGAACAGGAGAGCTACCAAAATTGCTAAAATAATGGTCGTACATTGACATTTGACCTTTTTACGTTAAGGTCAATTTTGCTTCCTTATGCATTTGTATGGGAAAAATGACCAGAATTTCAAACAACTTCTCCTCTGGAGCCTCTGGGCCAATTTTGCTCAAATTTCATATGGAGCCTCCTTAGGGTGGGGGAACAAAAAATTGTTAAAATGGTCACGGTCCGTTGACCAAGATGGCCGCCACGCCCATATATGGTAAAAACCTTTAAAAATCTTCTCCTTCAGAACCGAGAATGCCTTTGGGCTGAACCTTGGCAGGAATCATCGAGGACGGGAGGTCTACCAACATTGCTAAAAGAATTGTCATACGTTGACGTTTGACCTTTTTACGGCAAGGTCAAGTTTGCTTCCCTGTGCATTTGTATGGGAAAAACCTTTAAAAATCTTCTTCTCCAAAACCGAGCATGCCTTATGGCTGAATCTTTGCATATATCTTTGGGAACAAGAGGGCTACCAAAATTGCTAAAATAATGGTCGTACATTGACATTTGACCTTTTTACGTTAAGGTCAATTTTGCTTCCTTATGCATTTGTATGGGAAAAATGTTCAGAATATCAAACAACTTCTTCTCTGGAGCCTCTGGGCCAATTTTGCTCAAATTTCATATGGAGCCTCCTTAGGTAGGGAGAACAAAAGATTGCTAAAATGGTCACGGTTCATTGACCAAGATGGGCGCCATGCCCATATATGGTAAAAACCTTTATAAATCTTCTTCTCTAGAACAGAGGATGCTTTGGGGCTGAATATTTGCATAAATCATCGGGGACAGGGGTCTACCAAAGTTGCTAAAATAATGGTCATACATTGACATTTGACCTTTTTACGGCAAGGTCAAGTTGCTTCCTTATGCATTTGCATGGGAAAAAACATTTAAAAATCTTATTTTCCAAAACCGAGGATGGCTTGTGGCTGAATCTTTGCATATATCATCTGGAACGGGCGGTCTACCAAAGTTGCTAAAATAATTGTCATACATTGACATTTAACCTTTTTACGGCGAGGTCAAGTTTGCTTCTGTATGCATTTGTATGGGCGCCATACATTTGTATGGAAAAAATGTTGATAATTTCAAATGGCTTTTCCTCTGAAGCCTCCGGGCCAGTGTTGCTCAAATTTCATGCGGAGCCTCCGTGGGCAGGAGAATGAAAGATTGCTAAAATGGGTATGGTCCATTGATCAAAATGGCTGCCATGCCAATATATGGTAAAAACCTTTAAAAATCTTCTTCTCCATAACCAAATAAGCCCTGGGTCCTAATCTTTGCACAAATTATAGGGGACAGGAGATCTACCAAAATTGCTCAAATGATGGTTTATGTTGACATTTGACCTTTTTACCTCCAAGGTCAAATTTGCTTCCCTATTTGTGTGGGCCATATACATTTATATTGAAAGTATCGAAGTGACTTGTAGATCAACAGTAGTTAAAATTGTTCTGATTGGAAATCTAAGATGGCCATCATCTGGTTTATATTTATAATATGTCCCTGCCACTGTGCTGTTTACATGTATAAAATCACGATTCTTCAGAAACCACTTAGCCAATTTCCACCAAATTTCACATTGATCCTTCTGTTGAAATGTGATTGATAGTTTATTCATGATCATGCTCCATTGACTGTCAGGCCCATATATTCTTCTTCAAAACTAAGAACTGCTCAAATGATGATATTTTCATTAGTTGCGATGATAGGATTGGATAAATGTTGCATAACATCTGCTTGTCTGCAGTGGCTATGTCACTCAGGTGAGCGAATCGTGGCCCGTGGGCCTCTTGTTCTTATTTCTGCTTAAAACATAGATTGTGGGTAATCGTTAGAATCGCCTCGCCGAAGCGGTTCTAACGAGTACCCACAATCTATGTTTGGAGCAGAAATATGAAAAATATCAGAATTTTTATCTGAAAACTTTCAGTTTTTTTGGTGGTGATTTTTTCAGTATATTTGAATAGGCGTGTTTTCGTAATGCGCACCAAATTTTCACAATTAAAAATATTTCTTTCAGATTTCTAGTCGTTTTCTACAGGAGCAGTCTTCTTAAAGGTTGGCCGGTAGAGAAGTGATGAGTAAAAAACTTCCTGTGCTCTTTACTCTCACAGGAACAGATACACCACTGGATTTAAGTGTGAAGAAATCAGAAATGGAGAACACGGACAGTACCGACTGTAACGCCGTCAGTTCGAAAACTCCTTGGAAGTCAAGTTCTCTTCCCCAACGACTCGACTATCCCCAAATCGTTTCAGACCATAGCCACGTCTTCGGTGAGAACCATTACGCGGATCATCAAAGTTTTTATTCCCTTGCATCCTCCTCAAGCAACGTCGGGCGATCCCACTCGTCGCCCGCCTTTGTTTGCCAGAGTGATGAGCAGTGCTTGGAAAATACTACATATTCAAGCTCACCGAGCTTTGGTTGTGAAAGTGGAATATTACCAAAGAAACGGAAAAATCTGTGGCGACCATATGACAGCCAATCTAAACTGGAAGATAATGACAAGGACTCTGATAGTTCCGATTCCAATATGTCATCGGACCATGAATTTAGAGTTCCTCTTACGCCACCACCGCCCTCAGACCCGGTAAAGAAAAGGAAGTTCGATATGCTTCGGTACGCGGAATATCAGGAATCGGATAATGATAACACAAATGCGGATAGTCCCCAGGAATCTGGGGTATTTCCGGAGTCTGAAGCTCTTGAACATGAAGGTAATAAATATATCCCTGTGCAGTCAGATCCTACCAATACCGCGGACTCCGCCGGAATAAATGAAGCTTTGTCCAAAGCACAATTGTCTTTGTTAGCAAACTTCCCAGAATCGCGAGAAAAAATGATTTCCGGAATGAAGAAGAGAGATATTTTTGGATGGTCTCTTAAACTGAGCTCTCCTGTGGTAAACGCGGAAAATGAACATGTAGAAAAGGATTCAAATGGTGACACAGTCTGTAAGGATGGCGAAAAGACATACTTTGAGCTTCAAACTGTGAGAAAAAGTTCAAGTCCTGAAAAGGATGTTAAAGAATGTGGAAGAGTAACAGATAAAGACACAAATAGTGCAGCTAAACTTTCACCAAGATCTCCAAAGTCTTTTAAACAAGTTTCTAGTCCCAATAAAAACACTGTCCAGGCTCTGAATGGTAAGAAGCGAAACACAAAGGATGACTCGGACAAGGAAAATGTTTCAAAAGACAGCGAAAACCTAGTCGGTAAGAAAGTCTTTATACATGGTAGGGATAACGTCGTTGAAACATATGACGAAACACAAAATGTGTCTAAAAAGTCTGATACTTACAAAGGACTGTCTCTAATCGATCTTATAGAAGAAATTGAAGCAGATGCTGTTAAGGAGGAAACTGAACAAAGTGAACTGCAACGTCAAATCAAAAACAGACGTGTAGCAGCTTTACTTAAGCAGTGCAATCATGTAAAACTGACTGCTCTGGACTTTCTAATGTCTAACGTTTTGATAGAAGATACAGAGCAGAAAAGAAACACAAAGAATGCCAATATACAAAAAATGTTGAATGGAGACAAGATTAATTCTGTTAGTTTGTTAGACATTATGGAAATGCAGGTAGAAGTGGGATTGAGTTAAATGGTGACATTTTTTCCAATTCAGACGTGGTACAGCATTTCCATTTTTCAGACCCACTTCACAGAAAAAAAGAATAACATTTCCCATGAAGTTGAACATTGTTGTAACATGAGCTTGAGTATTTTCCCTTTACATCATCTGTTAGCCATCTTATGGGGCTAACTAAGAATATTAGGGAAGTAACTGATTCGGACTTCCCAACAGATGAAGGAGTTTTATGTGACCTAAGCTTTATCATCATTTGTTAATTATTACACTTCTTCGCTAGGTATGCCAAAATTTAGTTAAAAGTAATTCAAATTCCTTATATTTATATACAGTTCATATACAGTTCAAGCAATATGATTGGTTTAGGAAAACGATACCGTATTGTTATATTGCTTGAAATGTATTTGCTCACCTAGTCCAGGATCTATTTTCCTTCCGCCGTCTCAAAAGGTTGACATTTTTGGCAATATTTGTAATATTTTGATGATAGAGTTGGAATTATATGAAATGAATTATCGTTGTTTGTACATTTTATGGATGTGTAAGCTAACCAGAAAGCGAAAAAGCGAAAACTTATGATATTCAGTTTATAAGTTATTCGTCGGAGCTTAGACGTCGATAAAATCCACAAAAATAAAATTCATTCCTGTAATATTGGTTTTGATAATAATGATAAGAATAATAATAATACAATAAAAAAATCTGATATAGTTATTTTGTCTACCAGATGACTGAAAAGAAATAGGCAAAAGAAAATTCAAGCTTATGTACAAATAATCTATACACGGAGCGGATATCCGGACAAGCCCTATTATTTCTAGTCTGATCCGGATAGATGTTCAGCGCTTAACATGCTGCGGAACAGTTCTGAATCGACAGGCAATCTTAATATGGACCGCAAGCGAAAATGTGTCTCCGGGCATATGTGGACAGCGAGGGCCCAGATCAATCTGTGTATCTGCCCAATCTGATCGGGACCATCACTGTCCGCTTACAGAATCATTGGATTCTATAGAATATGTCAATTTAGAGCAAAGGCCCGGATGAGACTTTGCGCATGCGCTGGATGAATCCGGGCATGTTCAAAGACATTTATGCTTGATGTAGCTCATATATCTTTGTTGTTGTTGTTGTAGTTTTGTTTAGTTTTTCATTTCTTCTGAGAAAATAGATTACACATTTCATGCAAATTGTCTCCTGCGGAGGCTATTTGCATTAAATGTCAAACTGTATTTTCTGGAAAAAAATAAGTAAACAATCGTCAGATTTGTTTTTCAGTACTCAGAGTGTGCTGAAGAATAAATCTTTAAATTTTGAAATTCAACAAGCGCAAGCTGCGAAAATGCTTTTTTTTTCTCCATCAATGTATCTGATGTGGTTAGTCATTAGTTCATGGAAGCGGTTCTAATGATGTCCATAATGTATGTTTTGTTGAAGAAGGCATAGGTCTAGATAAGAGGTATCAGGTAAATAGTTTTCTTATTTCTCGATGAAAACATATGTTGTGGGTACTCATTAGAAGCGCCTCGACGAGGCGCTTCTAATGAATACCCACAACATATGTTGGCGAGGCGCTTCTAATGAGTATCCACAACATATGTTTTTGTTGAGAAATAAGAAAAATATAGACACGTTTTGGTTGAAAAAAAAACGCCTTATCAAGAGCTATGACTGAAGCAAGACATATCAATAGAATCAAAACACACCAACATTTGGCTAATCTTCATCAGTATTTGGATAGCAATGACTGGGTGCAATATGGTCAAATCTTATGCCGTTTTCATAATATGGGAATATGATGGTGTTGTTGTCCACAGCATCCGCTTGTTGAACTCTGTAAACCAGATACACTTGGTCGGTTTTTCCTTCTTTTGACAGGGTAGACATGCTTTTAGACTCCCATAGGGAACAAATTCTTTCCTTTTAGTTGAGACCGCACTGTCAGAAGGGAGGAAAACTAGTTCGACAGAGTTGTCTTTCTTGAAAACGTAACCATTTCCCACTGCCATCCCGACCCTAATGCCCTTAAAACATTCAACATTTTTTGCATAATATTTCTTAGGTTCTATTGTGTATTGTTATTACATTTTGTGATAGTTCTCTGACAAGTTCGGGGTGCAGTTATTTAAGGGGAACGGATGCATTTTCAGGGGAGGCGACACTGTCAGAATGTTTTGCCTCCCTTCAGAAAAGGGTCCACTCTAAAAGAAAAGAATTTGCTCCCAAGGGGGAGCAAATTCTTTTCTTTTAGAGAAGGCCCCTTTTCAGAAGGGAATTGTTGTGTAGGATAGTTAACATAAAGTCTTTAAAAATGTCACCATTTTAAAAATGGCAGACAATCTAACAAGTGAATCCAATTCCCTTTATATATAGTTTGCTAAGTGTAGTCATTAATTTTTAACTGGTGTTAAATATTGAAATACGAAAATTATTTTCTCTTATGTCTTAATGAAAAGATAAATGTGAGCATGGTGAGTAACAGCTGAATAGCAGCTGTTCACATTTTTAAAAAAAAAAAAAAAAAAAAAGTAGGGCATTGTTTTTTTGTGTGTTTTTGTGGGGTTTTTTTGTTTGTTTTTTTTTGCTTCGTTTTGTATTTTTTTGTTTATTTTTTTATTTTTTTTTTTTTTTCTTTTTGTGTGTGTAATATATCAATTGAAAAAAAAATGTTGGCGTTTTAGTGCACTGAACATATCTGGCAGATATTGAGAGAGATATGTGTACATGTTCTACCGTATGAGCAACAACTTGAGAAAATACCTTCTGACATGTGCGCCCAGGGAAGGCTCAGATCAGCCTGCGTATCAGCACAGTCTGATCAGAGTCATCGTTGTCTGCGTGAAGAAACTGCACCCTTGGCGATCCAAACAAGCCAGCTTCAGTTCAGTGATCTTTTGACCTTGGACCGTGGTTTAATATAGATTGTTGAAGCTTTATCAGTGATAAGTATCTATACAGGCAAGACGCTTGCAGACTGCCAAGCGTCAGCATTGTATTATTATACTCTATTTTTCTCATTGCTCTCGAAAGCAAAAAGTAAGGTTTGACATTTCATATTATTAATCACCTCTCAAGAAAACGAAGCCAGATATTTCTTGTAAATCTTCTGTATTTACAAGAAATATCGGGTTTCGTATTCTTGAAAAAATATAACATGAAATAGCCTTCATTTATCATCTGCTAATGTCCTCAAGAGACCTAGAAAGAAACAAAATGAGTCGAGGCAAAATAATTTGTGCACGATTGCATGAGCGCCCAGCGAAAACTCAGATCAGCCTGCGCATGCGCGCAGACTGATCAGAGCGTTCGCCGTGAGCCTGAAGACGCTTTGAATCCTTTGTAACCCTTCGAGTGTCCGAGGAGGATTCTGATCAGACTGCGCGGATGTACAGGCTAATCTGAGGCTTCACTAGGCGCACATGCAGTCTTGTAGGAAATGCTGTGCCCCGGCTCAAATTCTAAAGGTCACTGTCTCCGCATTCTCCTAGTAAGGATAACCTCTACCATATATAGATTTTTTGTTATTTTTCCATTAAAACATTTGTTGTGGTACTCATTAGCAGAGCTTCTGATTGGGTACTCATTTGAAGCACCTCTCAGAGACGCTTCTAATGAGTACATACAACATATGTTTTGTTTTTTTTTTTGTTTTTTTTTTTTTTGTTGTTGTTGTTTTTTATTCAGAAAAAAATAAGAACTATCAATACATGTTGAAAAAATCTGATCTAGAGTTTTGTATAAATGAAAGATAGACCACAGGTGACAAAATGAATCAGTGATAGTTTGTCAACGCTCCAGATTAGACACTTTTTAAACCAAAACAGTGTTTATATTTTTCGTATTTCTCTTTGTTACTTTATACGATAATAGTTTAAGCGGGCTTTATACATTTGTTCTGCTATTTTGTACAAGGGAAACAGCTTTTATGACTTAGGTTTGCTCATCTGTGCACCAAAACTCTTCTGAAAACAATTTTGTAAGAGTTGTCTCCCTTAAACGTAGTCGTCCATGCGAAATGCTTCCTTGGAACGTGTGCGGACATAGCCTGCGCTCATTCGCCATCAGACCAAAGCCATTTTATGTCCATCATACCGTATTCGATCTAATTACCACACTGTGCGCCTAGGTTTTTTTCAAAATTACTGGGAAAAACTTACGGTAAAATATGTATCTACCTAGTACTACATGTACTAGGGGTACACTTTTTAGAAAGATCAGTAAAGGACTTTTATGATGATGTTTATGCGATTTGTTTTCTGATTTTCTTTATAAAAGCATACGTTGTGGGTACTCATTTGAATTGCATCGACAAGTCGATGCAATTCAAATGGGTATCCACAACATATGCCTTTATAAAATTTATAAATTAGACAAAAAGTACACTGGTTGTAATCTGGAAAATACAGAAGTGTTTGACTGTGCGCTTTTGGGGTATGTGCGGTAATTAGGGCGAATACGGTAATTCCAACTGCTCATCTTGGTACACAGTTCACGCAATTTGAATGGTTGAAAGAAAAATTTTATACTTCAATAAAGTCCAGGGTAACAATCCGTCGGATCTCTTTTCCCTCTGCCGCCAGAGAAGATCGACACGTTTGGCAACATGTGTAACATTTGATGACAGAGTTAGAATTGTGAGAAATAATTATTTTTGTGTGTTCTGTTGGTGTGTAAACTCCGAATCACTCATAACTTAACATTCAGTTTTTTAGTGAATCGTCGGAGTTTTACACATGGATAAAATCCATGAAAAATAAAATTCATTCCTATATTGGAAAATGGTATGGTATACTGTGGAACATAACAACAGATAATAAAGACACCGACAAGACTGTGCAAGTGCACAGGTTATTCTTGTCCTTTGCTAGCTGCATATGCTTCAAAGAACCCTTTTTGCATGGGATGGCCAATTTAAATGTTTCATGTTGTCGCCTACTTATAATTGGAGTGTCAAGAGAAAACGGTACCTTTTTACAAGCCCCCAGAACATCCAGATCAGTATGTACACATCACGAAAACATGCCTATATAATTTTGACCCCCTTAAACCCCACTTTTATATAGTAAAACTGGGTTTACAGGGGTAGACATTATTTTTCTTATTTTTGCTAAAAAAACATAGATTGTGGGTACTCGTTATCAGCGAGGCGGTTCTAACGACTACCCACAATCTATGTTTAGAGAAGAAATATGTAAAATATCAGAATTTTTTATCTGAAAATTTTCCTTATTTGGTTGTAACTTTTTCAATATATTTGAATAGGCATGTTTTCGTAATGCATACGTACAGCATGATCAGGACCCACATTGTCAAAGGGCCAGATGGAGGGAGTGTTCAGTCAGTACATGTAGCAAAGAGATGGGCTTTGGTGCAGAAATAAACAATAACATATGTTACACTGAGCATTTTGATAGCTAGGCCTGAGCAAATAGTGTAGACCCATATCAGATGTCTGATCAGTGTTTTCACTGTTTGCAACTCACACAGTGCTTTTAACACTTACATTGTATCATGTTGTGGGCAAATTCAGCAGATGACAAACTGATAATTTTTTTTTATTTTTTTTTCCAAAAAATAGGATTTGACATTTTATGCAAATTGCATGAAATGTCAAATCTGATTCAGGAGACAAATTTGCTTGAATTGTCTAATCTGATTTTCTGGGAACAATTAGAAAAAAAAAATTGAAAATGTCGTCGGCAGAAATTTTACCTAGCACATCAACAACCAGTAGGTGTTCAAAATTACTATATGAAACGTACATTAACTCGAAAATATTAATATTTTAAGAAAAGGAAAGTAATACTTCATCCTTATAAGCAAACAAAAACTGTACTCCCATTAGCCGGTCCTACATATATGTGACAGTAGGGCACGTACCTATTTTTTGTCTTGACCGCTTCATTTGCTGTTTATTACAATTAAGTTAATTTTAGATTGTTGATGTTAAAAGTTATATATAAATATATATATATTGGTGTATAACAAGTCTGAGAGATGATTATGTCTTCAAGACAAAATTAGTTTATACTTGTTTGTTTATTAGCTCACCTGAGCACGAAGTGCTCATGGTGAGCTATTGTGGTCAGTCAATGTCCGTCGTCCCTCGTCCGTCGTCCGTCGTGCGGCGTCAACAATTGCTTTAAAAGCCTACTCCTCCTACACCCCTGGGCCAATTAACTTGATACTTGGTAGGAAGCATCGGGGTGACTTGTAGATCAAAAGTAGCTAAAATCGTTCTGATCGGAAATCCAAGATGGCTGCCATGGCCGCCATCTTGAAAATCTATTTTTCGCTTCTTCTCCTGAACCGAGAGGCCAATTGACTCCAAACTTGCTTGGAAGCATCAGGGTGACTTGTAGATCAAAAATAGCTAAAATCGTGCCGATCGGAAATCCAAGATGGCCGCCATGGCCGCCATCTTGAAAATCTATTTTTCGCTTCTTCTCCTGAACCGAAAGGCCAATTGACTCCAAACTTGCTAGGAAGCATCAGGGTGACTTGTAGATCAAAAGTAGCTAAAATCGTGCCGATCGGAAATCCAAGATGGCCGCCATGGCGGCCGTCTTGAAAATCTATTTTTTTGCTTTTTCTCCTGAACCGAAAGGCCAATTGACTCCAAACTTGCTAGGAAGCATTAAGATGACTTGTAGATCAAAAATAGCTAAAATCGTGCCATTCGGAAATTCAAGATGGCCGCCATCTTGAAAATCTATTTTTCGCTTCTACTCCTAAACCCAAAAGCCAATTGATTTCAAACTTCGTAGGAGGCATTGGGGTGACTTATACATCAAAAATAGCTAAAATCGTGCCTATCGGAAATCCAAGATGGCCGCCATGGCAGCCATCTTGAAAATCAATTTTTCGCATCTTCTCCTGGACCGAAAGGCCAGTTGACTCCAAACTTGGTAGGAAGCATCGGGGTGACTTGTAGATCAAAAATAGCTAAAATCATGCCGATCATAAAACCAGGATGGGGCCATGGCAGCCATCTTGAAAATCTATTTTTCGCTTCTTCTCCTGAACCGAAAGGCCAGTTGACTCGAAACTTGGTCGGAAGCATTTGGGTGACTTGTAGATCAAAAATAGCTAAAATCATGCCGATCGTAAATCCAAGATGGCCGCCATGGTGGCCATCTTGAAAATCTATTTTTCGCTTCTTCTCCTAAACCCAAAAGTCACTTGACTCGAAACTTTGTAGGAAGCATCAGGGTGACTTGTAGATCAAATATAGCTAAAATCGTTCTGATCAGAAATCCCAGATGGCCACCATGGCCGCCATCTTGATTCTCCTGCACCGAAAGGCCAATTGACTCCAAACTTCGTAGGAGACATTGGGGTGACTTGTAGATCAAAAATAGCTAAAATCGTGCCAGTCGGATATCCAAGATGTCCGCCATGGCAGCCATCTTGAAAATCTATTTTTCTGCACATCTGCATATCTGCAGTGGCTATGTCACTCAGGTGAGCGACCCGTGGCCCATGGGCCTCTTGTTTTATTTACACATGAAGCCCCAGTAACAAGAGCAGCAGACGACATTTTGAAATATATCCAGTGAACTCTTGTTACAACGATAGCATTTGTCCTAAAAGAATTCGCTATTGAAACGAATTTGCTGTTGTAACGAATCCTTATACAGGTAGCAGAATGATACGTAAGAAATACCTTGTTATATTTTTATTTACTCAGAGATATGTTTTTGGACATTTGTTAGTACAGCCTCAGTGAGGTGATTCTAACAAATATCCAAAACGTTCGATTATTTCGTGCCATACAAATAAATCATTATAACAGAGTTTATCGTTGTATAGAGTGTCGGTATAAAGAGGGTTGACCGTATATTCAGGCAGAGGAAAACTTCACTTTTCATGTAAATCATCTGCCCATCAGAAAATTAAACGGAAATGTGAATACTTATATTTCCATAGCAACAGATAAGGCACTTTTTTCATCCGAAAAATGCTGATATCTTATTTCTCCACGAAAACATATGTTGTTGGTACTCATTAGAAGCGCCTCGCTTATTTCTCAACGAAAACATATGTTGTGGGTACTCATTAGAAGCGCCTCGGTGAGGCGCTTCTAATGAGTACCAACAACATATGTTTTCGTGGAGAAATAAGAAAAATATTATGTGGATACCCCCTCTTATATGTAGCTACGATTTCTCTGAAAACGAAACAAAAATGTATTTGAGAAAGTCGTTTGCTACAAGTTTGCATGGCGGTTGAAGTGTTGACGGACAAAGTCGGCGGATGGCAAAATAGTGATAATATAGCCACAACATTAGAAAATGTACCTCCGGATATGTGTGCCCAGCAAAGATTCAGAAGTCCTGCACACCTACGCAGTCAGATCAGTCTTCGCTAATCCCTCTTCAGATTGCCAAGCATCTGAGGAGTATGAGTAGTCTTCGCTAGTCGCTCTTTGGATTACCAAGCATCCAAGGAGTCTGATCAGTCTTTACTAGTCGCTCTTTGGATTGCCAAGCATCCGAAGAATATGATCAGTCTTCACTGGTCGCTCTTTGGATTTCCAAGCATCAGAGAAGTCTGATCAGTCTTCGCTAGTGGCTCCTTGAATTTCCAAGCATTAGAAAAGTCTGATCAGTTTTCGCTGGTCGTTCTTTGGTAAGCCAAGCATCCGAGGAGTCTGATCGGTCTTCGCTAGTCTCTTTTTGGACTGCCAAACATCAGAGAAGTCTGATCAGTCCTCGCTAGTCGCTCTTTTTGATTTCCAAGCATCAGAGGTCTGATCAGTTTTCGCTAGTCGCTCTTTGGATTGGCAAGCATCCAAGGAGTCTGATCAGTTTTCACTAGTCGCTCATTGGCAAGCCAAGCGTCCGAGGAGTCTGATCGGTCTTCGCTGGTCGCTCTTTGGATTGCCAAGCATCCGAGGAGTCTGATTGGTCTTCGCTAGTCGCTCTTTGGTAAGCCAAGCATCCGAGGAATCTGATCAGTCTTCGCTAGTCCCTCTTTTGGTAAACCAAGCATCCGAGGAGTTTGATCAGTCTTCGCTTATCCCTCTTTAGTAAGCCAAGCACCAGGGAAGTCTTATCGGTCTTCGCTAGGTAGATAGATGGTCACGGTTTTTCACTTCTGGTAGACAGAGAAGCCTAATCAAACTGCGCAGATGCGGAATGAGCTGTCTTCCCTAGGCGTACTGTCCAATGGTACATTTTCTCACGTTGTGGTTTATTAGTCTTGTGATTCTTAGAGATATGGCTTGACATTTTAAGCACATCTTGTCCCAAAAAATTGTCATTGCATGATATGTCAGTTTCTATTTTTGGGAAAAAGAGGTAAATGTTTGCTTATTTATAAATTCATAGTATTAACCCTTGTTATGCTAAATAAAATAAGAAGCCGTGCCTACTTCCAATTTTCTGCCAATCAGAATACTTGATTCAGATTGTTAATATGAATTCACATACTTAATGGCAAGCACTGCCGGTCCAGATCAATTGGCTTCTTTGGCTTTTGATCAGTTGGCTTCTTCAGAAGCTAGTTGATCTGGATCTACACTGTTTGCAAAGGCAGGACCTATCCGGGTTCAGCTGGACTAGGGTTAAAGCTTAGATATCGATTAGGGCGCGAGGAGTTTACATTTAATATAACTGTGTTATTTCATATTTATTGCAAGTGTATATTGAAATTTACGAGAAATGCAATGGGACAGTTAGATATCTGAGAAAAGTGGCCATAAGAGAATATTGATCCAAAATAATCCTATTCTAAATATTTGGACAAACAGGCCTGAGCAAACAGTGTAGCCCCCGATCAGACTAGTGTCTGATCAGGGTCTGCACCATTTGCCACTCTTCCAGCGGTATTTTAGACAGATGAACAGGCAGTAAACTGGACTGCTTTCAAATTTTCGGGCGAGTATGGTTTAGAGTTAAACCCATTTTAGACTGAATGCACTACCCCACACGATATATTCCAATTGTAGATGCGTCTATTTTAGAAATTCTTAGAGAAAAAAAGGCTAAACTATTTGCAAACAGTGGAGACCCTGATCAGACGCCACATTTTGCGGCGTCTGATCTGGATCTGCACTGTTTGCCAGTTACCCGTTTAGGGGTCTCCAGTCTACAATTAGTTAAAGTGTCCAAATATTTAGGCTAATATATTATGTCTCTGCTTGCAGCAAAGGACAAAACTAGCACTGCATGTCCAGACTCGGCCTGATAAATCACAGTGCAGCAGTTTTGTACAGGAATACAGTGTAGCAGACCACGTTTTGTCTCCTTAGATGTCTTTTGCTGGTGCTTCTAAATGATTTTGGTAGGAAATTTCGGGCCACAGCATTAGTCTGCGAAATTTTATTGGTTTGTGCAGAACTAGTTTTTATTTAAATATATACACTAGAACCACTTTATAAGACGATTCATTATAAAACGGTTCGGATATAAGACGGTTTCAAGGTGGACCCCAACAGTGTTGTATCCAAACTAAAATGAATAGATTATATAGAAAATGATCATTTGTGGTCATTCTTCTACATAATCTAGACATTTTTGTTTGGATACAACACGGTTGTTTTGCTAACAAGGTTTTCACTTTGGATCCCAGCATTCATGTTATAAAGAGGTTGTGGTGTATAAAGTTTAAGAAGAAGGGATACACCAGCCACACGGACGTAACTTTAACATTTTACCCCTATTTTGCAAATGTAGACAGATGAACAGGTAGTGAACTGGAAACCCTTTTGCAGACACTAAATTGCTCCCTCAACATATTTGAATTTTTCAGTGAAGTTAGATATTCTTAAAAGTAAGACTCGTCTCCCAGTAGGAACAAATTCTTTTATTTAAGAATAGCCGCTGGTGATTCAGAAGAGAGGCACACATTTCCATCCAAAAGTTATTTCCCTTGGATGTTTATTGGACTAGAAACACTTCCAAGGGCAACAACTTTCAAAAGTGTTTGCCTCCCTCCCCTTCTAAATTTGTTTACCATAAAAGATATGAATTTGATCTCCGTTTGGAGCAAATTCTTACATTTTAGAGTAAACCCTTTTCAGAAGGGATTTCATGCAAAGTAAATCAAGGACTCACAAAACTTGTCTCCCTTGTAGAAAGTGATAGACGTTAAACCAAGCCTATCCACGCTCCTAAATACTAACCTTTAAAAAGCTAAGCAAAATTGTAGCAGACGACATTTTTTTAAATTACTTTTTTTTTTCAGAGAAAATAAGGCTTGGCATTTCATGTGATCGTCTGCACAGCAGACGATCACGTGAAATGTCTTGCCTTATTTTCTCTGAAAAAATACGAACAAAATCAAAATGTCGTCTGCTGCTGTTGCGATAGTGCTTAAAGGACATACATCCTGCGGGAGGTGGCGCATTTCCATCAGAATTTATCTTGTTTGCAGATGTCCCTGATTATTGCCGGTAGCGCCGAAAGTGTTCAATAATGACAGAAAATTCTAGTGAAAAATAAAAATGTCTCATTATATTTCATTGTTGTAGCCTTCTGCAGATGATAAGTAGCATATGGCAAATGAATATGTATTCTTGTATTTTCTCTTGACATATTTATTGATGGACAATTGCTTTGAATGGTAACTTAAACTGTTTGAAAAACAGAAGAAAATGAAATAAATCTGAAAGCGTTGAGCAAAATTGTAACAGACGAGTTTCTGAAATTGATTATATTTTTTTTTCAGGGATAATAAAACTTGGCATATCATGTGGCTCGTCTACCAGCATTTTTTTTTCCTTTGAAAAGTAAAAAAATATATATATTTTAAAAAGGCGTTTATTATTAGCGTTTTAAGAATTAATTGATGGACCGTTCCTTTGAATGGTAATCGTATCTCTGAGTTCAGAAAAACGAAAAACATACGTCTGGATAATCAGATATATAGATATCCCTCACAGAGGGTGCATTTAAACTGCACGTTTTACTTAGCTTTTCAAAGGATACCCACTTCAGCGGAAATGAATCTGCTTACCTGGTACAGGAATCTCTTCTCAACTGGAACTACCATTAACGCTTAGCACATTGGGTAAAAATTTCAGCAGACGACATTTTAAAATATTTTTCTTATTTTTTCTAGAAAACAGGTTTTGACATTGGAGACAATTCGAATGAATTTTCAAAGTCTGTTTTCTGGAAAAATTAGAAAATCGTCATAAATTTGTCGTCTGCTGAAATAGCTCAGGTAAAGGTTAATGAAAAGAATTTGCTTTAAATGTAGTTGCCTTTCAGAAAGGAAGTCAGTGTTGTCTGGTCAGGTTGCTCTCCCTTAGATGTGTTTCTTTGCGCCTTAAAACATTGCCTGCTAACTTTCATCTGCAGAAGACTAAAGTGGCATCCATTTTGAGGTTTTACCTTGGTTTGGTATTGCCTTCCCGCTTGGCATAGGTTTGATCAAGTCATACTCTGCGGGACTAGTTTTTACCCAATACAACGTGCGAGTTGCAAATGCATGGTCTTCGCATTGCGCATGTGCAAAGCATACTGCAGTGTTGCAGTGGGTAAGTAGTAGAGAAAATTTGTAAATTAAGAAATGTTTAGTTACAAAACATAAATTTATGTGTTTAAAAATAAGTAAAATAAATATAAAAAGTGAGAAAAAAATAATAAAATCAGTGCTTTGACTTCATGTGTTGTTGTGTTTCCATTTCTATTTATCTTTACTTGTGCCCTGTGGCGGCCGTAAAACCATCAAGAAAAAACGCCGATTCAAATACATAGAAAATTTCACCTCCAAAAGCTGAAAATTAAAAACAAAACGCTGATTTTTTTCATATTTCTGCTCAAAACACAGAATGTGATACTTGTTAGAACCGCCTCAGCAAGGCGGTTCTAACGAGTACCCACAGACTATGGTTTTGAGCAGAAATATGAAAAATAATGTATACCCCTATAAACCCCAGTTTTACTTCATAAAAATGGGGTTTGACGGGGTCAAAATTATATAGGCTTGTTTTCGTGATGCATCTCCCCGTATAATGCAGTACAAGTGTATCGTATGGCCTATTACTGCTATATACATGTATTCCTATTCTTCAAAAATAAAGGTCTACAATACAGAGAATTTGAATGACTCGCCGCCAGCATTTTTCTGACACGAGGTGAAGAATGGTTTTGGGGTCAAATTCTTTCCTTTCCCGTTTAGGGTAGACTCTTTTTCAGGTGAGAGGCATAACAATTTTTGATCGATTGTTAACCCTCGCCCAAAGTATATATACACCAACATTTCCTTCAGGTTATTGTCCACGTGATTATAATTGACCAATGAAATCAAATCGTGCGTAAGACGGACCAACCGTTGTTTACGAATGTCTCAGAACCGAACTCTATTCCCAAAATGAACATTTTTTAAAACTTTTTGGGTCGATTGTTTATCAACCTGGTGTAAAACCTGGACTGGGCTTACTGCTAGAACATTGACAAACAATTCAGACCCAGATCCGACGCCGCAGAACGCGATGTCTGATCAGGGTCTACACTGTTTGCTTACTTTACACGAAGTTAAGGGTTAAATGAAATAGTCGTAAGTCCCCGTTCAGGACCATTTTTTAGCCTACACTCCAAAACAATCGATTCTAAATAATCGCATCCTCAAATTATCTAAAGAACGCGTTATTCCCCTCTGTTCACTGTTGAACTTCTCTTTAAGCACAGGAACACTTCCGATTTCATACAAAGAAGCAAACGCTTATTCTGATTACAAAAAAAAAACCGACCCTTCATTAGTCAGTAGTTATCGACCTATATCACTATTTAATTCCGAAGAAAAGGTATTTGAACGGACACTTGTAGTTTCAAACATTTATTCAATCATTTACAAGACAATAACATACTCACACCTCTACAGTCTGGATTCATACCAGGCGACTCTACTTTAAATCCGCTCAAGCGTTGGCGCTGGTTTAAGAGATTAGAGTTGCCTTCTGTAATATAAGTAAAGCATTTGATAGAGTGTGGCATACAGGTTTTACTGACGAACTCGGAGCCGCTGGTGTTAACGGAAAACTCCTCGCCTGATTCAAAATCTATTTATATGACAGAAAACACGTGTAATACTACCTGGTGTTAGTTCCGATTGGTCCAAAATTCTAGCAGGTGTGCCGCAAGGCTCAATTCTAGGCCCATTATTATTTTTTGATTTACATGAATGATATAGTAAACGAAATAGGTTCCAACATTCGACTCTTTGCTGTCGATACTAGCCTTTTTATGATTGTTGAAAACCGTGCAGCTTAATGCAGATTTAGTCAAAATTCTCCAGTGGGTTGAAACGTGGTTTGTGTCCTTTAATCCAAAAAAACCGAATCACCTCTTATTTCCCATAAAATTAACAGACCTTTACACCCAACCCTTTATATGCAAAACCAACAAATAACTGAAGCCGAATCTCATAAGCAGCTAGGAATTAACTTTTCAAATAATTTAACTTTGCACGACCAAATTAATTATATACTTGAGGAGGCCTAGAGAAGAATAAATATCATGCGAAAATTAAAGTTTAGATTAGACAGAAAGTCACTTGAAGTAATACACACAGCATTTATTAGACCAATCTTGGAATACGGTGACTTCGTTTGGGATAACTGCTCTCAATATGAAAAACAAGACATTGAAAAAGTACAAACTGAGGCAGCTAGAATAGTTACTGGTACCATCAAACTAATATCTTTAAACTTAATGTATATTGAGACAGGATGGGATTCACTGGAAAAAAGACGAAAACATCACAAATTTACTCTTTCCTACAAAATGATTAACAATCTATCTCCGTCCTATCTCTCTGATCTAGTGCCCCAGTCTGTAAACACCATTTCCTATTATAATCTACGAAATGCTAATGACCTGGAATCCGTAGCCTCAAGAACAAATCAGTATTACAATTCATTCTTGCCATCGGTAGTTAGAGAGTGGAACGACTTAAATAACGAATGTTAGACAGTCAGACTCGCTTCATTCGTTCAAATACAATCTTAACAGGGAACGAACTATATTTCCGAAACATTTCTGCCGTGGCACAAGGAAAGCACAGATACTGCACACACGACTTCGTACAAATTGTAGTTCATAAATAACGATCTTTATCAAAAATACTTAACTGATTCTCCATTGTGCCGCTGTGCATCTGCGGAAAATACCAATCATTTCTTCCAGTGTTGGTATTATAATGAGCAAAGAACAACGCTATTAAATTCTGTCGCCCAGTACCAGACAGTAACGCTCAAACTCTTATTATTTGGAGATGGTACACTCCGTCTTGACATAAACATATCTATATTCAATAAAGTTCAGAAGTATATATTAGAAACAAACGGTTTACACAATATTAATAAGTATGTTATTACAAGGCCAGGAATGCGATGGTATTCAACATTATCACAGAACAAAACCTCGAAAGTCATGATGCTCCCAGTGCACAAGCCCCTTCCACTGCCTCCCTAAAAGCAATTACTTGTTGTCATTCTGTTCATGTCGATCTTGCAATTATACTTATTTTTTGTTCAAAATTTTGACTTGTCATATTAACTAAATAAAAGTTAGAGTCTACTCTCATTGTCCCAAACTACAAGGACTTGATTTGGTCTATGTATTGGTTTGCGTTATCAGCGTTCGAGATAATGCGAATGGACTGTATTTGCTCCATCAGGAAATTTATTATTTCTAAATATCATAATGGACCATGCTAATTTTTTATTACTATCCTTAAGACGAACGGATTTGCCACTACTTTGCAAAGCCTTCTGGGAGACGTGTTTTGGCTGCTTAATATTTGAAGTCTTTCACAGCTTGGGCAACTCTTAAAAGAGCAAATTCTGTCTTTTCAGAGTTACCTCCAATGATATACCCAGCTAACATTCTTTATAAGTCTATAGCGGACCGTTATCGGCCCGTCAAGGTGGCTGACGGGCCGATAACGGCCCCCTATAGATTTATAAAGAATGCTAGCTGGGTATATATTTCCTTGTTAGTGTCATTTCTCTTGGAGAAATTGAGATCTCAACAGCCCCTACACTGTTTCTCTGTTTTCTAACGGTGAATACTAAACATGATTAAGACACAATCTGATCACGGTTTTCGCTGTAGGCAAGCTATTATTGGATACTTTATAAAATATCGATGGCAGCCATCACGAAAACATGCCTTTTTAATTTGACCCCCTTAAACCCCACTTTTATATAGTAAAACGGGTTTACAGGGGTATACATTATTTTTCTTATTTCTGCTCAAAACATAGATTGTGGGTACTTGTTAGAACCGCCTCGTCGAGGCGGTTCTAACGGGTACCCACAATCTATGTTTTGAGCACAAATTTGGAAAATATCAGATTTTTTTTTTATCTGAAAATTTTCACTTTTTGGTGGTAAAATTTTCAGTGTATTTGAATAGGCATGTTTTCGTAATGACAGTCCTAATAAGACTGTACGGATGCTTAGGCTGGTCTTGGTTATTCAGTGTTCGAATACTTTGCGTGACGAAGATGTCCAATAATTCCTGAACATATATCTTCAATTTAAGAAAGAAAAAGACAAGGAAAAAAATGTGTTTATTGTTGATTTGGGTTTGGTGGGAAACAACATCTGTTCAGATGTTTTTTTTAATTGCCCTAGTAAATCATAATTTAATTGCGAAGTGACATATTCTCGGAATGATTTATCTGCCATTCGCCCAGCTCCGATGTTTTAACTTTTTAACGTTTTACACTAGCAGCTCTTAAACGAATTATAAATTAAATACAAGGCATTTATTTATTTTTATTAGCTGACTTTGCTCCAGGTCAGCTTATGCCGTCTTCTGTCATCCGTCATTAGCTTTTCATACTTGTAAGCCGGATTGAGCTGAAACTTGGCGGTAGGCGTTGTGGCTACATTGAGATTCAGAATTGTTAAAATAGTTCCGTTCCGATATCCAAGATGGCGTCCACGGCGACCATCTTGAAATTCTTCAAACGACATCTTTTCCCTAACCTTAAGTCGTATTGAGTCGAAACTTGATGGGAGACAACGGGGTGACATTCGTTCCATTTCGATATCCAAGATTTAAAACGATATCTCCTCCGAGACCATAAGTCCGATTGAGCAGAAACTTGATGGGAGGCGTCGGAGCGACATAGAGATTCAGAATTGTTCAAATCGTTCCGTTCCGCTATCCAGGCGGCCCTCTTGAAAGTCTTGAAATCCAAGATGGCCGCCACTTCAAACGACATCTCCTCCCAAACCGTAAGTCAGATTGAGCCGAAATTTGACGGGAGGCATGGAACCGACACAAAGATTCAGAATTGCGTAAATTGTTCCTTTCCGATATCCAAAATGACATCCACGGCAGCCATCTTGAAATTCTTCAAAGGACATCTCCCAAACCGTAAGTCGGATTGAGCTGAAACTTGATGGAAAGCATCCGAGCGACAAAGAGATTCAGAATTGCTAAAATTGTTCCGTTCCGCTATCCAAGAGGGCCGCCTGGGCGGCCATCTTGAAAATCTTGAAACCACATCTGCTCCGAAGCCCTGTCAGAGTAAGCCCAAACTTGGTGTGAGGCATTGGGGCCACATGGAGATTTAGAATTGGTCATTCCATCCGATACCCAAGATGGCTGCCATGTCGGCCAATTTGAAAATCTTCAACTGACATGTCCTCCCAACCTGTAAGTCGGATTTAGCCGAGACTTAAAGGGGGAATTGGAGCAACATAGAGATTCAGAATTGCGAAAATCTATCTGTACCGATGTCAAGATGGCCGCTACGGTGGCCACCTTGAAACTCTTCAAACCACGTCTGCTTCCGAATGGTAAGTCGATTTAAGCCCAATCTTGGTGGGAGGCATTTGGGTGACATGGAGATTTAAAATTGCTAAATTCGTTCCGTTCCAATATCGAAGATGGGTACCCTGGTGGCCATCTTGAAAATGCTGAAACGACATCTGCTCCCGAACGGTAAGTTGGATTAAGCTGAAACTTGGTGAAGGCATATGGGAGACCTGAAGATTCAGAACAGCTAAATGCCTTCCATCCCGAAATCCAAGATGGCCACCATGTCAGCCATCTGAAGTTCCTAAAATGATATCTCCTCCCAAACCATAATGCAGATTGAGCAAAAGCTTGATGGGAGGCATCGGAGCGACATAGAGATTAAGAATTGCTAAAATCGTTCTTTTCCGATATCTAAGATGGCTGCCAAGGTGGCCATCTTGAAAATATTCAAACCTCATCTGCTCCCGAATGGTAAATCGGATTGAACCGAA
Organism: Anodontia alba; assembly: GCA_964016985.1. Classification (NCBI taxonomy): domain Eukaryota; kingdom Metazoa; phylum Mollusca; class Bivalvia; order Lucinida; family Lucinidae; genus Anodontia; species Anodontia alba. The sequence goes on along the minus strand of OZ024830.1, from coordinate 39,519,530 downwards.
ACTTGACAGGAGGCATTGGGGCGACAAAATTGCTAAACCATTTTGTTAGATATCCATGATGGCCGCCGCAGCAGCCATCTTGAAGATTTTCAATTGTTAGCTCACGTGGAGCCTTTGCTCCAGGTCAGCTTAGGCTGTCGTCTGTTGACCATGGTCCGTCCCTCATCCGTATGTCCGTCAGTAATTTTTCACATTTTCGACATCTCTATGATGGACACCACGGCGACCATCTTGAAAGTCTTCAGTTATTATCTGCTCCCGAACCGTAAGTCGGATGGAGCCGAAACTTGGTGGAAGGTATCGGGACAAAGTGGAGATTTAGAATCTCTAAAATGGTTTCGTTCTGATATTCAAGATGGCCACCATGGCAGCCATCTTGAAAATCTGAAAATCACATCTGCTCCCGGACGGTAATTCTGATTAAGCTTAAACTTGATGGGAGACATTGGAGTGTTATTGATATTCAGAATTAATAAAATCCTTCTGCTTCAATATCCAAGATAGCATGGTGGCAATCTTGAAATTCTTCAAACCACATCTCCTCCCAAACCGTAAGTCAATCTGAGCCGAAACTTGATGGGAGGCTTTGGGGTGACATGAAGATTCAGAATTCGTTCAGTCCCAATATCCATGAAGGAGGCAATCTTAAAACACTTCAAACAACATCAGATTCTGGATTGCTAAAGGCAATCAGATCTGGTAGCCAAGATGGCCACCATGATACAATGTAACATATCATGATCAGCCTTATCCAGGAGAGCGATTTCTGGGCCACCTAGGCCTTTAGTTTTCGTTTCTTGTATCCTTTCCACCAGAAATTACAGTTGGCTCTCATAATCCCAAACTACTGTTTAAGTCGAACTTAACCCGTTTATGCGTGGACTCTTCTACCTTAACATTTTGGATAGGTCCCTTGCCATTAGAAGGGATGTCGGGTTGATTTATATTATTACCATCTTTTATAGAATTGCCTGTATTTGATGCAAATATCAGTGCAGACCCAGATCAGACGAGGCGTTCTCTGGCGTCTGAACTGGGTCTACACGGTTTGCAAATGTCCCTTTAATGGGACGCTAAGCATAAATGGGTCATAATAAAAGGCAATATTTGTTTAGATTATTATGTATGAGTTTTAACCCACTTGATCTCAAACTACTCTTACCTCAAATAAAACACATGGTCCCTTGGAGTTGGAGATAATAAGGGTTGACTGTATACACTTTGTGCTTGTTTAATATACAATATAGTACAGAAGATATCCATGGAAATACACAATCACAGAACATAGCCTACCAGTGACGCCAAGAAAAAGAGTAAACGAACTACACACGTTGCAAACCAACGAAACATCCAACCACTGAGTGCTGATGGGGGTGGTTGCCTGAACTCTTGAACTGATTGGGATAAATGTTGAAATAAAAAAAAAAAAAAAAACAATATATAAACAGTACTCAATAATGGCAAACCATTTGGGGTTTTATCCATTTAATACATATATCAGCATTTCAAATACAGATATCTCTTTTAATAAATACAGATATCTGTAATGTTTGGAATTATAGATATAACTGAAATGCAGATATTTGTAACTGAAATAGAGATATGTCCACACTGCATGCGGATATTGTTATTTGAAACACAGAAATCTCTGTTTTCGATCATATGGTAGATATCTGCATTTCAATGAGAGATATCTACATGTCAAATACAAACATCAGCATTTCAATTAGAGTGTCTGTAATCAAGCTGAATTCTGGGTATCTACATTTAAAATATAGGTATCTCTAATTGAAATGCGTATATCTGTATTTGAAATGAGATAACTGAATTTCTAAATTAAATACATACTCGTATATCTGGATTTCAATTAGAGATATCTGCATTTCAAGAACAGATATCTGTATTTACGACTTAATTAGAGATATCCCAATTCATTCCAATTATGGACCGCCCTCGTCGATTTTTACATGCGCACTGTTCACTGGTTACAAGTACCAATGTGACGGACGGCGCAGTTCGCCCCCTTACAGACGACGCAAAGAAACTAATTAAAGATGCTCAAGATTTCTCATCATTATCTCTTTACAGTCAAACCCGTCGCAATTAAATTTCCATATTTTTGGTTACAAACAAGCATACATAAACTTTATTCGCATACACATGTAGGCCGCCATCTTTGTTGTGCCAACGGACAGCTTGAGAATAGCCCCTTCTCTGCCCTTTTTCTGTAGTTAGTAGAACCGCGGGTAGGGTTTTTTTTTTTCAGAGAATACTATAGAGCGCGGGATTCGCACCGATTTCTGATGACCTATCACAGTTTAATGTATTGTATTTCAAACCGTCCCCAGAAAAACGACAGTTCAGTTACCTGTGTGACGTCACTTTTCCCGCTCTTTTGATCACGTGTCGGTTTCTTTGAAGGATGTACAATATCACTGAGCTACGCGGGGGCAGAGGTCGGATTCTCTTATCTATAGGTTAAGTATTGCTAGTTAAAAAGTTAAAATATGTTTTATTTTTAAAAACTTCATTTTAACTGCACAATACATCAACCTATAGATAATGTGTTTGAAATTGCAGATTAGGAGGGAGGAGTTATTCTAGTTCTAGCACAAATAATATATATAGAATCCCTATACTTCTGGATTAAGGCTCAGGAAACTCTAAAGAATAAGACACGTTCATGACATATAATCCAAAGAATGATCTAATTCCTAACATATGTAAGATATTAATTACTTTCATATATGTGACATAGGCTTTGGAGGCTGTCAGTCTTCTCTAGGCGTCAAAGGCTCTATTTTCACCACTTTTTGGGCAACAGCTATTGGGCCCAAAGTGTGAAGATTAGTTGCTTGTTGAGACATGTCTCGCAGGTAGAATTTAGCAAAAGTAGATGATTGATTCCATACTGCTGCTTGGAGTATTTCACTGAACGGAATCTTATCAAAGAATGCCCAAGAAGAAGATAGCGCCCTAACTTCATGAGCTTTGATCTACGGGTGAGTTTCCTATAGGCAAGCTTAATAGTGTAAGATATTCGTCTCGATACAGAAGCCTTAGAGATGTCTTGATTGCCTTTAATTGGTAGAAATAATCTAGTTCTGTTCTAACGAGCTAAATAAGGGATAACTATAGGATCTGGGCGAATGGACGGCGGCTGATTCTTGGCTAAAACCCCAGTTTGTACTATCAATGATACTGAACCATCATATTGATTGAACCTTAAATGATTTGCATCCATTGCCAAAGCTTAAATTTCGCTGCATCTTTTAGCAGCGAAATTCATGCTTCAGCAAAAAAAAAAAAAAAAAAAAAAAATGAAGATTATCGCAATTTTCAGCACGCTTTTCATTTTTTCAGAACCTAAAAGTATTTAAGAAGTTTTTTTTTTTTTTTTATCATTTTTCTCTGACATTAAAGGAAGGTATCAAATATTGATAAAAATTCACATCAAAAAGGGAAACAACTTAGCTGATACGTTTCCGAGTCTATACAAGGGAAACAACTAAATCCCCAGAAAGCATTATGTTGTCAGGAAATGCCAGTTATTGTTTGAATATTCTGAAGCAGGCTTAATGTTATAACTGTACGAAATGATCTGCTACGAAACATTCCGCCTATATAACCGAGAAATATAGGTCAAAATGGTTAAATTCGAGCAATACCTCTCGCTCAGCTTTTCCTAGGGCACCAAATAAGTAGAAAGAAAAGAAGTCACGCAGAATAAGTAGGTGAGTTAATGCCTCGCACATTGTGGATTTTGACCCTTCCCACCCCAACTTTGTCTCACTGTGGGAGATCCCCATCTGTTGAGAATCCTAAATTCACCTCTGCTTGTTAGACAACGCTGTAGATTTGGTTTGCTATACTGGAATATTGGAGTATTCATATCCGTCCGCCGATATTGCACACAATATGATCATATTTCTTCAAAAGTTTGACGTTTCCTTTGCTTTTGTTCATTTAGTCAGTATTTATAAGCATCAGAGAGTATAAAGCTAATATGCAGAATTTAGCATTATCAGCGTTAGCCGGGAACTATTTTGGGGGCGATTTAGGTAGTTATAAGATAAGTATTTTTCAGCAGAACGGATAGTTGAAATGCGGTATAAAAACATTTGGTGGCGGTAAACCGCCCCCAAAAAAACAATTAGTCCCCTAACCCTTCCGTAATGTTTATGATTAAATGTGTGTTTGCGGTATGAAATCATTAATAAAAGCATTAGGAATTTTGGTATATTTTCTACCTTTTATTTAACTACCTTTTCTATTTAACTTTTTGTTCTTTGTTGACTTATTATGTTGGGGACGAAATTTATGATAATTTTCTCTTTTTCATCTAAAAAAATTGGGATTGATATTTCATGCAAATAGGAGACGATTTATATGTAATGTCAAACCTTTTTTTTTTTTTTTTTTTTTTTTGGAAAAATAACAAAACTATTTCCAACATACTTACTTGTGATTGAGCCTCGATGTAAGAAAACGTACATTCTGATATGTGCGCTCAAGGAAGGCTAAATTCAGCCTGCGCATTCGCGCAGTCTGGTACGAGTCTTTGACGTCTGCATGAAGAAACTGCATCATTGGCTATCTAAATGTGCCCAGAAAAGATTCCGATCCGACTGCGCGAAGGCGCAGGCTGATCTGAATCTCTTCTGGGCGCATATGTCCGAAGGTACAGTTTCTGACGGCGCGGCTCAGGTATCCACAAATCAGGCAAGGAGATTGTTTAATTGAAAGAAAAGATAGCCTGAAGATACACTAATAAATGAGCCAGCGCATAACAAAACCAACAAAATGTCGTGCGCCCAGCGAAGATTCAGATCAGCCTGGACATCTGCCCAGTCTGATCATAGTCTTCGCTGTGCGCTCAATGGGTCGCTAAGGACCCAAGGTTTCTTCATGCGGAAAACGAAGACGCTGATCAGACTGGGCGTATGCCCAGGCTGATCTGAGTCTTCGCTGAGCGCATATGCCATGTTGTTGGTTTGGTCATGCGCTGGCTCAATTATGTAAGATAACGAAAACATGCCTATATAAAACTGATCCCCACCCCCCCCCCCCACCCCCACCCCCACCCCGCCCCTGAAACCCACTTTTACATAGTAAAACTGGGGTTTACAGGGGTATACATTATTTGTTTTTATTTCTGCTCTAAAACATAGATGTTTTGAGCAGAAATAAAAACAAAATGTCAGTTTTTGTTTTTATCTGAAAATAGGCGTGTTTTCGTAATGAAATGTTGAGGTGCACTGAGCATCCTCCTCCTAGCACACAGCTACTGTCATGATATGTGAAATGCAGTAGGCGGGGGCAGCCGGGAGATACGCTTTTAACAGGTGAGTAAACAAGAAGACTTCAAATGAAGAACAAAACAAAACAAACGACACATTACGAAAACACGCCTATTCAAATATATAGAAAATTTCACCTCCAAAAACTGAAAACATTCAGATAAAAAAAACTCGGATATTTTTCATATTTCTGTTCTGTGGTACTCGTTAGAACCGCTTCGTCATACAAAAGGTCAATGAGCCATGAGTACACCGTATAACTTATGTAATTTTAAGCATAGTCAATGATGATCAAAGATGGCAAACTATACATATATAGCTAAACTAAAACGATATTCTCCCTCATCAACTATAAAACCACTTGTAGTTCTATATCCAAAGGTATAATACCATATATAACTTAGTAGTAATGTCCCTAGCTCTATTTACCTACACGGAGCTACATTACCACCAAAAGTAATACTCTCAATACAGTCAGTTATATATGACTTATCTAAACAATAATATATATGTTATAGTACCATCAAATACCATATATAACTTGGTAGTAATGTTCCCAGCTCTGTTTACCCAAACAGAGCTAAGAACATTACAACTAACAATAATACTGTCAATACAATTAGTTATATATGAATTATCTAAACAACACTGTAAATGTTGTAATACCATCCCAACAATCAATTATACATGACTTAACTGAACAATATTATATATATATATATATATATATATATATATATATATATATATATATATATATATATATATATATATATATATATATATATATATATATATATATATATATATATATATATATATATATATATATATCATATCATACTCTCCCAAGAAATGTATTTAAATATGATATTACTACAAACACTCTTATAATAAATAAATAAATAAATAACTGAATAGAAAACTGAATAAATAAATAAATAAATTGTGAAAAGAATAAATAAATAAATAGTGAAAAGAATGTGTAGTCATCTACATGATTAGATGGATTATCAGAATTTAGCAGATTTCAAACTGGCTTTTCAATTTATTTGTTACTGGTAACAATTTAATTGCATTAGTCCGTCTGAATGCAAATAATAACCTAAATCTTCCTCATTTCCAATATTATACGGTAAAAATGCGATGGCTGATTAGAGAGGCATCATGATAAATATTTTTCTGTTTTTTTTTCACGAAAACACACGTTGTGGGTACTCAGTGAGGCGCTTGTAATGAGTATTCACAACGTACGCTTTCGGGGAGAAATAAGAAAAAAATATCAATACACTGTGAGGGAAAATGTTTATCATTACATAGGTCTAGAGAGGGTATCAGATAAAAAGTTTTCTTATTTCTCCATGAAAATATATGTTATGGGTACTCATTAGAAGAGCCTCGGCTCAAAAAAAAACATCTCATTACGAAAACACGCCTATTCAAATATATTGAAAATTTCACCACCAAAACATGAAAATTTTCAGATAAAAAAAAAAAATCTGATAGTTTTCATATTTCGCTCAAAACATAGATTGTGGGTACTCGTAAGAACCGCCTCGACGAGGCGGTTTTAACGGGTACCCACAATCTATATTTTGAGCAGAAGTAAGAAAAATAATGTATACCCCTGTAGACCCCAGTTTTACTATATAAAGTGGGGTTTAAGGGGGTCAAAATTATATAGGCACGTTTTCAAGATGTTATCAAGAGCTATGCAATATTAGACGATGAATGAAAATATTCGTAACGTATGTTTCACATAGGTGCGATAACATTATGCAAGTTGAACTTTTATTAAAGACTAAAACATCCGCATATACCTTTAATATTCGAACACTTTAACACCGCACCATACTTGTCCTAAATTTTCAACAAGCTCATTTTACCACCTATAAATGCATCTAAATTTGATGGATGAGTGGCGTTCTGCGGTGTCTGATCTGTGTTCATCTGTTGGCTGAGGCTTGTCAGTAGATATATATTGGGTCAAATAAGGTATTTAGTGGCATATATAGAGGATCTTACACAAGTGGTCATTTCATATGAAATTTATGAAACGAGCCTTCGGCGAGTTTCATAAATTTCATATTAAATGACCACGAGTGTAAGATTCTGTTTATCATATGACCCTTTTAAATTGGATTTTATCGCCTTTAAAGTTGGCAATTGTTCAACAGAAAATGCATGGTTGACAAGGACGTCGTCATGACGTTACTTGTTCCCGCCAAAGTGTATATAACGTGTGGTCATACGATTTTTATGACATGACGTTATCGAATGTATATTCTAACACCCCTGCTCGTGTTGTTCATTATTTGTCTTTACATTTCTAGCCGTGCTTTATCTGAGGCATTTGAGCACAGGAATTTCGTCGCGCGCAATCAACGGGAAACCAGTCATAATACTGTTGCAAAAGTTGCATCCCTGGTAACAATGGACGCTAGCTTACAATATTGGCCGAAACATTCATATACATAATAAATTACATTAGTAAGACAGAAAATGATCTATGAACATTGCCGTTCTTTGACCTTTTTTACCTGATGAGTTCCTCTACAGTTTGTACCATTCAAACACATTCGTTTCCATCATGTACATTTGTTGACATTATCGAAAACAAAAGTGTCGGTTAACATTCTTATTTTGCTGTTTTATATCTGTCCTCCTCAGGTCCATCCCGGCATCCAAATTCATCCGATTTGCAATTCTTTCATGAACACAGGATACAAGTTTTCTTTTTTTATGTTTTACATCGTTTTAATATTTTACATCGTCAGCTGATTCGTATCAGTATCCGCCATTTTGAATATTCGTCATCGAACCTTGTAACTACGTAACCGTGTGACGTAATGCTTAAGAGGTATTGTCAACTACCAAATGGGGAAGTCAGATAATAACAAAAATCTCAAAAATCAATAAAAATCTCATTTTTCAAAACATTCGCTCAGTGAGGGGTGTTAGAAAAGAAATAAATTATTCCGAACCGTGCTCAAATGCCGCAGATAAAGCACAGTTGAGTTTGGGTTGTACCCATTTGAACACTCGCTCGCTGCGCTCGCTCGTGCTCAAATGGGTACAACCCAAACTCAACTGTGCTTTATCTTGGGCATTTGAGCACGGTTCGGAATAATTTATTTCTTAAACAGCGACGTCATATGATAATAGAATTTCCAGAATGAAAAAACGAATGTACATAGTGGTATCACACGACCACGACGTCAGAAAACGTACCTTCGACGTGTGCTTAGCGAAGATTCAGATGCCTGCGCATTCACGCAGTCTGAGAAAACTCTACACTGGGTGCGTTTTGGATAGCCAAGTTTCTTCATGCAAGACTCTGATAAGACTGCGTTGGTGCGCAGGCTGATTTTAATTTTTGCTGAGAGCACATTTCCGAAGGCACGTTTTCTGACGTTGGAGTTCACAGAGTTATCACAATCTCAAAATAAACGATCAACTATCACGTACAGTCGAGCCTCATACTGACCAAAATTTGTATGATGGTCATGGACTGCTAAAATTCACAGAGCACCGGGTTGTTTCTACACGTATATACAATGAAACCTCAACAGCTCGAATACCGATGTCTCGTTTATCATGGCTAATTCGAAATAATTTTTGAGTCCCTGCGAAATGCTTACAATAGCTCAAGAAAACGAATATTTAGGAAAATTTTCTTATTTTATCATGAAATTGTATGTTGTGTGTACCCATTAGAATCGCCTCGTCGAGGCGATTCTAATGAGTACACTCAACATATAACTATTGTGTAGACAATCAAAAAAAAAAAACAAAAAAACTTAACTATCCCTATTTGCTTCCTGACTTGCGCCATGATTAACTCTCAGTGGCTCGAACTACCTATATCTCGAACAAATTTCAATGGTCCCACAGATGTTCGAGCCATTGAAGTTCGACTGTATATTGTATTTAGTTTTTAACGATGAATAAAGTTATATATAAACTCCACATATTAAAGGCTACAGACTACCAATTGTTTTCCTTATATAATTATTTTATATATATATTTTTTTTTGCAAATGTTCTACAACCCAAAAAGTTTTTGTTTTAATCCTTAAAGTGCCAGTCACAACTATTGTCGTCTGCTTTGTCATCTGCTTGTGATTTTAAAAGTCATTTTTGCAAACAGTGTGGACCCAGATCAGACTGCTCTTTTAGGAGCAGTCTGATCAGGGTCCACACTGTTTGCCTGTATGCAAAAATAGGTTTGAAAAGTCTGCAAGAATATTCAGCAGACGACATAAACAGACGACATTTTCAGATGCAGTTTTTCTTGGCGCTTTAAGGGTTAAGTTAAAATGGTCAATTCTTCGTACTAGCCTGACAGTAGTCTTTCTAAAAATTTCAAAACAAGAAACGGAATAGTAGGTTAATTATAATCCGCTTCCTCTTCATCGAGGGCGCTGACACAGATCTTGTAGGATGTAAAAATGATATCTTCTTTCATATTCAAAGCAACCATCCAAAATACACTTTTCCTAATATCTACTACAGCATTGCCTGAATTATACATTTTAACCAATCCTGGCATCAAAGCAGGCAACTGTCCTTTAGAAATCGGCACAAAAATGGAAATATTTAATATTGAACTGCAGTCGAACTTCAGTGGCTGGAACATCTTTGGGACAATGGAAATTTGTCCCAGATATGGGTAGTTCGAGCCACTGAAAGTTAATCATGGCGCCAGGTCAGGAAGCTAATTGGGATAATTTAGAGTTGTTGTTTTTTTTTGTTTTTTTTTTTGTTTGTTTGTTTTTTTGTTTGTTTGTTTGTTTTTCTTTTCGATTGTCCACACAATAATTGTATGTTGAGCGTACTCATCAGAATCGACTCGGTCAGGCGATTCTAATGAGTACACACAACATACAATTTCATGATGAAATAAAAATATTTCCCTAAATATTCGTTTTCTGGGGCTATGTGATAAATTGCGTAGGGACTCAAATAACGAGTTCGAGTTAGCCATGGTAAACGAGCCGTCGGTGTTCGAGCTACTCAGGTTCGACTGTATATGCGCATAGAAACAACCCGGTGCTCTGTGAATTTTAGCAGTCCGTGACCATAATACACATTTTGGTCTCCCGTACCCTTATTTAGACGGATAGTTTGCTACATAGTTAACCATTTTTTTAAATGCTTAAGAGCGCAGCGCGCTAATTAGGTCAGATACGGTAATAGTTATATCGTTCATTTAATTTGTTCATTCAGTGAATGAAACAGATGCGTTGTAAATATAAACTACCGTATAAATCTTAAATATGCGTACACCTAAACTGCTAACCTTACTCCTCCCAAAATTTAAACAAACTATACCCCTTCCTGTTAATTTGTCTAAAATCGGATGGATGAGGTGAAAACGTCTAGTTCCTGATCAGACGCCGCATTCTGTCGCGTCTGATCTGGGTCTACACTGTGTTCTCAGGTCTCTCTATTTAAATGTTTATGATAAAGCTGGTATATTTTACAAGAGAACGACGTTCAGGCCTCTACTGCGAAATAACTCGGTGGTTGTCTCGCGAAAAATCAATTTATCAAAAGTTCATTGGTCGCTGAAAATCTCTTGCGTGTTTCACTTAAATTATGCCAAAGCTCAGCGTGAGAAAAAGTACTGTACGACATGCGTCTAGCATAGACAGATCAGTCCTCGCAGTCTGGTTGATCCTCGCTGGCGCTCTATCGGTACCGCATTTTACCCTAAGTATTCGGATACATTTTCTTCTTGCCTTATCTACTCTAAATATTCAGACACCTTTGCTTCTTATCGTACTTGTCTTACCATTTGAACAAGTCCATCTTACCACGTGTTGGTGTGTTTGAAAAGGCTGCAGAGTGTTACAAACAGTGAAGACTCTGATCAGACGCTGCATTCTGATGCGTCTGATGTGGATATGTTCTTTTTGCTCGAGCATTTTTGTCCAAAGACCTAGCGCAAATGGTAGTCACGTGGAAGGATTCAAAGCTGAAACAGCTTTAAGTATTCGATGTGCGACTACGGCTCTTCGGTATCGCTTCCGGTTCTTTTTACATGTAAACAAACCACGACATACAATATTCATAGCGAGCCTTTTATGGGGTTTAAAATAGAAAAAAAAAATAAGTCATCCATGACGTGCAGGATAACTGTGCCATACAATAAAGTTCAATATTAGCTTAAGACTAATTCGTTACATTGCATGCCTGATAGGCCTCGGAATTCCTGGAAGTATCTTACATACATTACGAGAACACGCCTATTCAAATATATAGAAAATTTCACCTAGAAAAATTGAAAATTTTCAGATAAAAAATCTCTGATTTTTTTTTTTTTTTTTTTTTTTTTTAATTTCTGCTCAAAACAGATTGTGGGTACTCGTTAGAACCGCCTCGGCGAGGCGGTTCTAACGAGTACCCACAATCTATGTTTTTGAGCAGAAATAAGAAAAATAGTGTATACCCCTGTAAACCCCAGTTTTACTGTATAAAAGTGGGGTTTAAGGGGGTCAAAATTATAAAGGCATGTTTTCCTAATGAATGACGATGTAGTTGACTTATTTTAAGCCATAATCTTTAAAAGGAAAATGTTTAAGCCATAATGACAATATAGTTGGCCTAGTTTAAATCATAATCTTTTCAAGGAAGATTTTGAAGAGTGTTAGCGATACAAGACAACCATGTCACACTCTAACAGTGGTTATGAGCCATTTACCTGGGTGCCATTTAACAGGACTGCATTTATAAGTGGCTTTATCGTACAGTCGCTAAATGATACGGGTTAGGTTGACATTGATGGTATATTTTCTCAAAGTTGCATATACGGCTTCATACTGCACCCTGTTGAAAGCGTTTTAAAGTCTTTGAAGACATGACAAGAGATTTTGCTGATGCTGAATGTGTTTCTCGGTCAGACATCTGCGATTACAACATACACAAATAGCAATGACCAGATATAATCCACAAACCAATAAAACGGTCATTAAATTCTCCTTGCAAGTATTAAATATACCAATAATCGCCAAAACAATGTTACACACACCAACATAATTCCGCTTTTAAAATGAAACAAGTCCGGTATTAAAGGTAAAATGAATTGATTAAATAAGTAGTAATTTCGCCACATTTGACAAGAGAGACACTTTTTGTGACTTCCTGACTGGTTTGCTACGCACCGATTCCCGTCTGAAAAAGGGGTCTACTGTGTAAGGAAAGAATTGTTCCCTTTATAGAGTATTCCACTTTTTCAAAAATGGTACAAAACAGTTTTGACAGTGTTGCCTCTCCCTGAGGCGATTCAATTCCTCTTTAAGTGTGAGATGCAGGACACAGAATTCATCACCTCTCTGTTGTATCTACTGTCAGCATGGAGTCAATCAATAAAGTTTATGTCTCTTACGTTAATACTATGTAAGAACATGGGGAACATTTTGAACATTTCTAAACAGTTACAGTCGAACCTAAATGGCTCGAACATCTTTGGGACCATGGAAATTCGTTCGAGACATGGGTAGTTCGAGCCACTGAGGGTTAATCATGGCACCAGTTCAGGAAGCAAATAGCGATAATTTAGGGAAATCTTTTCGATTTTCTACACAGTGATTGTATGTTGAGTGTACTCATTAGAATCGCCTCGATGAGGCGATTCTAATGAGTACACACAACATACAATTTCACGATAAAATAAGAAAATTTCCTTAAATATTTGTTTTCTTGAGCTATCAGAAGAATTTCGTAGTGACTCAAAAAACGAGTTCGAATTAGCCATGGTAAACGAGCCATCGGTGTTCGAGCCATTTAGGTTCGACTGTATATGTGACTCAAAGAACATCGGAAGTGGTTTTGAACCAGTGAGAGAACAAGGGAATATTTGCGTTTCCCAATATCTTTATCAGACATAATCTATAGGTCCCGAAATAATCATGGAAACAGAGCTCACGTGGTGTATTTTGCTTCGGTTGCATTGACAGGGTTACGAATGAAAGGTCGCTTTAGATTTGAAAGTGGACGCTTGACACGATTCTGATGACAAACTGCCTTAATTATCTGAGTTTCTGTATAACTTATTAGTTTGCACGCAAAATGATGTTAAATCGCGGATTTAAAACAGCTGAGACCTGCAGTAGTTTTGATTTTTTTCTTTCATTCTACATTTTACGTCAGAAATAAAAAAAAATCTCTTTTGATATGAATACAAAAAAATACCATTTTTTTAACATACATTTTTTTAAAACAAGTTTGAAAATCATTCCCTTGCAATTAATAAAATGAAAAGCACGTGTTTTAGCTATCCTTATGTGTTTATGCGGGTTTTCACTTCTAGTTAATCATTTTAAAAGCAAGTTCCCATTCTCCATTCATAATTTTTTTTTCCGAATGAAAAACAAAACCGTTGTGGTTAACAGAAAATAATTAGAAATGATCTGTATTTACTATTTTTGTTTGCCGTTTTCCGACTTTTGACCCTAATATCAAATTCATGCCCATCAAAATCGGTCCTCGATATAGTCTATGACAAAGTGACCATATCTTATAACATTAAATATTTAAATTTATGATGTCTCAACAAACACTTAAAAATAAACAAACAAAACATGCTGAAACCTTGGCTCCAAACGAAATATAACTGATCAATTTCTGTACAAATCAGCGCCGTTTTTACCCTGCGAAAATATAAATATATTTTAATGCAAAAATGTATACTAATTTGTATGCTGATCTGAATTTTCGCAGGGCGCACATGTCAGAAGGTACGTTTTCCTGACGCTGAAGCCAAATATGACTGGTACTAACGTTACGTCAGTGTATCTGGGCTGTGGCACTGCAGTGACGTGGTACTATAAAAGGGCATTAGTTTCCACCGTCACACCCAGACATCGTCACAATATGTCTGAAAGATTGTTGACTGTGATACAAAGGGGAACGGATACACTTTCAGGGGAGGCAACTCTGCTGAATTTGTTTGCATCCCTTCTGTAAAGGGTTCTAGTCTATAAGGAAAGAATTTGCTGGACTGGCGTACAGGAACGTAAACAGGAAGTCACAAAAGCTGTAGCACTTGTCAAAAATGGCGTAGAATTCAAATCTACCAAATGTATCCATTCACTCTTATTTAAAATTCGGTCATGAAAATCGATTTTTGCTTGGCTTGCTAAATTAGACTATAAACTGTCAAGAAATAATTTGTTTTTAACCGTTAAAGCGCCAATCACAACTGCACAGACGACATTTTTCTCCTTTTTTATGATGATTATTTTTAAGAAAAAAAATAAATCTAGACATTTTATGTAAAAAATCTGCAAAGCGGACGGTTCACATAAAATGTATAGACTTGTTTTCTCAGACAAATAATACAAAAAATACGTATAAGTGTTTTAGAATGTCGTCTGTCACAAGTTTTGCTTTGCGATTTGATAATTAAGTATAATATCATTTTTTTCTGTAAGCCACAGCTGTCACTGACAATTTACTTGTTAAAAATCGTATAAAAAGAGTCTAGAAATGAGTGTTTCAAGCAAAATCAATTGCTTAACAAAAAGTAATATTGGCAATTACTCGTAGTTCGGAGTACGCAGGAGGTTGTCCACTTATACATGTAATTTTCCGTTTACTCTTATTTGAAATGTACACCAGTCGACTGTTACACAATGGAGCAGAGGGCAAGGGTAGGGAGCCCATAAAGTCGACTTCTCACCCGCACCCCACTCCACCTCACCTTCCTCCAGTAATTTGTTACTCACCGTCCGAATGCGGTACCTCCATTGTTGTCCTTTTTGTTATATTTTTTTATTTATATTTTGTCGTGTACGTTTATGAACGTTTTTTTCTTTTCCTTTGGTCATGTAGTTATTTTAGTTCAGGTGCCACCTTTTGGGGAAGGGGCTGCTTACTGCTCACCGTATGTGCTTTTGTGGCTGTACAATTGTAAGTGTTTATCTGTCCCTTTGATGTCAAGGATTTGATGCGATTCTGTTCACCTGTTCACCTGTTTACTTTTGTTACCTCAAACTCCAAGGAATCTGGGCTCAGTTGTTCGAAACTAACGATGTCGTTAGTTAATGTATCTTTAAACTTTGATCATTAAATATGGCATATATGCTAATATTTTTGCTGAAAAAATGTGAGTAGCTTTTGCATTTGCAAAAGCTACTCACATTTTTTCAGCAAAAATACCTGTGAATTAGATATTGTACTTACTAGAACAGTTAACAATTTGACTACTAACGAGCTACCGATACTTTGAACAACTGGGACCAGAAATCTGAGTTTGAGATAACAGTCGTTTGATTTAACATTACTTTGTTTGTATAAAGTGTTAAACATGTACAAAGATTGTGACCGGGAAAAAAACAAAACAAGGCTAAAGAAAAGGGATTCAGAAGAAAGCCTTAAAACTGTTTTTTTTTGGTAGATCTGTATCCCGTATTTCGATAAAAAATGAAATTTAAATCATGTGATTTGTTAGTGAGAGTAAAGAAGTCAGAATTATAAGGAGATCGAAAATAAATACAATAATACACTATTACATATATAAGTGATGGAGGTAGAAAAAATAGAGTCATTTGACCGGTAAATAGTTAAACCCGAACCGTTACTAATGAAACAGACATGGCTAATACCAAACGTTTAAGTTATATGTCATTATGCCAAATCTTTAGGTAGAAATACATTTTCTGCCATACGGCAGATGTTTACAGTAACTAACTGATATAAGTGTAGGAGACGAGCACTTCACGAGCTTTACAGTTTGTATGCATAATGATTTTGAGGAAGGTCCGCTAGCGTTAAACGATATGAAGAACTATTATGCTCATTCCAAAACCAAAAGGGATTTTCCGACAAACCCACGCCGATGAGCATGGTGTTTGGTTATAAAGTCGACAGCCAAGACCCTGGTCAGACTTTGCGGATGCCGAGACTGATTTGAGTCTTCGCTGGGCGCACATGCTATTTTGTTCGTTTTGTACTGAGGCGGCTCAAATGAAATGTAACTACAACAGAAACACCGCCGCGGAACAGTGATCAGTTGGGGGTTACAATCCGGTTTTATGGATGTCTAAACCTCGCCCTTCATCCATTTATGCCTAGTGGACTCTTCTGCCTCTATGTTTGGACAGGTCTATGTGCAACTGGAGCTTTGCCTGTTTTTTTTTTTTTACAATAATCATTTATTATAAAAACACATCACGAACTTAATGTAAACACTGTAGACCCTGATCAGACACCGCGTTCTGTGACGTCTGATCTGGGCCTACAGCGCTTGCCAATGCCCATCTTATGGGCTACCAGACATAATGGTTCAATCCTGATACAGTTCCATCTATATGACCGTCTAAAATTGAAAATTTACAATATCAAATTCAAAGTCATCTGGTTTGTTATAAACTCTCAGATGTAATTATTAATGGCTAGATATTGAGAAATGGATCTTTAGTATGAGATGACTTTGTTTTATTAAGCTTAAATTCTGTAGCTTTCATTTTACGACCATTTGTGTTCAAACTATACTTGGGGGCTAAAATAAGCATGCAGGTAACTCATTTTTATTTGACATCAGATATTTACATAAAGAACAATCATGTATGCATAAGGAAATTATATCAAAACGAATAAAGGGTCTGAATCAATATTTGCGCACGACTAGCTTTCATTTAAGCTTGTTTTTTGGACAATTGAGAGTAATTTCATGCATTTTTATGCATTCGGTCGATAAAAAGGATAAACAGCTATAAGGACATGTTTTACCTTCAAACGCATTACGGAATGTATTGTCAAATTTCTGTACCAAAGAAATTATGTTTTTGACATTTACTTTCCTCTTTTGGTCAAGTTTCTATGAGACGTTTATAGGCACTTTTCTTTTCATTTGACGGTTTTAAGAGATGTAATCTCTATTTTGATACAAATACGCCAAGCCAATCAACACGTTTCCCAAATTCAAAATGAAAACGTCCAATACCCACGGAGATATAGACTCTTTTAATTCTCTATATTTTCATTCAGAGGGTGATAAGCTGAGACGGGCAGAAATTTAAATTAGGTTTGACGCCGGTTGATGGGGATTTCAGAATAGATAATGATGTGGGTTTACTAACAGACAATTGTGATAAGCAAAATGGCATTTGTCTTAAACTAAGTGAGTTAGGTCTAGAAATATTGTTTTTAATTAAGGGCATAAAACGCCATAATTTATGACCGCAAAGGAATTAGCTTTTATGTTTTGCAAATGCAGACGTTTCACAAAAGTGACTATGAAAACAATTTAACGAAAACAATTATAGACAAACCGGTATTAAAAAATGAAAACTGTATATTTTTTTATTGTCTCTGAAGTGATATATTATCGATATCTAGCGTGTCGTCAGTATGTCTAGAATTTGAATTAAAGGCCTCAATAACAGTGGCCTGGTTTTACTTCCGATGAAGACCGTATGAAATGTCTCTCGTAAAAATCAGAAACAAATATAGGTAGGTAGGTAGGCAGGATGCAGACAGATAGATAGATAGATAGATAGATGGATGGATGGATGGATGGATGGATGGATAGGCAGGCAGGCAGGCAGGCAGGCAGGCAGACAGACAGATAGATAGACAACCAAGGCTGCAAAGTTTATTCATGCGGACAACGATGCGGACAACGAACACTCTTATCGCTGCGCAGATGCGCATGATTTGAGTCTTCGTTGGGCGCACATGTCAGACGGTACATTTTTTCATGTTACGGCTCGTTAGTGACTGTGATTGCGTCTTTGCATTGCGACAATTCCCGTCGTGATACGCCATTTAGTCTGTCTTGTGTCCTTGCTTACTTTTGAAATCCATTTGCTGTAAAACAGATTACTTTATTCTATTGCAAATTGTAGGTGCATTGCGAAAACATATGATCCGGAGCACAGCATTTCCTACAATGATGCAAATACGTGTACATCCATCGACAACTCAGGTCAGCACGCACATACGAGCAGGCGGAACAGTCTTCAATGTCCCCTTGAAGGCGCATTGGGTCCTTGGCTACCAATAAAGTGTTCTGTGGAGATATCGACTGATCGATAGATCAGACTGGGCACAGATAAGATACTGTAGGAAATGCTGTGCCCAGGCACATAAGAAAACATTGATTGTTGTCAAACCTGTTCACAACTGCTTCATACAAAAATAACTTCCAGATGACGATCTAAGAACGACGTGCATTAAGGATGCCTAAATTTTGATGAAAAATCTAAGTACTTGTATTTTAATCACCAGGCTTTTCCTGTAATCAGTAAGTGTAATGATTGTAGTTTTTTTTTTTGTTTTTTTTTTTTCATTTGGGCACTCATTTTTCAAAATGACCCTTTTACGAGCTAACAATAATTCTGGTCCTTTGGAGTTTGAGATAACGAGATTCCAATGTATTATATATTGAGCTGGGTTCAGTATTTCCTACAAGATCCAGCCAGGCTGGTCAGAGTCTTCGCTATCTCCCTGAAGACGTGCTGGATGCTTGGCTACCCCTAGAATCTCTTCTGAAGACTGATAAGTCTGCGCGGATCTGTCTTCTCTGGGTGCAAATGCAATCTTGTAGGAAATACTGTCCCGATTAGTTGTAAATAAGTGGTATGCATAATTATTCTCTTAGAGAGAATGCCGAAAAATGTATGGAGTGCCATGAGCAACATCGAGGACTACATCTGGCTTCCTTATTTGTTATTTCCAATTTTCAGATCACAAATATTGTCCTAAAATTTCACACACTTTATTCCATAATTCCATACCTTTTCTGACCTCATTTCTGCTTTCTATGTACTGATGTCTTAAGATATTTAGTGGAATAGCAAACAGTGTAGACCCCGATCAGACTGCTCCTTCAGGAGCAGTCTGATCTGGGTTTATATTGTTGCATATGTCATTTTGTCAGAAGCTTTAATGTATGAAAATTAGAATATTTGCCGTATCCACCTTTGGGTATTTGCTACGTAGAACTTTCAGAGCACAAAGACTGTGAGTGCGATTTATGATAGTAGTATTCTCTGGGTATCTTCACATTATATTTTTTGGAAACCCAGATAAGATATCTGCTAATACCTGACTGAAACTTTTACCATTTGTGTCCATTTCAAATGGTAAACAACTTGGGAGTTGAGACTGACTTGTGCTTCTCTTTTTCAGATTTCGCAAAGCTTCTCCTCTGTGTGCCGCCATGTTTCTGTTTTGCTGTAGCTGTACTAAATACAGATCAGATTGTAGGAAGCATGTCCTCATTCATAACAACATGTTTATACCGACTCTCCAGGGGACATTTACAGCAAAAGCAGCCGGTATAACAAAGCGGTCATCTAGTGCCGTTTAAGTGTATTTCTTAACCGATTCACATCTGTTTTATGACCAACAAACGTCTAAACTACTAAAGTCTGCCTTAGCTTGCGGTTGCCACTGCAGTGTTTTATTTTTGTAGGCATATATGGAAGCACATGCGCTCTTAGCTAAAGCAGGTTTTAGTTAGACTCTATTTATTTTGACAGTGACAAATCATCCGACTTTTGTCATAAATTCTTTGAAAAATGAACAATTCATGCTTTGTTTCTCATCTCTCCTTATCCCTCATTCCTCGATTACTAATGCACGTTATATACTTTTTGTTTAATAAGACTTATTAAAGGCTCCATATTCCTCAAAAATGGACATTTTATTATCCATGAAAGCTTTAATAAATTGATATATGGTCGTATTAATACAGTCATAAAATTTGGCAGCTGACAGCCTGTGAAAATTTCAGTTAGTCTCTTGTTCTTAAAATGAAATGATTTTTATCATATTTCTGAATTAATGTTGCCAACATTAATTCAGAGATACGGTAAAAAAATCATTTCATTTTTGATACAGTTAAAAAACGAGAGAATAACTGAAATTTTACAGGCTGTCAGATGCCACATTTTATGATCGTATTAATACTATATATCAATTTACGAGTTAACCTTTCTTGGATAAACAAATGTTTTTTTTTTTGAGGAATATAAAGCTTTTAAATTGTTTGCTTGTTGAGGGGAGGCAAATCATCGGTTTAGACAGCTCATTCGTCGGTGGTACAACTCGCTTTACTTTTTTAAACTCTACAGACCAAACCATAATGAGTCGTCTCATCAGGATCTACACTGTTTGCCTTTGTTTTAATGTTTGACTGATGTCCCTGTTTGCATCAGTAGACATGTCCAAGTTCAAAGCTAGAAGAAGCTAGTTCAAGAAAAAACGCTTTCATCCCTACTGATCAATATATATACCTTTGTAAACAGTGCAGATCCAGATGACCAGGATCTACACTGTTTGCCCTTCTTTTATTGATTTTGGAATGAAAAACCTGTTTGCAACAATTGATGTGTCCTAATTCAGAGATGGAAGAGTCCATGTCAGAAACTTAGGGGTGAAAGGATTAATAGATTCATGACAAGGTCCAAACTAACATGTAAAAGTAATATTCTGTTTCTGTTGAAAGAAATACGTTACATAAGGCATCTACGAGCCGCCACGTGAGAAAACATACCTTCCGATAAGACTCAAATCAACCTGCGCATCCGCGCAGTCTGATCAGAATCTTTGTCGTCCGCATGAAGACATTTGCATCCTTGGCTATGAATAACGTCCCAGTGAAGATTAAATAAGACTGTGCGACTGCTTAGCCTGATCCGAATCCTCGTTTGGCGCATATCACGTCCGAATGTACGCTTTCAGACGATGTGGCTCATAAATAATAAAGCCAGCCCCAGCTAGCATTCTACGTAAATCTATATCGGGCCGTCATCGGCCCGTCAGGGTAGCTGACGGGCCGATGACGGCCCGATGTAGATTTACGTAGAATGCTAGCTGGGGCTTTAGTAGCCCCGTTTGGATTAGATTCTTAAATCGAGCAATTCTGTAAGAAGTATTCCATTTGTTTGAACTATTAATGTCTAGGTTTCCTATGGCTGCTGAACAAAAATTTGATATTCGTTAAAAAAGCGGAAACCTTCCTCCTGGGGAGAAGTTTGCAGGAGAAGTTCCTGCTTATTTAGTGGTTTATTCCTTGACTGGGTAGACTGCAGCGTTTGGCGGATTTTTTTCTTTCTTTCTTTCTTTATTAAATAATATAAGCAGAGTTCATTACGGCAAACGTTTATTTATTATTTAAAAGTTTAAGAAAACAATCAGTTTTGAGTTGACGCAAAGGGCTATCAAGGTAAAACAGGTAAGCGGAAAGTCACGGGAGTGCCACAATCACACACCGCAGCCCTTCCCAGACACCAAGGGAAAGAGGTAACAGACAAAACCAAACAAGCGCAAATCGAACAAACGTATGCAAAGCACTAAGATTAGCTCTGTCTTTCCCAAGCGAGGTAATAGCAATGCTAAAAGGACTGAAAAACAAGAACATAATAACACAAGGCCAGACTTAAAAACAAATCGCCTCGTAGAATAAACCAAATAGCAACAAAGGGTAAGACTAACACCGGGACCACCACCTAAGAACGGTCAGTAGAATAGAAAACCGGGTGTAGGGGCGGGGTTAAAGCACTTTTACAGCTGGCCAACATCACCCTGGGTCCCTATGCTACTCTTAATACAGAAATACATAAAAATTTGGTTCGCATAGAGGCTCTTCATACATGTTAGACATATCAGACGAGCATTTATGTTTTCATTGAAACATATATGATTATTGAAATTATCACTCTTTTCATCCGTCACCTTTTTTGCTACATGTAGATCAATGGCAAGTGTGTATATTTCAAATGTATGCACTCCTGGGATCCGTTGTTACTTTGTGTGCTACCGCACGAACGAAAATGGCAACTGCTAATTTCCGGCAATAATTATACAGTCATCTCGCATATTATACGTCTACAGAAAGAAATCACGAATCAGAACCATGTCAATGCGAAAGGTTATTTCCGCGATTTAAAATAGTAAAGGTCATGTCAAGGAAGTGCCGTAAGCCAAGAACATAGCCTACTTATAATACCAAGCGGTCGAGTAAACAAACTACAACATTGTTCATTTTGAAGAGTTTGCGCGAATCAAACTCCTAGTATCAGCGAAATCGTGATTTCCGCGATTTTACTACTCTCTAGTCAAATTCAGTAGACGACACTTTGATGGTAATTTTCTTATTTTTCCTAGAAAACAGGATTGAATATTCATATATATTGTCTTGTCTCCAATATGCATGAATCGTCAAATCCTGTTTTCTAGGAAAAGTAAGAGAGAAAAAAATCAATATGTCATCTGCAGGAAATTTTATACAGAGTGCTAAGAGTTAAATACACTTTGTTTACTTTGCGAGTTTTGTATGTAAGGCAAACATAGATTGTAGCAAGTGCGTCTCGAAGTGAATTCTGAAAACGGGCTTTAATTGTAATATGTCCAAGCATCGCTCGACCCAGGACACCATGTAATCTGCCTTAAACATATTCATGGGAGCCTTTGTAAGTGCCTTAATAATCCGGTCTGGGCCGTCGCTGTTCGCATATGCCCGAAGACACGTTTTCGCATGGCGCGGCCATCGTGTTTTTGCAACGGCGATGCAAAGTCAAGCACCCATTTTCGATAAGGTAGAATTCAGAACCCATCACGAAAACATGCCTATATAATTTTGACCCCCTTAAACCCCACTTTTATATAGTAAAACTAGGCTTTACAGGGGTATACATTATTTTTCTTATTTCTGCTCAAAAACATATATTGTAGGTACTCGTTAGAACCGCCTCGCTGAGGCGGTTCTAATGAATACCACAATCTATGTTTTGAGCAGAAATATGACAAATATCGGAGACTTTTATCTGAAAATTTTCAGTTTTTTGGAGGTACAATTTTCAATATATTTGAATAGGCTTGTTTTCGTAACGCGTCAAACAGCCGCGGTGATCTCTGCTAATAAGTTAAGACTTGTTTCCGTTTACTCGTTGACAGTTCGTTCGCGATTGTGCCTCTTGTTAACTTGTTTGGATGCAAAAGAAGTAAACAACGAAAAGGTAATTGTATCAATATTGCTAATAATTGTAATAATAATTATAAGTTATACAGTTTACAATCACCTTTCGTATTCCTCTTCCTCATGATTCTAATTTATACCTCATTGAAACGATTTGTTTTATGTCTTACCTTGTGTCATTTTGTTCTTGTGTTTTTTCAGTCCTTTTAGCATTGCGATTACCTCGCTTGGGGAAGAGGGAGCTAATTATAATGCTTTTCGTACGTTTGTTCGATTTGTGCTTGTTTGGATTTATCGGTTTCCTCTTCCTCTTGGTGTCTGGGAAGGGCTGCGGTTTGTAATTGTGGCATTCCCTGGACTTTTCTCTTACCTTTTTTTATACAATCAAACTTGTCTTTAAAGCCACCTGTATTAAGCAACCGTCTGTTTTAAAAGGCCATGTTTTCAGATCCCACTGAATGCAAAAAAAGTGAAAATTTATTAAATTTACCTGTATTAAGCGACAACCTGCTTGCAACAAATGCTTTATAGCTTTCCCATAAGCGCTTGCTGAATACTGGTTTGACTGTAATTATAGGTATGTTTTGGGTTTTTAGACCAGCCAATTAAAGAGGGCTAAATACATCTGGCTGATTTTCGGTCATGTCCTACAAGAGAGGCAACTTTCGTGACTTCCTGTTTGCTTGTGTGAATTTTAAGACGTACGTGCTTTATCCAAGTGGGAGCAAACCCTATCCTTTTCGAGTGAATGCCTTCGTAAGCAGGCAAAGTTGTCTTCTCTGAAAATGTAGCCATTGTACTTAACTCGTTTATGCCTAACGTCCCCTAATAGGAACATTGTTTGCGATAAATACATCACGAAAACACTCCTATATAATTTTTACTCCCTTTAATCCCACTTTTACATAGTAAAGCTGGGGTTTACAGGGATATACACTTTTGTTTTTATTTTGCTAAAACACATAGGTTGTGGGTACTCGGTAGAACCGCCTCGCCGAGTCGAGGCGCGGTTCTAACGAGTACCCACAATCTATGTTTTGAGCAGATACGTATATGAAAAATATCAGAATTTCTTACCTGAAAACTTTCCATTTTTGTTTGTAAAACTTTCAATATATTTGAATAGGCGTGTTTTCGTAATGCATAAAAATCTTTACAACATCGTAGCAATAAAAACTGACCAGACGCCCCTCCTCTTGAAATGAATGTGTCCAAAGAGTTAAGGTAAAAGAATCCACTCGGCATAAATGGGTTAAATTCAGCATAATCCGACTGACTTGTTTCTCTATTTTCAAAATGTCAGTATACAGTAGGTATACAGTGTTCGTGTCAGATGTTTACAGGTGGAAGTATGAAAGGTAAAGGAACCTGATCAAAACCCATAGGTATTCGTAACTGAATAATCCTTTTCAAAACCTAATGAGGGTTTGCAGTGTTTGGGGCCCTCGTGATGACACATTAGGTAATCCACTAAATATTTATGAGACATGACTCCGCCTCTTTTGGGGAGAAAGAGGATACAGAAAAAAATCCTAGAGCGATTTCTTGTGGTCATATTTATTTAACTTCTTTCAATAAAAAAGGCCATATCAGTGACAGCAAACTTATATTTGTTTAAGTTTTACAACTGCAAAGTGAGCAACGTTATGAAATAAGTTTATTTGCCTGCACTTACGATATGAAAAATGAACGTTTAATTCAGTGCGGACCTATATGTAACGAAATACAACCGCACCTGTCTTCCGATTAAGTTTTATTTTGGCGCACAGGGAACCAATTGTGACAGGACTGCTGATTGGTGCAAAAAATGTGTAATGAAGTACGAGGTAGTAATTTTGTGTAAGGAGACCTTTGATTGGTTAATAATAAAGATGAATTAAAACACACCATTCTAATTTGAAGAAAAGGAAAATGTGTGTAGTTTCCTTATTGTTTAAAAGAAATAAATGTATCTGTGTATTTGCTGGAGCCAAAAGAAGTGTTAAAATTGCAAAGTTTCAATTTTTGATACCTGCCAAGCGAGGGGTTGCTACATTCAGTCTCCAAAAATGTCCCAGAAAGTGCTGGTGGCAGTGGTGTTTTTCCTCATATATTTTGCTGTGCTAAGCCTGATCTTTAGTTAGTTTTATTTGATATCACAGATTAACATTTGCATAAAACAATACAAAGAGTAGCTAAATATACATAAACATATCAAACATATATTAAAAGATACACCAGCAATGTTCTGTCACTTGTCAACCAATACCAAGGACAGCACAAAAAATAGAAAATGATTTCTCTTATTTCCATTGTGATTCTTATAGATATTGGTTACAAGCCATAGTAAGGCATAAATAACTTTTATCAACTGCAGCTGTAAAAGTATCATTTTTTTTTTAATGCTTAACTCTACAAAATGAACAACTAAAAACCAAACATACAATCCACTGATATTGCAAATTATTGTAAGAGTGCTTTAAAAGTCAGTAATGTCTAAAAGTGAGATTTAACCGCCAGTTTTAAAGCTTGACGTCTCTGTATACTTTTAATATCCTTCGGAAGGGTACTCCATAAACTACAGCCATTATAGGCTAAAGATTTCTTTCCAAACCCTTTTATCTTTGGAATAGTAAAACATCCAGAGTCTCTAAATCTAGTTCCATATGCATGAACAGAGCTTGCGGGAATAAAATGTTCAAACATATAGTCAGGAGATAAACCAGACATAATCTTAAAAAAAGCGGTTCAAGATAATTTGTTCAACCGTTTTGGATACTGGTAACCATCACAGGGACTTGAATAAATCTGAGCTTACGTGTATCCTTGGAATAATTTGGAGAACAAAACGAATAATTTTATTTTGGGTAACCTGTCATCGATTTTTCAAATTTCTACATACGCCAGGGTACTAATAATAACATGCATAGCCAAAATGACACTGTATCGATGACATAACTGAGAGTTTTTGTTTTGTTGTAAAATTTTAAAACTTTTGTTTTCTATATAAAAACTTCAGCCTAGTATTAGCTTTTTGGGGTATTTGAAGTGACCATATTTTCACCAGAAAGACATTGTTCCAACACAGCTCCTAAGTATATAACCTGATTTTTGCTTCACTTGAAGTACCTTTACTTGAAATACTTAAAGCAGATTTTATCTTCAACCTTGGTCTTGACCCAAACAAAATGGATTCTGTTTTACCTAAATGGAGGGAAAGCTTGTTATCAATCAGCAAATCACTCACAACCTCAAGTTCTCTCTGAAGTGTAAATTCAATGGAGGAAAGATTCCTATCAGACACCAAAATGCCGAATCATCCACATGTAAAAGAAGTTTATTACTGATTTCTCCAGACATATCATTTACTTAGATTAAAAACAAGAGGAGTCCAATGATTGAGCCACGAGGAACACCACACAACATATTTGCATAAGATTACTGAGTACCAGAGAGATGAACGTTTCTGGTGATCTGAAAGATATGATTGAAAGCATCTTATTACATCAGAACTTACACCAAGAGTTTCAAGTTTCATCATCAAAATGGCGTGGTCAACCGTATCGAATGCTTTTTGTAGATCTAACAAGATCATGCCTACAAAATGCCCCTGATCCATTTGAAATTTGATGTAGTCTGTTAAATGAATCAAACATGTATCTATTGAGTATCGACTTCTAAAGCCTGACCGACATTTGTATAATAACTGCCTCCGGTCAAGAAAGAATTCAATTTGATCATAGACAACACGTACAAAATACCTTTGATAAAAGAGAAACTGGACGGTAATTACCAACTTCTATTTTGTTATTCCGTTTAAAAAGCGGTACTACCCTAGCAGATCTGAAGTCCTCTGGTACAATACCTTGAATTAGTGACAAGTTTACAATATGGGTGAGAGGACAAGCAATAACTGACGCCCCATCTCTCACAAATCGGGAAGGTATGCCATCCAGTCCGGTAGCTTTATTTTCACCTAGTTTTTTTAAATACCCCAAGACTTTGTTTTCTGATACAAGAGAAAATGAATAGCTAGTTGGAGCCACACCTTTATCTTTTCAACAAAAAGATTTCCAAAATTTATTTAGTCGCTCTGGAAGTTTTTCTACGAGCTTTGGTGCTACTTTAGTATAAAATGAGTTAAACCTGTCGGCAACAGTGGATTTATCAAAACATAATTTACCATCTTTTTGGAGTCCAACATTATTTGCAGAGCTTTCATTTTTCTTAGATGGCATACTTTGAGAGAGCTCCAAAGAGATTTTGAGTCTTGTTTATTTTCTAGTTTTTGTTTAAAATAGTCCTTTTCTGCTTTAAAGATAAGACTAAGCCTTATTCCGTAAATTTAAAAACGGAAAACTTCTCTTCAGTCTTCCGTTTTTTAAACTCACGAAAAGCTTCGTCTCTTTCTTTGATTGAATTATAATTTCACTATTGATCCAAGGTTCAGTCCTTTGTTTTATTCATATTTCCTATATTGGTGTCATATCATTAACTATCGACAAAAAGTTCCTTTAAAGTTCTCCCAATCATCAAGTACACTGTCTGATATCATCACTGAATGCCAGTCTGTATTTAACAAGTTCATTTGAATTTTTTTTCTAAATTATAGTTCTTCATGGATCTTATTTGTACTGTTTTGTGTTAATTTATATGGTTTCTCATAACCTTTCTGGTACAATATACTAAACAGTGGTCACTTAGCCCAGTATCAATAACTCCTGATTGGGAAATCTTTTCTGAATCTGACACAAGTATTAGGTCAATGGTGGAAGAAGAGTTTTCAGACTAGTAAAATCTTTAATAATCTGAACTAAATTGAATAGATCTAAAATGAAGATAGCGACTTAACAAGGTACATTCCATTAACCTTGACTTCAGTAATGAAATCACTAAGAATATAGCATTCTCTTTCATGTAGGTAAGAACTTTTAAGACACACATCTTCTAACAAATCATATAAATTAGTCTGATGAGGGGGTCTGTATATAACACAACATACTAGGTTTAATAGTTTCTTTGAATTAAAACAAAATTTGGAAGCCCAGCTATATCCTGAAATGAACTCTTACCACCAAAAAGGGTGGAATTACTATGGAGCTCTATGGGAAAAATATTAAGTTCACTGTACCCTACACTGCCAGTAGGCTGGAAGAGGCAAATAAATAAACTTGCTAACTGTTACTGATCTTTACGTGCTTTTTTTAAATCCCCTGAAGGGAAATAAGCAAATATGAGTCTATATACAAGGATTATGGGGCCAGTTTGTAAAATTTACTTTGAAATGGGGATCAGCTGGAGTAGGTATTTATGTATGTGATCTGTACAGTAGTATTCACCATAAACACATTTTATTTCACAAGTTCATCTTCTGTCTGTCCTATATTGTTGATAGATGTCAATAAATGTGAAGCTGACTATGTTTTCAACCAATGAAAAAAATAAATATAAATAAAAAATAACAGGGACATTTCTCAAAAACTTTACACGCCTCACGAGCATTACATTCGAACGGTAAAGTGACCATTTTGAGCCTGAGCAGGTTTGTTGAGTTTTACCAGCACTTATTAAAACTTGCGATATTGCGCACTAAAACTGAACAAGGCATATAAAAGTGCTTACTTAAGTGATCTTGAAATGACCTTGACACCTGAACTTATGACCTCTGATTTCCATGAATTGGAAGCCTACACAGGAAATAAAGAAAAGTAATGCTTTTTATGGAAAAAGAACTGTTTCTCTGACTTTGGCATTCAAGCATAACTGTTTTGTGTCTTGAATAAAACATCAGATTAAATTATTGTCTTTTATATATATATTTTAATAAAACATATATAGTAATATATAGGTAAATATTAAATGATGGTGATATGTATCGCTTGGAAAGTGGCACATTGCATAGTATCCAATAATGTCATGAACTATAAGTGTCCTTGTTTTTTAGAATGTACACCACCAGGCACTGAAACTGGATCCGTCAAACAAAACTGCTTCCATTTGTAACAGTGATGTGACAGGACCTTGACCTTAGTGACCTTTCTTCTAACAAAATCTACATACATGTCTAGAAACATGTAAAATAACTGGATTTTCTATGCTTTTTTATATTTAAGTGACCTTGGCCTTGACATTGTGTGACCTTGACCTTTGTGCTTAACTTAAGTTCATTGTTTTATCTCTTCTTATATGATAGTCATCTGAAAGCACAAATATAAGTTTACTGTCGGTTGCTTTAAGCTGACATTTGAAACACACCATACCACTGACATGTCAACCGGGCCAATTAAACCTTCTAGTTTTTTTATTATTATTATTTTCTACATATAATTTGACATATTTATGTTTCTGAAATATATTATTCATAAAATTACACTTCAGATACAAACAACTTAGATTTTGGTGTAAAATCAAAGACAAACTATTTAGCCAATCCTAGAGAGGAGAGAGCGGTGGGTGGGATACAGTCAAAAAAAGGTAATAGAAAAGTCCAGGGAGTGCCACAACCACAAACCGCAGCCCTTCCCAGACACCAAGAGGAAGAGGAACAGACAAAACCAAACAAGCGCAATCGAACAAACGTACGCAAAGCACTAAGATTAACTCTCTTTCCCCAAGCGAGATAATCGCAATTCTAAGAGGACTGAAAAACACAAGAACAAATAACACAAGGTAAGACATAAAACAAAGATAAGGCAATAATTGTAATACGCATACTGTCTCTAAGTACTTGATTTGTATTTTAAGATAAGTATAGCTATACGGTTTGATTTATGTTTTATTCTGACAGTTAATTTGAAAGAAAAAGAGAATCAAAAACGTTTGGACACTTTTTATCTCTGTTATTTATATGGGAGACTTTTGCTGTATTTTTACTGGAGGGAGGGGGAAGGGGTGGGTAAGCTCACAAAAAGTGTTCCTGTCAGCAAAATTAGGCCAATAAATAAAAGCAAATGACTAGATTTGGTTTAAATCAGTTTATTTTATTGATATTAAGTGTTTTTGGTGCCTTATTGTGGGACAATATTGCTCTATAGGACACAGGGAACCAATTGTGACAGGACTGCCGATTGGTGCAAAAAGGGAAGCCTGGGGTAGATGTTTTGTGTAAGGCGACCTTTGATTAGTTAATAATAAAAATGAATTAAAACACATCATTCTAATTTGAAGAAAAAAATGTTTGTGTGTAATAATTTCCTGATTGTTTCTGTGTGTGTTTACTGGAGCCAAAAAAAGAAGTGGTGAACTTGCATTCAATTTTTGATACCTTCCAATTGAGGGGTTGCAACATTCAGCCTCCAAAAAGTCCCATAAAGTGGTGTTTCTCCTTATTTCCTTATTTATTTTGGTGTGCTAAGCCTGATCTTTGAATTAAAACAATATGTGGAAGCCCAGCCATACCCTGAAATGAACTCTTAACCACCAAAAAGGGTATGGAGCTCTATGGAAAAAAAATAAGTAGTTCAGTGTACCCCGTTTGCTGATTTTGTTAATGAAAACTAATGAGGAAGAGCTGATTTATCAGCTACTGCGGGATAAGTAAATTTATATGTTCAGATTTGAAAGAGGATACCCAATGTTACTATTGAGGGCTATGAGGATGTTTGAATGCTCCTATAAGTATGGTATTTTTGTGTAGGCTGCATTTGGGAAAAGAGCTATCGTTTTCATTCAATTATTTTCATGAATGCCGTATCTACAGTCGACTCTCGTTATCTTGGCATCGCTTATCTCAAATAACCGCTTACCTGGAAGTGAAAACATGGTCTCTGTTTTAACATGGAAATCTAACAAAGGTAGCAAAATATTGTGGAAAAGAGGAGAAATGCCTTTTTAATAAATCTCTAACTTCAGGAATCAAATGTTACATATTCATTTGTTAAATGTGGTTGTTTTTATGTTAAATGTGGTTATAATTATCGCTTTTAAAATGCTTATTGTGTCATCTCCTACTATTTGTAAAATATCCCGAGCCTACTCATCCCGTGTGTGCATCATGTCGCAGCTCGTTTTTGTTTAGTGATAGCTCTATCCCTGTCAATGGTACTGAAGTCAAGTCACAAAATTTGAATTTTCATGTTAAAGTTTTACGTTTATGTTTAAAATATTAATATTCATCTGAATGCCTATATTGATTTAGATCATACTTCGCTTGCTATTAGATACTGCCCATAATTTGTTCAGTGCATCCTCTTCAGAGCTTGAGGCCGTGTTTATATCTCTGGAGTGTCTCGATGAATGTAGTTAAAACGTACACTGGTATTTGATACTGGCTGAAAATTTTACTCAGATAAGACTTCCTCTCTCTGCAATAACCGCGAAGTCAAGTCATAGACTTTGCATAATCTTAGATCAGATCATACCGTTCGAAGGTGGTACTGTCATTGTGGTACATTTTATTTAATGTTCTCTTATTTCTCTTATGTTTGACTTACAAATCGAGGGTTGAGCGCAAGACCGTAGTAACTCAAACATATTTTTGAAACTCTTGTTTAGGGGCAACTTTGTCCCCTTTGTAAACAATGCAAATTTAGGTGTCATTGCTCGTATGAGCAATGACATCTAACTTTTCATTGTTTACAGAAAGAAATGTTATAATCTTTATAACGCCTTCATGGTGAGGAGATTAAGTTTGAGGGAAAACTACTATCTGAATTTCTTCAGTCTTTTGCTCAACCCTCGAAATGTTCTTTTACTTTTAACAAGTATGTAAGTTAACGATGTTCAGTTACGTTTGGGTAACAGAAGTGCCACCTTTTTGGGATAGGGTTGCCAACTCTGCCTGCATTCTATTCTTTTTTGTGGCTCTTTAATTGTATTTGGCTGTCTTTCTCTTTGATGTTGAGAACGATGTGGATCTGACTTTACAGTAAAATGTCAATGACTCTCGTTTACCATTGCTGATTCGAACTCGTTTCTGAACCTCTAGAGGATTCTTCAAATATTTCAGTTATTAATGGATATTTCAAGGACATTTTCTTATTTTATCATGACAATGTATGTTGTGCATGCGCATTAGTATCGCCTCATCATTGCGCTTCAAATAAGTACACTCAACATACATTATTTTGAAGATTATCGAAAAATCATCCCTAAATTATCCCAATCTGCCTGTTGAGCTGGCGCTATGATTAACCTTCATTGACTCGAACTACCCATGTCTAGAACAAATTTCCATGGTATCAAAGCTGTTCGAGCCATTGAAGTTTGACTATTTTCATATGATGGACAAGCCCTGGGAGCTTTGCAGAGATATAAGTCAATCTGTGTGTTCACATGGTCTTACTGTACCAGGAAAAGGACTTTTGTGGATGATGAACTGCTTTAGTCGGAAGACACAAAATGCCTACGCGTTCCATGTGTACATGTATGCCTAGTGGACTTATATTTAGTCCAGTTATTGTAAAACTGAGATCATTCACATCGAGCAGGTGTTGCCAAGTAATAATCTGTTTGTACTTAGATAGCCTATCCCTAAATGCGTTATTTTAGCTAAATATGGAGATCTTCTCATGGTTTATGCTCTATTGTATGTTGCCATCAGATTTTTTTTCTTTCTTTTTTTATTTCTCTGATTTATAAAATACATTTCGAGTGTACCATTTTTAGCTCACCTGAGGACTCAGGATGAGCTATTGTGCTTACTCCCTGGCCGTCGTCAAACTTTAGTTGGAGCCTTCTGTTAAAGGGAGATTAAAAATTATACAAATGGTTACAGTCCGTAAATCAAGATGGTCGCAATGCCCGTACATGGTAAAAAACACTTTTTTGCTTTGATTTATAAAATACATTTTCGAGTGTACCATTTTTATCTCACCTGAGCCGAAGGCACAGTATGAGCTGTTGTGCTCACTCTCCATTCGTCGTCAGTTAACACATTTGAACGACTTCTCCTCTGAAACCCCTAGGCCAAATAAGTGTCAATAAGGCCTGATTTTTTACTCAATTCGATTTTCTTTTTAATCCTCTTAAATGACCCCTTATGTATTGGTTTTATGTATGCAAACTATTTAGTGGAACGGAGCAGTCGTTTAGAAGATATATCCAAATCAAGCGGGTGGGTTAACTTACCCCCTAACCTAACTGGTGATAAACAAATGCATATACAGCTTTACAGCTATAATATAATTCTACAACCTTATATGACTTTGAATACATATATCTGGCCTCTTGAAAACATCTTATTATCTCTGCTGTAAGAAGCAGTATAGAGGAGTTTGGGAATGAAAATCTTGGCAGTGAGTTTTCTTGAATTGTATATCGGAACCAGAATTTACGGTGATTTAGTGTACAGATTTCGAAAATTTGTAGGAAAACCTAACTTTTCGGAGCAATTCAAAAATACTTTTTAACCGTTATAAAAGGATTGGCTATAGCCTGGATATTATGCGGCAGACTGCATACCTAGTTCTCTACCCAATCATTGTTGATGGCCATGCTTCACTCCTTAGTTGCACGATGGCGGTTCGGGCCTAAGACTCAATGACGGCCTGTTCGTAAAAACTTTAACCAGTGGGTTTGGGCTTGACGATATGTCTTTGGCTTGGCCCGCCGTGGTTCAACTATTGGTTTTCATTTACTCTGGCAGACAGTAGAATTAGCCATGAATACTTGTCTTTGTTTATTATGGTGATTAATTTGATTTTAATGTTTTCGCTTTGATGCATTGACTGAGTTGGGAACCTTTATGCGAACCGAAATTTTATGTACTTTTGTGTTAAGAGCAGCATCGGGACCCAGTGTGAAGTTGGCTAGCTGTAAAAATGCTTTAAACCCCTCGGTGGTTTACTCTACTGACCGTTCTAAGGCGGTGGTCCCGGTGTTAGTCTTACTCTTTGTTGCTTTGTGGTTTATTCTCCGAGGCGATTTGTTTTATGTCTTACCTTGTGTCATTTTGTTTTTGTGTTTTTCAGTCCTTTTAGCATTGCGATTACCTCGCTTGGGGAAGAGAGAGCTAAGTGCTTTTCGTACGTTTGTTCGATTTGTGCTTGTTTGGATTTGTCGCTTTCCTCTTCCTCTTGGTGTCTGGGAAGGGCTGCGGTTTGTGATTGTCGCACTCCCTGGACTTTTCTCTTACCTCTTTTTTTTTCAGGGCCGACTTTACAATTTCAATCTTTATTCAGCATAAGGCACAGCCTAACACAATAACATATATGAGAAGAGCAAATAATATTTACTAACATACAAACAAAAACATCAACACAATATACCATAAAGTATGCTAGATAGTATATGAAATACAGGTACCCTTAGTCAAGTACTTTTTTTTTCTTTTATCCATAGCAAGAAAAACAAACTTGGCTAATTCTTTTATCACACATGATTGGGACTCGGTCATAATTTTCTTAAATTTTGTAACAGATGGCCATCTAGAGTAATATGATGGCAAACACTGTTCTGCGAAACACTTTACGAAAAACCACTACACGTCTTTATTACAAGTTTGACATTTTTGATATTGTAGGTCATATATAAAGATGCATTACTATAATATGTAAAGTCTTACTTTTTTTAAATTGTTCCTCTTTAAGCGTGAATTACCCCCACACACCCCCACCCACCCCGCCATCCCCCACCCCGCCCCCCTCTCCACACACACACTTCACCCCACCCCTTAATTTTGATAATTACCTATTTCAAAGCAAAAACGTCTTCTGAATCGCATATTTATCATATTTTTTATAAGTGGTGAATTTTCTATCTGGAAGTCTTTTACAAGCCGTTTACATGTTCTTTGTCTGACTTATCACTTAAATACTTGAGTCAACATATACGTTGATGTCATTCATTACGTCACAGTAGTGGTGATGTTTGTTATGCTAATTACAAGAATTTACAACTCTTGGTGACATGAACGGATTTAACGGCAGTATTATATTTTCGATTGTTTTGTTCTATAATACTTCACATGAAATGGAAATAGTTTTAACCTTGACACATGTTAAAAGACTGTTTTAAGTAAATGCATTTAACATTTTGTAAACTGACAGTCTTGGTTTGTTCATTCTCTTGGTGTCATTTGTACTATCCTCTGCGATTTTGGCTGTCTTTTGTGTGATTCTTCATCCTTTTGTCAAACATATATGCGAGATTAACGCTTTCACTGCCACAGGCGACAATAATAGCTTTTGCAAACAGCAGTGAGCCGTCTCATCTGGATCTACGCTGTTTGACATTCAGTCTTTCAACTTTACATATAAACGTCTTTCCAATCGATAGTTTGTAAAAATAAAAAAAGCAGACGACAAATGACGTCTGAACTTTGGCGCCGAAAGAGTTATCAAATTTTGCTACGCAGGATGCAGTCACTGAATAATGACGAAAAACAATAATTTTCCCTATTACCAAACATAGAACAAACCTGTCTGTTAGGATGGTGTATAACTGGCCGCTTTTGCTATTTCAAACATCCTTCTGAAGGTTCGACTGTATATTTAAAGCTGAATTATTGCTCAAAATCGCTGAACCATGGTTGCCAAACCCTTTTAACAATGTGCTTATTTGGTTTGGAAACCAGATTAAATTACACACCGAATACACATGCAGTTGTGTATATTGATTTTGACCGAGTCACTAAAAATTAAATATGCTCAAACAAGATGCTAAAATAGCAGTTTCTTCTTGTACAAAGACCCTGAAGTGAACTGAAATTCAAGTTAGGTGGAATTTATTTGACAAATAACTATAGCAGTTTGGCAATGACGTGAATTTTGAGGATAGAATATACTGCTTAAACAAGCTTCTTACTGGCGAAATGAATGAATGCTATAGTGATATGTAAAAAGCTGCTTTTCACAAAACGATATTACAAACATTTTGAACTCAATGTATCCCCTCTGAGATTACATTCTGCGTCTTCTATCCAGAACTTTCAATATATATTAACAGATTTGACTCTTTGTTACCCCATCTTTACGGTTACACCCTTAAACAATAGCTTTGTCTTGTTTTTAATTTATATGGAGCTTCTAACTGTTATATTTTTCAGAAACGTCCAGAATACAAGACGTTTGTCCGTTAAATCGTGCATCCTCAGTAAGTGGAAAGGTCACAACAAACATTTCTAAGTGCAATGCAAAATGGTGCATCTACCATAATTATCTAAGTTGTAATAGTAGCATAACAATTATCGTAATGGTAGATTTTTGTTTGTTTGTTTGTTTGTTTTTTTTGTTTTTGTTTTTTTTTTGTTTTTGTAAATACAACCCAGTTAGCATTCTACATAAATCTATAGCGGACCGTTGTCGGCCCGTCAGGGTAGTTGAAAACGGTCCGCTGTAGATTTATGTAGAATGCTAGTTGGGAACGCATAGGGGATATAGACTGGCATTCAACAGACATTTTTAGGTTATTTGTGTTTTCAGTTGTAATAAAGAAGGCTGAACAATGCAGTATGATGGACAAAGTGGTCGCACTCATAAGTAGATTAAGGAACATTTTCGTGAAATCGACTATTTCATTATCCGAAGACCATAAAAATTAGAATGTATGATCATGCCAAAACGTTTATGAAGGCTTCTTTAATTATTTAGACAATTTATTAAGTAGCACTAAAACTTATAAGACAAACAATTGGTATTCCGATGGGGACTAACTGTTCTCTTACTGCTGTTACGGCATGTTTCGAGAAATACTTCATATTGTCTCTGTCTAATGAAAATCAAGCTTATATGACTGATGCTTTCAAATAAATTCTAAGTATCTTGACGACTCTTAAATATTGCTAGTACTTTTAGAAAACATGGCTGATAAGTTTTTTTTCCTGCCAAACTTCAGTTGAATAAAGCTAATTCTTCTAATACCGAAGCATCAGTTTAGGAGTTTGACTTATCCATATGTAATGGTATAGTTTCTTTAAAACTATGACAAACATGTGATTTTGACTTTTTCTTCATGACAACATCCCCAGTCCACCCACCACTAATCTCGTTTATATTGAGTGTATATTTCTTGTGTGTTTGCAAAGAGTATGGTCACGTATAAATGAGTTTAAAGACATGACTGAGAAACTTCTTTAAACGGGCAATACATGTCATAAATTTCGGAGGGAATTTTCACAACTTTATCAATGACATCCAAATTGATTGTTATATTTAGCCTTGGCTTAAAGGCGTTTCTGAAACAAGGTACATATCTCGTCGAGAGAAGAGATCTAGTGTAGAAGATTTGGGAAGACTGTCGATAACTAGGATCAATTCAAACGTACAAAAGATTGTTAAACGCTATAAAAAAATAGGATATTGCCTCAAATTTCATGCCTTATCATTGACCTAATCATAGCTATGCTTTCCTTTATGATTATACAACAGTGGGTCGCGATTCAGTGACAGCCCCGACCTAAACTCAGCCAAGTGGGTCGATACCTGATAATTTGACGTTGGACTGGCGTACCGTGGATCAACTAGTGCTTAAGATAACCCCAACAAAATAATTTAAGGGTCACAGCAATTTTCATATATATCCAAACTTTGACCGAGTCTATGGGCAAAGCCACAGAAGATACTGAAATATTGTTGATTGTTTCTTAAAGTGGAACCCGTAAAAGAGTGTTTCTAACAACACATTTTGGAAAGAAATTTTCATTTTAAAATTTGTAAAAAATGCTACGTTTTACCCCGAAATGGTAAATTGACATTTGAACATGATCAGTCCTGTCTTTCCTTCAAACTGTGAATAAATCGTAGAGAAAGCTCTAAGTTCAATCAAGAAATTTACATTTTCCGACAGATACCCTCTATAGATTATTCACTAACTATGGGGAATCATCGAGGCAATTTTGCCTCTTAAAGGGTTGACCTACTTTTCTGGCCATATCTCTATGTCTTTTACCCCTAAGAAAGACGTATTTTCAAGATTATATTTGGGGTAAATAATTGTTTTGACTAAAATTAGAAAATTTCAGATATTCTGAAAAAAAAAACAAAAAAAAAAAAAAAAAAAAAAACATCATTTTGGGGTAAAACGTCATTTTTCAGAAATTCTCATTTTTCTCAGAATCTTCTAGGCTGACAATTTTCGCGCCATTGACACTTTGGTAGCTAACATATTGCTAACGTGTTGAACTTATTGAAATGGGCTTGCAAATAGTAGTATTGCCCACAGAATAATTTTAACAACTGACGGGGTGCATTTTTAATGTTGATCAAAAGGAAACTGAAACTGGTGACCCATTAATTATTTTGTTGAGCATATTTTGCTTCGGCGGCAAGTGTATATGTAACACATTTGTACTGCCTTGTGGTTAATGCCGGATTTTATAGTGACGCTGTAGTGTGTAGGACTTTGAGTTTACTGGGCAGGGTTCGATCCTCGTCGGGGAATATGAGATTTTCATGTTTTCATTTGCCATTTGGAGTCCACTATAAATAACCCACAAGTGTGCAGAAAAACTTTGTGTCTCATCTCACGTGAGTCTTGGACTCCTAGAAATTCACGGACGGATTTCACGTCACCGTGTATATCGTAAGGTTTTGGACTCCTAGAAATTCACGGACGGATTACACGTCACCGTGTATATCTTATAACACACGTGTACTACAAATCGGCTTTTAAAGCGACCGGGTAGAGTATAAGACTGTGAGTCCAATGGACCAGGTTTGGTCCTCAATCGGGGAAAAAATTACTCCCTTTTTCTTCATACTTTTTGTCATGAACCCTCATCTTAATTTCATCGCTGTTATTTCAATGTGATTTAATTGTTTTATATGTTAATACACTGCTTACATTAGGAAGTATCTACTCGAACCGAACTATTCTATATATTACATACGATTTCGGATCCTTGGGTGACGGATAGATTCCTGTTAATCTGGTTTTATCCCTTTTCCAACCCCTACTGACAATGTGTTTTAAACCAACAGGCTGTTTTAAGGTGGCTGTTCTGATAATGTTCGTTGTTTGTGACAATTGGTAGCTGAGTTTTGTTGCATCTTGTTTGATGCCTTGTTCGTGTTTTTGTTCAGTCCTGTCTAACCCACGATCACCTCGTTTAAGGAAGGTGGAACTGGTCGTTTGGCTAGTCGTTTAGATATATGTTCTAGCTGCGTGTTTTCCTGCTCGTCGGTGATCTGCGATTGAGGCATTCCATGAACTTCTTCATAATTTGTTTTCAATACGTTATACTGTTCTAAGACACCGATGCCTACAGCCGGCGATTTTGACAGAACAAGTCTAAACAAATTAAGCTACATCGATAAAACACCTGTGACGTAAACAGCGATTGCTTGTTTACCATGGGTGATTCGAACTCGTTTTCGAGTCCGCAGGAAACTCTTCTGATCGCTCAAGAAAGCAAAGGTTTATAGATATTTTAGGGATTTTTTTTTCTTATTTTATGACGGCAAATAATATTATTTGTTTCCATGAGAATCGCCTCATCGAGGCATTCTACTGAGTGCCCTCAAAATAGCATTATTTTATAGACTACCTAAAAGACATTCATCAAATATCCCCATTAACTTCCTGACCTGGCGCTATGTTTTACCCACATGAACCCGAACTATCTATTTCTAGAACAAATTGCAACGGTCATAAAGATGTTCGAGCCATTGAAAATCGACTGTACTCTTCTCTCATGAAGGAGAACCACTATTATTATCATTTGGGAAATATTTATTTTGGTAGCAAGATTATTTAAGGGAAATCGACTTCAAGGGAGGAAATCTTATTCTATCCAATTTTGTTCCCTTTTTTAAAAACAAAGGGTCTACTCCAAAATGTAAGAAGTCCAGGGAGTGCCACAATCACAACCCACAGCCCTTCCCAGACACCAAGAGAAAGAGGAAACCGACAAATCCAAACAAACACAAATCGAACAAACGTACGAAAAGTACCAAGATTAGCTCTCTTGAAACCTAGATGCTCTCTTTGTTACTGCGGGAGACGCTAACTCAATTTTTAGAACGCTTCCGATAGGTAAAGTTGTTTGTTCTGACAGTCATGACCGAATTATTAGAGAACTAGCTAATGAATTGTTTACACTACTCGTTTCCTTATTTTTTCAGCCAGTTCACCAAGGTGAAGCTCCAGCCAAACAGGCACACAACGTTGATAAAACGTCGATTCAACGTTGATTCGACGTTGAATCGACGTTGTTTCAACGTTTTGTGCTTGTTGGGAGCATGTTTCAAAAATGCCCACATTTGTCGTGTATCTAAAGGAAGTGGTGATCCTCCATTGCCTGTAATAATCGACCTATTCCTTTATTGAGTAGTCTAGACGAAGTTTTCGAAATGGCGGTATTTAATACATACTTGATCATCTCCGTGATAATAACAATCTTACATCTTTTTAGTCGGGGTTTCACTTCTGATGATTCCAATATGAACCACTCACTTATTTTTCTAATGCATTTTGCCTCGATCTCGATGTTCGAAAAGAAGTTTGGACTGACTTTTGTGACATAAGCAAGGCTTTCCATTATGTGTTTCATGTCGGTGTTCTTCATAAACGCAGATTAATTGGTATTGCGGGCAAACTCTCGAAATGATTTTCAGGTTATCTTGATGCCAGAAAACAAAGTGTTGTCCTGCAAGGTGTAGAATCCAAATCTAATGGAACAAATGATATAACTCAAGGATCAATTCTAGGGCTACATCTGTTCTTAATCTTCATTAACGATATAGCAGCTGACATAGGATCTAGCATCCGTTTCTTTGCTGACGCTACTAGTCTTTACATAGTTGTTGAAAATCCGGGCGTTGATTCTGAAATTCTTAATGCAGATACTGGAAAAAATAGTTCAATAGACTGAAGATTGGCTGGGCAAATTTAATTCCTTAAAAACTAAATCATTTCTGATACCAACAAACCTTACACACTTCCTCACTTATGTAAAGACAGTAAATCGATGAAGTGGATTTCCATAAGCACTTAGGAATATATTGTTTTTATTGGTGGCTCTTGGCATAAACATATTGACTGTATTTAAAAAAAAGCTTGGACAAAAATAATGCGTAGATCCTTGCTATGAAACTGATTGGAGGACACTTGACCATGAGAAGAATAAACCATAAACTAGCA
Organism: Anodontia alba; assembly: GCA_964016985.1. Classification (NCBI taxonomy): domain Eukaryota; kingdom Metazoa; phylum Mollusca; class Bivalvia; order Lucinida; family Lucinidae; genus Anodontia; species Anodontia alba. The sequence continues at coordinate 39,478,301 of OZ024830.1, read as the reverse complement.
TGGAATAATTAACCATTAGAATGACTCTGTTGATTCTTTTATACAGACGTTTACAGATTCTTCATACCCGCTTACGAATAAATATTAGTGTTTTGAAAAATGATGTATTCCTTAAACGCATTTAGTTAGTGACTCTCCTTTCTGCCGATGCGGAGACACTGAAAACGCCCTTCACTCTTCCTAAATTGTCCGCAGTACGCATATCAACGCGTAGAGCTCATATGTACTGTCTCCCAGCATACCGACGTAAGCCTTCGCGTTATTTTATTTGGGGACAGCACTCTGTCTTCCCGGACAAATACAATCATATTTGAGGCAGTGCATAAATATTTTAGAGACTCAAAGAGATTTTAAGTCCTCACCATAAAAGTAAGCAACTATTCCTGCACTTTCTAATTATGAGAGAAATCATACACAGAATCTTAAAACTTAACATTCTCTCTCTCTCTCTCTCTCTCTCTCTCTCTCTCTCTCTCTCTCTCTCTCTCTCTCTCTTTATTGACTAGAATGTATACACCGTTTTTTTTTCGACTATCATTTCTACCGAACTAGAGGCCCAAGTGGGTCATGAATCGCTCACCTGGATTAGGCTGATAATGATGTTACATTGTACTATGGTGGCCATCTTGGCTATCAGATCAGATTGCCTCTAGTTATTCAGTACATGATATTGTTTGAAGAGTTTCAAGAATGCAACAATGGCCGCCATCTTGGATATTGGAACTGAACGATTCAGCAATTCTGAATCTCCTTGTCACCCCGTTGCCTCCCATCAAGTTTCAGCTCAACCTGATTTACTGTTTGGGAGGAGATGTGGTTTGAAGAATTTCAAGATGGCGGCCATCTTAGACATTGGAACAGAACGAGTTCAGCAATTCAGAATTTCCATAATACCCCAATGCCTCCCATCATGTTTAAGCTCAGTCAGAATTACCGTTCAGTAGGAGATTTGATTTGAAGATTTTCAAGATGGCTGCTATGATGGCCATCTTGGATATCAGAACGGAACCATATTAGCAATTCCAAATCTCCATGCTGCCCCGATGCCTTCCACCAAGTTTTCGCTCCATCCGACTTACTGTTCGGGAGCAGATAACAACTGAAGATCAAGATGGCCGGAGGAGATGTTGTTTGAAGATTTTCGAGATAGCTGACATGGTGGTCATCTTGGATATTGGAACGGAATGATTTTAGCAATTCTAAATCTCCATGTGGCCCAAATGCCTCCTACCAAGTTTGGGCTCAACATGACTTAGAGTTCGGGAGCAGATGTGGTTTTAAGATTTTCAAGACGGCCGCCCAAACGGCCATCTTGGATAGCCTAACGGAACTATTTAAGGAATTGTGAATGTCGCTCCGATGATTCCCATCAAGTTTCTGCTCAATCCAACTTACGGTTTGGGAGGAAATGTCGTTTGAAGAATTTTAAGATGACCGCCATGGCGGAACAATTTTAGCAATTCTGAATCTCTATGTCGCTCCGAAGCTTCCGATCAAGTTTTGGCTCAATCCGACCTACGATTTGGGAGGAGATGTCGTTTGAAGAATTTCAAGATGACCGCCATGGCGGCCATTTAGGATACCGGAACGGAACGATTTTAGCAATTCTGAATCTCTATAATGCTCCAATGCCTCCCATCAAGTTTCTGCTCAATCTGACTTATGGTTTGGGAGGAGGTGTCTTTTGAAGAATTTCCCGTGGCGGCCATCTTGGATATCGGAACGAAACAATTTTAGCAATTCTTAATCTCTGTGTCACTGTGATGCTTCCCGTCAAGTATTGGCCTAATCCAACTAACGGTTTGGTAGGAGATGTCGTTTGAAGAATTTCAAGATGGCCGCCACCTTGGATACCGGAACGGAACGATTTTAGCAATTCTGAATCCCTATGTCACTCTGACGCCTTCCATCAAGTTTCGGCTCAATCTGATTTATGCTTTTAGGAGGATATGTCGTTTGAAGAATTTCAAGATGGCCGCCGTGGCGGCCATCTTGGATATCGGAACGGAACAATTTTAACAATTCTGAATCTCTGTGACACTGTGATGTCTCTCATCAAGTTTTGGCTAAATCCGACTTTACGACTTGGGAAGAGATATCATTTGAAGAATTTCAAGATGGTCGCCATGGTGGCCATCTTAGATATCGGAACATAACGATTTTAGCAATTCTGAATCTCTGTGTCACTGTGATGCCTCCCATCAGGTTTCAGCCCAATCTGACTTCCGGTTTGGGAGGAGATGTCGTTTGAAGTATTTCAAGATGGCCGCCATAGCGCCCACCTTGGATATAGGAAAGGAACGATTTTTGCAATTTTGAATCTCCATGTTGCCACAATGCCTCCCACTTAGTTTCAGCTCAATCCAACTAATGGTTCTGGAGGAGATGTCGAAATTGTGAAAAGTTAACGACGGACGACGGACGGATCGGCGACGGACCATGACATAATACGCGCTTGACATGTACTGTAAAAGTCATTCCAATGCTTGATCATAAGGATTGTCTGCCATATTATATGCAGAATATTCATGTTAGGGAGAGGAACCAAGCAATCAGACTGGTTTCGTTCTATTCCTATAAAATGGCATTACGAAAACACACCTATTCAAATATACTGAAAATTTTACCACCAAACTATGAAAATTTTCAGATAAAAAAATTCTAATATATTTCATATTTCTGCTCTAACATAGACGCGGTTCTATTGAGTACCCACAATCTATGTTTTTGAGCCTAAATAACACAAATAATGTATACCCTTCAAATCCAGTTTTTCTATATAAAAGGGGCGTTAAAGGGGGGTCAAAATTATATAGGCATGTTTTCGTGATGTTTTTATTGTTTGTTTTTTTGTTTTGTTTTGTTTGTTTTTTTTTGTTTTTTTTTTCTTGTAGTATGTATTCTTGAAAGTGTTGACATGTTTAAACTAAATCATAAATGTCGCCGATTTGCAAACTGTACAGTAACCTGGCTTCTGGTTATCTTTATTATTCGTCCCTCCTTTAGTCTGAGAAATGTAAGTTATGTCCAACTATTGAGACTACAACTCATTCTACGAGACTGGAATAATATATTCCTGCTCAAAACATAGATTTTGTGTACCCGTTAGAACCGCCGAGGCAAAAAATAAGAAAAACAATGTATACCCTGTAAACCCCAGTTTTACTATATAAAAGTGGGGTTAAAGGGGGTCAAAATTATATAGGCATGTGCTCGAGATGTTTTTTTTTTTTTTTTTTTTTAAACTAAATTGACGCCGATTTACAAAATATACAATAACCTAGCTTCACAAAATATACAATAACCTAGCTTCTGATTATCTGTCATTATTTGTCCCTCCTTTAGTCTGAGAAAAGCAAATTATGTCCAACTATTGCTACTAGAACTCATTCTACGGGACTGCAATAATACGTCCGACACTGACAATTATGTAGACTCCGTTGATGCTTTAAAACGACGTATAAGCCAGAAAAGTATAAAAATCTAAAATGTTTCTAAGTTACAAATATTGCACACCAGACAACGCACACGATGCATTTCTTTAAATAATGTGTTGTTTCTAAAACAAAATTCAGACACCCCTCTGTGCTCATGTTTGAGTAGTAATGATGATAAACGACTAGCATTTTTATTGTAACTTTTATCGAGGTCAGAGACCAAAACTTATTTAGATAGTGTCTCAATAATACATTGCGTCTCTGCATGTGCTTCCGCACGGCGACCAATCATTTTTTCCTGCAAATCGGATCATTTTTGAAACTGTGCACAGGATTGCAAATGATATTAGCCTTGTCGCGACAAAACAAAATTTACTAGAGCTGACCCTAAACATAGTCAGTACATATCGTTACCTATGAAATGGCTAAAAATGCCACAGGTACGTTGCTAGGCCACATGTTACAGCCTTCCTAAACTTTCCCCCTCCTCTCGCCCAGGAATACCTCTTCATTTTTTTCTAATATACATGCTATTTTCTAGTTGTTATGCTCTTGTCTTACTTTCATTTCATCTGTACTAATTTAATGTATATTACCGTATTCGCCCTAATTACCGGACATACCCCTATAAAGCGCACAGTCAAGCAATTCCTTAGTCTTCAGATTACAGCCTGAGTATTTTTTGTCTACTTCTTTATAAAGGCATATGTTGTGGGTACCCGTTTGAATTTCATCGATTTGTCGATGTCGTTCAAATGAGCACCCACAATATATGCAGTTATAAAGGAAATCAAGGGAAAATCGCATAAACATCATTAAATAAGTCCATTACTGATCTATTTTTAAAGTGTACTCTTAGAAGGTAAATACATATTTTGACACAAGTTTTCCGAGTAATTTTGAATAACCTAGGTGCACTGTGTGGTAATTAGGTTGAATACGGTATTTCGTTTGTATTCATGATCTTTGAGACATTAAAATGAAATATTTGCTGTGCACAAAAGCTGTATTTTTACTCGTACGACTGTTTCCGTGATTAGTAGGGAAAATTATGTTTAATATAGAAAATTTACAGGATGGGCTTTATATTGTGTATCCTATTCTACTCCTTTCCGGTTCCATTTACTCTCAAAACTGGCATGGCATATAGTGGAATCTCTCTCTCTCTCTCTCTCTCTCACACACACACACACACACACACACACACACACATACACACTTACGCACGCATATCCGAGTCGTTATTAAGAGCGATTTATACGGACTCATAAACAGATGAAAGTCGCATATGGAAAAGAAGAACTCAAAACAGAACACCCTAGCACCGGCTTAAGTGTACCTCAGGGTTCCAATATGCTAATCTGGGATCAATAATCCCAAGGAAAATAAAAACTGCATTTGATAAATTAGGGGAATACTTTTCATTGCCGCCACACGACACTAAACACTATTTGCAGTGAATTGAAAGGAAGGCAATGATTAGGAATCGATACAATGACCTAAAATCTTCCGTTCCAAGACACCAAAGAGATAGAAGGACGCACTTAAAGGCTCCATATTCCTCAAAATTAGACATTTTTTATCCAAGAAAGGTTTGATAACTTGACATATAATATTAATACGAACTTAAAATGAGGCATCTGATAGCCTGTAAAATTTCAGTTAGTCTCTCGTTTTTGAACTGGATCAAAAATGGAATGATTTTTTATCGTATCTCAGAATTTAGTGCTGGCAACATTAATTCGGATATACGATAAAAAAAATCATTTCATTTCAAGAACGAGAGACAAACTGAAATTTTACAGGTCATCAGGTGCCACATTTTATGATTGTATTAATATCATATATGAATTTATTAAACCTTTCTTGAATAATAAAATGTGTATTTTTGAGGAATATGGAGCCTTAAAAGCAACGGCACCACAATCAAAATGCTACAAGAAGAAAGCCAAAAGGACAGTTTCTTTCCCAAAACTTGGCCAAATGGCTATCCAAAATAAAATAAAAAGCTGGTCTGACTACACAATGCCTATAGTTATAGTTAAGTGATATTTTGAAAGTTTTGTCTAAGAAATTATTTTTTGGTATTCGTTGCTGAATTTGAATCATTGATTGTTCACAACAATATTGTGAAAATTTCAGAAAAATTGTTGAATGTCTGCCTCCAAATTACCTATCCAACAGATTTCTACGCACTTTGCATTCATTTTACTATGGGAAAAAAGTGAAAATATTTATTTTTTAAACAAATGACTAGACTAAATTTTATTTTTTGTGCATAGATAGTTACAACAAATGGTTTTACATTAACTCATGACAAAAAAAAAAAATGCAAATTGTCTTCTGTGTAAAGCGCAAAGCAAACAACGACTTTCTGAAAGATGTAGTTCTTCAATTCTGCGATTATGGCACTGGAGCACCGTTGGGGAAAAACATACCATGCCGGAGGGTAAGTATATAGTAAAAGATGAGACCGATCTTGATCGGCTTGCTATAACACTTATTAGTAAGTAAGTAAGTAAGTAAAGACTTATTTTATGAGGCACATTTAGCATGAAGCTGATCTTCCATGAGGCCTCATGTTTTAAAGTCTATCAGAAAAAAACGAGTGTCTATCGTATTGACCCTAAATATTGGGACCTCTTAACTCCTTACCATACTTTGTCCAAACAAATTGAATACTAGATACTTTTTACTACCTACTGGTGTTGCTAAATTGTTTGACGGGTGGCAAACAGTGTAGACGCATGTCAGACGCCACGTCCTGTGGCGTCTGATATGGATCTACACTGTTTGCCTAGGCATTATGGTATTTACCCTTATTATTTTGGACACCTTAACTTCTTCCCATTCTTGCTCTAAATTTTGAATAGGTCCAATTTACTACCTGTTGATACCTCTAAAAACTGCTAGATGAGTGGCAAACTGTGTAGACCCTGAACAGACGCCGCTTTCTGTGGTGTTTGATCTACATCTACCTTGTTTGGTCAGGTACTACTATATTTACCTGTTATATTGGGATACCTTAACTCCTTACCATATTTGTCCTAATATTTGAATAGTTGTACACTTTTTGTCCTGGCCTGTCTGCCCCTACGCAAAGGGTAAATCAGATGAGACATAGTGATGCTATCTACAAATCACCTGGCACTGTCATAACTTTAAGAATAATACAGTCGACTCTCGTTATCTCGAATTCCAAGGGACTCTCTTAAATACTTCGAGATATCCGTACTTCGACATATCAGATTTGCAGAACTGGGGAAAAACTAATTCGATTAACGACATTTAACAAATATATGAATAATTGGACTTTTGAAGTTAGAGATATATTGAAAATATTGTGGAAAAGAGGAGAAATTGCTCCTTAGGAGCAATTTCTCCTCTTTTCCACAATATTTTTTACATGTTGTTAGATTTTCATGTTTTGGCAGGGACCAGATTTTCACTTCGAGATAAGCGGTTATTCGAGATAAGCGAGGTCGAGATAGCGAGAGTCAACTGTATGTGTATCATGTTTTATTACCATTTACCGCTCTTGGGCTACTTCAGCAGACGACAAATTGACATTTTTTTTTCAAAAAACAAAGGATTTGACATTTCAAGCAATTCGTCACTTTAGAAGACAATTTCCATGAAAACATAAAAGCCTATTTTCTGGAAAAGATAAGAAGCCTTACGAAAACATATGTATGAAATGCCAAAACCTATTTTCTGGGAAAAATTATTAAAAAAGTCAAAATCTCATCTGCTGATTTTTTTTTACCTAGCATGCTAAAGGTTTACGCGCTGAAAATTGGTTGAACCTTATCAAGTTAAAATATTTTAAAATCCTGTCTGCAGAATTTTACCAAGCATGCTAAGCGTTTAAGTACTGAACATTGCGAAAACACGCCTATTCAAATATACTGAAATATTACAACCAAATAATGAAAATTTACAGATAGAAACTTCTGATATTTTTCATATTTCCGCTCCAAACATAGATTGTGGGTACTCGTCAGAACCACCTCTTCTGATGAGTACCCAAATCTATGTTTTGAGCAGAAGTAAGAAAAAAATAATGTTTACCCCTGTACCCCAGTTTTACTATATAAATCGTGTGGTTTAAAGGGGTCAAAACTATATAGGCATAGTTTTGTGATGGCATTTTCGCATTGCTGTACTCCTGGTTTAAACCTTGGTGTAGTTCTAAGAAGTCATGACACTAGTTTCCGAACCCGGGGTCTCATGTCGTTTATTGGCCTGAAAGTGATAATCATTTTCCCTTCTGATAGTCGTAAATTACAAACTGATTACATTTTTTTTCTAATCGATTTAACTTTTACCATTCTATGGGGGAATTTTGACGACATATTGATGATTTATTATTATTATTATTATTATTATTTAATTTTTCCTATAGAGTTGGTTTGACATTTTATGCCAACTGTCTCCTAGGGAGAATTTTTTCATAAAATGTCATATCTTACTTTTTGGGGAAAAAATAAAAGGAAATATCATCTATTTGTCGTCTATTGAACTTTTCACGGCATCCTAGGCTATAACGAACTTTACGGCTTTGAGCTAGCACATCGCCATGGGAGTTAAATCAGACCTTTGACACACAAAAAAAAAAAACGCCTTCTGTTTTACACAAATTTCGTCTTCATCACGTAAACCTTCTTCTACTTGCTAACTCCGCCCGCTACCCGCGCCCCCTTTTACTATATAAAGTGGTTGGTGAATTGAGAGGTGGTGCCTCAATTCTGAATACAGTCGACTCTCGTTATCTCGAATTCCAAGGGACTCTCTTAAATACTTCGAGATATCCGTACTTCGACATATCAGATTTGCAGAACTGGGGAAAAACTAATTCGATTAACGACATTTAACAAATATATGTATAATTGGACTTTTGAAGTTAGAGATATATTGAAAATATTGTGGAAAAGAGGAGAAATTGCTCCTTAGGAGCAATTTCTCCTCTTTTCCACAATATTTTTTACATGTTGTTAGATTTTCATGTTTAGGCAGGGACCAGATTTTCACTCCGAGATAAGCGGTTATTCGAGATAAGCGAGGTCGAGATAGCGAGAGTCAACTGTATATGAAGAATTTCTCTTCATGATTATTCAAACCTCAGAAATAACTTTTGAAATCCATTTTGTTTCTGTTGTTGTCCTTTATCACCTACTGAAAAGGGGCGGAATGCAACTTTGCACCAGATATTCTTTTTTTCTAAAGTTGAAAACTTTAACTTTCTAAATATAGCGACAATATTAGAAAGATATTTTTCTCACAAAAAAAAAAAAAAAAAAAATATGAAGTCATTTTATTCCAATTGTCTCCTGAGAACTGTAGATAAAATCTTAAGCCTTATGTGTGTGTGTGTGTGTGTGTGTGTGTGTGTGTGTGTGTGTGTGTGTGTGTGTGTGTGTGTGTGTGTGTGTTTTGTTGTTTTTTGTTGTTTTTTTTTTATGTTTTTTTTTTTTTTTTTGTTGTTGTTTTGTTTTGTTTTTGTTTTTGTTTTTTTTGGTGGGGAGTGGGGGGGGGGGGGGGAGGGGTTGTTTTTTTTTTTAAATAAAAAGAAAATATCACTAATTTTCTTCTGATAAGGAGAGTTTGCAATAAGGCGAGCACTTCCCTAATTTTCTCCGGTGTTGAAGATCAGATTTCAGAAATTATAATGTTAAATTTTGTATTACATATTCCGGTAACTCGATGTCTGAATCCGAGCAGAAAGGAAATTTTATGCTTCTGGCTTATGATAATGGTGAGATAATTCAATCATGTTTACTCCACCCCAAAAACTCCATGTTCAAACTGCTGGCAAGTAAATTTTGTAACCTTTCTCTTTGGGAAATATTTCTTGCATAAGAATGACGAGAGGATAACACTGAAGGGAAATAATGTTTAAATGAATACACTCAGTGCGCATGTCTGATATATCTTACTTGAATTCGCTTTCTCATTTCCACTTAAAATGTAAAATTGAACGTGTTTCATTAAAGTTGTTATAAAAATATGTTTCCCAACCCCTAGACCCAAGTTCCCATGCATATATATGACGTAAGTATGTCAGGGAAATATCTCCACCAAAGGGCATCTTCGGTCTAGGGCGGAAACATAGATGGTTCAATGCCAAAATAGCTAAAATGATAGCACGCAGGTCTCTGGTAACCGCAACCTGCAACCAAAAGGAAAAACAGAAATTGTCTCCTCTGAAACTGGCGGTCAGAATTTGAAATAAAGGGCATAAATGAGTTGAGGTTACCCTCTTCTAAAACAGTAAAATTAAAGTCGATCCCTCAAAAATAATGAACTTCAAGGTGTGGAAAGTTTTTCTATATATATATATATATATATATATATATATATATATATATATATATATATATATATATATATATATATACAGTCGACTCTCGTTATCTCGAATTTCAAGGGACTTTCTGAAATACTTCGAGATATCCGTACTTCGACATATCAGATTTGCAGAAAAGAGGAAAAACTAATTCAATTAACCACATTTAACAAATATATGTGTAATTGGACTCTTGAAGTTTGAGATATATTAAAAATATTGTGGAAAAGAGGAGACATTGCTCCTTAGGATAATATTTTTTACATATTGTTAGATTTCATGTTTAGGCAAAGGACCAGATTTTCACTTCGAGATAAGCGGTTATTCGAGATAAGCGAGTTCCAGATAGCGAGAGTCAACTGTATATAACGCATATAGGCTGCTATTCCTTTAAGATCCGTAATGCCTGGATATGTATGTTAGCGAACTAATGTGCAATTATTAAGGTTTTTATTTGAGATCAGATCTCAACCCTTGTCCTGCTGAATTAATTAAGATGTCAGGCCTACTTCTACTTTTCAGCCAGTCAGATTACTTGATCTGCATTGTTCTATAAATTCACATACTTAATGGTAAACAGTGCAGATCCAGATCAGTTGGCTTCTTTAGAAGCCAACTGATCTGGATCTACACTATTTGCAAAGGCGGGGTATATCCAGGTTCAGCAGGACAAGGGTTAAGATTCTACTGATGCATCTTAAGTTCTGTTTATTCCCAGAGTGTTTTCTAAGGCCTTATAATGTCCTCACTCGTTTCAACAGACATAATCTTTCTGGAAATTTAATTTCTTATATTCGCATAGTACTCAAAGAGACTTTTAACCGCGATTCCTAGACTGTATAACTTAGACTCCAAATATGTTTCACCGTGTTAGATTATAAATAACCCGGATGGACACTTGGTGTTGGATCACCGTTTGGCCAAGATTTGCCGCCGGTGCTCTGGCGTCTACCCGGCGAATTTGTCGGCCACATTTTACAGTGTAACTTTGTATGTTAGAAGTTTTTAATAAGGACATTATTTAAGATAGTTCACTGTTTGCTAATGTCAGGACAATAATTGTAGTAGTAGTAAACCTTAATTATTAAAGGCTCCATATTCCTCAAAAAAAAAGACATTTTTTTTATCTAAGAAAGGTTTAATAAACTGATATATAGTATCAATACGATCATAAACTGTGGCAACTGACAGCCTGTAAAATTTCAGTTAGCTTCTCACTTTTGAACCGGATTAAAAATGAAACGAATTTTTATCGTATCTCTGAATTAATGTTAGCAACGGCCCGCTATACATTTATAAAGAATGCTTACTGGGATCTGGCCTGGCTTGGCATTTTAGCTGTGTTCAGTTTTAAGTTGTGTTCATTTATCTCAAGGTCATTCAATTTAGAATCCGATTCATGTTTTATTTAATACAGATTACAATTTCCTCTTTTCTTACAAGCGACGCGAAGTAATATCGTCATCAAAGATGTAGTTACACGAAGTAATAACCTCTTAGATACGGAAAATTAATTTCTTCAGACAGTAGCCAAGTATTCCGAGAGTGGTAATACAGGCCAAGGAATATGTGTCATTGGAAGAAATAATTAGCCCATTTATGCCTAATGTCTTGTGTAATGGACATTATTGCATAAAAAGCAGTGTCGCACGTTGTTAACAGCCGTGCATTAACCGGCGAAAAGCCGTGTATTAACATGGTAATTCGCGCGCTGTTAATGCACGGCTACGCAACTTTCAATATGATCGTACCGGGGCCACTGATTTGCTGCTGTTACGAGATGTGTACTGCCTGGCCCTAGAACGAGCATAGTACGTGGAAATTCCGTTCGCGAGACATCGGTGAAAAGGCGAAACAAAATATTGCAGGAAATAACGCGAAATGTAGCAAATGTTTTCAGTTTTTATGCGATAACAGCGATCGAACATGGTTTTTCAATGCATTAACGTTCGCCAGGTCCCTTGGGAGGTGTTGAAAACCGCGGCCTTCGGCCTCGGTTTTCAACACCTCCCACGGGACCTGGCGAATGTTAATGCATGAAAAACCATGTTTGATCCCTATATTAAAATACAATGTTGACCAAGATCATACGCAGCATTTAGACTTATCTGAACGTTCGCTGGGCGCACATGTCCGAAGGTACGTTTTTACGTTGCGGCTGTTTTGTTGCCTTCATGTTTCCTTTTATGCTTTGTAATTTTAAAGTATTCAGTGTATATGTGATTCTAAATGATGTGCACAAGTACTGGGTAACCGCTTTAAGGACTAAACCTGTCCAGTAAAATGAGTGCCGTTAGGTCAACTGACCGGCTCGACATGACATTAATAGTGTTGACTGGCTGTAGAACTCAAACTCCTATACTTTATATTTCCGCTTACCTTTTCCGGATAATTTTTTAGATATAACCAGCAAAAATGTTGCAGCCGGTGACCTCCGCCAACTTTTCTGCTATTTAGATGAAGAAGTCTTAATTTTATAAGATCCAGCCAATTTTCAAAGTCTTCGTCTGTCACATGTCATTATGGTGTAAATAAAGTAGGTGGAAAACGTGCTTGAAATGACTATCATTTGGGTAATTGTGCCGTATAATTGCCGATATCTTTAACCTTTACCACTCTCTAGGCTAATTCAGAAGACGACAAATAGATGTTTTCTTACTTTTCCCAGGGAACAGGATTTGACATTTCCTGCAAGTGGAGACAATTTCATTTCGTTCGACAATTTGCAGAAAATGTCAAAACCTGTTTTCTGGGGAAAAAAAATAAAAAACATATTTCAAATTTCATCCGCTGAAACTTTTATTCAGAGTGTCAAGCGTTAATACGCAGCTGAGAGAAAAGTGATTGACACTTTAAAATAATTTTGTGCTCGATTATTCCGAGACACCATTTCAGATTACTTAACTCTGCGTAATATGGTGTACCAAATGAGTAAAAAACAACGTTACCGCTGCTTTTTATCCCTTTGATACACCATAGTGAAATATGTCTGGTGACAACGTGATAGAAGCGCTCGCTCGCGCGCGCGAGTGCGTACGTGCGTGTGTGTGAAAGAGAGAGAGAGAATATCAGAGCTGCGCTCAGATTGAGTCTTTAATGAGCTAATCGAACACACTCCCATATGTAAAAATCCAAAGCTATATTAAGACTAAAATGACGTCGCACATGAGAGAATTCATTGCATTCGATCAAAAAGCGCTTCAGCGTAAATGGCTCCTTGCAGCTTATGCAAAGTGGCTGATCTTCTCGTATAAGTAGATAAGAATGTAAGAGTCTAGTATAACCAATACGTAGGTGAGTAAGAACCACTTCGCCTTAATGATCGATAAATGGTATTTTTTTTACTAAGAACCGGTTTTATTTCATGCAGTTTGTTGAATGTCACTCTGTCCCATGACATTGGATAAGATGTACCTGTTGATAAAAGTTTTAAATCCATAAATGGAATTTTGATATTTGAAATGTCTAGATCGAGTGAGGACTTTGCTTTTACATCAGCAGTCTCGTTACCTCTTATGCTAACGTGACTTGGGTGCCAACAGAACAAAATTTCCTTAGTTTTTGATAACGCGTGATGTTTATCTATCAGGTTCTGAGTTCTATTTTTTGAAGTATTTTTTTTTTTTTTTTTTTGCGTGTGGTTTAGAGATTTCAAAACAGAAAAGGAGTCTGAGAAAATAACAAATTTGTTGTCTAAAGACTTATTCCTAACATAATCCATAGCCATATCAACAGCCTTTGGTTCAGCAGTGAAAATACATGAGCCATCAGGAAGACGGATCTATTCATGGTGGCTGCCCTATATTACGAACAACCAACCTTATCTTCAACTTTGGAGCCATTAGTATAAACTTTCACTCATGTCGTAACGGTGTCTGAAAGTGACGACTGGATCTGGTGCCCCTTTACAGTGCCGCTCCACTGCAGTAACTCGCCTCAGCCACATTGACGCAATACTACCATTAACCATATAATACTGCCACCGGTATGACCGGTTTTAGCTCTTCTACCTAATTCTGAGCGTCAAGACAAAGAGCAAAATTTCAGAAATTCTTAGGTTTGACCCGGCTAGGGATTTAACCCAAAACCTCCTGACCCGAAGGCGGTTGCTCTGTCAGTTGAGTCAGTCAGACGATTATTAGGGCTTTTTTAATGCACAGCCCCAGTCAGCATTCTACGTAAATCTATATCGGGCCGTCATCGGCCCGTCAGGGTAGCTGACGGGCCGATGACGGCCTGATGTAGATTTACGTAGAATGCTAGCTGGGTTAAGCCTCTCGCTTAAAGGCTGGCCATGGTTTCGAATGTAACCGAAGTAAATATTGTGTGAGACAATTAGATTATCTCGCTCAGGTTTGTGTCTGATTTCTGTCTGCTATTCTTGCATAATGAGCATGCATCGTCGTCACTACAAATTTCATGCATCATCCCGGAATTTCGTCTGATACTGTACATGTTAAACACCAAACCATGATATTCGAATAATCAGTAAATAAAGTGAAGATTATTGACAAATAATTTCAAATGGGCCTAATGAATTTATGAAATGAAAATCATTAAATTGTATACTCAAACAAACATCTCCAACTAAATGTTGAATGGGTGTAAAAACTTCATTCTCCACTAAGCTATCACATCCTTCAGCCCATCATATGGATAAGTTGTAACTTAAGTTGTTTACAAGCGTGTATAAACGCTACAACATGCACTTGTCACTACTTTCACGGGTAAATTCATTTGCACTTACCGCTTGTAGTGGAACTCTAGTTCAAGGGTAACAGTCACCTAATCAAGAAATCCGTGTTAACAATTACCTTGTTTTAATGTAACAGAATTGTGGTCATTACGAAAACACGCCTATTCAAATATATTGAAAATTTCACCACAAAAAAAATGAAATTTTTTAGATAAAAAAATTCGATATTTTTTCATATTTCTGCTCAAAACATAGATTTGAGTAACCCACAATCTATGTTTTTGAGCAGAAATAAGAAAAATAATATATACCCCTGTAAACCCCCGTTTTACTACCTAAGAGTGGGGTTTAAGGGAGTCAAATTTATATAGGTATGTTTTCGTGATGTGCAGCAAACCCGCGGTAGAAATTATTAGTTACGTTCGTTTCAGTCATAAATGGTTGAAAACTCTTCGACCAAACGGCTTGTTCTTCGTTGTGTGTATAATTAACGCTTAGCACTCTGGGTAAAATTTGCAGCAGACGACATTTTAAAATATTTTTCTTATTTTTCCCAGAAAACAGGATTTGACATTTCATGCAAATTGTCTCCCAAGGAGACAATTTGCATGAAATGTCAGATCCAGTTTTCTGGGAAAAATAAGAAAAATATCATCAATTTGTCGTCTGCTGAAAATGCCCAGAGAGTGGTAAAGGTTAAGACGGTATTGACAAATGTTGTTATTTAGTCTTGACTTTATTTGGTACTCGCGGCCAATTAGTCTGTTCGTAATGTAATATTGGCAAGTCTGAAACAAGATCTATTTGACCGATGCTTTAATAGACTTTAGAATAAACCACAATTTGTTTGAAAGGAGTGAAATGGTTAGTATCAGTGTGTTCTTCAAGGAATCAAGCACCTTAGAAAATGCAGTTTGTATAAACCTATTAAAATTAGCATCGTACTTTGGATAAATAAAAACTCAACTGCCAGCCTCACTTATTAAATCTTAGATCAAATATTTCTAAATGATTTATAATTCTTACTTTTGTTTCCATCGTCAGTAAATTAAATTTACAAATGGCGATTAACTGGCTATGCCCTATGTCAAGCCAACAATGAATTGCGAAACAAAATTTACTTAACAAATTGTGTACAGCATGCACCTTCGTTTTCTTTTTTTTTTTTTTTTTTTTTTTTTTGGTGAAATCGACAAGGCCGATTAATATATTCAAATAAAGGGTCAGAAAGAAAGGTCAATGTGCATCAGCTGTATGTGAATTGGCGACTTTACCAAATAGACTTGCCATCACTAAAATGTTGACTATCTTTTAATTAAAAAAAACTGATCAGACTCTTATCATCAGACTAGTAGCTAGTCTACAAACAAGCATACACTAACTTTTCTGTAAAGACCTACATTCAGGTTGCGTCATACGACAGCTTCTCATATAGTTGTTCGGATACTCACTAACGTCTGCCGAAAATCGTCACATTTGAAAGTAAAGTTTGCAAACGTTCGCGAATGATCGATAGCTCGGTCTCATTTGCGTGCAAAAAGCAGTTATTTAACCCTTAAAATGCCAAGAAAACCTATTTCTGAAAATGTCGTCTGTTTATGTCGTCTGCTGAATATTCTTGCAAACATTTTAAACCTATTTTTGCATACCGGCAAACAGTATGGACCCTGATCAGACTGCTAGAGGAGCAGTCTGATCTGGTTCCACACTGTTTGCAAAAATGACTTTTAAAATCACAAGCAGATGACAAAGCAGACGACAATTGTTGTGATTGGCAGTTTAAGAGTTAATATGGTACTCGTTTCACAGATATGAGCATGGTAAAAAGTATTTCCTTTGTTCGCCGTTAAAGTCGACATTTTATCTTTCTTCTTAATTAATTTTTCGCGATATCCTTTTAAGTACGGAATTTATGAAAAGTGTGTAAGTTTTCAGGGGGACGACCGCCGACTTCTCAAAAAGGTTTTGCCTCCTGCTATGTCTGAGTAAAGCGGTATTCTGACGCGAATTTCAGCGAGGTCCGGTTTGTCTGAAACTAGTAGTTTCTGAGAAGTCCCACCTTGACGGACTGTAGCGACAGTTCGTCGTCTGTTAAACGCATGGTAAAATATAAACTATGTGTGTCGTTCAAAATATTCCATTTATAAAATAACCGTTTAACATATAATTTCCTTTTTTATCTGTTTTACTTAGCATAAACCTAGTTCGAGTCTGCACTATTCGGAGCGTTTGGGTTGTGTTTTACTGTTTATTCTTATGGTATATTGACAAGCAGCAGATTGAGACGCACGTGTTTTCGTATAACTGCTCTCTAGATGCATGCTTCGTTGAACTTGTAGTATTCTTTCATATATGGACAAGATTTGAAGTACGCTGTTCATGTACTTACATCTGAATGGCGTGACTGACAGTACCGAACTTTGTTTATGCTGAAAAAATGATCATCACGAAAACATATCTATATAATTTGACCCACTTAAATCCCACTTTTATATAGTAAAACTGGAGATTACAGGGGTATACATTATTTTTCTTATTTTTGTTCAAAAACATAGATTGTGGGTACTCGTTTGAACCGCATCGCCTGCCCACTGTCTATGTTTTTTAGCAGAAATATGAAAAATATCAGAATTTTTATCTGAAAACTTTCAGTTTTTGGTGGCGAAATTTTCAAAATATTTGAATAGGCGTGTTTACGTAATGATAAGGAAAATCTCCATCTAATCAGAGCAATCACACCAGAACTATGACAATCCCTTTAAGGAGTAGTCGGCGGTCGTTCGCCGGAATACATTTTATACGGGACATATGCTTCGTATTCATATTTAAAAAGATATCATAAACATTGAATTTAAAAAAAGATAAAAAAAAAATCGATTTTAGTACTTGAAAAAGACATTTTAATGATATTTATCAGATATTTATCACGGGCAATGATCTTCCGACTACCTAATGAAATTAAGAGAAGTGAGCGGGTCCTACTTTGAGAGAGAGGGAAGTGGGTCCGGGCACTTAATGGTCTAGCTTTTGAAGCTAAAATAATTCGCCCTCTTATAATTGATTGATTGATTGATTGATTAATAGTTAATTAATTAAATAATAACTTTCAGTGAAACGACTTTCTACAGACCGGATCAATTCGTTTTTTTTTTTGCAAGTTTACGCATCCTTAAAGAAATTGAAAAGCAATAAATCTTTCTTACGAGGAAACTGCTTAAAACGAGCAGACGCTACAGCTCAAAGCAGGCGAAACGGCCATGGCAGACAAATCATTTTGTCATTTTAAAACATTTGAAACTTGGACGAAGATTTGGTACGCGTAAAATCGATTTGACCTTTTCCTCTTTCAGGGCATATTCAACGGGCGACAAATTGATAATATTTTTGTTGTTGTTTTTGTTGTTTTTGTTTGTTTATTTGTTGTTGGTTTTTTTTTTTTTTGGTTTTTTTTGTTTTTTTGTTGTTTTTTTTTTTTTGTTGTTTTTTTTTTTTGTTTTGTTTTTTTGTTTTGTTTTTTGGGGTTTTTTTTTCAAGTTTTAGGACAAGTATGGTAAGGAGTTAAGGTGTCCCAATACTTAGGACAAATACAGCAGTTTGTATCAAATGCCAAGACTGACAAACGCAGCTACTTCGTCAGTCTGGTTAGGCCTAATAGCAGGATATATTTGCCACGGACAATTACCGTATTAAAGCTAATTGGAAAAGGCAGAAGTGATCAAACAGATCAGATGCCACCGAACACTGTTTGGCTCACCTTAAACTGTCTGTAGACATATTAACAGGTGGAAAAATTAATATGCTGAAATTTCAGGACAAATATTGTATAAATTTAAGGTGTCTCAAGGTGTCCCAATGTTTCAGGTAAATACGGTATGCTGACTAAACAATTTGAGCAAGAAATTATTTCTGACAGACTAAGTACGTTCAAAAGAATTACGCAATACCAGTAACAAGACACGCACAGTTCAGACCAAATAAAAATATCTAGAACAGGATGTCGAACTAAGCTCAACTTTGTGTACGTATCGACAAAATACGTCATTAGTTCCAGCGAAAGAAACGAGAGTTTGAAATTGCAGTGCACTTTAGTTATATTATTCTGATACAGTTTATTCTTGTTGTGTCAAACACTAATAATTCAAACTACAGTCGACTCTCGTTATCTCGAAGTCCAGGGGACTATCTGAACTACTTCGAGGTATCCGTACCTCGACATATCAGATTTGCGGAATTGAGGAAAATAATAAATCGAACAACCACATTTAACAAATGAATGTGTAATTTAAATCCTGAAGTTAGATATAATAGTGAAAATATTGTGGAAAAGAGGAGAAATTGCTTTCTCCTCTTTCCACAATATTTTGTTATCTATTGTTAGATTTCCATGTTAAAACAGGGACCAGAGTTTCCATTCGCGATAAGTGGTTATTCGAGATGAGCGAGGTCGAGATAATGAGAATCGACTGTACTTCTTTAATCAAAATAAATGTTCAAGGGAATTATTAGTAGAGTTAGCCCTATGTTTCATTTTAGCTTTTTTTTTCTCTAACTACTGTTACCTCAAAACAAGAATTCTGGATCCTTCGAGTTTGCGATAACAAGAATCAACCGTTGTATTTCGCCTGGTTTACTCCATGTAACTGTATCTAAAACGAATAGATGAATAGCAAATAGTGTACACATTGATCAGACGCCGCGTTCTGACGCCGCGTTCTGTGGCGTCTGATGTGGGTCTACACTATTTGCTCTGGCATTTTCATATTTACCCAAAATATGTTGACACCTTAACTCCTGTTTAATATTTCCCCGAAAACTTGACATAGTCCGTTGTATTTCTTAACCTTGTGTCTGAAACCGTTCGGTGAGTGACAAACGGTGTAGGTTATAATCAGACGATGCTATACCGTCTTAACCGGAACTACACTGTTTGCTTAGGCTCTATAGCGTATTTACCCTAAATGTTAATTTATATACTGATTTAATTTACTTAATGGACTGGATACACTTAGTACATTTTCAGCCATTTTGTACAGGGGAGACAATTTTTGTGAGTTCCTATTTGCTGTCCCGCATATGATGCCCCTGCTGAAAATGTCCTACTCTAAAAAGAAAGAATTTGCTCCCACAGGGAGCAAATTTTTTCCTTTTAGAGTAGATCCAATTTCAGGCTGCACACATTTTTGACTTCCATTTCTACGTGTTCACAGCCGTCACACAAATAAAATGCAATCACAAGCAAATATAACAGTACTTGTCCATTCGGTACTGTTCAATAAATTGCAAACATACCAAATAATGATTTAATCATCATAAAAATAACTGCAATGTACCAAAACCTGCTGTTGCCTAATGTAAACAATACCCCACCCACTTCCGACTGCGGCCAATTTATGCAAAAAGTGCAGTTTTCGAGAGATTAAGCTTACTATACAGGACCATGCACTGCCCTGGAAGAGTTAAGATTTTGACAGAGCACCCAAAGAATATTATAATTTTATCCAGAAATGCAAGCCACGTCGTTTCTAAGAAAATTCATAGCATGCTACATTTTGATACAAGGTAAAACCTGGTACAGGAGAGAATTCAACAGGTTTGTATTTTACTTACACTGTTTTATAATAAGATCAATTCTTCAATGTTAACAATAGTGACAAGCATAAACCTTCAGTTTTCCCCAGTTGTCTCCCCTAAAAGCGCATCTATTTCCCATAATTAGGAAAAGGATTGTGGCATAATGTGCTTATCTCCTTGAGGTTTGACAGTTTATATCAAACACCCGCAAAAGGTACCCACTAAAGCTTTAGATAATTGCAAACCCATACAAATGCAAGGAAAATGTTACTTCTCCGCGAACTCAAAACATTTATAGAAAGTAATTTATGTATATCAAATTAGTGCTTCGATAGGCGAATTCAATTCAAACCATCCTGGCAGAGTGCAGAAATTGTCTGCGAAAACAGATATTTCTATGAGTTCGCTTTGGTCATTGACTTGAAGAGAGACGGCTTGATTATAACATCGATCACTCGCTGCCAGTGCATTGACTTCTGAATAGAATACGCAAGCATTGTCATTTTGTATTACATCCGATTCGGTTAATTCTTTCACTGCCACCGGCGATAATAACAGGCATTTGCAAACAGCAAAGATCCAGATGAGACGGCTCATAATGAGCCGTCTCATCTGGATCTACGCTGTTTTACATTCTGTCTTTCAAATTTACATATAAACTTCTTTCCAAGCGATAGTTTGTTAAAAAAAAAAAAAGCAGACGACATTTGGCGCCGAAAGAGTTAAACCAAGCACATTATGAGTCGCGTAGTCAGGAAACGTATCTTCGTACACGTGTACTTAGCGAAGATTCAGATCAGCCTGCGCATTCGCGCAGTCTGGTCAGAATCTTCACTGAGCGCATTTCGGATAGCCAAGAATGCAGTTTCTTTATGTGGGCAACGAAGACTGATCAGACTGCGCGGATGCGCTGGCTTATTTTAGTTTTCGTTGGGCGCATTTGTCAGAAGGTACGTTTTCTCATGTTGTGGCTCATTTAGAAACAATTGGTATCTTTTTTTATAAAAGTACATAAATGACGTTGTTTTTCTCTTGTTTTATCTGTATTTATTTATTTGTTTTTGCTCTCTCTCTCTCTCTCTCTCTCTCTCTCTCTGATGTGTGTGTGTGTGTGTGTGTGTGTGTGTGTGTGTGTGTGTGTGTGTGTGTGTTTTGTCGTTGTCGTTGTCGTTGTTTTGTTTTGTTTTTGGATGTTGTTGATTTAGTATTATACTACAATGAATATTTCAATGCTGTAGGGACTGTACTCTAGAGACAAACGGGAACTATGAAATGTTACCCCATGAAAAATCGCAATCGTTTAAATTGTGCGCGCACCTTCATTTGTTTGAAACTTTCCTAATTCGTCATTATGTATTTTATTCACATTTGAACATTTGTCTTTTTGTTTTTGTTATTGTTGTTGTTGTTGTTTTGCTGTTAGTTTTTGTTATTGTTGATGTTGTTTAAGGAGACTCGTAAAAAGCCGTCTCACCAGGATCCACACTGTTCTGCCATTCTGTTTTTGATATTTGACTGAAACCCTATTTGCAACAATGGATGTGTCGAAATTTAGAAGTGGAAGAGTTCATGTCAGAAAATCAGGGGTGAAAGGAGTAAAAAGATGATGTTTAGGATGTACTGTTACAACAGAGAAAGCATACAATGTATTTAAAACTTCTAAAAATAAACGTGTCAAAAGAATTGGTAATGGCCATGCTTATCACCACGAAAACGCAGCAAATTTACATATTGCTAATTAGACATAATGATGACGTCAATTTCTTTTAAGATACCGTGTTTGCATGTAACAATTCCATTCGGGAAGTATTGTTTGTTTGCCGACTAGAAATGACATTTAAAGAAGAAATTAAGGACAGACAGAGACAGCTGTCGCTGTGACGTCAGAGGCTGTTGATAGAGGGTTATCTGTAAAACCTTGACTGGGACTTGGAACATTAGCAAACAGTGCAGCCCCAGATCTGACGCCACAGAACGCGGCTTCTGATCAGGTTCTGCACTGTTTACTTTAATTACAGGAAGTTAAGGGTTAAATGAAACGGTCTGTAGTCTCCGCTCAGGACCATTTTCCCCATCCTTTACTCAGAGTCAATCGACCCACCAGTGCTGTCAGCGCTTTCATGAGAGTACATATCAGCAAACAATAACAAAAAAAAAAAAAAACATAAACATTGCAGATTATATGTTATGGTTGTTTGGTAGATATGATGTTCGAAGAAAAATAATATGCACACAATGCTAGTCAATTAAAAAAAGCTGAAAGAGAAAATGGTATTTGGAACACAGATATTAATTTCTGAGAGAGAGAGAGAGAGAGACAGGGAGAGATAGACAGAGACAGACAGACAGAGACAGACAGAGAAAGCGAGAGAGCCTTCGTTTCATTTCTGGGTAAAAGTACGTTTGTCACTCAAGAGTTTACGAGGTTCTGTTTAAGGTTTCTCTCATAGTCAGACCGTGCAGGGACAAGTTGCTTAATGTTATCTGGGGACTTAAAATCTCTTTGGTTCCCGAATAAATTTCATACTACCTGAAATATGATTTTATTAGTCTAGGTGGAGAGTGTGTTGTCCCCAAATAGATATCGCAAAGGCTTACAATGTTATGATGTGAGACGGTGCGTATGAGTTCTGCTCGTTAATGGGCGTATTCAAGAGGTGATGGGTATTTTCAATGGCGCCACACCGACAAAACGGAGAGTCACTAATGCATTTCAGGAATGTCCTTGTTCAAAGCACTATAATTTATTAGTAAGCGGATATGAAGGATGTGGAAATACCTATTTCCAGATTTGAAATATTTTAGCACGATAAAAAAGAGCCTTCATTGATAGGGCGAGTTTTAAAGAATTTCAAGAGTCGGTATTTCTACACTCTAATGGTACCCATCATACCATTCTCTGAAAGTGAAGAACATGAACTGTTTAAGTATCATTGCAACAATGTATATTATAGTCTGAAAGAGTATTAACACACAAAAAGAACTAATGTTGATAGATAATGAGGTGTTTGGTAGGCACATCTTAAACGTTTGTGCTTTCTAGTTTTTGAGTCAAGAGCGTCCTAAGCGACTTCTTCATAATGAGCTAGACACGAGTTTGGTAGTGTCTTGCAGCCTCATCTTGTTTTGTTTCGTTGTTTTTTTTTTGTTTTTTTTTTTGTTTTTTTGTTTTTGTTTTTTTTTTTGTTGTTGTTGTTGTTGTTGTTGTTTTGGTTTTTTGTTGTTTTTTTCATAACGCGTGTAATTAGTCCCTACCATCTCAAAGCTAAGTCTAATGAAAGTTAAATAAATTGTGTCTAGGGATTGCCGATCTAGTACAAAGTAGCATCTCCACACCAAACGCTCCACAAAACATTTACTACCGTCACGCCAACAAAAACATCGTTCATTTAAAGCAGAAAAGATAAAATATAATAAGCTACATTATTTTCTTTTGAAGATAACTTGCAATGTATAAGAGGCAACGTTTCTAGTAATGTTTCAAATAACAACGTAGCATACAAGAGTGCGGTGTTGCCTCTTATAAATTATAACACGATTAGAAAAAAAAATATTTTTTTATTTATTTATTCATTAGAAAGAAAAAAAATGAAAAAAAATAAAGGTTTCAAAATGTAATATTGATCTATTTGTAACATAACACTTTACTTTCCAAACAAGATGTTCTGTCGTCATTTACAGTTTTCTTTTGAATGCAAAGAACATTTCAATTACCTGTATAATTTACATGGTGACTTAATTTATTCGCTCACTTGTTTGATGAGCTATAACGCTCATCTTTCGTCGGGTATCTGTGTGCGCATCTGTCCGTTATCACTTTTCAATCCTCTTCTCCGAAACCATGGCAATATATAACTAGTGCTAATTTAATGGGAATTGAAGATTTGCAAAATTACAGCGATTGTCACTTTTGATTCGGTTGCTATGTCAACGACAAGGTAAAATGGACTTTTTAATTTAGGGCTGTGTTCTATTGCAGTTCTTCTTTGTTTGCGCGCCGGTGATTTCATGTATGGCATTTTTTTTTTTTTTTTTTTTTTTTTTTTTTTTGGTTTGTTTGTTTGTTTGTTTTTAGTTTGTTTTTTGTTTGTTTGTTTGTTTTTGTTTGTTTGTTGTTGTTTTTTTTGTTGTTTTTTTTTGTTTTTTGTTGTTGTTTTTTTTTTCATCTCTTTTTCTTTAAGAGGGTCCTGCAAAAAGTTTTGTTACTGGGTTCGGATTATTTCAGTGCTATGTTTTATCAAACATATTTTTATTACAAACCTTCAAAGTATTCCCCCTTTACTGAAACACATTTTTGTAACCTTTTTACAGTCGCGAAAAGCAGATAAATAGTCTTCTTTTTGGAATCTGTTTGGAGACACTGATAAATAGCGCTGCCAAGAGAACTTCTAGACGTATATTTTTTCCAGAAAGCATTTTCTATAGCATTGGAAATAAAAGGAAGTCACAGGGACTCAGGTCAGGTGAATAAGGTGGATGGTTTAAAACTGTCACCTTTTCAGAAGCCAAAAAAGACTTATCAACCTCACACTTATGAGAGGAGGCGTTGTCATGTAAAAGGTGGACTCCTGACCATCCTTTGCTTGCCCGTTTCTTATTGTAAAACTCTTTCCCTTTCTTCAGTACAGAATTCTTGTAGAATCGGCCAGTGACTGTATAACCAGATGGACAAGGCACTTAAACGACTGGCGCACTTGAATTAAAGAAAATTGCGTACAACATCTTTTTCGAACTTATGGTTCTCTTGGCAATACATGGGCGTTTTTTATCTTTTCGCTTCCATTGCTTATTATCAGCCCTTCTTTGTGGCTCAAAAATGTGCACCCAGGTTTCATCACCTGTTAGCAAGTTAGAAATAACCCGACTATTACAGCTTTTGTATTTTTTCTAAAGTTCCCGGGCACACTTAAGGCGTTGTGTCTTTTGCTCCTCAATGAGCAAATGATGTACACACCTAGCGCAAACCTTTCTCAGTCCGAACGCTTTTTCAGAATTGTTTGCACACTGCCTTCTGATATGCCAGTACAACTAGCTATATCTCTGACAGACAATCGCGCATCCTGTTCGACCACAATCTTTACAGCAGCGATGTTAGCCTTGTTAACAGAGGTTTTAGGCCTTCCAGGACGGGTATCATCTTCAATAGAAGATTTCCCAGCTTTAAAATCTTTAACCCACCTAAAAACTGTGCGTATTGAAATGGTCTGAGGTCCATATATACCACACGATTCATTAAATGTCTGCTTTGAATCTATATTAAGCCTAATGCGGCATTTAATATAGCTACGAATTTCAGTCTCCTGGTCCATGTTCCAATGTAACAAGTAAATTGGTCAGTGTATATGACTGCATCTATTTCAATTTGAAATCGGTTAGTTGGAAAGCAATTTGAACGAAATAAAGGGGTATCATTAGCTACTCAACACACCATTCAAGTGCAGTGAAGTATTTTAAAATATACCTGGGATAAAACCAAGGAAGCCGATTAGTGACAGAACTTTTTGCACGACCCTCGTAATGCCTCGGGCCGTCCATCGTGATTGTGGCGTGTGCTGGGCATCTTTACTTAATGTTATTGTAATGGACAATGTTCGTGCAAGCCATTTCTCAGAGATCGCTCTACCATTTGCAACCGAATTACTTGTGGAGCGTCGTTAGGACAAGCTCTTTCAAAGCTATAAAAATTATATTCTCAACATCCAAGATGGCCATTACGGCCATATATGGTAAACAGTCAATCAATTTCTTATCCGAAACCATAATACCAACTGAGCTCAAGTTACATATGTGAAGCATCTTTTGGATAATAACTTTCATGTTTGAGAAAAAATATTGGCAACTGGCATCCAAAATGGTCACCATGATCGCACATGATAAAAACAAAATGTTTGCATGACATTTTCTGCTGAACCTTATAGCCGACTTAGCTCACATTTCATGCCCAATATTCTTTGGACAAGTCCTTATTGTTAAATTAACAAGGAACCACTAGTCACTCTGACTTCATATGTTAAAAGCCTTTAATCAATTTATTCAAAAAACGTTAAAATTGCATACATGTATGGAACATCTTTGCGCCAAGAGCATTCCGTTTTGCAAAACTTATCTGAAATTGGCATCCAAGATGGCCACCGTATCAATATACAGTAAAACTTAAACACCGATGGCTCGTTTGCCGTGGCTGATCCGTTCTAGTTTTTTAGTCTCTAAGAAATTCTTCCGATGGCTCAAGAAAACAAATATTTAGGGATATTTTAGGGATTTTTTTTTATCATGAAAATGTATGTTGTATGTACTCGTTAGAATCACTTTATCGTCTTCTGTGAGACACCATAGAGTCAAGAACTTGTATGGGTGCACAAACAAGTCATATTTGGACTTACATCCATGATGCAAAAGAAAGTCCGAATGGTACTGTAATATAATTATTTATATATTACACTAAAATAGTCTGGAACTCTGGAATCAAATTACAACATTACCATGTTATGCCTAGTGCTGTAGAACGTGATATTTAATTCTCAATGCGGCATCGCTATAAAGTAGGTCATTTGTCATTTGTCACACCTAGAAGCCGTTATGATATGAATTAAAATAAGCATCGTTAAACACACCTACACAGACGCTTGTAATTATTCATAAAAGATCAGTCTGATTCCACTTGATCGTGTCTGTCTTGTATCCTTTTAAACTCTGCAGATCACAGCAGATATCTTTGCAAATAGTGTAGATTCAGATTAGATGGCTTGAAATGATACAGTCAACTGTCTGGAAATTGTGTGTCAAGATCTGCTGCAACCTTGTACGGTTAGTTGCATCATTTTATTATTCAACTTTACGCAATAACATGCGTAGGTTGCAAATCATGATCATACTATGTGTCTTTTTGTTGTTGTTTTTGTTCGTTGTTGTTGTTGTTTTTTGTTTGTTTGTTTGTTTTTTGTTGTTTTTTGTTGTTGTTTTTTGTTGTTGTTTTGTTTTGTTGTTTTTTTTGTTTTTTTTGTGTGTGTGTGTGTGTGTGTGTGTGTGTGTTTCACTAACTTTACGTTCGTATTTTTCTAATCATTTGTATGTTCATGTGCGAGTATATACATTCTCTAACTTTTGGCACATAATGCTGTTCATTCATAAATACATCGACATCACTGTAATATCCTAAAACCAGTCGACGTCAATGACGTTGGCGTCAGTAACGTCAGTTGCTTGGATACAGTCTTTGTTTACATGTTGTACTATCTCTATGTCATTAAATATGTAAGAAACTACATCAGTTGAGTCATTACATTGGCGACGAGGATGGGATAAGTTAATGAAGCTGATGATGAGGAGAAGAAATTAAGAACAGTAAGCAAGGAATATAGAAAAGACTGCGGACAACAAGACAAGGTACCTGTGAAGAACTACTGAGTAGCTATTGTTGAGAAAGAAATGGTGAAGAAACAGTGATAAAACATAGCTAGCCCCGTTTGATCTCAAATGATATGCACAATTACTATACCGTCGACGTCGGTATTTTGGACAAACAGACTCGCTGGAAGAGAATAGGTCATTGTAGAATAAAAGGAGTAAAACTTGCGGAAGAAAGTAAACATGCGTCACATGATATAAAATCAAAGACAGTATATTGTAAAGACTTCGATCCAACAAATATGACAATAAGCACACTGAAGCTGAAAAATGTGAAAAATGGCAGACAGAACGCGGGGATAGAAGATTTGAAAGACTCTGATGAGATAAGTTAATGAAGCTGATGATGAGGAGAAGAAATTAAGAACAGTAAGCAAGGAATATAGAAAAGACTGCGGACAACAAGACAAGGTACCTGAGAAGAACTACTGAGTAGCTATTGTTGAGAAAGAAATGGTGAAGAAACAGTGATAAAACATAGCAGCAAGTCAGATAAAGCGGTATAGTAATTGTGCATATCATTTGAGATCAAACGGGGCTAGCTATGGCACAAAATAGATCAGTCACAGTAATAACAGCTACAAAGAACTTACCAATATCATTTTTCAGACCAACACAAGATAGATTATCAACTAGCAAAGCTTGGAAAGAATGGCTGGAAGAGATAGAAAGGGAATTTCGCTATTTTAGAATCAAGAGTCCTAAAGACAAGAAAGATGCTCTACTTATATACGGTGGAAGAGAAATTGTTCACCTTGAAAAGACTTTGCCTGATACATGTGCAGATGGAAAACTGGATGAATATCAATTACTGAGAGAGAAACTGAATGGATATTATATATTGAAGAAGAAAATATTCTATTCTCGGTATGTATTCCTTAAAATGAAACCAGAAACTGGAGAAACAACACTGTCATATGCAACCAGGTTACGTTTGCAAGCTCAGAGTTGTGAATTTGGAGATGCTTGTGAAGAGAGAATTTTGGAACATTTGATCCAAACAACAGACAACCAAACACTTATACAGAAATGCATCAAGAAAGAATGGTCTTTATCAAAGTTTCTGGCAGAGGTTAGACAATTTGAAGAGATGTCACTGCAGATGAGTTGTATGGACCATTTGACAAGCATGCACAGAGGAGCAAGAATAAAGCAGATGCAATATGGTAGAAAACTGAATTTTAGACAAAGATATGAAAACAGTAATGAAACTATGATGGCATGTAGTTACTGTGGCTTATGTGGTGTTCATCCAAAAGGTCAAGGCTGTCCAGCATACCGCAAGAGGTGTTACAAATGTCAGAAGATAGACCATTTCGCCATTGTTTGCAGAACAAAGAGGTACCAGGAATCATTGCTATACAGACCAGTCATGATGCGGCATAAAACCAAGCAAAACAGTGACAGAGAAAGGAATTCTACAGAACAAGACAAGTCAGAAAATTTGGACAAACAGACTCGCTGGAAGAGAATAGGTCATTGTAGAATAAAAGGAGTAAAACTTGCGGAAGAAAGTAAACATGCGTCACATGATATAAAATCAAAGACAGTATATTGTAAAGACTTCGATCCAACAAATATGACAATAAGCACACTGAAGCTGGAGAAGACAGACACACAGAAGTTGAAACCACGTGTAAAGGAGGTACACAAATGGAAGAACAAATACCTACATCTGAAGAAAACTGTAGCCATTATCCAATCCAAATTTAAGGGTATATGCAGATGGTATACAGTCTCAGGGCACGCATTTTAATTACAGTCTCAGAGAGAAAGGGAAGACAATGCACGTGTATCAGTAACTTGGGATTAAAAGTAGAAATACATATTTTAAGGAATGTGAGAATCTGAGTGCACAGTACGAATTATTGCATTGTACATGTACAGCTAAATCAAGGTTATAAAGTTGACAAAACCAACTATTTTCGTTTAGTGTCTTCAGTTAACACTAAAACACACTATTAGTAAGATGAGGACTTGTTTTCTTTCTTTTTTCATTTGCATGGGCTGATTATTTAAAAAGAGGGAGAGATGTAATATCCTAAAACCAGTCGACGTCAATGACGTTGGCGTCAGTAACGTCAGTTGCTTGGATACAGTCTTTGTTTACATGTTGTACTATCTCTATGTCATTAAATATGTAAGAAACTACATCAGTTGAGTCATTACAATCACATGATCATTAAATGACGTCAAATTAACAATGGTTCTCTTCAATATGATTGGACGATGGCAAAGTAGCGACAACAACAAGGGTGTTCTGCCGTGTTTCTACTTTAGCCCTCGAACTAGATTTTTTCGTCAAATAATGAATGGAAAATAATACACATAAGTAATAAAGGTAATGTTTTAACGTTCATTGAAGTATGAACAACACTGGGTAGCGAACGAAGTTTACACGAACCCCTTTTGGTTCACTTATTTTTTGCTCGTGACCCGATGTTTTTCATACGTCAATGAGCGTTAAAAATACCTTCATTTCTTAAAGGTATTTGCTGTTTGCTTTATTTCACAATTGATCCTGTTTTTCCATACGCTAATGTATCACCATCGTTGTGCAATTCTAAATTGGTTTAGTTCGAGTTATCTATTTTTGTTACAATTTGTTGCAACCTTGTGCGGTGTGTTGCCCCATTTGTCATTCAACTTTGCGCAATAGCATGCACGTGTTTTTCTAATTCCATTTAGCTGTCTGGGAGAATTTTAAGAAATTGCTGCAACGCTGTTATGTTTGCAGAGCAGAGCTCATTAGATCCACTATAGGAAAATAGTGAGCCGTCATGTGAGAAAACGTACCTTCGGACATGTGCGACGAGCGACGATTCAGATCAGACTGCAAATGCATTCACACAGTTTGATCAGATTTTTGACTGTACAGTCGACTCTCGTTATCTCGAAATCCAAGGGAATTTCTAAAATACTTCCAGTTATCCGTACTTCGAACCATTTGCAAAATTGAGTAAAACATAAATCAAACGACCATATTTAACAAATGAATATATCATTTGAGTCTTGAAGCTAGAAACACATTGAAAATATTGTGGAAAAGAGGAGAAATTGCTCCTTAAGAGCAATTTCTCCCCTTCTCCACAATAGCTGTTACCTGTTGTGATGGCCTCGGTGGCTCAGTTGCATGCGACGTCCGACATAAGACCAGGAGGTCGCGGGTTCAACCCCCGCCGAGGTCGGCAACATTCTTTATGAAATATTTTCTACGGCCATTCTCTCCCTTCCGCTGATTCAAGAAGGGCAGTTGTCAGTTTCTGAGGAAAGAATGTGCACAATACTGGTTAACCGCTTAGAGGACTAAGCCTGCCCAGTAAACGTGTGGTTAGGTAAACTGACCACGCTCGACATGACCCCATTGGGTTGACTGGGCCGTAAAACCTCAACACAAACAAACAAACCTGTTGTGATATTTCTGTGTTAAAACAGGGACCAGATTTTGACTTCGAAATAAGCGGGTATTCAAGGTAAGCGAAGTCGAGATAACGAGAGTAGACTAAACGTTTATTGGATGGGCAAGGATCCGACGTCTCTTCGTGTGGACAGTGAAGGGTCTGATCAGATTGCGCCGATGCGCAGGCTATTCTGAGCATTTGTTGGGCACATATGTCAAAAGGTATATTTTGTCACGTTGTGGCTTATCGTAGCTCTTCACTAATTGATGTCAGCATGACCTCTGTTCTTGAGACTTTCAAGACCATTACGTAGCTTCTTGTCTGTTGAAGACTACACAGTGAAGCAGTTTAGAGTCTTCCTGCCATTTACAATCTCACTTCAGAGATTATTAACTCTCACCATGCTGGGTGCATCAGATTTTTTTTTATTGTTATTATTTTTTCCAGAAATGAGACTTTGACATTTCATGCAAATTGTCAAACAATTTGCACCAAATTTCATAACCTATAGACTTTGACATTTCATGCAAATTGTCAAACAATTTGCACGAAATATCATAGCCTATTTTCTGAGAAAAAATATATTTAAAAAATATCGATTTGTGTCGTCTGATGCATTAATTTTAAAAGTCTATATACGAGGGCAAGTCAATAAGTAACCAGCCTATCTCATTTCCAATTGCCCGAGACACCCACGATTTTCATGCCTTGTTTCAATATATGTTTTGGGCCTGAGGGCAAAATTGCATCCTTATCGTGTCATTCACTCATAAGATATTGAATGTCAAACATGGCTAGCGATGCAAAAGCAAGCTTTTTGTCAAAAGTTGAGTACTGTGCTGTAATTCGGTACTTGTATTTGAAAGGGAAAACAGGTCAGGAAATACATTGCGAATTGACCAATGTTTATGGGTCTTCTGCACCATCGTATGCACAAGTTAAATTCTGGGTTGGGGAATTCAAACGCGGCAGAACATCTTTAGAAGACGAAACCAGGTCTGGACGCCCATCAGATGCCACCGATGAATAAATGTGTAACAAAGTACGAGATCTGGTGTACTCTGATAGGCGAGTTAAGGTGGAAGAAATAGCGAATGCATTACACATTTCACATGGTAGCGTTTCAACAATTTTACATGATTGCGGGTATGCGCAAGCTAACAGCCCGTTGGGTTCCAAAATCCCTTAGCGACGAGCAAATGGCAAACAGAGCATCAGTATGCGGCGCATTGTAGAAGCGGTTTAGGTTAAAGGAAGATGATTTCCTTTCACGTCTGGTGACTGTAGATGAGACCTGGGTCCATTATTATGAGCCAAAGAATAAAGCTCAGTCGCCAGTGGGTTGGGCTGAGGTCTCCGAGACCAAAGAAGCTTAAAACGCAACCCTCTGCTGGCAAGGTGGTGGCAACTGTATTTTGGGACGCACAAGGCGTTATTATGTTGGACTTTCTAGCAAAGAAAAGTACAATCACAGGTGCGTATTATGCAAATTTGCTCAACCAACTGAGAACTGCGATCCGTGAAAACGCCGAGGTAAACTCTCCAATGGGATTCTGCTCCAACAGGACAATGCGAGAGTCCACACTTGCAAAACTGCAATGGATGCTGTTGAGCGGAATGGGTACGAGCTAATACCGCAGTCCGCCTATTCTCCGGACTTAGCTCCTAGTGAATATTTCCTATTCCCAAACTTGAAAAAGGATATCCGTGGACGACATTTCCGGTCCAACGAAGAAGTCGTGGCGGCAGTTGAGGAGTGGGTCGGAGACAAGGACCCTGGCTTCTTCAGTTCTGGGCTGATGGCACTGGAACACCATTGGTCAAGTGCATCATTCTAGAGGGCAATTACATCGAAAAAGAAAAGATAGATCTCACCCAGAAATAAGTTAGGCTGTTTTTTTATTGACTTGCCCTCGTACAGTCGAACCTCAACGGCTCGAACATCTTTGGGACCATGGAAATTTGTTCGAGCCATGGCTAGTTCGAACCAATGAGGGTTAATCATGGCACCAGTTCAGGAAGCAAATAGCGATAATTTAGGGAAATCGTTTCGATTTTCTACACAACGATTGTATGTTGTGTGCTCATTAGAATCGCCTCGATGAGGCGATTCTAATGAGAAATCGCCTCGATGAGGCGATTCTAGTGAGTACACACAACATACAATTCCATGATAAAATAAAAAAAATCCCTAAATATATGTTTTCTTGAGCTATTAGAAGAATTTTGTAGGGACTGAAAAAAGAGTTCGAATCATCCACGGTAATTGAGCCGTCCGTTTTCGAGCCATTGAGGTTATACTGTATATAGTTAAGGGTCCTATCATATAAGCCTCGTCTTTCAGTAATGTGCGGATAGAGAATGTCTAGATCAGCCTGTGAATCCACGGTATCTGATCAGGCCCTCCGTTGTCCTCTCATAGAATCAGTGTATTTTGCCTAATCCGTATTATGTGTAATGATAGAGGAAAAGCTCGTGGCAGAAGCGACAGTCACGTGACAGGAGACAAAACATGCATATGCAAATCGAACGAAATCATGTAAGCGTTTTGCGCGTGGCTTTTAGATGGTTAATAAGTAATCTTTCCCAAAGGTCCAGCTTCTTAAACTTAGTCATTTTCTGACAACTGTTATCGTGTACGAGGACGGCCGTAAAAAGTCTCGCCGTACTTCATTAAAGCGCAGTTTTACTTTTATTTTCTTTTTAGTCACTGTGCCCTTGTCTTGGAAAATAGCGCTTCACTAAAACTGGTGCTAGCGGTGTATACGTACAGCCCTGCAGAGTACATTACTCTTATATGAAGAGTCTCAATGAAACCATGACTACGATTTTTGTTTATGTGTTCTTTGTTTCCAAGGAAAGTATATACATTACGAAAACATGCCTATATAACGTTGACCCCCTTAAACCTCACTTTTATATAGTAAAACTGGGGTTTACTGGGGTATGCATTATTTTTCTTATTTCTGCTCGAAAACATAGATTGTGGGTACTCGTTAGAACCGCCTCGCCGAGGCGGTTCTAACGAGTACCCCAATCTATGTTTTGAGCAGAAACATGAGAAATATCAGATTTTTTTATCTGAAAATTTTCAGGTTTTTTTGGGGTGAATTTTTCAATATATTTGAATAGGCGTGTTTTCGTAATGTAGAAGTAAAGCAAAATTTTGCTCTATCGGCGCATTTATTCATATACTAAGTTAAGATTATGTAACCAAGAGCTGAATGTTCATTTACTTCGTAGTGGTAACACATTAAAGTAGGAGAGGGTAGTGTATTTCGTAAAACGAACAAAATTTGTGAAAGAGCTGTGATAAATATTTGCAAACAAAAAAAAAAAAAAAAAAAAAAGAGTTAGCACCTAAGGCTATCAATGCTGATATGACGTGTCTTTTTATGCTACTGTTAAAAGACGAACAACGAAAGTTAAGCAGGACAATGAGGCCTTCGAAGATGTCGTACAGGGAGGTCTGTCGCTGCAACAAGTCCTGAAATAGTCAGGAAAACCAGGTGAGGGGTGATCGTCGAATCACAAAGTGGTATATAGCCGGTATTGTTGTAATATCTCAAGCAAGCCTATTATTTCATTCTTACTGACGTTCAAGCTATATGAAAGCTTTCAACAGCTCGTTGGACAAGATCTAGACAATGTGATTGCCAAGTGCCACTTTTACTGACCGGTGTAACGCTGAGGAAAATATGTAAAACTAAGGAAATCGCAGTACATCATACGGCATATTTTGATTAAAGTTTGTATACATATTAATATTTAAAAGATCTAGACAAAGGAATCGGCAAATGCCGATTTTCATTGACCGTGGCAACGCCGTGACTAAAAGTGTAAAAATATGGAAATCGCCATAGCTTTCAACCACATGGAATTTTTTGATAAGATTTTGTATACACACTGACAAGAGGCGGGTAGTCAATCCAGTTGATATACAGTCGAACCTCGTTATCTCGAACTCGCTTATTTCGAATTACCGCTTATCTTGAAGTGAAAATCTGGTCCCTGTTTTAACATGAAACTATGACAATAGGTAACAAAATAATGTGGAAAAGAGGAGAAATTGCTCCTATGGAGCAATTTCTCCTCTTTTCCACATTATTATATAAATATATTTCTAACTTCAGGAGTCAAATTATATATTCATTTGTTAAATGTGGTTGTTCTATTTATTGTTTTCCTCACTCTCTAAACTGTGATATGTCGAGGTACGGATATCTCGAAGTATTTCAGTGAGTCCTTTGGAATTCGAGATAACGAGAGTCGACTGTAGTTGATAATATAATCTAGTTCTCTGGAATCACTGAGAACTTTCGGGTGTTTATGAACATAAGAGTTATGCTTAACATGTGGCTAGAGGGTGTGTTTATGAACAGGCTCAAAAACACATTTCTGAGTTTTTGAAAGCTGAACTTGTTGACCTGTATAAAAATGTTGCAGCTATCTTGTGGATTGCGTGTAGGCGATGCAAGTTCAAGTACAAATACTTAGTCAGGTGGCCAGCCATTCATGGTAAAGTTTGTTAATGACTGGTAAAGTTTTACCTATTCGATATGAAAATATACATCAAAACATGAAAACATATTAGAGAAACTGAATTAATCCTTTTAGTCTGGAACCACCCCAACCCCACTCCCCCACCCCAGAAAAAGGGTAATTGGCAAACATTGCACACCAAGATCAGACGCCGCAGAAGAACGCGGTGTCTGATCAGGGCCTGTACTGTTTGCATTGACTGCTAATTTTCTGAAAATCATAGTAATAATAAAAGCTAATCAGACACCCTGCTATTGGAAATAGACCGGTCCAAAGGGTTATGAGTTGTAGTAGAAGACTCTACTCGACGTAAGTTGGTTAAATTAGCAAATATACTACTAATGTCGTGTCTTGAGAATACCAGATAAAATGACTTACTAAATTGGTTGAGATTTGGTTTCTTACTGTTTTTCCTTCAAATGTCCTCTGAAATCTCAATGGTAGAAATTCACTTAAATCTGCAACTCAAATTAACTCACTATCCAGCGGACATGCAACGTAATGACGTTGCATCGACGTTGATGCGACGTTGTATAAACGTCATGTGCCCGCAGGGAGCTATCGCTATCTGTTTTCTGTTCATTTCGGAGGAGAAAAAATCATGGCGATAAGAGTGATAATAGTGATAATAGTGATGTGTGTATTTTATAGCTGCTATCCTGCATATAATTATATTATGCCTTTTGTATATGTGCTCATGGGCCTAATGGACTTACTGCATGTAAACTGATACCGTTGCAAACAATGTAGAGACTGCTCATAATGAGCCAGCCGTCTTATCAGGATCTATACTGTTTGCCAATCTGTTCTGATTTTTGACTGACATCCCTATTTGTAATATTGGACATATCCAGATTCAAAATTGGAAAAGTACATTTTATAAACTCAGGGTGGAAAGAGTTAATAAAGCATTTATCTATTCTAATAAGTTTTTTTTTCTAGATAACGGGTTAAATACAGCTGAGGCGGCGCACGATAAAACCTACAACAAAACTGATGTGACCAGCGAAGACTCAGATCAACCTGCGTATCCACGCAGTCGGATCAGTCTTCACTGATCGCATGTGCTTTCTACAGCCTTCAGACTTTTCAAAGAGGGATAAACGAGAACCCTTGCCATACTGGGTGGGTGTACAGGCTGATCTGAGTCGTTGGTCACACAGACCTTATTGTAGGGTTTGTCTTGCGCTAGTAGGAATCGATCGGTACCAGTACATTTACGTACATTGACCTGATGTACTAAAATATAGTAGATGACCTCTCTGATTGTTCTTTTACGAAACAACAAAAAACAACAATTAAGATGATGCTCTGAGAAAAATGTACTTTTATTAAGCATGAAATCAATGACAGAAGTGAACGAATGACCTACGAAAGTCACGTTTATTGCTTAAATAGGAAACAAAAGAAGAAGAAAAGTGCAAGGAGCCTAAACACAAAAAGGAGCCTTAACACATTTGAAAACAGTGGCAGAACAAGTCTTAGTCTGATCGCTTTCGCTTTTTGGCCGAAGGAAGAACTTATTGGTATACAGCTGATCAGTACTTGCGCGTGCGCAAGGTAATGTGGGAATATCACTGGTTGCATTCATGCCTAGGCATGAAACAATTCAAATTACTTTCTGATTCAGAACTGCAGAAAAGTATTAACCATAAAAGTGCTTATCACAGTTGCATGCAGACGATGATTTGCATTTTTTGTTTCTTTGTATTTTTCAGAAAAAAATGTTTTGACATTTCATGTGAACCGTCTGTGTAGCAGCCTGATTGTCGCTGAAAAATAATTATTAGAAACGGATAGTCATCTGCTATAATTTTGCTTAATGCTGCAAGGTTTAACACTGAAATTAATCAGATTATGTATGCGAATAATGAACTCCCGGCATGCATTCTCAATTCGGACATCCTCGGGGATTCATACGCAAATCACCGATTGAGGATTGGCCGAGTTATTATGATTGATACATTCTTACCATTTTTAAATGGACTTTTTACCTATAAATATCCACACGAAGTTGCATACAGCCCGTAAAGACTGAATGACTGACCAGGACTGTGTTCAGAAGCGTAAACACTCGTGAACGTTTTGGCTCGGATTCCCGTTCCTTTGGCAGCCATCATTAGGTACGGGAACCCAGGGTAAAAAAAGATGTATAAATCAAATCATCCAAATGTCCTTGATAAATTAACTATACGGTTCCCAATTATTTTTTCCTTAATCCTTTCACCCCTGCCTTTATGATAAAGACTCTTCCATCAAGTAAGTTTGGATATGTCCATTATTGAAACAGGGTTTCGGGTTTGCATTTTATTGCAAACAGTGTATATCTTGACTCGTAGCCGTTTTATGTAGGTACACTGTTTTTTGGTCTTCAGGGATGACTCACTGGGATCTAAACTGCTTGCAAAGGTACCGGTTTCGGTCTGCAGGGAAAAAAGTTAAAAATCAACGTGTATACAAACCCACTTAGTTGGATTTTACATACGCATGTCAGCACTACCTTAAAATACATATTTTTCATAAGGGTGGCCAAATAAAATTGTTACGAAAAATTGTTTTGCTTGGCAGACTGAATTCTAGGCTGTGTTCAGAAGTGCAGGTTATTCGCAAACGCTTTGCACTGGATCCTTGCCCCTGCTGGTATTCGTCTTAAGGTACAGGGGGGAAGCAGCTCAGCTTACGAACGCAGCTCTGAAATAGTTTGTTTTGACTGAATTCTAGCCTATCCTTACATAGATGTAAGGTAAATACATGTGACCCAGATAAAGTACTTTTAAACATTTTCTTCTCCGCTACATCTCCCCAAATTGGAAGAAGGCACGTCTCATTAATATGAAGCGGAAACTTATCTCCAGGAGACAACATTCAAAGCTGTTTTTTCCGAAAAGAGGTCATTCCAGCAGAAGGGAATTTGCTTCCCTGCTATATGGATCACTTCTTAAACGGCACTACTCTTAAAGGAAAGAATTTGCTCGCTTGGCGAGCAAATTCTTTCCTTAAAGAGTAGCCCCCTTTGTGACGGGAGGCAAGTAGTTTAAGGACAGAGTAATCTCCCTTGGTGGTGTATCAATTTACCTTAAAGTCCATTATATGTCTTCCCTGAAAACTTAATTGAGTTGTTGACATTTAATATAACCATTCTGGCAGAACCAGAAAGTACATTTTCTACATTAGTATGTTTTCTAGGCAATAAGTACAAATAAAGAGAATTCTCACCACAGTAAAGGGGCTCTGTGTGCTGTAAAACAATACTCCCAAAGATTTGTTTGTTTCAGTTGAGGTTTTACGGCCCAGTCAACTCATTAGGGTCATGTCGAGCGCGGTCAAATTGTTCCTGGGCAACCTTAGTACTCTGAGTGGTTAACCAGTACTTGTGCACATATTTTCGTCAGTAGCTGACAATAGCCCTTATTCAACCAGCGGAATGACGAGAATGACCGTAGAAATAATTTCTTGATCAATCTCCACGAATGTTATGTGACCGATCTGAAATTCGAACTCGCAGCCGCTGGATCTGCTGTCACACGTGCTACCGACTGCGCTATGGCCTCAAAGTTGAACATGTGCAAATGTGCCATTGCCTTCATACTCTGTCGATACAGTCTACAGTATCCAGTTAGACTTATATAAGCATCAAAAATCCTTTTCTACATCTTTGCTGGTCATCTTCGATGGAAAAATTATTACGAAAACATGCCTATTCAAATAACTGAAAATTTTATCACCCAAAAATGAAAATTTTCAGATAAAAAAATCTGCTATTTTTCATATTTCTGCTCAAAACATAGATTGTGGGTACTCGTTAGAACCGCCTCGACGAGGTGGTTCTAACGAGTAATACAATTAATGCCTTCGAGCAGAAATAAGAAAAATAATGTATACCCCTGTAAACCCCACTTTACTATATAAAAATGAGGTTTAAGGGGGTCAAAATTATATAGGCATGTTTTCGTGATGTATTTCACAGAATGCGACTCAAACCTTAAGCACATTCCGTCTTTCAGGGCCATAAATACGCATGGTAGATTTTCCGCCATTATTTACAAGGGAGACAACTTTCTTGACTTCCTCCTTGCTTTCCTGTACACCAACCTCCTTCTGATAAGCTATCTACGCTAAAAGGCCAGAATTCGCCTACATATGGCGCAAATTCTTTCTTTGTAACATAGATTCCTTTTCAGAAGGGAGGCAAATTTCGTTTTAACGAAACTCCCCTGAAAACGTATCCACTCTACTTAAATAATCTAGAACAGAAATGCACATGTAAAATGATATTTACAAATAGTCTCAGACATACTTAAGCCGCATCATATCAACATCCGTCTTTTGGGGATTCGCAACCTGCGCGCGCACAGACCATCTTCACATTATGTGCCGCAACGTTAGAAAACGTCCCTTCTGACATATACCCGCAACGAATACTCTAATCATTCTGCGCATCCGCACAGTCTGATCAGAGCCTTTGTTGTCCGTATGAAGACACTTTTTTGGCTATCTAAAATGCACCCAGGGAAGATTCTAATCAGACTGCGCGAATGCGCAATCTGATCCGATTCTTCTCTGGGCGCATATGTCTGGAGGTACGTTTCCTGACGTTGCGGTTCATATCTCTGATCAGTTCGCTGCGATGTTATTTGAACCGTTATTTTGTTATTTGAACCGTTATTTTGAAAAGCTAACTGCAAATGCCTTGATCATATTTTGCACACATGCAATTTAGTCTCGGTAGACGCATTTTGCATTCACTTGAAGATGGTATTGTTTGTTTGTTTTTGTTTTGTTTTGTTTTTGTTTTTTTGTTTTTTGTTGTTGTTTTTTTTTGTGTTTTTTTTTTTGAGTATTTGTTTTCTTGACCTTGTTATTTTTCATGTGGCAATATATCTTCAACAGCTGCACAAGGACATGAAATACCAGTGAATGTCAGTTGTGTTTGATTGTCTTTTGTTAACCCAATCAACCATGTGTTTCTGGAGTGGTGTCTTTCATCTTTGAATTTGAACAAATCCAGTTTTGACTGGAAATGTTTGTTTGTAAAACACTATGCTCCCAACTATATGCTTGTCTCTACAAAATGAGCCAGCGCACGACAGAACCTACAATATGACATGTGCGACCAGCCAAGAATCAGATCAGCCTACGCATCTGCGCAGTCTGATCAGAGTCTTCGATGATCGCACGTGCATTCTACAGCCTCCTAGTCTGATCTATCATTTTCAAAGCGGGATATGTATTCAGCTTTTAATGATAAGTTGAACAGTTTATCTTACGACTGCGTATTATTATTGATCATTATTATCACCATTAGTAGTAGTGTAGTACTAGATTATCTCTGTCACCTCAAATTAATTTTCCATTTTATTTCACTGATGATAGAGAACCTTACCGTTACACATTTTTTCGAACTGAGATAATTTATTATTATTATTATTATTATTATTATTATTATTATTATTATTGATGTTGCTCTTGTTGTTTTAGCTTTATCACATCTCATTTATCATCCATTCATTTAATAACCTATTATTTCATAGATGATATAGAACCTTACAGTTCCAAGTCCACACTTGTCGACCTTTATTGCGATTCGCCCTGGCGAGCCGCATATATAGGAGTAAAACTAAAGTGTTTTGGAAGACAGCAAGTTAAGTTCCACCTTACGAATATCAACGACACAATGAAAATTATGATGGTACTGAGAACTGTGTAATAAGAGTGCTTTACGGGGACTGAAAACACTTGTTAGGTTTTCCGCCATTTTTTACACTTTTTTCATTTCCTGTTTACTTTCGTTCACTACAAATGCCTTTTTGAAAAGGGCGAGGGTAATTATGACAGAGTTATCTTGCCTGAAAGTTAAGCAATTTCCCAAATAGAAAATGAACGCAAATACCATGCAAAATTTATCTCCCACTAGCAAAGCGGGTAAGGTATACGGCATACGAGGGTCGTGCAAAAAAAAAAAGTTCTCTCACTAATAGGCTTCCTTAGTTTTATCCCAGGTATATTTTAAAATGCTTCACTGCACTTGAATGGTGTGTGAATAGCTAACGATACCCGTATATTTCGTGCAAATTGCTTTCCAACTGACCGAGTTATTTCAAATTGAAATAGATGCAGTCATTTTCATTGACCAATTTACTTGTTACATTGGAACATGGACCAGAAGACTGAAATTCGTAGTTATATTAAATGCCGCATTAGGCTTAATATAAATTCAAAGCAGATATTTAATGAATTGTGTAGTAAATATGGACCTTAGACAATTTCGAAATTTTCTGTTGAAGATGATACCCGTCCTGGAAGGCCTAAAACCTCTGTTACCAAGGCTAACATCGCTGCTGTAAAGACTGTGGTCAAACAGGATGCGCCATTGTCTGTCAAAGATATAGCTAGTTGTACTGGCATATCAGAAGGCAGTGTGCAAACAATTCTGAAAAAGCGTTTAGACCTGAGAAAGGTTTGCGCTAGGTGGGTATCTCATTTGCTCACTGAGGAGCAAAAGACACAACGCCTTAAATGTGCCCGGGAACTTTTAAAAACATACAAAGGCTGTAATAGTCGGGTTATTTCTAACTTGCTAACAGGTGATGAAACCTGGGTGCACATGTTTGAGCAACAAAGAAGGGCTGATAATAAGCAATGAAAGCGAAAACATAAAAAACGCCCATGTATTGCCAAGAGAACCATAAATTCGAAAAAGATGTTGTACGCAATTTTCTTTAATTCAAGTGGGCCAATCGTTTAAGTGCCTTGTCCATCTAGTCATACATACAGTCACTGGCCGTTTCTACAAGAATTCTATACTGAAGAAAGAGAAAGAGTTTTACATTAAGAAACGACCAAGCAAAGGATGGTCAGGAGTCCACCTTTTACATGACAACGCCTCCTCTCATAAGTGTGAGATTGTTAAGTATGTTTTGGCTTCTGAAAAGGTGAAAGTTTTAAACCATCCACCTTATTCACCTGACCTGAGTCTCTGTGACTTCTTTTTTATTTCCAAGGCTTCAGAAAATGCCTTTTGGAAATAAGTATATACATCTAGAAGTTCTCTTGGCAGCGCTATTTATCAGTGTCTCCAACAGATACCAAAGAAGACTATTTATCTGCTTTTCGCGACTGGGTAAAAAGGTTACAAAATGTGTTTCAGTAAAGTGGGAATACTTTGAAGGTTTGTAATAAAAATATGTTTGATAAAACGTAGCACTGAAGTAATCCGAACCCAGTGACAAAACTTTTTGCAGGACCTTCGTAAAACGTAGCACTGAAATAATCTGAACCTAGTGACAAAACTTTTAGCAGGATCCTCGTATTTAGAAACAATAAAGAAATGAACGTGAATAACATTTTAATCATATATTGTTTCCATGGATCTATTTACATGTTTTCGATATCTGAAGCCTGAAATTTGTTATATTTTAGTTGTGTTGTTGACCTAATTCTTAAGAGATATTATTGACAGAACGCTGAGCCATACATGTATTGCAAAGAAAGCTAGAGATTTTTTTTCCTTTTTCTGTAATTCCTACCCAGTCATCCCCGCCCCCACTTTGAGTTTGTGCTATAATGACCACTAAATCTTGAGAAAAAAAGTAATCAATTTTACCGTATTTCCATACATATTGAGACAACTGATCTCTTTACCATATTTCTAAAATATCAATGTTTATGACATTTTAAAATAGTTTTCTTTTCTTTCTTTTTTTTTTCTCTCAGAAATTTTGATAAACTTTGACATTTCTTGCAAATTGTCTCCTGGGAGACAAGTTGCATGAAAAATCAAAGCTTATTTTCTAGAGAAATAATAGGAAAAATATCATCAATTTGTCGTCCGCTGAATTTGCTCATCGCACAATAAGTGTTAACAATGCTCATCGCACTATAAGTGTTAACAAGCCCATTTTACTGTTTGTTGTTAACCTAAAATTGCTGGATGAGTGGCAAACTGTGGCATCTATCTTGGGTCTACACAATTAACTAGCCGCTTTCTGTGGCTTTGACCTAGAGCTGCACTGTTTGCTTAGATCTTTCTGTCCCCATACGTACCATAAATACGGTACCTGTCATCTTATCACCAGTACTAGAGCTCTTATTTCATGTAGACAATCCCTACCATTTAATCATGCTAAGAAAAAAAACATCTATTACTGTCATCTATAAAAAGCCATTAATTAAAGCTATACTTTAATGAGGAGTTCCTCCACATGTTATTAAATATATTTTATGAAGTATGTCAGTGACGTAAAAATAGCTTAGTAACCAATTAATATGAAATGAACACTTTGCATACTCTTAATAAATTCAGCAGACGACAAATTGGTGTTATTATTTTTCGTATTTTGCCTAAAATATAGGCTGTGTAACCCCCTCCCTCACTCTTAGTTTTCCAACTGACCGTTCCAAGGCGTTTCCCCTGCTACAGTTCTTCTTTGCTTTCATATGTGGCGTTCGTGGTGTCCTTATTTGTGACTTCTCTCCTTCCTTTGGTGCCTCGGGGTGGCTGTGCCTCGTGATTGTGGCATTGCCTGGGTATCTTCTGCTATATTTTGACATTTCATGCAAGTTGTCTCCTTAGTCAAATCCTAGTTTTTTCAGAGAAAATTAACAAAACGATTTCTAAATGTCGTCTGCTGAATTAATGTAATACCAGACATGCTTAAGCGTTAAAAGTCTTTTTTATAACCAAAGAACTGACAGCACTGGTGGGTCGATTGTCTCTGTGTGTAGAATTGGAAAATGGCCCTGAACGGGACTAAAAACTGTTTCATTTCACCCTTAACTTCCTGTAATTAAAGCGAGCTGTGCAGACCCTGATCAGACACCGTGTTTTGCAACGTCTGATATTGGTCTGCACTGTTTACTAATGTCCGGGCCTGGGTTGAGATAATTCTCTTTACACGACATACTGACGTAACAGCGACAAGACTAGCGCGGCTATAAATAAGCGTTACCTGAATTTCGTACAAGCGCGCGGTTTGATTTCATTTGTTAATAATTATCACGTGGACACAAACCTTAAGGAAATTTTGGTGTACAAGTATGGCATATGCAAGGAATCAAGGTGCCATGATACGTTCGGTATTTTTTTCCGCAATTTTGTATAAGAGAGACAGTTTTTGTGACTTCCTGCTTGCCTTCCCGTGCGCTAAGCCCCATCTGAAAAGGGTCTACTCTAAATGGAAAGGACTTGCTCCTAAAACGACCAAATTCTTTCCTCTTAGAGCAGACCCCTATTATTATTATTATTAGTAGTAGTAGTAGTAGTAGTATATTTATGGTTATTATTATTATCGTAAAAATACGAGAAATCTGTTTCAGTGGCAATACCGTTTTTCCACCCTAATTATTCGGGCATCTTAACTTTCTGCCATCCTAAAATTTGAACAACTCCATCTGACACTGCTATGTTGATGTATAAAACTGCTGCACAAGTGGCAAACCATGAAGACCCAAATAAGAGGGCGGCGCTTTATCTGGGTTACACAATACACTGTTTGGCCTATCTGTCCGAATATTTGGTGTTAATATAGGGATCAAACATGGTTTTTCATGCATTAACATTC
Organism: Anodontia alba; assembly: GCA_964016985.1. Taxonomy (NCBI): domain Eukaryota; kingdom Metazoa; phylum Mollusca; class Bivalvia; order Lucinida; family Lucinidae; genus Anodontia; species Anodontia alba. The sequence goes on along the minus strand of OZ024830.1, from coordinate 39,433,341 downwards.
GCCAGGTCCCGTGGGAGGTCTTGAAAACCGAGGCCGAAGGCCGCGGTTTTCAACACCTCCCAAGGGACCTGGCGAATGTTAATGCATTCAAAACCATGTACGATCGCTATTATTGTATAAAATTTAAAAACATTTGCTACATTTCGCGTTATTTCTTGCACTATTTTGTTTTATCTTTTCACCGATGTCTCGCAAACGTAATTTCCACGGACTATGCTCGTTCAAGGGCCTGGCAGTACACATCTCGTAACGGCAGCAAATCTGTGGCCCCGGTACAATCATATTGAAAATTGCGTAGCCGTGCATTAACAGCGCGTGAATTGCCTTTTTAATACACGGCTTTTCGCCGGTTAATGCACGGCTGTTAATAACGTGCGGCACTGCTTTTTATGCAGTAATACGGTTTAATAGCAACTATAAAACTTCTTATGCTAATTTATGCAATGTGTATTATTTTGGTAGTCTTTAACATCTTCACTCCAGAGTTTCTACTGCGAACTATACAATACTTGAATTTAGATCAATTGTCGCAACTAAATGTGACAGATAAAGATCAAGAACAAATAGCAAACTAGTGGTGCCAGATAAAGATCTTGAACAAATAGCAAACTAGTGGTGACAGTCAAAGATCTTGACAAATAGCAAACTAGTGGCGACAGTCAAAGATCCTGAACAAATAGCAAACTAGTGGTGACAGTCAAAGATCTTGAACAAATATCAAAGTATTTGACAGTCAAAGACCAAGAACAAAAAGCAAACTAATGCGCCAGTCAAAGATCTTGAACAAATATCAAACTAGTGGTGACAGTCAAAGATCTTGAACAAATATCAAAGTAGTGGTGACAGTCAAAGACCAAACACAAAAGGCAAACTAATGGCGCCAGTCAAAGACCTTGAACAAATAGCAAACTTACCGGTGTCGGTCAAAGATCTGGGCCAAGTTTACATCGTTAGCTTAACAAGCTTGTTAATGATAAACTTCTTAATTGCTGCAGCTAAAGTATTTTCAAATGCATTGATATGTTCGCTGCAATCATTACTCAGATTTTTTCAGCAAAAATACAAATGTGTATTTGCCATATTTTGGGATAGAAATTTAGCGTCACGTTAGCTAACAACGTTGCTCAAGTTTGAAAAACTGGGCCCGAGATGGCAAACTCAATATCTAGAATCGAATGGAACGTAGCGGCGTTAGACAAAAACCTAAGTAAACTGACTTATTGTGTAGATCCTAGTGAGTTGTAGACCATATTGACATTTCTCTCGCGTATTACATATACTGTAAACGTGAATTTAAAGGCTTTGGCTATTAAGGAGAACTGGGTACCACTGCAGAGAAGGAAATCTGTAAAACAGTGTTAGCACCCTTTCTGAAAAGAGGCCTACCTTAAAAGAGAATAAGTTCTTTGCGTTTAGAGTAGACCCTTTTCCCGAAGGGGATTTGTGCATCAGGAGGTCACATAAGCTGCCTTTCATTTTAAAATATGGCGGAAGTTCCATTAAGTGTATCTAGTCTCTAATAACATTAAAATTTTTCCATACATGACTTTGTTTATTTTGCATTTGAAAATGATATTTCGTCTTTTATCACTTAAAGCGCCATTCACAACAGCAGCTAATGATATTCTATTTTAATGTATATATTTTTTTCAAGAAAATAAGGTTGGACATTTCATATGAATCATCTGCCTATCAGCAGATTCACATACAATATCAAGCCTTTTTTTTTTTTTTTTTTTTTTCGAAAAATAGATAAGTAAAAATGTCGTCTGCTATAATATCGAGTTAGGCTTTAAGGATTAACACAAACGAAACAAAACATACTAAGGCCTAGGATGAGTTGCTACACTTTCAGGGGAGATACCTCTGTCAAAATTGTTATGCCTCCCTTCTGCAAAATGTTCTTCTCTAAAAGAAAGAATTTGCTCCCACAGGGAGAAATTATTTGCCTTTAGAGAAGAAGCTTTTTCATAAGGGACTTGTTAAAGCAAGTTCTTTCCTTTTAGAGTATACCCTTTTGCAGAAGGGGCTTGGTGAAACAAATTATTTCCTATTACAGTAGACCCTTTCGCAGAACGCGTTCAGTTGAGCCAGTTATTTCCTTTTAGATTAGAACATTTTGCAGAAGGTGCTTTGGTAGGTAGGAAAGAACATTCTCTCCTTTTAGAGCAAGTTCCTTTTTCAGGAGTAGCTTGGTGAGCAGGAAAGCATCTCTTTCTTTCCTTATAATGTAGGCCATTTTGGGGCGGTTGCCAAACCGCCACAAGATTGAACATACTACATTTCGACAATCTGTTTTCCTGTTGCTACCAACCCAATAACTACTTAACTAATACTTCGCTGATAACGCTAAAATTCTGCATTCAAACATATTAGCTTTATACACTCTGATGCTTATATAGGAAATAAATAAAAAAAAATGAAAACGTCCAACTTTTTAATAAATAAGATTTTAATCATACCGGGTACAACATCGGCACTCCAGTAAACCTCATCAGAGCTACAGCGTTGGGTAAAAAGTATAACTTGAGCCGTGTTCCTACTAAACACCGAAAAGGATCTTTTCCATGGAAAAGTTACTATCGGGTACCAAAAAGGACTAACTATAGAATTTCAAACAACCGTCCCATCAGCACTCTCATTGCTTTGATTCAGAAGGGAAGCAAACATGAAGTCACAAAATTTATCTTCCTTGTAACAAATGGCGGAAAATGTGTCAAGTTTATTCACTTCCCTTAGCTAAGCACATTAATGATCCGTAAATATGTCATATTATATCCTCCAGCGGAATCCAAATTACGCTAGCGCTCAAATTCATTCCCTGTTCAATAGAGCCGGAATGTGGGGAAAATTATCTTCGTACAGGAGCGCCAAGTAACCACACCGATCAACCTGCACATCCGTAAAGTCTGTATCCGTGCGGTCTAGTCAAACATTGCTGTGTCCTCTATGTCAAGGTTCCAAGACATCTTTAGACGGAGAGCGGAGACTCTGATTAGACTGCGTGAATGCCCAGCTGATACGAATCCTCTGGGCGCACACGCCATCAGACCCTTTTTCTTGCCTTGCGCTAAATTAACTTTCCCCTAGGCCACATATTTTCCTGATATAGAGACGTTAATTACGTAAGCCGATAATTTGAAACGAGATGCTAGTAAAAAGCTCTTTGATGACACGGAATACTGTTGCATCCTAGAGCAGAAAATTGTCTGTATTTTCACCATTCTCTAGGCTTATTCAGCAGACGACAAACTGACGATACCTTTTTTTTAATTTTACCCCTAGAAAATAGGCTTTGATATGTCACGCAAATCGTCTTCAAAAGGAGACAATTTGCATGCAATGTCAAAACCTATTTTCTGAAGAAAATAAATTATGAAAAATACTTCAAAGTATCGTCTGCTGATATTTTTCCCAACATGCAAAGCGTTAAGTGTGTATTGACCCGGTTCTTTATATTTGTGCAACTGCTTATCAGATTGTCTGAAGTTCAAGGTGAAGGCCATTTGTATTGACGTTCTTAGTTTTTTCCAGACGCAGCAGAATTTGCATATGAGGTCAGTGTCACCGACAGGATTGTGCGGGCATTTCCATGACCTGAATATCAGAAAGGAAGATGACAGAGCAAATCGGTGAGATGGAAAATTATATGAGCCGCAACGTGAGAAAACGTGCCTTCTCACATGTGCGCCAAACGAAGACTCAGATCAGCCTGCGCATTCGCGCAGTCCGACAATAGTATTTGTTGTCCATATGAAGAAACTCTGTATCCTTGTCTATCCAAAATTCGCCCACAGAAGATTCTAATCAGTCTACGCGAATGCGCAGGCTGATCTGAATCTTCTCTGGGCGTATAAGTCAGAAGGTACGTTTCCTGACATTACGGCTCATATCTGCTGTCATGATGTGCAAACAAATTTTAATTGAAGCAGTGCGTACGATATCGAAACAAATGAATGGTTCGGTAGATGACTTGAACAGACTCGATCAATTTTTTGTCTTTTGATTTGTTCTGCATTTTTATAAAAGGTTTTCAGGTTACTTTTAGATCGCAACAGCAGTCGCTAAGTGCTTGTGTAGAGTCCGTGAAATGTCACACCGCACTTAGATACAGTGGTGATATTATTTAGAAAAGAAAATGCACTAGTTCCGTCTCATATACATTAACAAGTATTAGCTTTCACAGAAAGCTTAGTCAACGCTTAGCACACAATGTGTGCTAAGCGCAGACCAAGCTTTTTGTGAATGCTAATAGTGATAATAACGCTGGGTAGCTCATGGAAAAAAGTCTTGAACCTGTCCATGACCTTTCATAAAGTGTTTTCGAGCAATGACAACCTCTGAACTTTAGAACTCTATAGGCTAAATCTTCAGATAAATTTAAGCACTGAGAGCGCCGATGGCCGGTTGCCTGAAATTCTATAGGCCTCTAGAACTGATTGGGATTTACGCTGAAATTTAAAAAAGCCGCACATAAACAGTTGCCTATTCCATACTCTCAGATGTTCCCCTAAGGAGTTCAAAATGGAAGAAAAAATGGTAGAAAAATCATTTTAATACTGAACCTGGCCGAAATGGGCATTTCGGGAACCGAAAAAAAAAATCTATTTTTTTATGGACAAGATTAAGTATAAATTTTATTCATATTAGTACTTTAACATTTATTCAATATTTCTAATTAATTCATATTAATGCAACGTTTTCGGTATTGGATATCCCCTTTTCGGTGTTAACATCTTTTCATTGTCAAAAGTCATACGTAAATTGTAGTATCATATTTTTACAGTCCTTTTTGGTATCCGATAGCCCGTTTTTTCGGTTCTTTTCGGTGGAAATGTCGATTTTGGTGTTTGGTAGGACTGCGGATCGGGTTGCACGTTTTACGCAACTCTGTATATTTAGCGGGTTTTACTGGAGTTTTCATATTCGTCCGCGAACGTTTGAAATGTTTTCTTTATTTATACATTATTCAAGCATTAGAGTGTATAATGCTAATATGTTTGAATGCAGAATTTGGCGTTATCAGGGAACTATTTGTTAGGTAGTCATTAGGTTGGTAGTAACAGGAAAACGGATTGTCGAAATATGGTATGTTAAATTTGTAATGATATTGTGTTCTTATTTTCTGTGAAAGATACGAAGAATATTGCTTTTATTTAAGTCAGCTGGTTAGAGTAAGATTTTTTCTTCGGAATCTCTCTGATGTACTTCAGCAAAATTAGGCTCGGCCTATTTTCAGTGGGCAGTTAGATACAAAATAGTTCATAAATTATTTCAAATGTTTTAAACACAACCGTCGTTTATTCAAAAGTTAGGCAACCTACCCCTCAATTTGATCGCTTTATATATAATTAAAAAAGGTGGTCAGATATTATGATGTATTTCATGTAATGGGTCCATTTGGACAACCGAGCTCATGCATTATATTGTGAAAATAGAGTATCGCGTAAAAGCATTGCTAGCGGGGAAGGGCGTGATGGATGTTGCATTTTTTCATTATCCCTCATGAAAAGACTGAAGAAAAATAGTTTGTTTCTGTTTTTTTTTTGTCCTTGTTGTTATTCTGTATTTCCAATTTCTGATTATGTTGTTAGCATTTTCCATTTTGGGGAAGATATTAGCAGACGGCATCTTGAATTGTTTTCTCTTTTTTCTGGGGAAAATAAAAAATATCTCCAAATTGTCGTCTGCTGAATTAGCTAAGCCAGGAGAGTCGTTAAGGTTGAGTACGAGTGCTTGATGATAATTCTCGATAATTTTCTCCAGTTTAGCCTGATATATGAAGCCTTGGGGTTTGTGTTTAATCATTTTAGCTCGGCTTTTTTCGAAGAAAACGACGAGGTATTGTCATAGCTCTGGCGTCGTCTGCGTCTGCGTCGTCGTCGTCGTCGTCGTGCAAAAACTTGGACATTTTGTAATATCTCTGTCATTACTGAAGATATTTACTTGAAACTCGAACTAGTTATTCATTATGAAAAGGGGAACTCATACCAATAGGGGAGGTAACCCTAAAAATATTTTGGCACAGTTATGCCCCTTTTTCGACTTACAATTTTTGTTGAAAAATGGTTTCACTGCGATTTCTCAAGAACTGATGGATGAATTCTGACCATGTTTGGTATTTAGCATAATTGGGAGGGTCTCCATTGCAGAAAGGAAGTCGGTGACCTTGACCTAATTCTCAAGGTCACCACGGAACTTTGATCATTCAGAAAATGGGTTTCTCTGCAATATCTCCAGAACCACTGGATAGATTCTGGTCATGTTTGGTATTTAGCATAATTAGGAGGGTCTCCCTTGCAGAAAGGAATTTGGTGACCTTGACCTAATTTTTAAGGTCAGCACGGAACTTTGATTGTTCAGAAAATGGGTTTCACTGCGATATCTCAAAAACCAATGGCTGGATTCTGGTCATTATTGGTATTTAGCATAATTACTTATTCTGCCTAAACCTAAGACTGTCTATCTTACTTATTCTGCCTTTCTGACACACAACTGTGGATGAGTATTTTAACCCACATAATTATGGCACTTCCAATTTAATGCATTTAAGTAGTTCTGTTGCTTATAATCAAACATGCCCTATATATTTCTAAAAGAAACTGCAGCCGAGCGTTGGCACCCGCATGCGGTGCTCTTGTTATACTTAATTATTGAAGTATCTTGTTTATTTTACAGGTTTTGCAGATTTTAGTAAACATTTTAAGCAATTGTTGTGTCACCCTTCTAACTAACAGTAAGATGGACCAAAATAATTACAGAGCAGTCATAAACGTTTCTGGTGCTAGAAGTCCAAACTCCCAAAATATCCATGAACATTGGTTGCAGATTATGTTAATTATTCTCCATATTATGCGACCTTAAAAACAAAAGGTGGGCAAGGGAGTTTCGTTGTGTTAGGGACAGTCTTTAAGATGCCGCCTGATCTGAACGACCATCAACCAGTGTAAACCTAGAAAGTATTGAGATCGTGCGTCAGCTAGTTCTTTATACAGTCGAACGTCAATAACTCGAACATCTTTGGGACCATGTACATTTGTTCTAGACATGGGTAGTTTGAGCCACTGAAAGTTAATAATAACGCCAGGTCAGGAGGCAAATTGATATAATTTTGAGACAGATTTTCGGTCTTCTATATAATTTTGGTATGTTGAGTGTATTCCTTAGAATCGCCTCGAAGAGGTTATTCTAATGAGTACACACAACATACCTTTCATTATAAAATAAGCAAATTTCCCTGTAATATCCATAAATATTTGCTGTCCTGTGCTATCAAGAGAATTTTAGGGAGTCAAAACAACAAGTTTGAATTAGCCATGGTAAACAAGCCATCGGTGTTCGAGTCAATGAGGTTTAAATGTAACAGGGTGTCAAAGTTTATGAGCTAGAGGAGACTGCTGGTATTATCATATAATGTTTACACGTGTCAAAGATCTGTGCAAGATGGTTACTACAAATACTCACAGATGGAATGAAGTAATGTCGAGTTACCAACAGCTATGTTCTGTTAATCGTGACCCTGAGGGCTTTCATTAGTTTAGTAACATGTTATGAACTTTGACTTTACCACTGTGATCCAGGAAATAAACAAGAGTTAGTGGAGAAGAAGCCCCTAAGGTCACCACGGACTAAATAGTTTAATGACTCAGTGGCGAGGTAAATAAAATGTATTGACAAACAAGGGGACTGTGTAGAAAAGTAATGTTTCATAAAGATTTTTTCGATGTTACGAGTAGGTATGTTAGGCTAAAAACTATAAATCCCTCGTAGTATTCTTCAAGTGACCTTTGCTGTTCATGTACTCTTGCTATGGTAGCATTACTTCCTGTACTTTCGTCATCACTTTTAAAGACGTTTTGCTTATCTAGAATACGTTCTACCGTCAGTCATCCAGTATTTATCATGAACAAAATCAAAACGTCGAAACTCACAAATATCTTAGGTTGTATTCTCAAAAGATAGGATAATAGGTTGTATTCTCAAAGATAGGATAATCGATTTAAGTACAGCGAAAGCTTAGGGTAGAATACATGTTGTATGCACCTGGGACGGAACATATTGCGGATTATATATTATGTATTTATTTAACCAATCTTATTCCGAAATTATATGGTACAGCTGTGTACTATAAAAGGAAGACATTCAGTTCGAAGGCCTGTGTCCGGTTATATACAGATTTGGATTTGAACATATCAGGTATCGAATGCGTAAGCCCATTCTCTTTTATTAACTGATTAATGGACATGGTCCCGGTTATCTCAACCAGCTAATAACGACTCAAGCTAGTAAAACTTCTCATAACCTTGGAAATTCTGAATATTATCTAACAGAACGCAAATTATTCATTTCTGCCATCTGCAGCGAGAGATGAAATACCCTGCCGGAATTAGCAAAACTGCAGAAAGTCGTTACAATCTCCTTAACATACGTCAGCTACCCTGACGGGCCGATAACGGCCCGCTATAGATTTATAAAGAATGCTTTCTGGGCAGAGACGTTCAAACATTCAACATATTTTAATGATGAAAGGTTAGGCTAAATACATCATACGAAACTTCGAACTCAGTATAGCCAAACAATGAGCAGACGTTTTGTAAGAGTAAACTTATTGACCTCATATGCATCCCTTTTCAGATAGGACTCCGTGTGCAGGAAAACAAACCACACTCTGATGCTTATAAAGAGCGAATAAATAAACATAACAAAAGAAAACCACAAACTTTTGAAGAAGCAAGATTTTAATGATATTGAGTACAATATCGTCGATGAATATGACTACTCCAGTAAAATGCGCCAAATGTACTGTTTTTAGTAAAAAATGGAACCAGAGCCGCGGTCCTACTAAAACAAACGAAACGGACCGTTTCCATCGAAAAGGGGCTATCAGGTGCCGAAAATGACTTTGTTGCTTTGTGGTTTATTCTACGAGGCGATTTGTTCTAAGTCTTGCCTTGTGTTATTTTGTTCTTGTGTTTTTTCAGTCCTTTCAGCATTGCGATTACCTCGCTTGGGGAAGAATGAGCTAACCTTAGTGCTTTTCGTACGTTTGCACGATTTTCGCTTGTTTGGTTTTGTCTGTTTCCTCTTCCTCTTAATGTCTGGGAAGGGCTGCGGCTTGTGATTGTGGCACTCCCTGGACTTTTCCCTTACCTTTTTTTTTATAAATATGATATTACAATTTACATATGCATTTTGACACTGAAAAGGTTTTAACATCGAAACGTACTGAAACACTTTGTCTTGTCCCGGTTAATTTCATTAAAATGTTATCTTAATAGACTCACCAGATCAGAAAAATGTTTTTAAAAGTCAGCGGCACATGTCTGGCTTTCTGCTCTAAGACTACAGTTCACATATAAATTTGTATACTGATTATGTTGTTTGTTTTTGTTTTTTTTTTTTTTTTTTTTTTTTTGTTTTGTTTTGTTTGTTTTTTGTTTTTTTTTTTGTTTTGTTGGTTGTTTTTTTTTTGTTTTTTTTTTTTTTTTTTTTTTTTTATTTTTTTTTTTTTTTTTTTTTATATCAGCGTTAATCCCATTCAGTTCTAGAGGTCTATGGAATTTCAGGCAACCGCCCCCACTTTCGGCGCTTTGAAAATTAAGTTCAACAGCCAAACGACTGATCTGATGTCACACTGCCCTGATACTTTTAACCCTTAAAACGCTACTATAATTTTCTGCAGATGACATTCTAAAATTAAGTTTGTTCCTTTTCAGATCTAATATAAGATTTGACATTTCATGTGAAACTTCTGCTAGGCAGATGATCCACATGAAAATTTCAAGCACCTTTACTACTCCCCAGTCAGCATTCTACGTAAATCTATATCGGGCCGTCATCGGCCCGTCAGGGTAGCTGACGGGCCGATGACGGCCCGATATAGATTTAAGTAGAATGCAAGCTGGGTCTCTAGGCAAATTTAGCAAACAATAAACTGACAATAAACTTTGACATTTCATGTCAATTGTCTACAAAGGAGACAATTTGTATGAAATGTTAAAGCCGATTTTTTTCTGGGAAAGAATAAGAGAAGTATTTCAAAAATGACGTCTGCAGCTATATTTTACTCATCATGCTAAGTGTACATTGTCCTAATACCATTAACCCTGAAAGCGCCAAGCAACTTTGTAGCAGACGGCATTCTAAAATTGATATACAAATGTAGTTATTTTTCAGAGAAACTAAGATTTGACATTTAATGTGAATTATGTGTTAGTCAAACGATTAACATTAAATTTCAAGCTTTATTTTCTCTGAAAAAAATTAATAATTAAATCTTAAAAGTGTCGTCCGCTATAGTTGTGGCCAGTTGTTTAACCGTTACTTCTCTGGGCAAATTAAGCAGACCACAAATTGAGAAAAGTTTGCTTATTTTCCCCTACAAATCGGCTTTGACAGACAATTAGCATAAAACGTCAGCCTATTTTGCTGAGAAAAAAAAACTATTTCAAAATGTCGTCTGCTGACATTTTTACCAAGCATGCCAAATGTTAAGTTAACCGGAGGATATTATATTTACGTGTCTACGATGCCTTTACAGATCATGTTTCGTAGAGTAATTGACATTAAGTGCCTTACTTATTCCAAATAATGATCAAGACATTTATAAACTCCATTTATAGTCTGAAGTCGCGGGAACTTTATACGATTTGCTCTACATTCAGTTCTCAGAATAGCAAGTAGTGATTGAAAGCGCCATTATACGAAAACTCAAATCAGTCTGCCCATCTGCGCAGTCGATGTCCACATGCGGAAACTTTGGGCGCGCGCATGTTTTAATGTCCGAATGTACGTTTTCTGACGTAACAGCTAAATTTACATGATGCAGCACCAATGTTTGCAATATAAATACGATATACAATGTGTGCAAAAAAAATGTTGTAGTAATAGAGCCATAGTATCCATACACCGTAATTTCCATGTGATTATCATTGACCAATGACATCAAACCGCGCGTTTGTACGCAATCGAGGTAACGGTTATTTATAACCGCGATATTCTTGTCTCTGTGACGTCAGAGTGCCGCGAAAAGAGGATTATTTGTAAAATCTGGACCGGGACATTGGCAAACAGTGCAGTATGCGCCTAATCAGGGTCTGCACTGTTTGCTCAAATTACAGGAAGTTAAGGGTTTATTGAAACAATCTAAAGTCCCCGTTCAGGATCATTTTCCCAGCCTACACTTAGAGATAATCGACCCACCAGTGTTCTCATCGCTTTGACTGACTCTGGCTGCAGTTTTCAAATACACTATCAATTGCCCACAAAGGGTGTTCGCTTTCAATGATACTGATAAAGTAGCATTGCTTGAGAAATAAATCAACATGAAAGTGCAGCAGCACTAGCAAAATATACTTTTATTAGCTACGCTGTCAAAACAATATTTACACAATACATTGATAGCGATTGCATAATTAATCCACGTGCCAGACTGCAACGTGCGAAAGGTAAAACCCCATTACAGAATAATGACGCCTGCCGAATGAATTCGCATACTACAGTGCCCATGCTGTAAAAACCTACTTAATAGCGCACGAAATATACTACATGATACAGAGGCAATGCTTGCGAAACATATGCACGGTATCCTATCAGAGCTTTCAAAATAAAGAGCAGCGGTGCCTACAAAATAAATCAATACTCAAGTAACAGAGCACGAAAGTAACAGAGCGTGCAACATGAATCCACATGCAAGTAACAGAGTTTGTAATATAAATCCACAGGCAAGTAGCAGGGCTTGCAAACTGAATCCACGTGAAAGTAACATAATTTGCAAAATAAATCCTCATGCAAGTAACAGAGCTTGCAAAATAAATCCACATGCAAGTAACAGAGCTTGCAAATTAATCCAGTGCAAGTAACGGAGTTTGCAAAAAAAAAATAAATAAAGCTAAATGCAAGTAACAGAGTTTGCAAAATAAATCCACATGCAAGTAACAAAGCTTGCAAAATAAAGCCACATGCAAGTAAAATAGTTTGCAAAATAGATCCACATGCAAGTAATAATGTTTGCAAAATAAATCCACACGCAATTACTAGAGCTTGAAGATGACGTGCAAATAACGGAGTTTGCAGAATAAGGCTACCTGCCAGTAACAGAGCTAGCAAAATTAATCCACATGCAAGTAACAAAGCTTGCAAAATAAATCCACATGCAAAAAAAGAAACAGGGTTTGCAAAATAAATCCACATGATAGTAACAGTTTGCAAAACAAAACCACATGTAAGTAACAGTTTGCAAAATAAATCTACATGCAAGTAACAGAGTTTGCAAAATATATCCACATGCAAGTAACAAAGTTTGAAAAATGAATCCACATGCAAGTAACAGAGCTTGCAAATGAAGCCACATGCAAGTAACAGGGCCAGCAAAATAAATTCACAGGCAAGAAGCATGGCTTGCACAATGAATCCGCGTGCAAGTAACAGTGTTTAAAAAAATAATCCACATGCAAGTAACAGAGTTTGCAAAATAAATCCACATGCAAGTAACAGAACTTGCAAGTGAAACCACGTGCAAATGGCGGAGTTTGCAAATAAAGCTACATGCAAGTAACATTTTGCAAAATAAATCCAAATGCAAGTAAGAGAGCTTGCTAATGAATCCACGTGCAAATAACAGGGCTTGCAAAATAGATGCACAGAAAAGTAACAGGGCTTATAAAATGAATTCACGTGCAAGTAACAGAGTTTGCAAAATGAATTCACATGCCAATAACAGAGTTTGCCAAATAAATTCACATTCAGTAACAGATTGCAAAATAATTTAACATGCAAATAACAGAGTTTGCAAAGTAAATGCACATGCAAGTAACAAATGTTGTAAAATAAATACAACTGCAAATAACAGAGCTTGCAAATGATGTGCAAATAACGAAATTCGCAAAATAAAGCTCTATGAAAGTAACAGAGCTTGCAAAATACGTAGACATGATACAGTTGTATCGTTTGCAAATTATAGATCTATAAGATACAAGTGTTTTCAAAAAAAGTGAACATGATAAAAATCAATGCTTGTAAAATAATCTACATGATACAACAGCAGTGTGTGCAAACATCAAATCTATGTAATATGGTCACATAACATTAAAGAACTGGAAGCATTTGGTAGAGTTTCAGCCATTTTTTTACAACTGGGACAGCTTTTGTGACTTTCTGTTTGCTCTTTTGTACAACAATCCCCTTCTGAAAAGGGGTCTTATCTCTAAGGAAAGAGTTTGCTCCCACAGGGAGACAATAACACTTTTGACGGTTACATCCCTTGAAAGTGCATCTCTTTCCTTACGATTAATCTACATGATTCAATAATAGCAGTAATAGTTTGTAAAATAATTCAGTTTGATGTTAGATACAGAAGCTTTCAGTATAAATCAGAATGATCCAGTGGCAATGAAGACAAATCCCCTAAAGATACAGAAACCAAGCTTACAAAATAAGCAGTTGAAATGCTCAAAACAAATCTGCATGGTACAATAGTGCCCAGTGCTTGCAAAATACGCCTACACGATGCATCGCTTGTACAATAGATGTAAAGTTTGAAAATACCCAGGAAAGGTCACAATCATTGGACATGGCTCTCTCAAGGCACTGAATGCAAAAAGTTACATGATATCATAACACAAATTAAATAAGTGAACTCGGGATCTGATACCATCAGATCCACGTCAAACCCCCACATCAAAAGACAGATTAATACAATTAAGGAGCCACAAAATGAACAGATGGCAAGCATAGTCGGCAACTCATTCCCAAAAAGGTGTCAACTCTGTCATCCAATCTTAACTGAATATATCTTAACATACATAATTGTTAAAAGAAAAACATTAGAAAGTGAAACACTACGTAAAAATTAACAAAAAGTATTACAGTGAAAGTACCGCTCTGGAACAGTCAGTGTTTAATTACTGGGAGTACGGTGGGTGGGGCTTAAGCTAGCTTTACCGGATCCCAAGCTTCGCCCTCGGTTTCCATAGTGGTAAGAACATATAATTGTTAGGTCCGCGTGGAGGTCGTCTAGCTCATCCTTGGATCATAGGGGCAATAAATCAATCACAGATAAAGCCTATAATGAAGCAAAGATTAGGACACAATAGAAAAAAAACGGGTTGAGACACTCGAAGATCCCTGGGTTGTCAAACAAAACCATTGGAATACTGATGCAAAGATAACCACCAGTTGAATCCAGGGCAGGGGATGGGAGGCAGGGTGAGGGGGGCAAGAAACAGATATAAAAAGTTCAGGCTCAGACTATCTAATGAATAGGTTTTTTGTTTGTTTTTTTTTTTAAGTCGGGGCCATCATAGAGTCTGAAAAAAAAGGTAAGAGAAAAGTCCAGGGAGTGCCACAATCACACACCGCAGCCCTTCCCAGACACCAAGAGGAAGAGGTTACAGACAAAACCAAACAAGCGCAAATCGAACAAACGTACGAATAGCACTCAGATTAGCTCTCTCTTCCCTAGGCGAGGTAATCGCAATGCTAAAAGGACTGAAAAACACAAGAACAAAATAACACAAGGTAAGACATAAAACAAATCGCCTCGTAGAATAAACCACAAAGCAGCAAAGAGTAAGACTAACACCGAGACCACTGCCTTAGAACGGTCAGTAGAATAAACCACCGCGGGGTTTAAAGCACTTGTACAGCTAGCCAACTTCACCCTGGGTCCCGATGCTACTCTTAGTACAGAAATACATAAAACTTCGGTTTGCATAAAGGCTTCTAACTCAGTCAATGCATCAAAGCGAAAACATAAAAATCAAATTAATCACAATGATAAATAAAGACGAGTACTCATGGCTAATTCTACTGTATGCCAGAGTAAATGAAAAACAATAGTTGAACCACGGCGGGCCAAGTCAAAGACATATCGTCAAGCCCCAACCCGCTGGTTAAAGTTTTATGAAGAGGCCGTCATTGAGTCTGAGGCCCGAACCGCCGTCGTGCAATTAAAGAGTGAAGCGTAGCCATCAACAATGATGAACCCCGACCCACCGGTGTGCAAGTAAAGAGGTAAGCAAAGTGGTCAACAGTAATTGGATTAAGCGCTAAGCAAGCAGACTGTTTTATGGCATTAATGTTATATACCCCTTTCGTTTATAGCATATGACAATTTTACTGAAATGATCAGAAAAAAATGCGTTTTCCTACAATTTTTCTAAACTTATACACTAAGTCATCATCAAATCGATCTGATAAGCCTTGTAGCAGAAGCGGTTATTGTCCGGTATCGTATTTAGAGACCAATTCGTAGTGTCGACGATAAAACTTAGAAAAACCTTTCCTATAAAAGATAAAAACAATGATACCGATACCCCTGTTTGTGAAGTTTGCCGGACAAATATTTGTTATGAACATTAAAGTCAGCCAAATGACTAGACACTCTTGCAAACAAACCAAACAAACTGAGAAATGTAAACGGCATAAAAGGGGCACGAGAAACGTCGCCATCCAAACAAAACCGTTAGAAATTGATAAATGCAAATCTAAAAATGCGGATTCGGTATCAGTAGATTAAGCTTTGGTAGGATAAATAAGAGTGACCACTCCTTCAAAGTAAGGATTGTCAATATTCAAAAGGTCGTCCAAATATCTGGAAGTTGAGTTAAAAACTTCAATAATATCAACTTGTGTATCATCAGAAAGAGAAACCTCTTTCATAACAAAACAAAAACAAATCTGCTACAAGAGGAGAACAATTAGTATCCATCGGAATTCCCACAATTTTTGTGTGTCACTTAGTGCCAAATCTAATGAAACTGTTTTCTAAAAGGAATGATAATGTTTTGACAAGACTAAAGTTTACACCGTTTTTTGATCATCAGATGTAAAGACTGCATTCCTATCATTACAAGCAAAATAAGGAGAGCCTTTATTAAATCATGGGGCAAAGTTGTATAAAGCATTGAAAAATCATATGTTGACAAACTGGACGCGCAAAATCCTCTTTACTTCAGTTTATTAAGTACCTCATCAGATTTTTTATTGACCAAAACAGAATCCTGCCTGATCTTTCGTAAACTTTTTCTCAATATCTAATTACGTAAGCTTTAATAGCAATGAGGCGAGAAGTTGATAATCTAGAAAAATCAGTAGTAGTACAGGAACTTGAATTAGCGATTCCAAAAGAACTCTGTCGAAAACAAACGCACAACCGAAAAAAGAATAAACTAGAGCAAGTCGATGGCTCGCCATCGCATATCCCCGCGCCAGCGCCATCGCAAATCTCCGCACACATCAAAATTCCAAATGCGTTCCTCCAGTCCTCATTCTTAGTGCTATTACCTGTGACAGTTTCAAGGTTCTAGCTCAAAAAGCTTAGGAGAAGTTGTGTGACAATAAAAAAGGACCCAAAATCCTACTTTTTGACCTCTGGTGATCCACAGACATGCCACCGGGGAAAATGTTTTGCACCACTGTATTCTACTCTTCATTACCCTTGATTTGACATGACTATGTTTGTACAAAATGGATTTTTGACCCTTCGGGGCCACACCCCTCTGGTCCTATCCCCAGGGGTTACATCAAAATTCCGATTGTGTTCCTCCAGTCCTCATCCATAGGGCTATCGCTTGTGAAAGTTTCGAGATTTTTTGCCTGAATGGTCTAGGAGCAATGGTGTGACATTAAAGACGGACGGCCTGAACGGACGGTATCACAATACCCCCGCGCTTTTCGAAGAAAAAGAAGAGCCGCAACGAAGAGGAGCCGCAACGAAAGTTGGCAGGGTCTAAGTTAAACTGTTGGGGGCGCAAACTTAGTTTAAAGGTCCCATATTCCTCAAAAACAGACAGTTTATTATCTAAGAAAGATTCAATAAATTGTGATATGGTATTAATACAATTATAAAATGCACCTGACAGCCTGTAAAATTTAGTTAGCCTCTCGTTCTTGAAAGAAACGGTTTTTTATCGTGTCTCTGAATTAATGTTACCAATGTTACGTGTAATTCAGAGATACGGTAAACAAAATCGTTTCCTTTTTGTCCAGTTCGAAAACGAGAGACTAAATGAAATTTTTGAGGCTGTCAGATGCCACATTTTATGATCGTTTAAATACTATATATCAATTTATTAAACCTTTCTTGGATAAAAATGTCATTTTTTATGAATATGGAGCATTAGAGGATACTTTTATTTTGTGTTGAGGTTTTACGGCATAGTCAACCCAATGGGGTCATGTCGCGCGCGGTCAGTTTACCTAACCACACTCTTTCTGGGCAGGTTTAGTCCTCTAAGCGGTTAAGCAGTATTGTACAACATTCTTTCGCCAGAAATTCACAGCTGCCCTTCCTGAATCAGCGGAAGAGAGAGTATGACCGTAGGAAGTATTTCATGATCAGTGTTGCCGACTCGACGGGGGTCGAACCCGCAACCTCCTGATCACCAGTCTGACGCCACCAAAGCTAGTTTACGGATAACCTACCTCGCCCGTAATCCTCATACTGTTCCAGCTATGAATACAGTCGACTCTCGTTATCTCCGACTTCGCTTATCTCGAATAACCAATAATCTCGAAGAGAAAATCTGGCCCGTGTTTTAACATGGAAATCTAACAACAGGTAACATAATAATGTGGAAAATAGGAGAAATTGCTCCAAAGGAGCTTTTTCCACAGCATTTTCAAAATATCTTTAACTTCAGGAGTCAAATTACTTATTAATTAAATTTGTGAAAGGTGGTTGTTCGATTTATTTTTTCCTCGATTCTGCAAATCTGATATGTCACGGTATGGATATCTAGAAGTATTTCAGAGAGTCACTTGGACTTCGTGATAACGAGAGTCGACTGCAATTGTTCGGTCAGAGTAAAGGTTCCCTAACTCATTAGTGGAACAACACAGAAAACCATAAATAAACTTCCGAAAACTGATGAAGCAATAGGCAGCAATATTGTTAACCTTGATTAGGTTAACCACTAAGTATGCAATCTGTCGTATAACATCTACATTTTATCCTATTTTTATATCGATTAATAACCTTTTCTTATTGGTTCTGACGACTAGACTTAACCAATAACTCTTACGTTTGTTGAGAAAATCATTATAAAACTCGAGTTCCAACAGGCGTTTATGAAAAAAAGGTGCTGTTGTTGTGTATTGCCGTTGTTGTTTTTTGTTGTTGGTTTTTGCTGCTGTTGTTGTAATAGTCTCTTTATCTATTTATATATTTTTATTCTTCAAACCAACCATATATTTAGAAATTAATTCAGTGTTGGTGATAAAATTAAGATTTTTTTCCGAAGTTTATGACACCGAAAGCCATATTGCAGATGTTTAGCAAGTACAATTTTATCGTTGTTGCTAAGTCAAGTCTATCATATATGGTCCTGCCATAACGAATAGATAACATTCGATCAAGATAGGAAGGATCACTTCTCTTTCAGTGCGATCCGTGCCATTAAAATGGTTCCTTCTTTGTTCTGCTTGTAAGGAGTAGTCTTCTCCCTTAATGCTCCTTTAATGCTATCATCCTATTTTATAATCAGAACAAAAATATCTGAATAAGATCACGACGTTATGTATTATGATATATCAAGCTTAATAAAGGGCGGAAATGTTCTGGTACTTTATTGGACGGCATGCCTTGGGAAGGGTTTGAACAATATCAGTGTCCAGCAGTTTTGCAAAACGTAAATATAGAGATACCCAAGAAAGGCTACACATCAACGGCTGGCACGATTAATGGGATAATCGATTAATTGATCGATAAATTCCACAAAAATGACTATCATTACAGATTTGCTAATAATCGATCATTTCATTCATGTGTTTGTTACTTTACCGTATTTACCCTCAGTATTCAGACACCTCAACTCCTTACCATACTTTATCTAAAATTTGAACATGTACAATTTACTACCCACTGTTGTGTCTTAAATAGCTGGGTGATTGGAAACATTGTAGACCCTGATGAGACGCTGCGTTTGTGGCGTCTCGTCTGGGTCTACACTGTTTGTTCAGGCCTGTCTGACAAAATACATTCAATAAAGTATAACATATGATAGGGTCATGCTCAAACAGGTAAAATTATGATCAAATCTTCAGCGATTACTAATCGATTATCAATCACAATGGCAGGACTGATAATCGATTATCTTTTCAGCTCTGATTAGCCAGCCTTATAACACATCCCTCTGAAGGTACCGGATAAAAGTTTAATGGCATGCATTGACAACAAAGCAACATCTTCTTGGAAAGAACATCAACAAACATCAAAGAGAAATGCCATCTTTAAACGATCAATAGCAAAACTGTTAGGAACTTAAATCTGGTTTTATGACGTCCAGTCCTCTCTCCTAGCAGATCTCATACAACCTAAACTACTGTACACAAAAAGTATTTGTTCCGCGTAGGGATTTCCTAACTCATCAGTGGATCCATGCAGAAAGATATATGAATTAATTCTCAACACCATAGCAAAACAAAAAGAAAACGATGAGGGCTAGACTGCAATCAGAAAGTTAAAGAAAACCACAAGCAGAATCATGTTAACCCATTTATGCCGAGTGGACTCTTCTACCTTAAGTCTTTGGAAAGGTCAATTTCCTATATAAGTAGTGTCTGGTTAGTTCTTATCATTATCATGTTTTGTAGCAATTTCTGAGTTTAATGCAAACAGTGTAGACCCTGATTAGACGCCGCATTCTGATCCGGGTCTATACTGTTTGCCAATGTCCCTTTTATGGGACGCTTGGCTTAAATGGGTTAAATAAGTAAAAAAGGATTGCCTTTGGAAACATAGAACCATAGACATATATAGTCAGACACTAGCTTTCTACAAACTATGTAGAATTGAGACGACATTCAGTCTTATTCATGCGTATTACTTAGACGTTCAATATTTACCAAGACAACTAAGTACCTAGAGGCTGAATGAAATGCCTCAATAACATTGGCTTCGTGTTTCTTAGAGATAAGTACCATGATGCCTTTCTCTTAACACAACAAATATAAATCAGTGACACGAGGTGCTTATATTAGAATACCGATAATTTGGCTGTAACGACTAGTACCAAATCTGGGCCCAGTTGTTCAAAGCTAACGACATCGTTAGTTAACGATTCGTTAAAATTTATATCGAGTTATGCGCAAATATGCTGAAATTTTTTGCTAAAAAATGTGAGTAGCTTTTGCAGTGCAAAAGCTACTCACATTTTTTCAGCAAACAATATCAGAATATTGTGTATTGAATCCACTAAAATGGTTAACGAAATGACCCTTAACGAGCACGTTAAGCTAACGATGCTTTGAACAACTGGGCCCAGATATAGATATTATCGAGGAAAAGGTAAGAGCATCACAAGTGTTTTTACAAGACCACGGAGTGTAACTTTTGATACTGTGTTACTCTCTCTCTCTCTCTCTCCCATTAGCTGTCATGCACGTATTAATTTTATATTATGCGTCTTTTTTATACAGGATCATTCTCACGTTGTGTAAATGTATACTAATTCAAGCAGTAAGCAGCATACGCCAGATCAAGATTTTGTATATATCCGAAATGTGTCATAATGTACGTCAAAGCGCTTTTAATTAGTTTTATTTATTTATTTATTTATTTATTAAAGCAAATATACACGTTAAAAATGAAAAGCTGTCCAGAAAAGTCAAAAATATACAATGGCGACGCTTGCAAAAAAGATCTACATAATGCAGTTGTAGCTTTTGCAATGTAAATGTCCATGATAAAGATGCTCTGTTTGCAGAATAAAGCCACATGATACGGCGGCAATGCTTGTACAATAAATATGCATGATACGTTAGAAAGTCTTACATAATACATGTAGCTGATGCAGTGGCAGCACGTGTGTACAAAATCAGTATGATAAAGTGACAGTGTTTGCAAATACATATAATCTGCAAGATACCGTAGAAGTGCATTGATGCATTGGCAGTACGTGTAAAATAAATCAACATGATACAGTAGCGTTTAAATAAATGTGCCTGACAGAGATCGATGTCTACAAGATTCATTTGCAAGGTACAATACCACCCAGCTAGCATTCTATTTTAATCCAAATCGGACCGTTATCGGGTCCGTCAGGAACCACGGTCCCTTTTAGATTTAAGTAAAATCCTAGCGGGATAGAGCTCGCAATGTTAATCTGCTTGGTAATGATATGCATGATATGAGTACGGTAGCAGGGTTTGCAAAATTGTTCTATTTGAAAGAGCAATATCGCTTAAAAAATAAACCTACATGTAACAGTACCATTGCTTGAAAAAATCATTTCCAAGTTTATAGTATCAGTGGTTGCAAAATAAAATGTGCAAGACAGAATAGCCGTGCTTGAAAACATTTTGGCCGAACGGTGATTAAAAACGAGATGCATGATACTGTAGCAGTGTTTGGCTGCTTGAAAACTACCGTATTCGATCTAATTACCGCACATACCCCTATAAGCGCACAGTCAAGAAATTTCGTAGTCTTCAGATGGCAGTCAGTATACCTTTTGTTTACTTCTTTATAAAGGCTTATGTTGTGGGTACTCATTTGAATTGCATCGACTTGTCGATGCAATTCAAATGAGTACCAACAACATATGCCTTTATAAAGAAAATCAGAAAAAAAATCGCATAATCATCATCAAATAAGGCCTTTTCTGATCTTTTTATAGTGTATCCGTAATAGGTATAGGTACATATTTTATCACATCTGAGTGTTCCAAGTAATTTTGAAAAACCTAAGCGCACAGAGCGGTAATTAGGTCGAATACGGTAGTAAAACTTCAATGACTCGAACACCGATGGCTCGTTTACAATGGCTAATTCGAACTCGTTTTTCAGTCCCCGTGAAATTCTTCTGATAACTCAAGATAACAAATATTTAGGGATATTGTAGGAAATGCTATTAAATTTATAATGAACAAATATGCTGTGTGTACTCATTAGAATCGTCTCATAGAGGCGATTATAATAAGACACTCAACATTTAATTATTTTATAGAAGATAGAAAAAAGACATCCCTACATTATCATCATTTGCATCCTGGCCTGGCGTTTTGATTACCCTCAGTGGATAGAACTACCCATGTCCAACACAAATGTCTATTGTCCCAAAGATGTTCGAGCCACTGATATTTGACTGTGATATTGCGGAACTGCTTGTTAACTAATCGGCATGATGCAGTAGCAGTTCTTGCAAACTAAGTTTTAAATGATACAGTAGCAGTGCTGGCAAACTAAATCTGCATGATACAGTGACAATGCTTGAGAATTAAACCTGCATGATACAGTGACAGTGCTTGCGAACTAAATCTTCATGATACAGTGACAGTGCTTGAGAATTAAACCTGCATGATACAGTGGCAGTGCTTGCGAACTAAATCTGCATGATACAATGACAGTACTTGAGAATTAAACCTGCATGATACAGTGGCAGTGCTTGCGAACTAAATCTGCATGATACAATGACAGTACTTGAGAATTAAACCTGCATGATACAGTGACAGTGCTTGCGAACTAGATCTTCATGATACAATGACAGTGCTTGCGAACTAGATCTTTATGATTCAGTGACAGTGCTTGCGAACTAAATCTTCATGATACAGTGACAGTGCCCTAACTAAATCTTCATGACACAGTAACAGTGCTTGCAAACTGAATCTGCATGATACAGTGATTGTGCTTGCGAACTAAATCTCAGTTATATAAAGACAATGATGGTGCTTGCGAACTTAGTCTGAATGATAGTGACAGTGCTTGCGAACTAACTATGCATGGTACAGTGACATTGCTTGAGAAATAAATCTGTATTCTACGGTATCAGTAACAGTGCTTGCGAACTAAATCTGAATTCTACAAAGACAGTCCTTGCGAAATAAATCTGAATGATGCAGTGACATTGCGTGCGAACTAATCTGCATGCTATAGTGACAATGCCTGCGAACTAAATCTGAATGATACAAAGACAGTCTTTGCAAACTAAATCACAATGATGCAGTGGCATTGCTTGCGAAGTAAATCTGAATGATACAGTGACAGTGCTTGCGAAATACATCTGAATGATACAGTGACACTGCTTTGAAACAAAACCTGCATGATGCAGCGGAAGTGCTTGCTAACTAAGTCTGCATGATATATGATTTCTAGCATTTGTATAGCACCAAACACACAGCTTTTTTTATTATTATTTTTAGTTTAGTGTTAAATTCAAAAGTTTTATTAACTAATCAAAGACGTCACAAATAATCTGAAATCCCTCGTGAATGTAATCGAAATCGCATTTAATTTATCTTAAACACTCCAGAGCAACCAATTGCTAACAAAACAGATTAAATGAACATCTATTATTAACAAACGCGTGAAACGATAATATTCTGCCATTGTTCTGTCATGGGAAGATAACTCTATCAAAAATTGACGAAATATACCCAATAGCAATCCAAACCAGATCTCAACAATAACAATGAACATATCGACCTGCCGTAGACAAATAACTCAGTCAAACATTGACCAAATTTTCCCATTAGCAATCCCAAACCAGATCTCCACAATACCAATGCACATACCAAGTTTGGTGAAAATCGGTTGATACTTACTCTCAAGTTATCGTCCGGAAACGAAAAATCAGATATATCGCGGACAGGTGACTGTCAAAAAATGACGAAATTTGCCCATTAGCAATCCCAAACCAGATCTCTATAATATCAATGCACATACCAAGTGTGGTGAAAATCCATTAACATTCACTCGCTATCTTCCGGCACGAAAATACGGACGGACGGACGACAGACAGACGGAAAGATGGGCGGACACACGGACAACCAACGAACGTTAAACCATAATACCCCACCACTATCGCGTGATGGTATAAAACACCTGGGCCATTATATAGATCATAAGTACTCAGCTCATACTCAGAGTTGCATAACATGTGTATGGGTCATCCAATAAATTCCTTATCACTCCTCGATCAAGAATAATCTGCATTATTCTTCACTTTAGGTACAAGACAGAGTGGTCCATTATGTGTCCTCATCAATAGTCTCTTTTTCTAGATAATAGAATGGATGTCTTTAAGGAAGAAACGCAAGTCCCTTTCATCTGTAAAATAAGTATAAACCAAGGTAAGCCATTAACTTTTTCTTTATTACAAAGGGTCCAGCAAGTACCTAGTTGTTTTGGCTAAATAATAATAGTTTGCCTGAACTTTAATATTTCTATCCACACATTTGCATCTGTTTATTTGTAACTTTTTTCATATATTGTTTGTCGTCGACGATTTGGATTTGGCAGCACATTTAATATTGGAGCTGTTCTCTTTGTGAGTTTATAGTGTTTAAAGAGCAATCTCTCAGTTGTTTTATATGTGTATTCAAGCAAATGTTGTTTGTTTGTTTTTTGTTTTTTTTTGCTTTTTTGCTTTTTTTTTTTTTTTTTTTTTTGTTGTTGTTGTTGCTCTGTTTTCTGAGTGATAGGAGCAATTCCTTCTTGTATATCTCTCCTCTCTTCTACAGTCATAGTTGGAATTTAACAGTTAACTTGCTATAGGAACGAATTGTTTGTGAACTTATTTCACTGTTGAATTTGTTAATATTGTATCTGTCATTCATAGGGCACTATTTGTTTAATTGTCACTATTTTCGAAGTTTCAGACAGACCTTCCTTTCAATACTGAATGTCCAGCTTTTTATTTTATTTTTTATTATTATAATTTATTTATTATTTTTTTATTTTATTTTCTTTTTTATTTTATTTTATTTATTTATTTATTTTTTTTTTTTTTTAATTTTTTTTTTTTTTTTTTTTTTTTTTTGCTATCTACAGCAATGTTTTTGACGTTTTCTTTGTTCAGGTGTTTACAATTTTATTATCAATTAGATGCTACTTTGCTACTTCATAGTAATGGACAGGCAGTCCATATTCATTTAGCTACATATTGATATGTTTGGTCAACAATTTGTAACTTATATGAAATAGTTTGTATTTTGTATCAATTATTTTCATTTTTGTATTCTTGTTTATATTCACGTTTGTTATCTTTCTTTTCTTACCTTTATTGTGACTCATCACAATTTTATAGAGAGAATCCATTCAATATTGAAGCTGTACATAGTCTATTATTTGATAAACATTATTTCACAACATCTCAGTATTTCTTTTTTTAATTATTCAACAGTTGCTTTGTTATCAGAGAGAAGTCATATGGCGCTGTCTTGTTTAGCTATAAACCATAGTTGAGGCTAAATAGTTTGTTTCCTATATGAATGTAGCCTGTGTAACATAATTGATTATTGAATTGTTTAAACTTCAGAGCTTTTATAAGTACCTATCAGTTGTATTGACACTGTTTTGGACAAACAGCCCTTTCACTACTAAATTTGTTATTTCTAGCACTTGTATAGCACCAACAGCAGAGCTTTTTTATTATTTTAGTTCAATATTTCATTAGTTACTTCATAGTGAAGGACAGGCATTTCATATTTCTGTTTAGCAATAAACTGAATTGGAGCTAAACAGAACCCTTTATTTCCTCGACCACAGTGGATTTGCTGTTATAAGCACGGACGTTCAAGTCATCTATACTTACTGAGATTTCTTTTGTAAAACAGGTTTTCATTTCACACTTTCAAAGGTGTTCCACAGGGTGCGGAAATTCAAAGAAATACTTATATTACATGCTTTAATAACCAGAAAAGGTGATTCGAAACAAGTCATTTATAATGGACCAAACAAAAAGAACAAAAAACCCGGAATGAAAAACAAACCATCACCTGAATGTAAATGCAATTATCACGTGTATTTTTCATTTTGCTGTAATCTGGATTGTCATATTAATATTCAAAAACAATATGTTACCGGTTTTCACTCTGTAAGAAATTTTGTGAAACTAATCCAGATATGTATGGTCTGTTTTCATATTAGAATGATAGGCTGTCCAGAACAGGAACCCAGTTAAATTCAAAATCAAATTTGTCAGAAAATAATACGACTGGGTAATAATTGTGCATAATACTATGAGATTCTGTGCGTGGGCTGAGTCCTATGTAACATTACGAAAACACGCCTATGAGAATTTTATCATCAAAAAATGAAACCTTTCAGATGAAAAATTCTGGGTTTTCATATTTCTACTCTAAACATAGACTGTGGGTATTTGTTAGAACCGCCTCGGCGAGGCAGTTCTAACGAGTATCCACAATCTATGTTTTTGAGCAGAAATAAGGAATTAATTTATATCCCTGTAAACCCCAGTTTTATGTATAAAAGTGGGGTTTAAGGGGGTCAAAACTATATAGGCGTGTTTTCGTGATGATTCTACATAGGCTGGAACTCCTCCTTTAGGTGGTTCGTGTTACCTCATCTAAGTCAACCATGAGTTCTTTTCCCACATGTTTAGTTCCCAACACCTACCGAATTGCAAAAATAATCTATTATTCTTCGTCGCTTATCTTCTTTTTTGAAGATGCTTCTTGTCGGTGTTAAGACACATCTTATTTCTATGTCTTTAACGACATGTCAATCCTTGAGCCACTCTCGAGACAAATTCAGCAGATGGCATTTTTTTTAATATTTTTGTTATTTTCCCCAACAAAAAACGTTTGGCATCTTATGTATATTGTCTCCTCAGTAATATTTTTTCTTATGTTTCCCAGAAAATAAGGTTTGACATTTCATGCAAATTATCTACTATGGAATATTTTTTTCTTATTTTTCCCAAGAAAATAAGAGTTAACATCTTACGCAAATTGTCTCCTAAGGAAACAATAAGCATGAAGTTTCAAAGCCTATTTTTCTGAAAAAAAAAAAAATGAGAAAAATATTTCAAAATGTCATCTGCTGAAATTTTTACCCAGAGTGCTAAGCGTTTATCTCGTTTATCTTTCATATTCTGGTGCCGCACCTCTAATAACTACATATTTGTCTTCAGACACGTTTTGATTTCTTATAATGCAGCAAAACGAATGCAGACTTGTAAGAATACGAAGCGCAACCTGCAAAAAGGTACCGTCGGATATGTGCGCTCAACTAAGACTTAGATCAGCCTGTGCATCCGCGAAGTCTGACTAAAGTATTCGCCGCCCGCCTGATGAGACATTGGATCCTTGGCTGTCCAAAGAGCGCCCATCGAAGACTCTGATCAAACTGTGCGCATGCGCAGGCTGATCTGAGTCTTCGCTGGGCGCTCACGTACAAAAGTACATTTTCTTATGTTACGTTTCAGTTATAAAATGCTTACTTAATTCAAAATAAGATAGAACATTCATTATATATCTACTGCAAGCATCATCTTCAGACTAAATCTGTAAATGTCATTGTAACCCAAAACGAGCAGTGTTAACAGCCGCTAATACCTCTTGCAGACGATAATTAAAAGCGCTCAAGGGAAAAGCAACCATACCGATTACGAACAAGACTAATATCTACTTAAGAATACACGCGGCCACGTTGGTTGCTTCATTGTTCTGACATACTATATTTACCGTATTCGGACAGACGGAAACGGACAAACCGTGAAGACCCAGATCAGACGCCGCATAACGCGGCGTCTAATCAGGGTCTAGCCTGTTTGCCACCCATCCAGCATCTTTCACATACATCAACAGTCTTTCGGTGTATACGGCCTTGCAAACTACATTGTTGCCATATGAAGAGTTTCAATGAAAAAAATATGAGAAAAGTCCAGGGAGAGCCCAATCACAAGCCGCAGCCCAAGCCGAGACTCCGAGTTATTTTCGTTTGTGTGTTTGTTGCTTCCAAGGGTAACCTTTACAGGGTATATTTGTCTAATTCTAAGAACCATTTTGGTAAGTAGTTATAGTGTCTTAATATTTGGGGTAGATGTCAAAATATTGTGTATGCGGACAACGTGGGCCCTGCAGTCTGGTCTGGGGTTTTGGTGTTTACTATTTGCATAGGACTGTCAGTTGCTGATATTACTAACCAACAAGATATTGGTAGTATAAACTATCAAAGGACGACAATTTTTTGTCTGTTCATAAAACATATTTAAGCACCATTGTGTGATGCACTTATCAGGCAATGCATCTATTTGCTTCCAAGCTGTTTGTAAACAGGAGCCTTGTTTTAAGCTGCTCCTGCGATGTTATGCCAACATCGTTTTGTTATACTAAAATGCCCAGGTCAGCAGTCTGACTTGTAACAACAGAAATATTATGTTGTCTAGGCGTGTATTACTTGCCAAATTTGGTTGACTTACCTTGTGATGTTGGATTTTGGTGTATTCTTTTGTTGCTGTTATAAATTCCAGATGAACTGTCTCTAAGAACATAATTATGCGTTCAGCATCCGCTCTTTCTGGTAAAGCCACCAGTTCACATGTCATCGATGGGTGTACATGCTATGATACGTTTTCGTTTAATACGTCTCGTATAATGGGCGGGGGCGGGGGCATAAAAATACGGCTCTACAACTGCTTTCTAGCGTTTTCGAGCATTTGGAGAAACAATGCTCTGTCATTTGTTGCCAAAGCACAAAAATCCAATTTTTTCAAGGGTACTATCATCGCAATTTAGGACGCCCCACGTTCTTCCAGTAGCACTAAGCAGTAAAATGTTTTTGCAAAGTTCTTACCAAAAGAATTCCTTTCAAATGTTATACAATATGATCATTTTTATCCTAGCACTAAGCAGTAAAATGTTTTTGCAAAGTTCTTACCAAATGAATTCCTTTCAAATGTTATACAATATGATCATTTTTATCCATGGCTGCAACGTACAAGAGAAAAGAAGTACGATTCACATTTTTTTTTCCGAAAGTATATGCAGCTAATCTTATGGTACGATATCGGATTCGACACCTTTGATACGGAATAGGCTACGGTAAGTACCTCAATATTGAAAATATTTCTTAAAACAATAGGTAAAGCTTTATGATTTTATGTATTCCTGTTAAAGATGAATAAATTATTATCAATTAACAAAAAAGATACAGTTTAATTTGCCTTATTATTCGCCTTATTTACCGCGCATATGCTGAAGATTTACTTAGTAACCGGAATCGGCTGTAGGACATTGCTAATAGCGGCTATTAAAGTTTCACGTTTTTTTTTTGTTTTTTTTTTTTTTGTTGTTTTTTTTTTTTTTTTTGTTGTTGTTGGTTTTTTTAAAGATAAAAACAGACAGAAATTCGAAGACAGAACTTGAACAGAAAAAAAAGATGGATCCAAAAGTAATGGGTCTAAAACATCATAAATATTGCAGCCAAAATGATATAAGAATGGACCCGAGAATGACTTGAGTGGAGGGTACCGAAACGACTAGGGCCAATCATGAAGGTCTGAAATGATTGGATTCCAGTATTTGATACCAACAGCAATAAAAAAATATATCAATAGATCCATAGGGCATTTCCTTACCCAAATTCAGAGAACGACCTCTCCGGCTGTTATCCAATTATAGCTCCCAGTCAGCGCACGAAGAAACCTCAAAGTAAATGTCATTTAGGAATTAATTTGAAAGGAAAGGCCAGTCCACAAACACAGACAAATATCAATATTCTGGGTCTTTGGAAAAGGCGTCTGCGGACAGTGAATGTCCCGATTTGCTGGCGCATTTTCTAGTCGCGCCCATCATCGGTCATGTACATTGGATGTTTCAGAAAACATTCATGAAGAGAAAATACATCGTTAGATTAGGTCGGCGCCTCGGCCATTCGCATTAATAATAACTGTCAGCAGACGATAACATTTGAAATAATGTTCTTTTTTTTCTTCAGAAAACAGGCTTGAAATTTCATGTAAATTGTCTAATTTGTATGAAATGTCAAAGTCTATTTTCTAGAAAACATAAGAAAAAATCAGTTTGTCGTCTGCCTATTTCGCTTGACGCAGCTGAAACGCTAGCATGTATGTTCGTATTTACCTTAAGAAATTTGTTTCTAGGACAGTGTAGCCCAGATTCTAGGGCGGATCCAGGATGATATCTAAATAGGTACGATTTGATAAAATTACCGCACTCACTCTACCTATTGGGAAAGACAGGCTGAGCAAACAGAGTACACCCAGATCAGGGTCTACACTGTTTGCCACTCTTTCAGCAAGTTTACACACATTTATAGGTAAAAAATAAATTGACTTGTTGAATAGGTATAAGATAAAGCGTAAGGGGTGTGAATATTTAGGGTAAATACGGCATCCCAAATTTATTATATTCATCCACAATTTACCAATATGAAATTTTGAGTTAAAGGCGAGGGGTCGACTTTTCCCCAAAAAGAAAGTTCTATTTTTATTCATTAAGGACTGCCAAAGCCTTTGAAAGAAGCTATTATACAAATGAATGTTATGGGACCCATGAGTGGGTTAGCTCATGGGTCTCTAGACGCTCTAAACATGTGCTTTTAGATGGCCAAGCATCAGATTCAGTGCGAGTTTGATCCAGTCCCCCAAAGTCGGTCCCGAGACCGGGCCTATTAATTTTCTAATTTTCAAAAATTATTTTCCGAATAATATCAGGTCTTCGGTTTATAGGGACATCCATTCGATAAGGGATTGCTATACTTTGCGAGAAACCCTTAACAGTTTAACACACTGGAAAACCGATAAGCAGGTACAATCCAATGTCGCCAAATGCCATTCCATTACAGCGACAAGGCATGCCCCACACAAACAAATAAACTTTAATTTTACACTACACAACCAATATTTAGAACAAGTCCAGGCTGCCAAATATTTCATTTGTATTTGTAATGACTCTAAAACTGGTGGATCATCACAAAAGGCATGACATCGACATTGATCATTTTTCTAATAAAATGTCCGTTTTCATTTTTATACCAGTGACTCCACACTAGATATTTATTTTCGATTAAAGGTTTAGCTGCTGTTGTATTTTTACTGATTTTTACTGTATCCATCGGTGAAATTTGGTAAACCCTGAAAGGCTTATTTTCACCACCAGTACTGCAGATAGAATATACATCATTGACTTCCGTCAAGAATAGTTTGCTCTTATATTGCTCTATAATGTGTGTTTAATTGTCACCTCATGTGCCACCTAATATACCCCATCCTCGTTGTCACAATCACGTTTCCATACTGAATTCAGGCGTGTTTTAAATTCTCTGATTGTTTCAGAATCTACTGTTTTTCCTTATTTTTTCTTTTGTTGTTTTTTTGTGACAACCTATTCCATGAATCAATTGTGCAAATACAAAGAGTGGTGTCTAAATATTTCATTACACTGTGGTTTGTATCATTTTATATTATACCTCCTTGTGACAACTCACTGAAAGAAATATCTAGTAATGTATTAGTTTGATTAGTACTTGAGCAAACAAGGCAAGTAACTTACTACATTTACTATTAGGCTAATCATATTTACTGGTCAGCTAGTATCAGTGTGTATGACCGCACAGTTTGTCACATCGCAAGCTGCAGAAACTGTACATCGACAAACAGTTAACTGCAAACCACTGCGGTTCGTAAAAAAAACTCTTATTTTCCTAAACAAATTTTTCATTTGAAAGGTAAGAAGTATCTATTTACATACATATTTACTTTCTTTTAGGCAAACGATGGATCTGTTTTGTTTCGAAAAACCAAAACGTGTGCGACATCACTGACCAAGCTCCTCGGGAATAGTCAAAATTAGCATTGTTTTGATGTTGTAATCCAATTAAATAATAAATATGTTCCCTGTCTATGCACAACGAAACTTTAGTTGTTTTTTTTTTTTTTGCAAGAAAAATGCATACTCGTTTCATTGTGAACAAACTGCGGCCATATAGTTTCGGTTACTGTACGATCAGCTGTCGGCACATATCTTGTTTTGCTGTATAATTAGCTGTAGTAAATTGACAAAGTAACTGTATGTCATTATCCATCAAAACTGATAATAACAGAGCTTTAGATATTTTTTATGAAATATTTATATGACTTTACACCAAACACAGTTCAAGTTGTATTTTGATATTTTGCCATTCGATTGAATCTGAGCATTAGATTAGAACATGCTTTTGCGAAAAAAAAAAAGGATTTTTCATGGCTGTAAAAAACGATATTTTTCAGATAAAAATTCTAAGAGTTCTCTTATTTCTGATCTAAACATAGATTGTGGGTGCTTGTAGTTGCGGTTCTAAGGAATGAGGTGGTTCTAACGAACACCCACAATCAACAGCTGCAAAGCAAACTCCACTTTTCTCAGTATAAAATGGAGTTTACCGGTGTAACCATTGACTTAATAATATGTGGTTTGGGTTATGCGTGTATATTACTTTCTTTGTGATAAAAGTCGAATGTGTGAAACTCCTCCGACGTTTGTTTAATAGACATAATTCAATGAAACTGTGAAGGGTAGCTATATTTATTGTAAACCTTTTGTGTGGCCATTTGAAATGCCGCAACTTCCAGGGTTTCAAAATTTATACCCTTCGAGTGTCCCATTCAATCCCGAATGTTATGGCCTTGAATTTTTATTCATGGATTACGTATTAAAAGTAAGAAAATTAATACAAATCACATCACATACAGTCAGTCCACTTATTTCAGAAATAATGGACCTTGTCGAACTTGTGTGTTGCTTTGTCTGTGTTATACATTAAAGAAGGTAAGAGAAAAGTCCAGGGAGTGCCACAATCACAAATCGCAGCCCTTCCCAGACACCAAGAGGAAGAGGAAATAGACAAAACCAAACAAGCGCAAATCGAACAAACGTACGAAAAGCCCTAAGATTAGCTCTCCCTTCTCCAAGCGAGGTAATCGCAATGCTAAAAGGATTGAAAAACACAAGAACAAAATAACATAAGATAAGACATAAAACAAATAGCCTCGTAGAACAAACTACAAAGCAACAAAGAGTAAAACTAACACCGAGACCACCGCCTTAGGACGGTCAGTAGAATAACCTACGGGGGCTGTGGGGTGGGAGTTAAAGCACTTTTACAGCTAGCCAACTTCACCCTGGGTCCCGATGCTATTCTTAATACAGAAATACATAAAAATTTGGTTCGCATAAGTCTATGTTCTTCATGTTTCTCGTTCTCCTCTGGTGGCTATAGTTTTGATACAGATATTCCTGAGTAATTCTATGTATGAAAACTTTCGAAAATAAGCGACTTGTCCCAAGGAACAAAATCAGTGATGCAGTACCAGATTTTGCTTTCGTAGGTAGAAATGATTGGATCATTGTCCCAGAACGAATCAGCTGCACAGAGATGTATTTATTATCTATTAAAATGACAGTATTCCACTTTCCAAAGTGATTTTCGTTCATTTACGGGAATGTTTTGTTAACCACTATAGTTTACAGCTAACTGATTGTTTTTTCAGCGTTGAAGATTGACTCTGGGTTAACATCCTGGATTCTATTCAGAATCTTAAACAATTGTATCATATCACCACGATATCTTCTATTCTCTAGTGAGAATAATTTTAATGTTTATCATTTTTGTGTCTATGTTTGTCTCTTTAACTCTGGAATTAAACGAGTTCCTCGTATAACATTTTCAATAATTTGTTTGTTTTTTCTTGAAATATGGATAAGAACTACATTTTCATATTCTATGACAGGGCGAACAAGAGTTTTATATAACTTAAAAAACAAATCACTGTTCCAGTTTAAGTAAAATGGGTATTTTAATGAGTCCAACAATCTTACTAGTCTTATCAAAACTCTCCGTAATTTATTTATGAAATTTGAGGTTTTCTTGATATAACACTGCAAAATCATTTTATTGAGTATTTTTAGTTAGTAAATTAACAATTCCTGTGGCATCTCTCATCTGGTATTCAAGTTCATATTTTATATTCCCGTTCTGAATGTACTTACATTTTAAGACATTAAAACGAATTAGCCTGTTATTCAACCAGCCACATGTTGAAAGTAAAATAAACGTCAAAAAGATTGAAAGTAAGTCTAGTTGCACAATTTCTGATTGTATCAGTTCCTGGGTTCACTTATCTACGTTACATGGCACGCATGTCAGGGACAGGGCAATCTTACAAGCAGAAGCTCTATCCCCTTTCTTAAAGAGGTGACAACTGTTTCACCCGTATCAAGAGATTGCTGAAACAAATGTGCAAATACTGGGCCTAGTTTCCTTTTGAACTCTATCATGAAGCTTATCAGGTCCTAATGCTTTTGAAGGATTCAAGCTTTTCAGTAACTTAATCACTTCTTCTGTCGACACCAAAATATTATTCATTAAAGGGGGCAATCTTCCGGTTAACGGCACCTCCTTGTACTCAGTCTTGAACGCATCATTGAACTGGCCTATTAGTTCCTCGCCCTTTCAGTCTGATTTTGCAATTACGGTTCCCTCCCCATTTTTAAGGGGTGGAATACCTTGGCTGTCTTTTTTCTGATTATTTAAGTATCTGTAGAAGTATCTGGGATTTGCCTTTATATAACCTACCAAATTATTCATACAAACCATGCTGTCTTTAATGTCAACCTTTCTTGCCTTTCTCAAAGTCTCAAAGTGTGTCTGAAGTTCACCACTACAGGTCTTCTTTGCCTTAGCATGAATTTTATTCCTTCTGCGAACCTTAATTCTTATCTCTGGAGTGATCCAAGGAATCCAAGAGACAGAGCTACTAGTTTAGGGGATATGCTTAACAGCTGAAGCTTGAATGAATGAAGTTATCAAATTAAAGTTCTCCTATACTGATCGAGCATCCAAGTGGCCGCTGAAGTACTTCTCCTTTTCAAATCTTAACACATATTTCCTCATAGTTTCACAGTCACTTTTCTAATATGAATACACCTTCCTACGAGGTTTCTTTATAGGTGGACTGTAGATTTTTTTTTACAAAAAATCCTGAAACAACGTCATGATCACTAAGTTTGTCTGGAATTTGAATATCCTGAAATTGACCAGGTAAAGTGGTAAGAACCAAGGCCAAGGTGTTTTTATCACGAGTAGGGAAATGTATCATTTACTTCAAGTCATGATCATCAATAATGTCTAATAACATTTGTCGTTTGGACTGACTTAATAAAACTGAGTCTCTAATTTTCGTTCTTTTGTATGTTCTTTGTTTCCAAAGGTAACCTCTTAGATTTTATTAGCATGGCACCAGATTTGCTAGCCTTTCAGACCTGACAATTTCTCTGAAAATGAAATCATCTAGTACCTGGACTGATGAAAGTTTTTTTACCCTTGCGTTGGGGATTTTTTTTATATGATCTCGAAACAACTGGAAGCTGTCTCTAAAGCTTGGATGATTTCATTCACTAAACATTTCTATACAACCAGTGGAAAAAAATAATTACGATGTAAATTCTATATCTAGATTTAAAATTATCAAAAGGCGTGAAACGGAATTAAAATGGATAAAATCATTGCAAACGCCTTTTCCATTTGGGTTTAACGACAACATTTATCATGAGGGAAATATTTCTAAAAATGCCACATTTTGATAGTTTCTCTCTTTTAGAATGCCGAAAATGTAAAACAAGGTCACACGGTGTCAGGAAAGATGGCAAATATCGACGTAAATTACGTGCAGTCAAAAGAATTAATACAAGATTGAAATGAATGTCAAAAATATTACAAAATCACGGACGCCACTCTATGCTTGCCTTTTTAAGTTCATTACCAATTTCTGTATTTTGGATTCTAGACATTGAAGCGAATAAATTCTATGATAATTCTAATCAGTTAATTGACACAGCTCTTTTAACTAGAGGTTATACTCAACATGCTCTTCGTCGTTACATCGATTCTGAAATTAATCACAAACGTTATTTTATCAAAATATCTTTCATAAATAAAGGGATAGATTTTATTGACTTGCCTAGTATCTTTCGGGACAATTCGGTTATTTCATCCATTCCAACTTGTCTTCAAAATACTGGAACACCCATAAGTTGCTAGTATAACAAACCTGTTTTATCTATCATTTTTTATTTTAATAAACTTGTTTCAGATCTCGATATTGATACAAATACTCCTGAGACCTGAGATTGATAAGACTCAGTGTATTGCTATCCAGCAGCAGGTCATACAATCACTGGGAATTTATAATTAATTCCTGATTCTAGAATCCGAAATATAATTTCTAAAAGACACAAATACCGATTTCTTTATATTGATTTCAATAAATGCAGGGAAGAAGTTGCTACTGCCTTGAATGAATTCGATAATTGATGATGTAAGCCAATGTTGAAAATGCAACCCTTAAAGAATGTAAACTGAGTATTTTGAGAATAGTTAATAAACGTGTTTCTTTTTATTATCAAAATACTTATTTATTACCTCCTAAACCAAAGACTTCTTTACCTCACCTTAAACTAATTATTCAATTATTTCATAGGAAGTATGGTTTTACTCCGGCAGACAAGTCAGCGAATAATGTCGCGGTGTTTGACGGCTCCACTGTTTTGACGGCTCCACTATGTCAGTAGTCTTAAGCAAGAACTTGGTGGTACAAAGACTTATCATCTAAACCCTTGATTGAAGAGAGATCTGTGGTTAATGATCATACCTACTATACTATGCTGTAAGTGTTAAAGAATGTCAAGATAAGTTTCCTACGTTATATTGCCTAAATTTCACAAAAAACCATACAAAGCACGGTTTATTCCAAATCCAAGCTCTTGTACCACTACTGAACTTTCTAAATTGTTGACTTCTTGTCTTACTGCCAACAGAAAGCATGTAATTAAATATTGAGACAAGGTCTATGAAAGATCACGTAAGATTCTATTGGTTTTCATTTACTCTGGCAAACAGTAGAATTAGCCATGAGTACTCGTCCTTGTTTATAAATAATGATTAATTTGTAATTTGATTTTTATGTTTTCGCTTTCATGCATTGACTGAGTTGGGAGCCTTTATGCGAACCGAATTTTTATGTATTTCTGTATTATCGAGAGTAGCATCGGGACCCAGGGTGAAGTTGACTGGCTGTAAAAGTGCTTTAACCCCGCTGCCACCCCGCCCCCTCCCCCCCCCGCCCCCCGCCCCCCGGTACCACACTCCGCAAAGCCTTTTCTAAATTTTATAGACGTCATTTCGATTTAGTTTCAAAATTCAATGCTGGACTTAAATCACTTCTGCAACAAGGCCTATCGAAACTTGAATTTTATGGTGACTTAGTATATACATTCAGAAAAAAAAAAACATATGCTTGCAATGATTTTAGCACTCAATTTCGTAAATTCATTCTTCGATATATAAAGATTGAGTACAACATAAATGTAAATACGACAGACTGCATGCATGACGGTTAACCCAATTAGGGTTAGTAAGTTTGCTTCCCTCTTTGGTTGCACGCCGGAGGGTCGGGACTCAGGCTATGACGGCTCCGGCCTAAAAACTTTTAAGTAAGTCGGTTGGTGCCTAATGCTCTGGCTCTGGTCGGGCCCACCGGAGTACTACTGTTGGTTTTCTTTTGCTTCAGCATTTCTTGCTGTCGAATCCTCATCGTTGTTTCACCTCTGTATTCGTTTGATTTTTATGTTCTAGGAGATGTTGCACTGATGAGTTAGGAACCTTCACCTGGACTGAACAAATGTCTTGTGTATACCTCGACAGAACTAAGGGCGAGGGTTGTGGCCACGTAAAATTGATTTAAGCCCCCAGAAATATTTTACTGACCGCTCGAAGGTGGTGCTTCTGCTGTGGTTTACTATATCTGTCATTGTATATATCTGCATGTTTGTCTTGGTGCAAATTTTATTTCGGATAACCGTTTGGCTATTTTTATGGAAGAAACTGTGCTTTGGGCTTTCTGCTTGCAGTGTTTTGATTGTGGTGCCGTTACTTTAAGTGCGTCTTTTTTTCCCTTTGGTGGCTTGGAACGGACGGTGTTAGGTAATTGTATCGATTCCTGGTCATTGCCATTTCTATTGTCAACAACCGACGACACAGGTTTTTCAAGATGTTTGGGTGGATCATAACGTTTATATTTCATGTGCTTTCTGCCCACTACCTGTTTTGCTTGAGTGTGCTGACTGAACAATTATCTTACCACGTACTACGCATAGATTCTCTTCCCCATTTTCTCCAGGCCGATCATTTTCTTGTCTTAAATTGTAGGCCTCATCCCTCTGCCGCTTTGTCAAATCTGAAGTAACATAAACGCACAAATTTTCATCGTCTGCAATGCGTAGATATTTACCTGCTCACAACAAATCATTTTTGCTTTCCAAGAATCTCAGGTGGGTTGGGGCATGGATTTACTGAACTAACCGTGCCATCAGAACTTTTTTTGGTACGGCTCGCTCCTAACCAAACTAACTCAGTTATTTCAATATTTGGGTCAACATTTAGTGTGGTAATAAACAGAAGATGATTAAAGAGATCTCCGCTCGGCTGCTGGCTGTTTATCACT
This sequence comes from Anodontia alba, assembly GCA_964016985.1. Classification (NCBI taxonomy): domain Eukaryota; kingdom Metazoa; phylum Mollusca; class Bivalvia; order Lucinida; family Lucinidae; genus Anodontia; species Anodontia alba. Next base: position 39,395,099 of record OZ024830.1, on the reverse strand, counting down.
TTCGGTAAATTGAACAATATCAAATTTTCTTTTTTTTCTTTGTCTATCCTTTCTGTTATGACGGATCTGTAACATGAGATAATTATTTTGGGATCTTTACTTAGGAGATAAAAAAGGAGTCATTAAAGCAGTACTAACATTCTTATTTTCTAGGTCCGTCACCTTTGTCAATAATTCAGAATGTTTCCGTTGCATGTCCTTTTCACTATGTTCCGATTTCAATAACCCTTCTTTCAAGTCATTATGCCCCATCTCACGTTTTGTGACTGATAAGTAAGGATTTCAATCCAGACAAAATATTAAACTCTAGTCCTGCTGAAACAGGATATATTACTTGTTTGCAAACAATGTAGATCCAGATCGGTTGGCTTCTTCTGCACTTTTTGTCATTCATTATGTGAATTTGTAGCAACAACTTAAATCACATAATCTGAAGGGCTGAAAATTAGAAGTGGTCGCTGCATCTTAATTTATACAGCATGGCAAGAGTTAATACAGGGCTGACAAAACAACATTAAACAGTCAGGCGAGATTCAAGCACAATACTTGCACAAACTTGACTGCAGCTGTTCCAAAAATAGAACCGCTGCAGTCCATTTTCTACAAGTATTTCCCTCTGTATCACAAAGGTCAGTTCCTTTTCACCTTCCGTGTGTTTACTTTTCTTTAACTTCACACTTTTAACTTTCTTGGTCCGGCTGTTCTGTTCTGTTTGTCGAAGATCCCACCAGTAGATTGGTGCAGCCATGTCGATGACCCGTAAAATTTGGATATCATATTAATCAGGAATCTTGTGTTAGACATGTGATGGTGGCGGTCACATTGAAATATTTCCAGAAAAAAAATCTCAATTCACCTGTGTAGCTGCAATTTGTTTACATGCAGCCGGTAACAGTACCTTCGGCTCAGAGCTTCCAGCTGCAACAAGACATCATTGTCCACACACGCAGGTTCAAGATTCTGACGTCAGTGAGACAGCTTATGTTTACAATCAGCAATTTTCACTCGGTATTCACCACCAAGGAACCACTTTACCTATCCCTTCTTTGCACAATTAGGTTTAGAATATTGCTGACAGTGATACTATAAGTTCTAATGCAGCACCAGCTGGAGTGCTAAAAGATGACCCCATAACGGAGGACTGGTACCTCTGTCAATGGTATACTGAAGCTTCAGCAGAACCATGGAAAGGCGGCTGGACCTGACCGACAATCCCCTTTTGTTGAAAGTACTGAGAGAGGAAATTGCACCAATCATCCGGGTATATCATTTAAAACAGGTTAGCTCCCGGCTGATTGGTACAGGACCCAAGTAACCCCAGTCTTCAAGAAAAGGAATCCGTGGATCCGTGCCTTCCTTTGGAACTGGTCACAGTCGGTGGTTCTTGATTGCGAGGAATCTGGAATGGTCCCCATAACCTCAGGGGTACCCCAGGGTTCGGTGCTATGGGTCGATTCTGCTCTTTGTTTACATCAGTAACCTGTCGTCTGAGCTGTCATCATATTGAGACATTGAGTGCAACGCACCACTACCCCATACTTCACGGTCCAAAATCTATCTCAAAGGGGTAAATTTTGGGAAATATTTTGAAATAATGCTGTCATCATACTGAGACATTGAGTGCAACGCACCACTACCCCATATATCCCTGTCCAAAATCTATGTCAAAGGGGTAAATATTGGAAAATATTTTGAAATAATCTTTTGGAATGGAGCTTAGATTTTCATATGATACTAATTTTATTAATTTTTTACCCCCTAAAGCCCAGATATTGTGTGCAACGCACCACTACCCCATATATCCCGGGCATTACATCCCGAACATCCCGGACATTAGTGTGCACCATAATCTATTCCAGTTTATATGGTTCCATTCGGTTACATGCGGTGCGGTTCAGCATTTTAAACTGCGCATGCGTTGGCTATCCGTTACGGTTTCCTGTTTACACTCGATACTGTTTGAAAAGAATGTGCAGTATTCTTTGACGATAAAACCTGCGTCCATAGACTTTTTAATGCGGTTTTGCTGTAATACATTTACTTTTATTTATTGTTTACTTGATGAAGTGTTTAAAATACCGCTGGATTTTCAGGTCGTTAATGTTTGATTTGCCATTCAAACAGCAAGTTGTAACTCGTACATTCCATCATGACCATGCCCACTGGCTGTTGATAGCAATATATATCATAATATCATATATTAGTCCAGATCCCCACCCACTCAGTTATCAGTATAAACATGGTGGATAACCTTACTCAGACACTTTGCTCCGTTACTTTGCTGTTCCCTTGTCCTGAAACACTTTTCGCCAAGACGTCATTTGGTTGTTTTGTAGAACTAATAACCGAAAATATGCCGGTATGAGGAATCGCGCCAGTTGTGAGAGAAAATTGATCGTTTGCTTCGTTCACACTCTGGTGCAGAATCTCAGCCACCCTGCTAAACAATCAAACCGGTTTATAAGGTGTTTTTTGATTGGTCAAAATTTTCTCCGTGGATTGTGTCAACAAGAAGGATGTTTCTCCACAATGTCATCTGAGGAAATCTTCCAAAACAGTACAGATGGCAACATTGAATAAGCAGCAATTTTTTGCAGAGGAAAATATTTTAGATGGGCATAACTTTGTATTGACTGGCCAGGCTAGAACAGGCAAACCTTTCTTGCTAAATGACGAAAGTCGGAAACCACCTAAGAGGATACCTCTTGATGCGAAGTTCTCCAAATCATAAATTTTATAAACAAATCGTTGCTAGTACGAAACTTCTTTATATGGGAGGATCTTTATATCACATGAATTTTATACCGTACCACTGGATAATATGGTGAGAATTTTCCATTTAAGATAGAGTTTAATTCATGAAATGTTCAAATAAAGCTTTTACAATTATTTTAATCTATTTTCTTCTTCATGTTATCAATGTTTCGTATTTCATCAAATATATCGTCCAATCAAACAACAGCTTACAAAACTGGGTTTTTCCATAAAGGGTGGCCAAGAATCTGCACCAGACTGTCAGCGAGGGAAACGATCGATTTTCTCTTGCATCCAGAGGTGACACGATTTCTTGTACGGGCATATTTTTGGTTGACATTAGTTCTACAAAACGGCTAAGTGACATCTCAGGAAAAGTGTTTCAGGAGCAGGAAACAGCAAAGTAAGAACCTGTGTCTGAGTAAGGTTATCCACCAAGTCTATATTGATAATTGAGTGGGTGGGGATCTGGACTATTATATGATATATATTGCTGATCAACAACCACATATTTACAGTGTTACTCTAACAAAAACAAATGAACATGCAACTTACCAGCATCCGCTATTTCGGCAAGTATTCGTCTTCGTTGCCATATGGGTGTCATAGCCATATCTTATGCCATCACCTCATTTTTGGCAGAAATATTCTCACCAAATGTCAACAAATTCTACTACTACATCTATGAGCCGTGGATCAGAAATAGGTCAAGTTGTGGATACCGGCTTCCAGTACTTAAATCATAAATACCGGGTGGATGAGCTGAGAGCCGGAATTAGACGGGTTTGAAATTTCATTGTTGGATTTTGGAAGCTCGTGAAAACCCCTATAAGCGCAAAGTCGAACAATTCCTTAGTCTTCCCATTACAGCTCATTGTGCTTTTATCTACCTCTTTCTAAAAGCATATGTTGGTACTCATTTTAATTGCCTCGACTTGAGTACCATCGATATATGCTTTTAGAAATTAATCAGAAAGAAATAGTGCTTAAGCATCTTAAAATAATCCTTATATGAAATATTCAGCTGACTTTTTTCTTTGATGTGTGCTTATTAGGTGGTTATTTTAATAAATGTTGTTTTAAGTAATTTTGAAAAAAACCTAAGGGCACAGTGCAATAATTAGATGGAATATGGTAATATGTTCTTTACTAATCAACTATTAGTCAACGATCAGTCTGTTTTACAGAACTAATAATCAGCTATCATTCTGGGCCCAGTTGTTCAAAAGTAACGATATCATTAGTTTACGTTTTGTTAAAACTTCATTAAATATGGCATATATCCTAATATTTTTGCTGAAAAAATGATTTGCAAAAGCTACTCACATTTTTTCAGCAAAATACATGTGAATTAGATATTGTACTTCCTAGAACAGTTAACATTTTGACCACTAACAAGCTCATTATTAGTTCTCTGAAACGCCGAATCCGGCGTATTTTTACGCCTATTATTTTGCTTTTGTACGCGTAAAATTTCCTTCCAAGGATTCTCATTTACGCGCTATTGCCACCGGACGTCCAACTGAACTTCAAAGACGTACCGCGGACTTCCGAAATTTATTTTGTCCGTCGAAATCGATACCCGAGATGTCCAAAAATTGTCAAAATGCCCGCCCACTTTTAACGAATTGTATGATGTTTGCCCCGCCTTCTTATTGGAAATTTGCTACCTGTGTTGGCTGAGCTTTAAGGACGTCCCACTTTCCGCTTGCGGGAGTTTTATTGACATCGGAGTCAAGCGTCGCGGCACCCTTTTGATGGCTGCGTGATCACTGTGTGTATTTGTCACGCGTGCTGAGTTCATTAATTGATGTTTGTATAATTAAACTTTCTTCTGCGACACCCGAAAATATTCGGTGAAGTTATATGAAGTCATTATTATTTTTAAATATTCACGTTTTAAAATCTTAAATTATTATTTTGCTAAGAACGTGTGTCGTCTGTAAACACCTCAACACTTCCGGGAGTTACCGAGTGAAATCAAAGACGTATAAAATTAATGTTTTCAATCAATGTCCTTGGTGAAATTAAATAAATTAATAACAATTATGCACAGAACGCAAATTTAAATCTATTCGTATTTAGAAGCTTGTCTGTCATGACAACAAAAGCAATTTTTCAAATGAGAAGAAAACATATTTTTCGTCAAAATTTTTGGAAAACCCGTTTCTAAATTCGTAGCCTTGTTCCGGCTGCGCTGTTTACCAGTGCGGAAAAGACGCAAAGTAAGTCTAAATATAGGCGAATTGCGATGGTTTTGCTTGCTATTCTCCGCGAACGAACGTATGCTGTTGGTAACTCATCGAGAGCTGCCGTTTATTTGTTTGTTGTTGCACGAGTCGGAGCCGTTTTCCCGCAATTTTTGTGAAGTAAGCAACTCGCTCGCTCGTGTTGATCAGCTTCAATCCGAGCAAATATTTCATTAAATACATTTCTGCAAAATAATTTCAGCATAGTCTGTTTTTAAGAAAACATGTTTTGGGTGTTTTCTCTCATGTATTTTTTTTCTTTCTTTTTTTCTTTCTCTGGGCTTTGAAACGAACGCGAAGTTGGACCAATGTTGATGCTTTCTCTAAGGTCCGACATAGAAGTACAGGCTTTCCAAAAAGATGCGATCGAATTTTAATAAGCGATAAGGATATGTTTAAAACACATCTAAGAGAAGTGTATATCATGATGATTCTGTGTGACACTGAATTAAGAACCTCTGTTCTACTAAAGAAAGGGCAGACCACCGCAGCAGGGAAAAAAGTGGGACTTCCTAGATTTTCCTGTGGGACTTCCAAATTTGAGGGGTAGGAAGTCTGGGACTTCCTGAGTCTGGAAGTTAATGGAAGTCCTGTCATTATTTCCTAAGCCCCAAAAGCTTTTGGATCCTTACCAGACACTCAGTGGTCAAGGTTAACTATGTTGAAAAATTAAGTTGTCCAGACAATGTCCTTAAATATTCAGTTTTCATATTTAGCCGAAGGAGTCAAACTCCTATTTTTCAATTTTAACTCCAACTTTTTTCGGAGATGGATTCTTAAACTCCTGCTTTCAAAATCCTAGTGAGAACTCTGGGCCGCCACTGACTCATTAAGCTAACGATTCTTTGAACAGTTGGGCCCTGGCTGATTCCCAACACAAGTAAATATGGCAAATGAATAATGTGATCAAATACATGTACAGCGATAAAAACAAATTTGATGTGCTTCTTTGGAAAAAAAGGTCCATATGTCATTAGGCCTAAAATAAAAAAGTGTTTGTTTCAGGTTACCCAACTGTGCCTAATTTTTCACCATCAACCCTAAAGTTTTTTAAGGTTTTTGGGGGGGATTTCCCTGTTCAGCCAGATTGTTTTCCTATTACCTCATATAAAAACTTTTAACAAAATAAAAATATTTTCCAACCTGCCTTCCTTATTTTAAAATTCCGTGTAACCTGAAACACAGATATTTTTTTATTTGACCTTATTTAAAACTAATGCCTATATCAGCCCACGCATTTATATAAGGAAACAGTTCACATGGTTTGAAGTAAAACCCTTCAGATCTTCATTTTTCAAAACTAGGAAGGCAAGATGTGTGCAGTCTGATGAAAGCATTTTCATTTCATCAATGTATTTGGTTATCATTTGAATCTGAAAGTGAGCAGCATAGGCCCTGAGATGGTGTGAATGTACGAGCTAATCTTGACCTTCATTTTCCACGAATCGAGGGTTGATCACAAGAGTGTAGCAAGTCAGATGGTTGTTTTTCCCAGTATTTATTCTCCTCACCATGAAGGCGTTATGAAGATTCCAACATTTCTTTCTGTAAACAATAGAAATTTAGGTGCCATTGCTCGTATAGCAATGGCACCTACATTTGCATTGTTTACAAAGGGGTCAAAGTTGCCCCTAAACAAGGGTTTCAAAAATATACATTTGTATTTGAGTTACTATAGTCTTGCGCTCAACCCTGGAAATGCACTATTAGTCTAACTTGTAAGAGCATGTTCTTGCATTGTTTGACAGACAGATGGTCAAATAAACAGAACATGCAACAAAAATATGATTAGGGACTGACTACATGTACCTTCCAAGTTCCTCTTGAAATAAACTTCTTACCACTGTGGATACAATGGAACATCACTTCCAAATACTTAGGTTTTTATTAAAGTTATTTGGGGCTCATTATGTTTTTTTTTTTTTGTTTTTTTTTGTGGCTGTCTATGATCTAGAATCACATAAAAAAATATTGTATAATTTCAGTGCTCTAAATAAGATTTTGGTACAATGCACATTTTACCCCCTGCTTCAAAGCTTAATACTTTAACGCCTGTTTGCAATGCTTAACTCTTAAAGCACTGAGCATATTAGTATAGCATACAAAATTCTAATTATTTCAGAGAAAATAAAGCTTGGCATTTCATGTGAATTGTCTGCTAAGTAGACAATTCACAAGGAATACCAAGCTTTATTTTCTCTGAAAAACAACAACGACAGCAAAACAACCTAGAATGCGTAAATTTGTCATCGGTGCTTTAAGGGTTAAACCCTTTCTGATCTAGTATACTGCTACTGCTCACAAAAGACTTTCTGATCTAGTATACTGCTACTGCTCACAAAAGAATCAATGTGAAGTTTATGTTAAAAGATGTAAAGTTCACTGAAACTTTTTACCCCTTAAATTTGATTTCAATGCTTAAATTCAAAATTTCATTGAGTATTTTACCTCCTGAAATTAAATTTCAATGCTGATTTTCAAAAATTCAATGCTGAAATACCCTTTACTCCCTCTTATCTAGCGCTCTGCATCTTCTGTTCTTTGAAACTTCTTTCAGTCAGAAAACTTCTGACAGTCAGAAAACTTCTGTTTCATCTTAAAGAAAGTGTTAATGAATAGCAGTCTAATTGTTAATGTAGTTAGTATAATTTGTTTGTATGACTCACGTCAAGGCAGTTAAATAGTATAATTTGTTTGTATGACTCACGTCAAGGCAGTTAAATAGTATAATTTGTTTGTATGACTCACGTCAAGGCAGTTAACCAGTATAATTTGTTTGTATGACTCACATCAAGGCAGTTAACCTCTTTTATGTCATTTGGATTGTGATGAGGCGTAAAAAAAAAAAAAATAGCTGTGTTTCCACTAAGCGGACCGACCCTGTTTTAAACACCCGACTGCTATTTTTTATCAGTAAAAATGCAAAATAAAAAAGTAAAAGAACCGACCCTCAACAAAATACCTGTGTTTTCATAAAATTACAGGCCTGACCCTGTTCTTTTCTGGAGAAAAAATGGAAAAATAAAAAAAGTTTCTCCTACCTACCAACCAAATTTTTTTTCAGCATGTTAGTGGAAACACAGCTATATTTTTTTACACCTGAGCAAAACAATTAATGCATATGGGCCACGCCATGCAAAAAGATGTCTTCGGGCATATGCAGACAAGGAAGGCTCAGATCAGCCTGCGCATTTGCACGGTCTGTTCAGGGCCTTCAGAATCATTGCACACTACAGAATGTATCATAAGGCACTTTTTTTCAATCCAAAAGTATTGATATTTTTTCTTATTTCTCCACGAAAACATATGTTGTGGGTCCTCATTAGAAGCGCCTCAATGAGGCGCTTCTAATGAGTACCCACAACATATGTTTTCGTGGAGAAACATATGTTGTGGGTCCTCATTAGAAGCGCCTCAATGAGGCGCTTCTAATGAGTACCCACAACATATGTTTTCGTGGAGAAATAAGAAAACTGTTAACCTGATACCCAGTCTTATCTAGATCTATGAATTCAATGGAGAGCAAATGGCCAAATGAGACTTTGCACATGCCCATGAATTAGGATGAATCTGAATCTGTGTGTTTTGCGCACATTCAAAGACACCCTTTCCCATAGCACAGCCCATATAATGCAACAATTTCTTTCTCACAATAGCAATAGATCAAAGGATTAACCCATGTCCTGCTGAATAAGTTAAGATAACACATCCACTTCTAATTTTGAGCCAATCAGATTGCTTGACCTGGATTTTTGCTATACTTAATGACAAACAGTGCAGATCCAGCTCAGTTGGCTTCTGAAGAAGCCAACTGATTTGGATGTACACTGTTTGCAAAGGCAGTGTATATCCGGGTTCAGCATGACAAGGGTTAAGGTTCTGAAAAAGTAGTTGCAAAATTGTGAAATGCATAAGATCAAAGAATTATGTATGAAAAACGCAGTAAATTTTATGAGTGCAGCATATTGATAGATTCTAACTAGAATGACCTTTGAAAGCAATGAACACACAAAGCTGAAAACAGCTCGATAGAAGTGTCAAGCTTTCTAGGTTCAGCCAATGAGTTCTTATTCTGCTGCATTTTTCACCAGTTTTATCCAGAATTACGTTCTTGAAAGAATCTTGTTTATACAAGTTTCGGGATATAAAAGCATTTTACAAACAGAAAGGGATTTTTGATTTAACACTCAACATTTAGCCTTGCAACTCCTCTCTGTACGAGCAAATTCTTTCCTTTTAGAGTAGACCCCTTTTCAGAAGGGGACAAATTTTTACAAACTGAAAGTTTTCTTCACTTAATATAATCCATCATCATATATTCTTTTGCCTCTTGTGACAAATGATCACAAGAAATTTTCATAGCTGACTAATGGGAAAATCCTATTTTTAGTAACATATTTTTTTCTCACTTTTTATTTGTTTAGAAAAGGTTTGAAAAAAAAAAAAATGACTGTTAATAGTATAATTATGATCAGTCAGGTTGATAAAGCTAATGAGCGACTACAAAATTCTGACAGATTCCCAACACTACCCCTGAAAGTGTTGTCATTTCGCTGAAGGTGTTCAGATATTAAGCCCTTCTCTTGCTAAACAGGTCATGCCCTGTCTTAGCAAACAGTGTAGATCCAGATCAGTTTGCTTCTGAAGAAGCCAACTGATCTGGGTCTGCACAGTTGGTCATTAAATATGTGAATTTCTATCAAAAACCCAGATCAAGTAATCTGGCTGGAAATTAGAAGTGGGCGTGGCATCTTAATTTATTCAGCAAGGCAAGGGTTAGGATAAATTCTTTGTTTTCAGGCTGATTTGTGACTTGAAATAAATAATGGCTCTACCAACAGTGCCATGCTACTGGACCACTAGAAAGAATCTCTATGAACAAGCTATCGTTAGAAGAAGGAACACAGACACTGACTTTCGAGAAAGATGGTCCAACACTGCTAATTATTTCCATAAAAATGACATTGAAATGACAAAGCAGAGAGCCTGGGAATCTGAACAGTCATTGGAGGGCAGGTAAGTCCTTGCTTGACAGAGAAAATATTCCTCCAAAGTTACACACAAAAAATTTAGTTATAAGGCTATATGTTTTGAATTTAAAATATGCGATAAAATCCAGGGCCCAGTTGTTCAAAGCTAACGATGTCGTTAGTTAACGATTCGTTAAAATTTACATCGAGTGATATGCAAATATGCTGAAATTTTTTGTTGAAAAAATGTGAGTAGCTTTTGCAGTGCAAAAGCTACTCACATTTTTTCAGCAAAAAATATCAGAATATTGTATACTGAATCTGCTAAAACAGTTAACGAAATGACCCTTAACGAGCTCGTTAAGCTAACGACGCTTTGAACAACTGGGCCCAGGGAGCCACTGTGCAGATCCAGCTTGATATTGGTACACACTAACTTGATATTGCACTCTTACTTAAATGTCTTTGGATGTTACTGCTACATAACTTTGCTTTTGATGACAGCTTAGGGCATTGATGTCTTGCCTAAATTTGTTGCACATTTGACTGAAAATGATGCAGTATATATATATAGCTATATAATAAAAGGGTTATTGCACTGATATTGGTGAATATGACGGTGAATTTGTATATCAAAGGATGCTGACACGCTTGTGTCCTTTGATATTTCAACTCAAGACAATATTTACCAATATCTATGAAATAACCCTATAATACAGCATTTATGACAAAATTGTATCAATTACACTTGTAGAGGAACTGAGCTGACAGTTGTACATGTATGCATTTGAATGCTTATTTGTTGGCACGGTAAATGTCTTAAAATTTTGTACACCAAAAGTTCTGACAAAATAGCAAATGCAGACAGTGTAGACCCAGATTAGACTGAAGGAGCAGTCTGATCAGAGTCTACACTGTTTGTCATTCCATAAGAACTGCATAAAAAGCTAAATTTAAGTCAAAAAGGTATGGAATAAAGTATTGAAAATTATAGGACATTTACCGTATGTACATGTATTACAGTCAATAGTGCAACTAGTTGTTGGAATTAAGTTCATATCTCCAGTTAAGACCCCTTTCCAGCCAAAACGTACTGATATGGTGATGCACTTCTAATGCAGGGCTATGGAAATACTATGCCCAACTTGCCCAACGTGTCCCATTTCCCTGAGGAAGAAATTTCAGTTAACTTGTCCTGGGACAAGGACTACATGGCTCTAGCTAAGAAGAGTATCCAGATTATATTTTTCTTATTTTTTCAAAGAAAACATACATTATGGGTATTCATTAGAAGTACCTCACTGAGGCACTTCTAATGAGTACCCACAACGTATGTTTCCTTCAAGAAATAAGAAAAATGCCAATTTTTGGGCAAGTAAATTTTTGTTGGACAAGTGGATTTTGACCATTTACTTGTCCATGGACAAGTAATAAAATTTGGTAATTCCACAACCCTGTTTAATGAGTATCCACAACATATGTTTTTCTGGATAAATAAGAAAAAAATTCCTGGAGCTAAGAAATTTTTTATCAGTACTAAATCGGGTTATTATTTAGGAAAACTTTTGTAACGTTTAACTTCTACTGGACTACCATCCAGGAGAGTTTGTCTCATGGGGGACCCTCTTATTTCTCCACAAAGTCAGGTTGTGGTGCTCATTCAAACCACATTGGAGAGGCACTTCTAACAAAATATTTTTTTTTGGAGAAATAAGAAAAATATAAATCTGGAGACCCCTCTTATAAAGAGCTATGAAATGCATATCTTATCTGTAGCCTTGTGGATGGTATTTATTTATTCATTAGATATTTATTTTTTTATTTATTTATTATTTTTTTTTTTTTCAGTTTGAGTGCTTACAGAAAAGAGAAAGAAAAGGAAGACAAAAAGAAGAAGCTTCAGCAAAGGCGATACAAACTTGCACAGATGTTAAAACAAGAAAGAGATCAATATGAAGTAAGACATAGCTCCAGATAAGGGGGTATTGAGACATATTGTGGGTAATCATTAGAACCACCTTGTTGAGGCCATATATTTTTGTGGAAAAGTAAGAAAAATTCCAATATTTTTAGGTCATAAAAAGTATAAAGGCGATACAAACTTACACAGATGTAAAAACAAGAGAGAAATCAATATGAAGTCATAGCTCGAGATAAGAGGGTTATCCAGGTAATACTTTTCTTATTTCTCCATAAAAATATTTTTAGTTGGTACTCATTAGAAATGCCTCAATGAGATGCTTTTAATGAGTACCACCAACATTTGTTGTTTTTTTTTTTGAGGAAATATACAAAAAAAAAATATTAACCCTTAAAATGCCAAGAAAACCTGCATCTGAAAATGTCGTCTGTTCCTAGAGGAGTAATCTGATCTGGGTCCACATTGTTTGCAATAATGACTTTTAAAATCACAAGCAGATGACAAAGCAGAGGACAATTGTTGTGATTGTCAGTTTAAGGGTTAAAACTTTTGGGTTGAAAAAGGTGCCTTATCTGCTGCTATGGTAAATTGGCATGTTATGCATATTGCCACGTAAGGAGACAGTTTGCATAAAATGCCAAAACGTACTTTTTTGGAGACGTACGAAAAACTTGATTGCGCAGTTGATTGCACACCATCGCAGAATCTCATGCTACAAGCTAATGTTGCTAATAGTGTGACTAACAGACAGAAGGATGGAAAAATAACATTGCTCTTGCACACCCTTACCCTGCGGGAAAGTCATGTAGCAAGTTCTGTAAAATTCCGCCCAGTGATTTAGGAGGAAACAGTGTGATGGACAGACTAAGGTGTTCACAATGTTCCCATCGCTAAAGTGTAGGGATAAATATTTCACAATGTCGTGAGCTGAATGTTTTACCCCAACATGTTAAGCATTAAGTGGTATTCTACAGAATTTTAATGGTCAAAGATGTTTACTATCTATAATCCTTTATATGCTTGATTTAAATATTAGCAGAATACAGTTGTAAGTGTTTTTCTTCTTTTCATTTTACTGAAAATAGGACTTGACATTTTATGCAGACAGTACACTACAACCTCTTTATAACACGGTTCGTTATAACACTGTTTTGGATATAACACAATTCAAAGATGGATCCCAAAAATGTATAGATTGTATTGAAAAATGACCATAAGTGGTCATTTTTCAATATTATGTATACATTTTTGTTTGGATATAACACGGTTTTTTAACTAACACGGTTTATGCTATGGACCCCAACAATAATGTTATAAAGAGGTTGTGGTGTATCTGTCAAACCCTATATTTTAGAAGAAATGAGAAAAAACATCAGCAATTTGTAGTCTGTTGAATTTGGTTATATTAAAATGCTGTATTGCAGGCTGAGCTTCGAGGTTACTCTAAAGACAATCACTTCAGACTTGAAGACATGAGGGACAGAGCTGAAACCCTGAAAAGTGCTAGGGAAGAGAAAAGGAAAAATGTATGTACAAAAAAAATTGATGACAAGAATATCCATGGTTCAAAAGATCCTAGGTGATTAGAGCTAAGTTGAGTTGCCACCAGTCATTTTTCCTTTGACCAGTCGGGGATGGGTGGAGGGGTGTAACTCCTTAAAGTTACTTCTGATTGTTACCATATTTACCCAGATTATTTGGACACATTGATTCTGATCTAGTTCTACCCTGTTTGCTAAGGCATATCTGTTTTAACATACTTATATAAAAAAAAAAAAACTCCAAGGGACTGGTGCCAAATGTGGTTATTGTAGGAAGGATTTAACAACTGGCCTTCATACTGCTGCTGTTTGAATACATTTATCACTGGAAGTTGTTTAAGAAGAGATTTTGTGGTTAGCTCTAGTCCTGCTGAATCCTGATATGTCCTGCTTTTGCAAACAGTGTAGATCCAGATCAGTTGGCTTCTGAACTGGGTCTGCACTGTTTGTCATAAAGTTTGTGAATTTATATTAATAACCTGAAACAAGGAATCTAATTGGCTAAAAATCAGAAGTGGGCATGGCATCTTAATTTATTCAGCATGGCAAGGTTTAACACTGGAGCCTTTTGATCAGATAAGGATGAGCAAAAAAAAATAAATAAAAAAGAAAAAAGAAAATAGTAAAGTTTAATCGTGATTTTGGAGAATTATTTCACTGATTGGCCTTAAATATGGATAAATGAAAGTTTGTGTTAAAGTACATCCCATCCCTGTCAAACAATCTATAACTAAAAGTTTGTCTATTTGTGACAGAATTATCTGCCCTTGACATGATAATGGCGGGGTACTATTGTTTCATGCTTATATTTCATGTGTTTTAGTGAACTTTTTTTGTTTGTTTTAGCTGGCAGAAGAAAAGCTCTATGAACACTGGAGACAAAATAATCCTGATTTACGAAAGGTAAGTGAGATTGGCTGTGTATCAGGACTTAGTGAGTTATAAGGCACTATTAATTATTTGAAAAAATAAATACATATATATTGAGTTGACTGGGGCGTAAAACCTCAACACAAACAATTTAAGAGTTAAGTAACAGCAGATGACTATATTTTATGCTTTTTCTCAATCCAAAAGTATTGATATTTTTCTTATTTTTCCATGAAAACATATGTTGTTGTTACTCATTAGAAGTGCCTCGGCGGGGCACTTCTAATGAGTACCCACAACATATGTTTTCATGAGAAATAAGCAAAATATTTACCTGATACCCACCCTTATCTAGACCTATCATTTAATTGCTTTCCAAAATTGTAGCCGACAACATTTTAAATTATTTTAAAATATTTTTCAGAGAAAATAAGATTCTTCATTCCCTGTGAATTGTCAGTCTAGCAAGCCGTATTTTCTCTGAGAAATAACAGTATCTATTTTAGAATGTTGTTTGCTGCATGTTTGCTCAGCACTTTAAGGATTTATAATAAGCAACATCAGGTGAATTTTGATTTTATTTTTCTGAAGGAAACATTTTGCCTGAAATGTCAAACCGTATTTCTGGGAGAAAAAGTAAAATTTGTCACCTGCTGCTTTTGCTCAGAGTCTGTTAAAAGTTAGATCAAATTAAAACTATTTATAAGGTGTATGCTTATTATGTTTATTAGTTCCAGACATATATGGATAAAGAGTTGTGATGTAATTGAACTTGTTATCTGGTAAGGATGAATTCAAAATATTTCAACACTATATGTATTTCTCCTCTGATAGAGCTGCAGCAGGGCTATAGTCAGATTCTCTGACAGCTCTAGTTTCACTTTAATTATTAAATACTTGTACTTTGTTGTTTCAGTGAGGCTGATATTTGCATTTTGATATTATGTAATGTAACTGTAACTGATCAGAATTAATTGTTTTGTTCATATTTGGAGCTGACAGCTAAGAAATTGAGAATCAAATATTTTATGTTGAATTGCTTTGTAATACTTAAGAGCTTGTTCTCATATAATTTTAGATTGAGTCAGAGATGATGAAAGACCATGTGATTGGCAGCTGGGTTGGACAAGTGGATGAGAAAAAAGAGGTAATAATACATACATGTGTAATAGGTGAAAAAATTCTAATCACTACGCACTGCCTGGGATAGAACCCAGGCCACATGCATGACAGGTGAACACTATTAAAGCTGGCTTGTGCCACAAGACAATACAAGTGTATCATATGCCTATCACTACTACATATTCCCCCTCCATTTTTAGATTTGTCCTTGAATAAATTTCAGACATCAACAGAGTTCCCCTGTACATGGATGTACTCGGAGTCTGTGGGTCATTTTGCCTTGGGCGCCAGATGTAACAGGTGAAAAAATTCTAATCACCACCTGTGTCGCCTGCGTGACAGGACAACACCACCCCATTGCTATAAAAGCGGGCTTGTACCACAAGGTAGTACAAGCGTATCATATACCTATCATTACTACACATGTATAACGCATGTATAGTGCTCTCAAGGCATTATACTGAACTAAGATATAAAATGACTAAGACTTGTTTGGCAGTTGTAAATGCCAAAAATGCAAAATTTAAAAAATATGAGCTGTGCCTGATGTAACTTTGTCTTTGCAGCATATGGGAACAACAAAGACACAACCTGTCTTGTGCATTTGCAAAGTCTGATCTGGGCATTCACTGTCCACTTACATAATCATTGTATACAGTAGAATGTATCAATAGCTTTATTTTACAGCCTTTATTATACAGGTGGTTTCCCAATAAAAAATGGCCTTATTTTCCCAGTTTTTAGTTAATTTTACCAAAAGAGCAGGGAACAAAGAAGGTACGAGGAGACTATTTGCATAAAATGTCAAACTTTATTTTCTGAGAAAATAAAAAAAGAAAAAGAAAACATTTCAAAATGTCTGCTGATATTTTTACCCTGCATGATAAGTGTCATTGATTTAATTAACTTGTACGTTGTTTTTGGGTTTTTTTTTTTTCAGAGATTAGAATCAGCAAGAAAAGAGAAGGAAGAATATGAAAAACAGATAGAAAAAGAAAGATTAATGGCCATAGCCAGAGACAGACAGAAGATGGAAGAAAAAGTGGCAGAAGAAAAGAAACTCAAAGATATGCTCAAAGAACAGATGTTAGAGTTAAAGGCAAGGGAGATAGAAGTGAGTATAAATGATTAAGTTAAGGAAAGAATTGATATGCTTTCAAGGGAGAGAACTCTGTCAAAATTGTTTTTGCTCCCTTCTTTAAAAGGAAAGAATTTGCTCCCAAGGAGAGCAAATTCTTTCTTTTTAGAGTGGACCCGTTTTCAGAATGAGTACTGTCATAAGAAAAACGTCAATGCTGAGGCCCTTCTAACAAGTACCCACAACAAAAGTTTCATGGAGAAATAGATAAAAAATAGCAGGATTTTTAGTTCACCTGAGCAAAAAATGCTCCAGGTGAGCTATCATGATGGATCACGTACCCTTTGTCCATCATGTGTCATCCATTGTGCGTCATCCATCAGACATTGTCAGTCGTTTATAATTTCTCCTCATAAACAATGAAACCAATTTCCACCAAACTGCAGAAATGTTTGCTCTGTACCAAAATTGCTCAAATGGTTCTGCTCCACAGAACAAGATGGCCACCAGAGCTAGAAATAGAAAATTTTTTTTAATGACATCTCCTCCTAGGCCAGTGGTCCGATTTCAAAATGATTTCACAGAAGTGTTCCTCGTATGCCCTTTTATCCAAATTGCTAAAAAATGGTTCCTCTCCGCTGAACAATATGGCCACCAAAAATAGAAATAGACAAAAATCTTAAAATGACATATCCTAAGCCAGGGCCCAATTTCAAAATAATTCCACTGAATTTTCCTTTAATGCTCCTTTACCAGAATTGCTAAAATAGTTACGCTCGGCTGAACAAGATGGTTAACAAAGGTAAAAATAGAAAAAAAAAAAACTTAAATGACCTCCTAGGCCAATGGCAAGATTTCAAAATAATTTCACAGAAATATTTGACTTACGGCCCTTTACCGAAATTGCTCAAATGGTTCTGCTCCGCTGAACAAGATGGTCACCAGAGCTAACTATAGAAAAATCTTTGAACTACTTCTCTTCTCTTAGGCAATTGCTTAATTCAAAAATAATTTCGCTGAAATGTTCCTCTTGTAAATGTTCCTTTACCAAAATTGCTAAATGGTACACTTAGCTGAATAAAATGGCCACCAGAGCTAAAAATAGAAAAAAATCGAAAAAAAAAAATCTTTAAAATGACGCCTCCTCATAGGCCAGTGACCTAATTTCAAAATTCACAGAAATGATCCTCTTGTTTTCTTTTACCAAAATTGCTGAAATGGTTCTACTCCAGTGAACAAGAAAATCTGTAAACAATATCTCCTCCTTGGCCAGTTTTCTGATTTCACATAAAGTCACAGAAATCTTCCTCTGTATGCCATTTACCAGGGCCCAGTTGTTCAAAGCGTCGTTAGCTTAACAAGCTTGTTAAAGGTCATTTCGTTAACTGTTTTAGCAGATTCAATACACAATACTCTGATATTTTTTGCTGAAAATTGTGAGTAGCTTTTGCA
This sequence comes from Anodontia alba, assembly GCA_964016985.1. NCBI lineage: Eukaryota > Metazoa > Mollusca > Bivalvia > Lucinida > Lucinidae > Anodontia > Anodontia alba. Next base: position 39,377,142 of record OZ024830.1, on the reverse strand, counting down.
CTGCAAAAGCTACTCACATTTTTTCAGCAAATAATTTCAGCATATTTGCGTATCACTCAATGTAAATTTTAACGATGTTGTTAGCTTTGAACAACTGGGCCCTGAACTTCTGAAATGGTTCTGCTCTGCTGAACAAGATTGCTGCCAGAGCTAAAAATATCTTTAAACAACATCTCCTATGTCAGTTGCTCGATTTCAAAATAATTTCACGGAAATGCTCCTCTTGCACTCCTTCACCAATTTTGCTAAAATGGTTTCACTCCAGTTAACAAGATAGCCTCTACAGCTAGATATAGAAAAACAGATTTAGTCCACATACTTTCTTAAACCATTGACTTCATCAAGCTATATAACATCTTGAGCTCAGGTGACGGATCCAAAGCCATTATGGCCCTCTTGTTTGTTGAAAAATGTCCCTTAACTATGCAGAGCATAAGTTTTCTGGAGAATTAGGAAAATGGCATTACTTTTTTTTTTTAATATTACGAAAACATGCCTAAATAATTTTGACCCTCTTAAACCCCACTTTTATATAGTAAAACTGGGGTTTACAGGGGTATACATTATTACTTATTTCTGCTCAAAAACATAGATTGTGGGTACTCATTAGAACTGCCTCATTGAAGTGGTTCTAATGAATACCCATGATCTATTTTTTGAGCAGAAATATGAAAAATATCAGTATTTTTTATCTGAAAATTTTCATTTTTGGTGGTAAAATTTTCAGTATATTTGACTAGACATGTTTTCGTAATGAAAATGTGCTTTACCTGGAGCTATGAATAAGAATTTGAGAAAATGATGAGAGGAAGAAGAATCAGAGTAAAAAAATGTAATCTATATTGATGATAAGACTGTAATATGATTGCAAGAAATATTGGAGAAAGAATAAGAACATGTATCCATAGAAAAGGCTGTTCAGATAAATATTTTCTTATGTCTCCAAGAAAACACATGTTGTGGATACTCATTAGAGTACCCACATATGTTTTCTTGGAGAAATAAGACAAATAGCAATACTTTTTGTTAAGAGTTATCCAGGGCCCAGTTGTTCAAAACTAAAGATGTCGTTAGTTAACGTATCCTTAAAACTTTAATCATTAAATATGGCATATAAGCTAATATTTTTGCTGAAGAAAAAAATGTGAGTAGCTTTTAAGCAAATCACATTTTTTCAGCAAAAATACCTGTGAATTAGATATTGTACTTACTAGAACAGTTAACATTTTGACCACTAACAAGCTCGTTAAGCTAACAATGCTTTGAAAATCTGGGCCTTGGATATGTATCTTATTTATCATAGAAAACACCAGTTAAAGGTACTCATTAGAAGAGCCCTGCCGAGGCACTTCTGATGAGTACCACAATATATGTTTTCATGGAGAAATTGCAATACTTTTTTTTTTTTTTTAAAAAAAAGTGCCTTATCTGGAGTTGTGAATAATAAGAAAGAGAGAAAAATGGTAAACGGTTGAAGAATCAGAGTCAGAAAGGTTGGACACTAATAATATGCCTGTAATTGCAGACAGAAATGTTGAAGAAAGAACAAGAAGAGTTAGAGAAAGAACAGTGGGAGCTTGAAGACTTAGAGGTACAAAGAAAGCAGATGGAAGAACAGAGGAAAAAACAAGACTTCGGGTAAGGATTTTGATGTTTCTGCCTGTTACACTTGGTATAAAAGGAATACTCCAATTTTGTAATGTTTGGTAAACTGTAAGGATTTCAGGTTTCTGCATGTCACACTTGGGATAAAAGAATATCCCAGTATTGTAATAAATAGAGTAAACTGAGTGGAAAGGGGACTTTGATGAGAGATGAGAGTTGACAGACTGAGCTGGCGTACAGGAATATCTGCATTTGTTCATATAATTCGAGATAAGAAGGCAGTCATAGTCCCAGATAAAAGGGAGTATCTCAGTTAAGAAATAGATCAACTCTTGTGCATGATTTGTTGAGTAATAAATCACTGTTTGGAGGTCAGTTGTAAAGTAGATCAAGGGGACTTTAACCCTTGTCCTGCTGAATAAATTAAGATGCTACGCCCACTTTTAATTTTCAGCCAATCAGATCACTTGGTCTGGATTGTTACTATAAATTCACATACTTAATGACAAACAGTGCAGATCCTGATCAGTTGGCTTCTTTAGAAGCCAACTGATCTGGATCTACACTGTTTGCAAAGGCAGGGTATATCCGGGTTCAGCAGGACAAGGGTTAAATAGCCTGTCCAGCATGTGTTTTCGTACACAAATAAGAAAAATATCAATAATTTTCTTTTGAAAAAGTGCCTTATCTGGTGCCGTGATTCTGCAATATTTTTTTTTTCATATTGCACTCAATTAAGGGGAATGGATACAATCTTAAGGGAGACAGCTCAGACAAAATCATTTTGGGTAGAAAGAAGATTCACATGAAATGTCATCTTATTTTTTTTCTGAAAAATTGTTAAAAAAAAAAAAAAAAACACCAAAAAGAACACGATGTTGGTTGCTGCAATTTTGATTGGCACTTTATATATGTGGTTGCTATGTTTTATTTCTGGTTTACTTTGTGATGTGGTTTTTACACAATCTGGCCAGGGTTGTTACTTTGATATGAGATAAAATGTCTGGTGGGGATAGGTGTGGGGAAGGTATTCCAAAAGTTTTCCTTTTCACATAACATTTTTGTTCAGATTTTCTCACCTTATACAGATTTTCTCACCTTATTGCAGACACTAAGCTAACTTCTACATACAGGTAGGAAGCTATCTGGACTAGATCTAGGCTATTTGCTCAGGAATTTGTATCCAGATATATTAGACATGTTTTGTGAACAACAATTACCCAAAACACATAACTGAAAGTGTATGTACTATGGAGTTATTTAAGCCATTGAAAATGCAGACTGATATTTTTTGTTACAGCCGTGTACTGCTGAGACAACAGAAAGCTCAAATGAGAAGAAGATCAAAACAAATACAGGAAGAATTAGTGAGTATATAAGTAAATTTCAAACAGTGTAGACCCTGATCAGACTGCTTCTGAGGGAGCAGTCTGATCTGGGTCTGCAATGTTTGCATATGCCATTTTGTCAGAAAGTTCAGTGTATAAAATTTTAGGACATTTACTTTAATTACCGCTGCTGTAGGCCTGCTGTATTTGCAGCAGGTGGGTAAAGGTGGCATGTTATTTCTTCAGCTTCTGCACTTTTTTCTGTCATCCTCCTCTGTTCCTCTCTTTCCTATACTAGTGTTTCTGTCTCTTTTCAATCTTTCTCTGGCACAGAGGGAGGAGGCGAGGAGGAGGGGTGTGGCCATTTTACAGGAGAAGTGATGATCACATAATTTCCAGTCATGTGACCGTCACATGGCAACCGGGAACCATTTAGGACCCTTAAAAAAAATTACAAGAGACCAGCCCTTACTGTGTGCTATTTAGAAAGAAATGGGTTACATATGTTTTTCTTGAAAATCGTGATAAAACTGGGGAAGTGTGTGCTGAAATTGCAAGTATTTGGACTGTTTCCCCATTATAAAAAGTGCCATGAATAATTCAGGATTTTCTCCTCAAGTCTTGTTTGCTGGGAAAAATAAGAAAAATAAAATGATAAAATGTCTGCTGCTACTGAAAACCAACAGATTAAAGGCTAAAACACTTTATCTTCTCATTTAAGGAACTAGACAGAAAGATTTTAGAAGCCCTTGCAGAAAAGGAAGCTGAGATGGCAGAAGTTCAAACAGCTAGAAGAGAGAAAGCTAGAGCTGATGCCTCCTGGATGAAAAAGGTAAACATGCACTTTAGATTTTATAATCTTTTAACCTGTAATGGGCAGAATTTAAATATTACAGCTATTTAAAAATAGTTCTTTTACCTTCGCTGTCGTGTAAAGTAATAGGAGACATTGGACATTGATAAAATTGCTATTTGAACATATTGATTATGGACAGTTGTAAAAATTTCAGCAGAGACAATAGGCTTTGGCATTTCATGTAAATTGTCACCTATTAAGACAGTTTGCATGCACTGTCAAATCCCATATTCTGAGAAAAATAACAAAAATATCATCAGTTTGTTGTCTGCTGAATTAGCCTGGAGAGTGTATAGGTTAAATTATATATGTGCCACATCAAAAGAAAGTCTTTCTTTTGGGCATATCTAAACATTGAAGACACAGATTGACCAGCAACTGGCCCAGACTGTAATTTCTGACTGAAAATTTGTACAAGTGCATTTGACTGCCCCATTATATACATCAAAAAAGTGTTGGCTGAATGGCAATCAGTTCACATCCTGATCAATGTACATGTATTTAACAATATCCCAACATAAAACTTCTGTATCAGTGGCAAACAGTGTAGACCCTGATCAGATGCTACATTCTGTGTGTCTAACTGGCTCCAAAGTTATAAAACTTTTTTCATGCTCTACTCGGCTGAGCATGAAATTTGTCCTGCTAATAGATCTCAAATTACTATCAACTGCAAATTATTTCTTGCTAAACATAGCTGAGCATGAAAGTTTCTCTGCTGATAAATATGAAAATGCCAACTATTCATATTTATTAACAAAGAAAATTTCATGCTCAGCTGAGTTGAGCATGAAAAAAATGTTTTATAACCTCGGGCCCAGGATCTGCAATGTTTGCTCGAGCCTGCCTGGCCAAAATATTTAAAGTAAATATGGTACAATATGTAATTATGAATATCTTTATACCTCAGCAAACTGTTCTGTGAAGGGGTATACTGTTTTCACATTGTCCTATCCCTCTGTCCATGGCGTTTGGCTTTCTGCTTCACCATATCTAATAGGAAATATCTAATTAGTCATATCTAATATGCTTATTGACTCATTTTTTATTCTGATTGTTTTAGGTGATAGAAGAGCAGATCAGGGTAGAGAAAGCCAGGGAAGCCGAACTAGATATTTTATATCAGTAAGTATGGGTGGAAGATTGTGTTAAGGGCCTGCTCTACTTTACCCTAGTGGGGAAAGGGGCATGTTATTTTTCTTCTGTTTCTACACTTTTATTTATTTTTTCGTTCATCTACACTGTTATTAAATACCCATTGAGCAGGGTTTACAGGGCCAGTCTTACCAAAATGGATTCAGGCAATACTGTCCTAACCAAACAAAATTTTATGTGTGTTTTGATTGGGGTAGGGCTGTGGAGTAGGGATAGGGAGGTACCCAGACCAGCCAGGATTTGTGATGCTGGCCCAACCAAAAGGGATTTGGGAAATATTGTTTCATGTCCTCATCAAACAAGAATTTGTGTGTGTTTTGGGTAGGGTAGGGGTGTGGAGTAGGAATAGGGGAATTCCTACCAAAAAAAGATTCAGGAGGGGTTGGTGGGATATGTGGGGATACTAATTAGGAAATGTTTGTCCCTGACCATTGCATCCAATCCGGTTAACTTTCTTTGTGTCCAGTCCCTACTCATTTTTGTTAAAACTTTTGTTTTGAAGGATTGTTTCAAGGCTTGGAGCACGTGCCCACGATCACAAGAGGAATTTGTCGTACAACCTACTATAATTTGGTAGAAAGCATAGATTATGATAGTTTACATCTGCTCAAAAGAGAGGGAGAAAAAAGAAAGAAAACTTTACTTGACACATTCCCGTTAAAAGCTGTTACCTTGAATATGAAAGAAACTATATGTTTGTGAGGAATGTGACTTTCTTATATTTCAGAGAAGAAGCAGCTCGTATGTGGGAGAAGAGAGAAGCAGAATGGGAAAAAGAAAGAAGAGCTAGGGAAAGACTAATGAAAGAGGTAATTACCTTGAAACCTTGTAAAAAGTATAACAGTAAATTTCCCCAAAAAGTTTGAACACTTTATTCCACACTAAATTTTGTTTTTTTATGCAGTTGTTTCTTAAAATGCTTATTGACTGGCAAACATTCAAGAGCAGTCTGATCTGGGTTTAAGTGTTTGCATATGCCATTTTGTCAGAAACTTTGGTGTATGAAATTTTAGGACATTTACTGTTGCCTATTTCTGTGTTACTGAAGAATACTACATGTACCATATATGCTATAGCTGAAGTTAAGAGGATATTCTAGATTTATGATTTTCTTGTTTCATCACAAAAACATATGTTGGGGGTACTCATTAGAAGCTCCTCAGTATATGTTTTTGTAGAGAAATAAGAAAAATACAATACTTTTGGGCTGACAAAAAACCATCTTATCTTAAGCTATGGTATTAAACTGGTCTAAAAAGATAACTACCATATTCGATCTAATTACCGCACATACCCCTATAAGCGCACAGTCGAGAAATTCCGTAGTCTTCAGATTACAGCCAATGTACTTTTTCTTTACTTCTTTATAAAGGCATATCTTGTGGGTACTCATTTGAATTGCATCGACTTGTCGATGCAATTCAAATGAGTACCCACAACATATGCCTTTATAAATAAAATTAGAAAAAAAAAATACATAATTATCATCAAACAAGGCCTTTTCTGACTTTTTTTTAATAGTGTATCCTTAGCAGGTAGATACATATTTTACCACAGCCGAGTGTTTCCTGTAATTTTAAAAAACCTAAGCGCACAGTGCGGTAATTACTGTGCTTTCGACATCTTTCAGAAAGTCGTTTTTTGCTCGGCGCTTTAAACAGAAGAAGTAAATTTGTAAACTTTTGTCATGATTTAATGCAAAACCATTTGTCGTAACTACCTATGTGCAAAAAGTTTTATTCTAGTCAATGGTTTTTAAAAAATCCAATATTTTCACTTTTCCCCATAGTAAAAATGAATGAAAATTATGCAGAAATTTGTAGGGTAGGTAGCTTGGAGGCAGATTTTTAACAAGTTTCACTTGTTCAATTTTTCTGAAATTTTCACAATATTGTTGTGAAACATTAATAATTCAAATTCAGCAAAGAAAAGTAAAAAATATTTACCAAGACAAAAATTCCAAAAAACCACGTTACTATAGAAATTGCATAGGTCAGACCAATTTCTGGCGATAAATTTAATTTTAGGGTACATATTTGAAAATAAAACACAGAAACAAAAAAGACAAATGGTTTCTGATAAGATATAGTCAATCAGAACAAAATATTTTCATTTAAAAGATAAAACGCCTAGCAAAAAACGTCTTTCCGAGAGATGTCAAAAGGACAGTAGGTCAAATACGGTATATCTGCCATTTAAGCAGCTTTTTATGCCCCTGCCTGCTGAAGGCAGCAGAGGCGCATATAGCTTCTTGCCATGATGTTAGTCCCATATGGGCATATGTCACATTCTCTTGGAAGTCATAAAAATGACACGGAGATTGATCATGAAATATTTTCTACTGTCATTCTCTCCCGTCCGCTGATTCAAGAAGGGCAGTTGTCAGTTATTGACAAAAATGTGCACAATACTGGTTAACTGCTTAGAGGACTAAGCCTGTCCAGTAAAAGTGTGATTAAGTAAACTGACCACGCTTGACATGACCCCATCAGTGATTTATTTACAATTTTATACCTATGCATCCCAGGACTCGCTTGGACTATATAAAGTGAGTCCTACTAGAAAATCATTGTGTCCATTACAGAATTTTCAACTATAACTTTGTGAGTCCTGGGACTCGCTGAGATTTAAAATGTGAGTCCCAAAGCAAAAATGTGAGTACAGGACTCTGGATGCGCAGGTAAAAAAATCACTGCCCCATTGGGTTGGCTGGTCGTAAAACCTCAACACAAACAAAAGTTGAAATTTAGTATGCTACTTACCCAGACCTAAACCTTCTTGTCTGTGCAATTGCCCCTGGGTCATGCCCTAGGGTGGAACTAGGGGTTAAATTCCATAAGCATAGCTCAAAATATTCTCAAGATATTTTGCTTACAAGATTTTGCAGACAATCAGGGATCATTGTGAAGATGACCTGATTAACTTTTGTTGAAATTTTATAAATGTTTGTCCAAATTATGCCCCTTTTCAGACTTCGGCATTTTACCAAATGAAAATCTTATAAGCAAAATACAATGTACCTAAGGAACCACTTCAGTTAGGCTCATGAAATTTTGCAAGCACTTTGGAACTAATGTGTAGATGACCTGATTAAATTTTGGTGAACTTTATAAATATTTGATCAAATTATGCCCCCTTTTCAGACTAAGGTATTTTAGTATACAAAAATCATGTAAGAAAAATATCTCAAGACCCCTAGAGCGAGGTTCATGAAATTTTGCATGCACTCAGGGATCATTGTGTAGATGACCCGATTAACTTTCGGTAAAATTTTATAAATATTTGTCCAAATTACGCCCCTTTTCCGACAAGCATTTTAGCACTTTTGCGACATTTTGTCAGAGTTATCCCCTTTCCATTTTTGGCATTTTGTATGGACAAGCCTTTAGTTGGGGGCATAGTGTTTTACACATTTCTAGTTCATAATACAGTAGCCAGAAATTGTGTCCTTTCTGTATCTCCTAAACCCATGGAGGGATAATCATGTGATAATACATTTGTTTACCTTATAATCCTGATATGCAGAACCCCACAACCCAACCATATCAGTCAAGGTCAAAGTAAAAATTGTTGGTCTGGTGTATGTTGGTCATAATTTGTGCCTTCTCCAGATCTTCTAGAAAGTCTCAGTGGTTTGTCATGAAATGTTGCTTGCATGCATCAGATTTCCAGTTTAAACCAAAAAGCCAAGGAACTTCTTATGAATATCACAACATATGGTTTTTGTGGAGAAATAAAACATTTTTTACCTTCTACTAACTTATCCAGAGCTACGGTTTAAATGTATATCCTTGAGTTGATGGAAAAAAATACACTTGCTGACTTAAAAAACACAACACCCATTTGATGTTTTAGTTTTGCAAATATGTGAAAACTGCAAGACCTTGAATTACTTTTTTTACAGAAATAGTCTCTGTCATCATAATAGAGTGTGTTTACCTAGCAATAGTCGGCAGGTTTAGTCCTCCATAGCAGAATTTCAGTAGTGTGTGCACTCCCTGAAATTCCCTAGATGGAATATTCGGCATTTAACCCAGTCAATGAGACAAAGTCTTCAAGCTGTTATTGACAATGATGGTGGTCATACTCATTATTGACTTTTGTGCAAGAATTTTCAGACCACAGTGCTGTTTGAATAATGTTTTCAGCATGTTCCAGAAAGACCAGGCTTATCAAATTTTGTGAAGCTGTTGCCAGATGAATATTGTTTTAATTTGATATGCACATTGTTCAAATTAAGTTATTTTTTCTATGAAATATGATGCGTTGAACTCGGTGTTGCATTTTTAAAGTCAATCAGTATACAAGCGAACTGCTAGCTGAAACTCATATATTCCTCACAATGACGACTGAATTGCTGCTTTGTGGAGGTCAAAAAAGAGTCTCTGGTTTTATGTATTGCAGGTATTAGATTCCAGAAACCAGCAAATTGAAGACCGCATTGAGGAGGTAAGAGAACGCCAGCAGGAATCCCTCCTTCACAGAGAGCAGTTGCTACGGGAGATGGAAATAGCCAATCAGCTTACAAGAAGGGACCAAGAAAAAGCTGAGGCAGAAAAAGAAGAACTCAAATTAGAACTTTTAGAACAGGTATGAAGTCCTGGTATTACATTCTTCTTAACCCTAGTCCTGCTGAACCTTGATATGCCCTGCCTTTGAAGTGTAGATCCAGATCAGTTGAAGAAGCCAACTGATCTGGATCTACACTGTTTGTCATTAAGTTTGTGAATTTGTACCAACCTGGATAAGTAATCTGATTGGCTGAAAATTAGAAGTGGGCATGGCATCTTAATCTATTCAGTATGTTAAGGGTTAAAACAATTAATAGTTTGGTACCTTTCTCATTCTCTAAAGTTACTGTAGACAAATGTTCTAGAACAAGTATTGGTAAATTCCCTTCATTTATTTTAACACATCCAAAGAGGACTATCATTTGGCTACTGCATGTTGGACATAGACTGGGCTCATAACACATCAGGGATATGTTAGGGATATTTGTTTTCAAGGTCAGGGAATTTGCAGGGAACTCTGTGATGTGTCAGGGAAAAATGTTTTGCAAAAATATCAGGGAAACGCCAAGGAATTTTACATTTCAGCCAGATGAAGCTGTGATGTTTGGTCACGATGTATTTTTCTTGCTAAATTCCTAAAATTTCCAGCTCCAATATCGTCAGGGAAATTTGAATTTACATCAGGGAAATGTCCTGAATTTTGGTCAATCTTAAAGCAGTGCTTGCATTAAGGGAAGACTGGGAGTCAGAGACTCCCAAAAATTGCCCTGGGACTTCCAAAAATCAGTGCCAGGAAGTCTGGGACTCCCAACTTTTAAATATATTTAGTCATTTATAACAAAACTTTAGAATGAATTTATGTGTTATTTAGCTTAAGAATGGCGGTTTTACTCCATAAATGAGAGTTTAAGAATATTGAGGCTGAATTTCTGAAAGTGAGTGAAAACATTTAATCACCAGGACTTCCAGATATTGGAGCTAGAAAGTCCTGGGACTTCTTGATTTTGACAGTTAGTGCAAGCACTGTTAAAGGTATGAACCCTGATAGAACAATGTATATCTTACCAAAACATTAATACCATGTCATGTTAGACACTGTATTTACCCTAAATATTCAGGCCCTGAGATTATAAACCTTTTTTTCATGCTCAACTCAGCTGAGCATGAAATTAGTCCTGCTAATAAACCTCAAATTACTAACCGTTGCAAATTCTTTCTTGCTAAACATAGCTGAGCATTAAAATTTCTCTTCTAATAAATATGAAAATGCCAACTATTATTGGCATTTTCATATTTATTAGCAGAGAAAATTTCATGCTCAGCTGAGTTGAGCATGAAAAAAGTTTTATAAAAAGTCCATTTTACTACTGCTGATGTATCTGAATTCTGCTGTATCAGTGTCAAACACTGTAGACCTTGATTAGATGTTTCATTCTGTGGTATCTGATCAGTGTCTAGACTACCGGGGTACATTGTTTCCTCAGGTCTATCTGCCTGAATACTGAGAGTAAATATGGTACCTCCATTATAAACCCATTATAGTCTGAATGAACTCCCCCTCACTATATATTGGAAGAGTCTAATTTTGATTTTAGGTATGTCAGTCTATGAAATTATGATATTCCTAGAGAAAAATAGCTGAAGTATTTGCAAACAGTGAAGACCCTGATCAGATGCCACATTCTGCAGTGTCTGATCTGGGTCTGCACTGTTTGCCAATTACCCTTTTAAGGGTTTCCCATATACGATGGGTTAATGGTTTTATTTTCATCAAGGCCACTGCAAGACGGGAACGAGATGAGTCAGCAAGGAAAAGATTGCAAGAACAGTATGAGGAAGAAAAGAAGGAAGAAAAAGAATATGAAGAGTTTCTCCTACAAGAGACGGAAAGAATGAGATTGAGAGGATTTACACCAAGGGTAAGTCAAAAACATTTCAGGTCTTTGATAACATTGTTGATTTTTTGCTATTTATTGCCAAGGGAGAAAACTTTGGTGACTGTTGGCTTTACTGCATGCTGAAAATTTCACTTAGTCTCTCATTCTTGAGCTGGATAAAAAATGAAATGTTTTTTTTATTGTCTCTCTGAATTAATGTTGGCAACATTAATTCAGAGATACAATAAAAAATCATTTCATTTCAAGAATGAGAGACTAACAGAAATTTTACAGACAGTCAGTTGCCACATTTTATGATCATATTAATACCATATATTAATTTATTAAACCTTCTTTGGATAAAAAAATGTCTATTTTTGAGGAATATGGAGCCTTTAAGATATGTGTAATGTTTACAGTCAAAGGAGAACTTCAATGAGAGACCACTCTGAGTTCATCGTTTTGCCTCACTTCTGACAGAAAAGAATTTGAGTCCCTGATATAAACCAATTCAACTGGTTTACAGTTATTTAGTGCAATTTCATTGGTCAATAGGAAAAATTCAAAATAACATTTATACTTCTATAAATCCACTGAGTAGGAATCTTGAAACTATTTTCTTTTGGAGCTTAATTCATAGTTTTACGGTAAATATGACCAAGTTGGTATAATAAGAAACTGATGCTGATAATGATTTCAATTTAACATGTATTTGTCTCTGTTTTCCAGCATCATGGGAAGCAAGCTTGGACATAGCAGTGCTATTACCTCAGCTGGAGCTAGATCTGTCTCGATTCCGTCCATTCTGATTTATGTCCGAACAAATCATCATTTGGAAGATTGAAATACCTGACTATGACACTGCCACTTAATAGAGTTATATGAATAGTGCCATGTGAAAAGGTGTTTATGGGACAATTTTGGACAGCAAAGGCACAGATCAGCCGACACATCTGCTTGCAGAATGCTTACACCACAACCTCTTTATAACACTATTGTTGGGGTCCAAAGCATAAAACATGTTAGTTATACAACCGTGTTATATCCAAACAAAAATGTATAGATTATATAGAAAAATGACCATTTATGGTCATTTTTTATATAATCTATACTTTTTTCGGATCCATCTTTGAACTGTGTTGTATCCAAAACCATGTTATAATGAACCATGTTATAAAGAGGTTAATGTGTACATACACATACTATTAAATGTACAGATAAAAGTGGGTATCCAGATAATAGTTTACTTTTTTCTTTATGAAAACATATGATGTGGGTACTCATTAGAAGCACATCAGGAGGTACTTCTAATGAATACCACACGTTTTTGTGGAGAAATACAAAAAATATCAAGCCCAGAGGTTATAAAAACTTTTCATGCTCAACTCAGCTGAGCATGAAATTTGTCCTGCTAATAAATTTCAAATTGCTAACAATTGCAAATTCTTTTTTGCTAAACATAGCTGAGCATAAAAATTTCTCTGCTTATAAATATGAAAATGCCAACTATTGTTGGCATTTTCATATTTATTAGCAGAGAAAATTTCATGCTCAGCTGAGTTGAGCATGAAAAAAGTTTTTTAACCTCGGGGCCAATACTTTTTTAGTTGAAAATGTGTCTTATCTGGAACTCTGCACTGGACTGCAAAGCCCTGATGCCATTGTGGATGCACGAGATGATCTGGAACTCTGCATGTTGTATGTATTTAACCCTTGTCATGCTGAATAAATTAAGCTGCCATGCCCACTTCTAATTTCCAGCCAATCAATTTACTTGATCCGGGTTTTTTGATAGAAATTCACATATTTAATGACAAACAGTGCAAATCCAGATCAGTTGTGAAGAAGCCAACTGATATGGATCTACACTGTTTGCTAAGACAGGGTATTTCATGTTCAGCAAGAGAAGGGTTAAAGACGCCTTTTGACTTGATGCACCTTGTGTATTGGCTACTTGTTACCACAATAGTGTTGTTCCTGTACTGTGGAATATTCTAGAAGACACTATCCATTGGAGTTAAGAAGATACATTTTCATTGGCCTCAACTGCCTGGGAAGGGAATTATATGAGCAATGCCTTTTGGGGCAAGTGGGGACAGCAAAGGCATAAAATCAGCTTACACATCTTGCGAATCATTAGTTACGTAAGAACTATGTGCCCCCACCCCCACTCTGGCCCACCAGTGTTGATCAAAATTGCCATCCTTCAGATAAGAAAAGTATTGAATTTTTTTTGTCTCTAACATATGTTTAGATTGCTAGTTTCATAGCTCTAGATAAGATGCTATTATATATAAAAAAAAACAAAACAAACATTGTTACTTTTTATTTCTCCACAAAATCATACATACTCTTCAGAAGCATCTCACCAAAGTATTTCTAATGAGTACATCATGGAGAATTAAGAAAAATATTTTTTCCAGGATTGCCCACTTATCTAAAGCTATGTATATATTAATTTTACAATCCTTAGAGGATGATAGTAAAAAATGTCACCCTGAGGAATATGATTATCGATTGATGCAAAGCCAAGGTTGATAATCATATTCGGAAGGGTCACATTTTGTATTATTACCCAACCTACTACATACAACTCGATGAAGTAGTTTGTCTATTTAGACTGTTTATTAATTGGCGCATACCAGAGCTATGTCAACGAAATCACGCAATGTTGACGTCACCGACTGTGCAATAGTTTTGACAATACCACAGTTGATGACATCAAACATTTAAACCCAATGCAAAAGCGCTGGGCAATAGTTTTGACTATACCAGGTTGGTGACTTCAACTTTCATGGGAATGATGTTGACATGCCGACATTGCTTGCCAGTTAAAATAGCGCTTATTGGGTAAATCAATAATGTTTTAGCAATAGTTGGGTAATAAAACAGTTATTTCATGGCTGTTTTGGTGGAATAGTCAAAACTACTACCCTCGGTACGGTGGACAGCTCAATGTACAATTACCCTCGGCCTTCGGCCTCGGATAATAGTGCATCAAGCTGTCCATGGCACCTCGGGCAGTATTGACTATTGAAAATGAACTGTATGCACACCCTCTACTGGGTATGTGATATTTTTTTTACTATCCCCTTAGGGAAATAGTCAAAAAAATATCACCCTCAGGCCTATGGGGATTTTGTATACAAATTTCAATTGAGGGATAATAATTATTGTGATATTTTTGTATAAAATCTGAGTTGTAGTAAAAATAAATCTATTTCTTATTATGGTCATGTTTTGGTTGTATTTTCCTCATCCTATTTGTGAATGCTGACCTATTGATAATTGGCAGTTCTTTCTGGTTTTTATGCTGGGACCCAGGAAACCCTGTGTAACTTCAAATGTAGGCAAACACTGAGAACAGTGTAGACAAAGCTCGGTCAGCTGAGGCCTTCTGTATTTCAGGCCTTCAGAAGATACCTCGGAAAGGCCACAATCACAAATCACAACCTTCCCGAGACACCAAAAGGAGAGATGAGGAATAACCCATTGTAGACTGAATGAAATCACCCTCAGTATATACTGGAAGAGTCCAATTTCAAGTTTAGGTAGGTCAGGTTATGAGATTTAGATATTCCTAGAGAAAAAAGGCTAAACTGTTTGCAAACAGTGAAGACCCTGATCAGACGCCGCATTCTGCGGCGTCTGATCTGGGTCTGCACTGTTTGCCAGTTACCCTTTTTGGGGGTCTCCTGACTACAATGGGATAAATAATGACCATACAAATGGCACATCTGAAACCACTGATGCACAAACAAAAAGAACTGCAACAGAGAAATGCAGCACTGAAGGCCTTAACCATTAACACTCTGGGCAAATTCAGCAGATGGCAATTTTTTTTTTTTTTTTTTTTTTTTTTTTCCAGAAAATTGGCCTTGACATTTCATGCAAATTGTCTCCTGTGGAGGAAATAGTTAGTATGAAATGTCAAAGCCTATTTTCTACGAAAAGTAAATAAAATTCAAATTCTTGTATGCTGAAATTTTCACCCAGCATCCTAAGTATTGACTAGTCAGTGCAAATGTAAAGGGTAGTGTGATGCTTTCTCAGATCACACTTTTTGTGTCCATTTAGTTAATAATACACCACAAAACCAGTGGGGCACATATACCCCCGATCAGCGCTACCGCCACCTTTTAAAGAGCACAAAGTATGTAGCTTTGGAGATGGCAGTTGTATGCTATATGTTATAACACTGAAAAAAATTCAATCACACAGTAATATGAAGCCCTTGACCTCAAAGGTCAGGCACATTGGCAGGGATTGAGCTAAATAAAACTTTAGCCCTATAACTATAACCATATACCAGTGAAATCAGTCTTTATAATATAAGCAAAAATGACATTTGTATGAAACGTCTGTGACCTTGACTTAAAAGCCATGCCCCAGCTTGGGGATGGTGCCAAGAAAAACTTCAGACCTATATATACCGTCATGCTTAATATTAATGAAACCAACAAAAGGGTCTTCAAAATATAGCTATATAAACTTAGATGCAATTTTTTTTTTTTTTTTTTTTACTTTTATATGAAATTTCTAAGTCTGTGACTTTGACCTCAAGGTCATACCCCAGGATAAGGATGATGCTGAGTAAAACTCTAGACCTATATCTACCAACATGTAAAATATAAATGAAATTCCTCAAAGGGTCTTGATAGTATAGCTATATAAACATAAACACAAAAAATTTGACTTATTTATGAAAATTCTAAGTCCGTGACCTTGACCCCAATGTTATTCCCCGGGATAGGGTTGGTGCTGATAAAAACTTAAGCCCTATATCTATCATCATGCCAAACATGAATTAAATCCATCAAAGGCTCTTCATAATATAAGGTCTTATAAACTTTAACGTAAACACTTTGACCCTAAGACAAAAATAAAGTATGAACAAATAATGCTTCAACGGATGGATGGACAGACAAACAGATTCCTTGCTGATAGCTATATCCGCTCAACCTTTCAATTAGGGTATAATAAAATTTAACAAAAGGTCTTGATGATATGGCTATACAAACTTAAAAGCAAAAACTTTTACTTTTAAATGAAACTTCAAAGTTCGTGACCTTGACCTCGGTCACACCCGGGGTGGGGATCATGTGGAGTAAGACTCTAGGCCAATATATAGCAACATGTCAAATATAAATGAAATTCCACAAGGGTCTTGACGATACAGCTATATAAACTTAAACACAAAAATTTTGACATTTTTATGAAAATTGGAAGTCCGTGACCTTGACCCAAAGGTCACCCCCCGGGGTAGGGATGGTGCCAATAAAAACTTTAGAGCTATATCTACCATCATGCCAAATATGAATGAAATCCATCAAAGGGTTTTCAAAATATGAGGTCTAATAAACTTTAACGTAAAAACTTTGACGCTAAGACAAAAATAAAGTATGAACGAATAATGCTTCAACGGATGGACGGACAGACCAACAGATTCCTTGCTGATAGCTATATCCGCTGGTCTTTCAATTAGGGAATACTGAAATTTAACAAAAGGTCTTGATGATATGGCTATATAAACTTTAAATATTTACTTTTATATGAAAATTCTAAGTCGTGACCTTGACCTCGGTCACACCCTGAGTAGGGATCATGCGGAGTAAGACGACTCTAGGCCGATATCTAGCAACATGTCAAATATAAATGAAATTTCTAAAGGGTCTTGATGATATAGCTATATAAACTTAAACACAAAAAACTGACTTTTTTATGAAAATTCTAAGTCCGTGACCTTGACCCCAAGGTCATATCCGGGGTGAGGATGGTGCTGATAAAAACTTTAGACCTAAATCTACCATCATGCCAAATATGAATGAAATCCATCAAAGGGTCTTCAAAATATGAGGTCTTATAAACTTTAACGCAAAAACTTTGACCCTGATTTTTTTATGAAAATTCGAAGTCCGTGACCTTGATCCCAAGGTCACCCCCGGGGTGGGGATGGTGCTGATAAAAACTTTAGACCTATGTCTATCAACATGCAAAATATGAATGAAATCCATCAAAGGGTCTTCAAAATATGAGGTCTTATAAACGTTAACGCAAAAACTTTGACCCCGACTTTTTTATGAAAATTCTGTGACCTTGACCCCAAGGTCACCCCAGGGGTGGGGATGGTGCTGATAAAAACTTTAGACCTATATCTACCATCATGCCAAATATGAATGAAATCCATCAAAGGGTCTTCAAAATATGAGGTCTTATAAACTTTAACGCAAAAACTTTGACCCTGTGACGGAAAGACGAACGAACGAACGAACGTACGTACGTACGAACGAACGAACGGACGAATAGTCGAACGGAAAAGCGAAAACTATATACCCCCACATACTTCGTATGTCGGGGGTATAAATATGAGCCTTCAAGTCAGGACATTATACAGTTATAACCCAGTACTGCCTCAGGCTTTCATAAAGGCTATTTGTACATGTCACATTACCTTGACCTTAAAGTAGGGTTTTGATTTGGTTGAGGTTTTACAGCCCAGTCGACCCATTAGGGTTGTGTCAAGCCAGTCAGTTTACCTAATCACACTTTTCCTGGGCAGGCTTAGTCCTCTAAGCAGTTAACCAGTATTTGTGCACATTCTTTTGCCTGAAACTGACAACTGCCTTTCTTGAATCAGTGGGAGAGAATGAACATAGAAAAAAATTAATATTTCATGATCAGTCTCCATGAAAGAAAGCTGCCAAACCCAGTGGAGATCGAACCCCTGACCTGATCACCAGTCAGACGTGCATCCGCTGGAGCCGCGGAGCCTGGCTTCATATGGGAGCTATGTGTTGCATGCCACATGATCTTGTAGGGTAATGTGTGTCAAACTGTTTCAAAATAAACTCCCTTTACATATAACTTTGTGGGTGGTAGACTGGTGCATCCTCCTGCTCAAACTTTTAGGAGGGTTGGCCCTGCCGTTATAGGCTTTTGGGAGGAAAGTTCTTACCCCACTTGAAGCAAGATAGGCATTTAGGACCCGTTTCTTATCTATCCAAATCTTCTCTAAAACAAATGAATGACAACTCACCTTTATGTTTTGGGTTATCTCCCTTTGTAATAATTATTCATTAAACCTTGTGTGCTTCACAACTCCTATGCCCTTATGTTGTAGGAATGTAAACTTGGTCAAGTGGGTGTATCCCTTAAATGAGACAACTCTCACTTGCTTACTTTTTGCATAGTCTTCCCTTCTAGTATTTGGTCATTAAACCTCAAACCATTTCAACTCCTTTACCCCTTGATATATTCTTATACATAGTAGAAATGTTGGGTCAAGCAGGTGTGTCTGGTAAAGGAATGACATCTCTCACTTCCATATATTTTGGATTATCTCCCCTTCCAACATTTGGTCATTATACACATAACCCCTATACCAATACATATAATATATATATATATATATATATATATATATATATATATATATATATATATATATATATATATATATATATAATTATTATTTTGATGACAGTGTAAACAGTTTGGATATGCTGAATGGGTGTCAGCCTAGAGGAATGACAACTCTTCATATTTCTGTGGCATTATCTCTCAGTTATTCCACCGTTAAGAGACCGAATACATCAATACCTGTCTGAAAGGAGATCTACTCAACATTTAGAGCCAACCTCTTTTCAGAAGTTAGGCAAAAACAATTTAGGAAGAGTTGCGAAATGTATTCATTACCCTTGAATATTAAACTAGAAATTTCCCTTGAATATTAAACTAGAAATTCCCATGCAGTGTACACCTAGATCAAACTACTCCTAAATAATTAAAGGGTTTTAATCAGGGTCTACATTCTGCTATTCAATCAGCAATTTTAGACCTATCACAAGATGGTTGAATGGACGTCTAAATTTTAGGAAAAATATACCATAATGACCCTAAGTATTGGGACAGTCTGACCTGAGCAAACTGTAGACCCAGATCAGGTATTGCAGATTGATCTGGATCTACAATCAGTCCAGCAGTTTTTAGACACATCAATAGGCAGTAAAAGACATTTTCAAATTTAGGACAAGTATGGTAAGGTGTCCCCATCTTTAAGGTAAATATGGTAATGAGGAAGATGTCTCAACATTTATGGTAATAAAAACAACCTGTTTACATATCTGCCATACCTACAGTAAGCTGAGGGCTTGAATGAATTAACACAGAAAAGCATTCATTTCCTAATTTTATTTATATTTTGTCAGTAGTTTAACCCTTGCCTTGCTGATAAATTAAGATGCCATGCCCACTTCTAATTTCCAGCCAATCAGATTACTTGATCTGGGTTTTTCATAGAAATTCACATATTTAATGACAAACAGTGCAGATCCAGATCAGTTGGCTTCTTCAGAAGCCAACTGATCTGGATCTACACTGTTTGCTAAGACAGGGCATGTCGTGTTCAGCAAGAGAAGGGTTAAAAGCCATATAAAGCAAAAACAACCCTGATGAGGTGCCAGAACAGGTGAAAAGAAGTCTGAGCATATGCCAAATGCATTATCCATGAATTCTGTGAGCTAATAGTGAAGGCCCTGATCCGACTGTGTGCATGATCTGAGTCTATGCTGTTCACATATCTCCAAAAGGCACCTTTTCACTTGGTACAGTCAAATCAGGTTCTGCATCTACACAGTCTGATCAGGGACTTTACTGTATGTTAAAAGTTGATGCTTGAGCTACTTTGATATCAATTTGCCTTTCATGATAAAAAAATCATTTCATTTTTGATCCACTTCAAAAACAAAAGACTGAAATTTTTACAGGCTGTGAGGTGCCACATATTATGATTGTATTAATACCATCTATTAATTTATTAAACCTTTCTTGGATAATAAAATGTCTATTGTTGAGGAATATGGAGCCTTTAATGCCTGTTAATTGACAATCATACAAAATTGTTTTGGAAGTAATTGGAGATGGTCTTGATCAGACTGCAAGTTGTCCTGGCTCCTCATTGGCTTCCTGTGCTACGTGAGGAAGACACTTCGTTGCTTAACATGGCCTACATATATTTTATTATGAACACATTAGATGGTATTCCATATACATATACAAGTGTATCAAATTTACCCTAAAATTTCAGACACCTTAACTCTTTACCATACAGTGGACTCTCGTTATCTCGACCTCGCTTATCTCGAATAACCGCTTATCTCGAAGTGAAAATCTGGTCCCTGCCTATAGAAGAAAATCTAAAAACAGGTAACAAAATATTGTGGAAAAAGAGGAGAAATTGCTGTAAAGGAGCAATTTCTCCTCTTTTCCACAATATTTTCAATATATCTCGAATTTCAAGAGTCCAGTTTCATGTACATTTATTAAATGTGGTTGTTCGATTTATTGTTTCCTCAATTCTGCAATTCTGATATGTCAAGGTATGAATATCTCGAAGTTTTTCAGACAGTCCCTTGGAATTCGAGATAACGAGAGTCGACTGTACATATACAAGTGTATTTGCTCTGGCCTGTCTGTCTGAATACTTAGGGTAACTACATTAATAACAATTTTTACATAAGTTAAGTCATAAGTTTAGTCGAGAACAGTTAATATATATGTGTGCAGATAAGTTTGAACAAAAAATGTAGACTCAGATTAAGGAGAATAAATACACTTTCAGACTGTGGGGAGACAACTGCCCAATGTGTCTGGCTCCTTTGCGCAGTCTGTGGCTAGTTCAAATCTCAGCTCTGCTCCATAACTTTCGTAAGACTGATCATCAAATCATTTCTATGCTCATTCTCCACCTTCTGCTGATTCAAGAAGGGCAGTTGTCAGTTTAAATGGCAAAAGTATGTGCACAAGAATTGTTTAACCACTTAGAGGACTACGTTTGCCCAGGAAAAAGGGTGAGTAGGTTCACTGATTGGCTTGACAAGACCTTAATTGTGATGACTGGGCCATAAAACTCCAACTCAAAACATCTGCCAAACTGTTTAGCTTCCATTCTGAAAAAGGGTCAACTCTAAAAGGAAAGAATTTGCAACCTACAGGAGCAAATTCTTTCCCTTTAGAGTAGACCCCTTTTCAAAAGGGCTTGGGTGCACATGAAAGCAAACAGGATTTTGATTCAGTTGCGGTTTTATGACCAGTCAACCCATTAGGGTCATGAGCAAGTAAAGCAAACAGGAACTCATAAAAGTTATCTCCCTTGTACAAAATAGCAGAGAATCTACCAAATGTATCAAGTCCCTTTAAACTTAAAATTTGATTATGGATGGCACTGTTTCCCGTCCAGCCCCCAGTTTTTGGGCAAGTCCTCAAAGAGTTAATGAACACTCAAATTTCAAGAAACAAGTAAGAGAATGAGTAATGGTGTGATATAAATTATAAATAATTTTGTAATAATCCTAAATATAGCTTCTCTGACTTTTGTTTGTGTTGAGGTTTTACGCCCCAGTCAACCCATTAGGGTGATGTCCAGCACGGTCAGTTTACCTAACCACACTTTCCTGGGCAGGCTTAGTCCTCTAAGCGCTTAATCAGAACTTGTGCACATTCTTTTGCCAGAAACTGAAAACTGCTTTTCTTGAATC
The DNA here is from genome assembly GCA_964016985.1 of Anodontia alba. NCBI lineage: Eukaryota > Metazoa > Mollusca > Bivalvia > Lucinida > Lucinidae > Anodontia > Anodontia alba. Next base: position 39,355,275 of record OZ024830.1, on the reverse strand, counting down.
AGCAGAAGAGAGAATGACCATAGAAAATATTTCATGATCAATCTCCACCAAAGAATATTGACGGACCTGATGGGGGTTGACCCGGCAACCTCCTGATCACCAACTGGACATGCATCCAGCTGAGTCATCAAGGCTGGCAGCTTTTCTGACTTAGAAGGGTTCTGTACCCAGTTGGAATCATACTTACTAAGGGGAGTGAATATGCTTTATGTATTTTCTGCTATTTTTTTACAAGGGAGACAACTTTTGTGACTTCCTGTTGCTTTCCTGCACATCAAGCCCCTTCTGAAAAGTCATAAAAGGAAAGAATTTGCTCCCCCCCCCCCCCAACCCCCCACTTGGGAGCAAATTCTTTCCTTTAAGAGTAGATCCCTTTCAGAATGAAAGTAAAACAATTTATAGTGTTATCTCCCCCTGGAAGTTTATCAATTCCTCCCCCCCCCCCACCCCACCCACACACAGACACCTTCATTAGCACTTACAAATAGATTATCATATCGGTCTCAGAATAAAATTATCATTTTGTTCTCATGAAACATCACATACAGTATTGTATTTACAAGCACATCTGATTTTTGTTTATCTATAAATAAATATTTCATTATTTTCAAGAAAAGTTATGTATCATTTTCTGAACAATATACCATTTTCCAATGCAGAAAGCAGAAGACAGCATTACTTGGGAAAATCACATGCTGGTAATATGAGCTTTTCTCTGTGAAAGTGTTCTCTGGGAGGAGATTCTTTCCATTTAAGAGCAGCCCAGATTTCTGAAATGATCCCAATCTTGAAAGGTTGTCCCCTTTGAAATGGCAGCAGAATTTTCAGGTGCACCCATTCCTCTTAAGATTTCAGAACGTTATATAAATATTACATTCCTGGGAGGACCATAGTAAAAAATGTCACCATGAGGAATATGATTATCAGCCTCGGCTTTGCCTCGATCGATAATCTTATTCCTCATGGTGACATTTTTTACACCCTCTCAGGAGAATGTAATATTTATTTTATTATAAACTTAAACTTTTAGTGAGGAACTGAAAACAAGCTGTACACACACCCTCTGCTGTACGTGATATTTTTTTACTATCACCCTAGGGAAATACTAAAAAATATCACCCTCAGGCCCATTGGCATTTTGTGGGAAAATCCATTGGAATTTCAAGTGAAGTATAATTAAGATGTATGTATTCATGGTGAAAATTTTGCTCTTTAATATACTGTACAGATAACAATATACTCGAAGCCTGCAATATATTTACATATTAATATTTATCTTATATTATACAGTCGAACCTCGTTATCTCAAACTTGCTTATTTCGAATTACCGCTTATCTCGAAGTGAAAATCTGGTCCCTGTTTTAACATGAAACTATGACAACCGGTAACAAAATAATGTGGAAAAGAGGAGAAATTGCTCCTAAGGAGCAATTTCTCCTCTTTTCCACATCATTTTATATATATATTTCTAATTTCAGGAGTCAAATTACATATTCATTTGTTAAATATGGTTGTTCAATTTATTGTTTTCCTCACTCTCTCAACTCTGATATGTCGAAGTACGGATATCTCGAAGTGTTTCAGTGAGTCCCTTGGAATTCGAGATAATGACAGTCGACTGTATTTAACTTAGTTATCCTAAATAGTTGTACATTACTATTTGCTGCATCACCCTAAACTTCACAAAAGTTTATTTGACTACCCTGTGATATATGGGTGAATGGCAAACAGTGAAGACCCTGTTAAAACTGTTCCCTTTTGGAATGACATGGACCATACAATTTTTAAGAGTGTAAATATTGCACTAAAACTGAAAAGAAAAATCCAGCTGACTCCCATTACCTCAAACCCTGATAGCTCAAAATACTGCTTAAGTCAAACTAAATCAAGAGCAATATTTAGTTAGCTATGTATTTCTTACTTTTGAACTCCTGTTATCTTAAGCTATTGTTATCTCAACAAAAACTTGGTCCCCTGGGGTCTGAGATAACAAGTCCACTTTATATATGATCCAGCGCATGACAAAAACTACAATAAGACTTGTGCAATCAGCAAAGACTCAGATCAGCCTGTGCATCAGTGCAGTCTGATCAGAGTCTTTGCTGATCACATATGCCTTCTACAGACTCCAGGCTATCCAAAGAGGGATAAACAAGAACCCTTGCCATACTGGGTGGACATACAAGCTGATCTGAGTCTTTCTGGTCACACAGATCTTATTGTAGTTTTTTTTTTCATGCAGTGGCTCATGTATTTTATGATGATTAATGAATCATCTGGGCCCAGTTGTTCAAAGCTAACGATGTCGTTAGTTAACGATTCGTTAAAATTTAGATCGAGTGATACGCAAATATGCTGAAATTTTTTGCTGAAAAAATGTGAGTAGCTTTTGCAGTGCAAAAGCTACTCACATTTTTTCAGCAAAAAATATAAGAATATTGTATATTGAATCTGCTAAAACAGTTAACGAAATGACCCTTAACGAGCTCGTTAAGCTAACGACGCTTTGAACAACCGGGCCCTGCACTATCAGTAACAATGTGACACACTGTGGTTTGCTTTTTTTGACTAAAGGAAGTTGTTATATTTCACCTTCTTCTACATAAAAACATATGTTATGGATACTCTGTATAATAAATGTTCTAAAAATTCAAACAGTAAAATCTATTAAACAAGGAAACATGAAGACTGTTTTGAGGGAAATATAGAGCAATTCAAAGGGGGCCATCTTTACTTCCATTTGCTTCCTTCCTGAGGATCACAACTTTGGGTTATTATAATTTCTGTTTGAGTTTTTAGAGCAAATACTGTAGAGATGCCTCAAAGCACTGTCAACAATGATTCTAATATGTAGCCACAAAATATATTTTCATACAGAGATAAGAAAACTTGTACCTAGATACTCCCTTATCACATCACATATTGTTAAGCCTTGTCCTACTGAATAAATTTAGATTCCATACCCTTTTCAAATTTTCAGCCAATCAGATTACTTGATCCAGATTTTTTATATAAATTCATACACTGAATGGCAGACAGCGCAGATCCAGATGTTGGCTTCTTCAGAAGCCAACTGATCTGGATCCACACTATTTGCAAAGGCAGGACATATCCGAGTTCAGCAAGACAAGGGTTAAGCTGTAATTTTTTAGCCCCACACATGAATACTCTTGTTTCTTTTGGTCATTCACTGTGTTCTGATTTCCCCAAAAAAACCTATACTTGAAACATTAGTTGAGCCAGAAAAAAATCTGCCACACAATATATGCATGTATAAAACAATGAAAATCTTGAAGGTCAAGTTTTGCTGTTCAAATACTAGGTCAGCAAACAGCCAGGGCCAGCTAAGTATATGTGTAGTCTGACCCAAGTTTTAGCTGTTTGGATATGGGGTATGTTTAATTTCTTCCCACAATGTGCCTTCATTTCTCGTGTGTCAGTATTTAGTCTACTTTGATATCATCTTTCAACATTATGGCCCTTACAAAGCCATACACCAACAAGCAAAACAATAAAAACAGAAGGTATCCAACTGGTCCAACTCCCCACAGGTATCTCAGAATTAAATACACAAGTCCTACATATAACAAAGTCTGATAGCTTGCCATGAACCGTAATGTTAGACGAGGTTTGTGTAAAGTTTCATATGTTTCTCGGGTAACTGGTGAACTAGGAGTTTTGCTTGGTGAAAGTGGTGGTGAAAAGTAGACTTTTGACATTCTACCGATGATGTCTTGTCTGTTGTATAGAGATTCTATTTCTGTCTTGTACTGAAAATATAAAATAGCACATTTACCCAAAATAGTCAAACAGTCCAAGAGCCTGGAAACAATTTGTACATTTTTCCACGTTTCTTTTAGCATTGAGACAACATTTGTGGTTCCTGTTTGAGTTCATGCACAACAAGTCTATTCTGAAAAGAGCTCTACTCTTAAAATAAAGAATCTGACCAAATTCTTTCCTTTTAGAGTAAATCCCTTTTCAGAAAGGAAATAAAAACAATCTGGACAGTTGCCTCCCCTGAAAGTATATATCCTTTCCCTTTAACCCATTGTAATCTAGAGACCCCTAAAAGGATAACTGGCAAACAGTACAGGCCCAGATCAGATGCAGCAGAATGCAGCATCTGATCAGGGTCTCCACTGTTTGCAAATAGTTCAACCATTTTTCTCTAAGAATATCTAAATTACATAGCCTGACATAGCTGAAATCGAAATTAGAATCTTCCAAGATACAGTGTGGGGTAGTTCATTCAGTCTACAATGGGTTAATGTCTTACAGTACATATCATACATTTGAAAAGGGTTATATATCTATAATAAAGAGTCTGCTGAAGGGGTGTTGTGCCTGTCAGATTTATAAGCGGGTTAAACACTAAAAAATTATTTAATGAATGACAGTCGTAGGGCATTGTGATGTAGGTCATGATCACAAAATTACGGTGTTTCAGTCCCTGTTTGGGACACAAACTGATGCACTGCTGGTCATATGGTTAATCAGAAATGAAACTAAATGTTAGGATTGATGCAAAAAATGACAAAGTCATCTGACGGCAAAGTATAGGTCAGGGTCATAAAATATACTGCAATGTCATGCATAAAAAAAAACTGTAAGGGAGGAAGTGTATGCCTGCTTTAATGACCGTGAGTCATATGATTAATCAGGTAAATGCTAAGGTTGACACAAAAAAATGAGTCATGAAACAGAGGTCAGTCACATAAAATGATACCGCAGTGTTTGAGTCCCTGTCAGGGAGGAAGTGTATGCCAGGTTGATGACTATGGACTGAGCAAAATATGTACATGTATAATATACAGTTTTTGAGAACATAAAATTTCCATACTATATATATATGTCACATGGCTCTTACATGAACTATCACTCCAACAAAAAAAAAAAAAAAAAAAATGGCCTTTTTCAGCATTGCTGAAAAAGGCCATTTGTTTTCGGTTTTTTTGGTTTTGTTTTTTTTAACAGACTACTGCAGACAAATGTTATATTAAGAATTTATTTTATTTTCATATACCACTTTTTCATTCAGAAGTATGTCCATGTCCATAACTGACTAATTAATAACAAACAGAATTCATAACACCAGGGTTGGTTTGTAAAACCGGTTCCAAGGCAGTATTTCTATTGCAGTTCTTCTTCATTTTGTTTGTTCTGCTTTTTTGTTGTTGTGTTGTTCTGTGGTGTTTCATGTCAAACTAAACTTGGAAAAAATCTACCCACTGGTTCAAGAGATGTTGTACTGAGAAGAATATGTCATGTTGATGATGACACCACAAGAAACAATACACCCCCACTGCAACCCACACCCTACTCTGGCCACAAACCAATAAAGGTCCTTCTTCACCTCTAGTGAGGGGAGGTGGGTAGAGTAGGGAGCATAATTATGACCATGATTTCACCCAAATGTACGTTACTGCCAAACTTCATCAATGCCACACATAATTGAGGCGATTTCAAACTAGAGATAAGTGTTTAACCTTTTAGACTTTTAATTTATAAAAGACTATTCCCCAACAATATGCTTGTCTCTAAAAATGCCAAACTTGTAAAGGGGCATAGCTCTCATAAAATCAATCTGTTTTTTTTTTTTTTTCAAAGCTAATCAGGTGATCCACTTCTCAGCTCCAATAAGTCTGCCAAATATCAAAGCTCTAGTTAAAATACTTTCTGAGATATCTTTGTACACAAGGTAACGATGACAAACTGAATAATGGACAAATAAAGCAAAAGCAATATCCCCCTCAACTTTATCAATGTTGGTAGCATAAAAATTGTCACAACATATGATTAGGTGCAAAAATAACAAAATTATCTAAAAAAGACTTCATTGAGAGAGACAATCATACCTTTAATACTTACATGTTTATTCACAAAAGAAGAGAGTCTATACAAGGCTCTAACCAGTGTTGCATTTTCAAAGCTTCTGATTGGCTGTAAATCTGGATCACCTTGGTAAGCAATGTCAAATTTCCTCAACCCATTCATTAACTAGAAACAGAAAATGAACAGTGATTATTGGGAAAGGGTACATCTCAAAAGGGAATTCCTCAGTCATGAAAATATCTCCTCTTCTCACTAAAGGCTACTCTTAATCCTTGTCCTGCTGAACCCAGATATGCCCTGCTTTTGCAAACAGTGTACATCCAGATCAGCTGGTTTCTGAAGAAGCCAACTGATCTGGATCTGCACTGTTTGCCATGAAGTACATGTATCTGAACTTGTGTTCAACAACCTAGATCAAGTAATCTCATTGGCTGAAAATTAGAAGTGGGTATGGCATCTAAATTTATTCAGCATGACAAGGGTTAAAAGATACAAATTTGCCAACACACAAAGCAATATTAATCAAAAATGGGAGCTACATGTACTTCTAAACCCATAGGGAGCAAAACTTACCAAAAGTGAGTTACACTTAAAAGAATGAATTTGCTCCCTCTCTAGGCAGCCCCATTTATTATAAGTTTGTGCATCCTCTGGGAGAAAATTATCTTTAAGAATAAAGTCCATTTTCGATGTGTTTCTAATATTAGTGATGGAACTTATTTGCAAAAGCTAGCTCCCTTTGCAAAAAGCGGGCAAATTCTTACAGGTGTGTCATTCATCAGGCATAAAAGGTCTTCAGCTTATAAGTGAAGAGCAAAAGACCAGATATGTTGTGTCTGCTTAAGAATTATTTTATACTATAGATATATATTGACATATAACAAAGATCACTACCTCAGTATGCAGCTTCACCAGCTGATCTGGATATTTGCTGTTCACATAGACCCAAACATATTTTTGCATAGTGCAGTTCAAATCTTTTCACTGAGAGATAAGAAGGATGCCAAAAGATATCAGATCTCACTGAGTTCCTGTTTTAACAACAGCTGTTGTAGGTCATTTTGTGTCACCAAGTGAAAGGAAGAAAAGTAAAAGATGAGCTATTAGGTTAGAGGAAAGAAAGAAACAGAGGAGGTTGAGTGAAAAACTGAAAGACAGTGCAGGAAAAGGAGAAATACTAACTCTTGTCCTGCTGAGCCCGGACATATCCTGCATTTGCAAACAGTGTAGATCCAGATCAGATGGCTTCTGAAGAAACCAAATGATCTGGATCTGCACTATTTGCCATTAACGATGTGAATTTTTAGCAACAATCTGGACCAAGTAATCTGATTGGCAGAAAATTAGAAATGGGTGCGGCATCTTTTGTTTGTTTGTGTTGAGGTTTTACGGCCCAGTCAACCCAATGGGGTCATGTCGAGCGCGGTCAGTTTACCTAACCATACATTTACTGGGCAGGCTTAGTCCTCTAAGCTTTTAACCAGTATTGTGCACATTCTTTTGCCAGAAACTGATAACTGCCCTTCTTGAATCAGTGGAAGGGAAAGAATGATCGTAGAAAATATTTCATGATCAATCTCCAGGAAAGAATGTTGCCGACCTCGGCGGGGGTTGAACCCACGACCTCCAGGTCTCCAGTCAGACTGGGCATCCAAGTGAGCCACCGAGGCCATGTAGCATCTTAATTTATTCAGTAGGACAAGGGCTAACATGCCTGTTTCCCCTTCTGCAGGCCCTTACTACAAACAGTTACCTGGTATCGCCCAGCTGGTGTAAGCTGTAAGCCATGTTCCGTCTGAACACAATCTGGTGTGGATGGTGCTTGTTCAATGAATGTCTGGTGCATTATTGACTGATCACCAATGACCTCTGATTGTCCACTGGCTCCAGCTAAAGAAAGAACATTCTCAGGTGGTGGGGTTATCTGCAAAATTATATCAATGCTGACAATATAGGACAATGCATACATCAAAATAAAAATTTTGGTTTGTACAAAATGTCAATTATTGTAGGTATGTTTTGTCATCTACTAATGAAAGTTTAAGAGCCCTGTCAACACTTTTAAGGTCCTGTCCAGCCAGTCAGTTTACCTAACCACACTTTTCTTGGGCAGGTTTAGTCCTCTATGCGATTAATCAGTACTTGTGCACATTCTTTTGCCAGTAACTGACAACTGCCCCTCTTGAATCAGCAGAAGGGAGAGAATGACAGTAGAAAATATTTCATGTTCAATCTCCACAAAAGAATGTTGCTAACTCAGCACGGATCAAACCCACAGCCTCTTGATCACCAAACAGATGTGCATTTAATGAGCCAGAGCACAACAAAACCTAAGATTTGTAAGACCAGCAAAGACTCAGTACAGCCTGTGCATCCATGCAGTCTGACCAGAGTCTGCTGATCGCATGTGCTTTCTACAGCCTCCGATCTATCCAAAGAGAGGTAAACGAGAACCCTGGTCATACTGGCTGGATGTACAGGCTTGAGTCTTTGCTGATCACACAGATCTTATTGTAGGTTTTGTCATCGCTGGCTCATATCATTAATGTCTAGATATCATAAATGAACTCTTCCATCATGAATGTTAGAAGGTTGTCTATTAAAGTGATGGTATATAGAATTTTTTATAACTGGATCTGATATTGTACATTACTATTATGATGGCAAACAGTGCAGACCCTAATCAGATGCTTCATTTACCCTAAGTATTCAGACACCTTAATTTCTTACCTAACATGACCTAAAACTTTAGTATGTCCAGTTTATAACCTGTGGATGAGTCTAAATACTGCTGGATGAGTGGCAAACAGTGTTGGCCCTGATCAGACAGGTAAGAGAGAAATAGAGATGAGAGAAAAGGGATTGATAATACTAACATGCCCCCTTCCCCACACCTACTTCAACTTTAGCAGGCTCTAAACACCACCCTACCATGCACATTCTTGATTTCTAATTTATATTCCTATTTGCAACAAAGGAATGGATTTGTGCAAATTCAAAGATGGAAGAGTCCAATTCAGGAACTCCTGTATGAAAAAAACCCCATTTACATCTAGTGACTCTTCAACCACAACTCTTTGGATCAGTCTATTTCCAATAGCAGGGTGTTTGATTAGATTTTATTACTACTACATTTTATACAAATTCCTGTATTTCATTTAATGCAAACAGTGTAGACACTGATCAGATGCTGCTTTCTGATGCATCTGATCTGGGTCAGCACTGTTTGCCAATACCCTTTTGTGGGGTTTCCTGACTAAAATGGTTTAAAAAAATCAAAGCTGAAAGTGGTACTCACAGAAAACAATCTGCAGAGATTCTGTATGGTCTGTTCAAGATGTCCTATCATTTTCTTTACTTCCGCTGCATTCAGATCACCAAAAACTTTCACACTGTCTTCAAACAAAAATGAATAATCTAAAAATGTGGCCCACATTGATTTCTTCTGTTTCTGTTTCTCCGGGGTGGCACCATGGAGTGTGGATTTTGCCGCTAACAGCAGCAAAATAATATCACGTACCTACAAATAATGGAAGAGGCATTAGTAGACCTTATCAGATGCACACACAGCCAATATACAATGTAACTCATCTCTTTATATTTGGTAAATCTCTTGACAAAAAAAATTGTGATACAGTTTAACAAAATTCTGAAACTACAGAACAGTTATTTTGAAGCTCAAGCGCAATTTTCTAGAGATACACAGAATAAACAAATCCACCAGTCTTCACAGGGATTCCTTACAGGATGAATTTCAAGTTTATGAATTTTGTTGATGTATAAATGCCAGCAAATTATTCACAAACCAAATAAAGCCTGAAGTATTTTATCTTAATGAGTGATTTTATATTAAATTTATGAGAGATTTGCCAGCGTTTACACATTGATAAAATCCACAAAAATAAAATTCATTTCTTACAATTCCAACTTGGTCATGTTTAAGTTGAAACTACGGTTAAATGAGTTATCTAAGAAATCTTTTTAAAAAATACAGTTGACTCTCGTTATCTCGACCCCTCTTATCTCGATCCTATCACTTATGTCGAACTGATTTCTAAGTCCCGATTATTTTCTCTATGTATTTATTGTATTTCAGCTTCGCGTATGTCGAACTACTTTTATGTCGACACTTCGGCTATCTCGTCCATCATTTTCAGTCCCTGAATATATTTTTCACAGTTTTTACTACCGCGTATCTCGAACTCGGACCATGACGAAGGAAAAAAAATGTAAGATGCGGCGCCGGCGGTCTCTCAGTTAATGAAAATCATAATAGGCCATTGATAAATAAATCAATATTTTAATTTTCCCCTTTGTCCAGGTAATTACAAACAACACAAACAATGTCTAAAATCCGTAATTATGAAATCACATGCGTGTCGAGTCAGGTTTGACACGCAGCGCTCAACACCGTCTCGTGTCATTGATTTGTAAGATAAAAAGCGGCCCAGAATAGTGTTATGGAAGATTAATCAACGAAGTTTCTTTAATTTATTGTTTAGATATGCTCTTCACTATTGAGTACTGTCCATCTGAATGATATAGCGTCTTCAAGAAAAGTCAGTGCCCGACAGGTTCCGACTCAGATCAGCCTTATTGATCAGGCTAGCTAAGTCTGAATCTTCGCTTGTTACTCTTTGGTCAGGCGGTGCTCTTTGGTAAGCCCAGATAAGGCTCATGCGTATAATGGAAAATTCGTGGGCGTGCAGGCTGATCCGAGTCTTTGACAGTCGCACAGTCTTCTAATAGGCGTTGTCGTGCACGGCCTCAAATAGACGAATCACACGTGGGTACTGATGTTAACCCTTCCGACCCTGTAGACTGGTACGGATACCCGCACAAATAGTGTAGGTCCAGATGAGACGGTTCATAACGAGCTTTCTCTGCAGGATCTACAGTTTGCCGCGCTGAGATGGGTCGTTTTATGCCAGAGATAATCCAAACTAGCTTACAGCTGCCGCTTAACATTGTAAGCTTTTTATGCAAAAGCGGAAACCAGTCAACTCTTTATCGAGTCGTCTATGCGAAGGGAGCTAATCCAAACCAGTTCATAACGTATAGCTAACATAACCCGGAAACCAGTAATTTATTTATAGCTCGTATGGAAATCCAAATTTGCAGGAGTATTAAAAGACAACAAGAGACGTTTGAAATTTATTATTATTAACATTTATTGATGATATTATTCCAAGAGAACCATTGCATCTCCTAAAACAAACAGTAACAATGCAAACTGAAGTACGCGTAAATTATTTAAATTGCCATATACATGTGCCTTCCAAGCACGTTTTGGCGAACAGAGAGGCGAACAGTTGTCAAACCTATGATGTCACAATTTGGTTGTCTCGAACTACTGATAACTCGAACATTTTTATCAGGTCCCGTGAAGTTCGAGATAACGAGAGTCAACTGTAGTTCCAAGATTCCTGCTCTGTAGATTTATCAAAGTATAAAAGCTAATTTGACTTTGCTCTTAACCCATTGTATACTGAATAGACTCTCCTACACTATATATTGGAAGGGTCCAGTTTCAATATGAGGTAAGTTTGGTTATGTGATTTACATATTCCTAGAGAAAAATGGCTAAACTATTTGCAAACAGTGGAGACCCTGATCAGACGCCATGTTCTGCAGTGTCTGATCTGGGTCTGAACTGTTTGCCAATTACCCTTTCACGGATCTCCTTACTACAATGGGTTAACCAAACAAATTGTGCTTAATTAGCATAAGAATGTTGAGTTGGAATTATATTGTGTTGTATGCTGAAGTTTCTTACCACTCAGGGCCCAGTTGTTTGAAGCATCATTAACTTAACGAGCTCATTAGTGGTCAAAATGTTAACTGTTCTAGTTTGTTTGTTTGTGTTGAGGTTTTGCGGCCCAGTCAACCCAATGAGATCATGTCGAGTACAATATCTAATTCACAGGTATTTTTGCTGAAAAAAATGCAAAAAGCTATTCACATTTTTTCAGCAAAAATATTTGCGTATAGACCATATTTAATGGTCAAAGTTTTAATGATACGTTAACTAACAACATCTTTAGTTTTGAAAAACTGGACCCTGAAAATGAGACAATTTCACTGAATGCCCACAAAACATTTTTTTGGACACATATAACACATTTCTCATCTGAATACTCCTTCTTTCAGATAAGACAAGGACTTTAGGGGGAGTGGATACATTACGGTATGTTTTCTGTCATTTTTTTATACGGGAAACAACTTTTTTGACTTCATGTATGCTTTCCTGCCCACCAAATCCCTTCTAGATGGGAGTACTCTAAAGGAAAAGAATTTGCTTCCTTCCCTTCAGAACTAATTCTTTCCTTTAGAATAGATCCCTTTTCAGCCCTTTACCGCCAACCAAATCCCTTCTAAAAAGGGGTCTATCTAAATGAAAAGAATACTACCCACCAAATCTTTTCTAAACAGGAGCCTACTCTAAAAAAGAAAAAAAATGCTCCTACAGTCCCAAAGGGAGGAAATTTCTAACATAGAATAAACCACTTTTAAGATGGGGGCAAAATCAATTTTTACAAAGCTGCTTCGCCTGAAAATGTACGAATCCCCTTTAAGGTGTTCAAATATGCAGGATAGGTGATGATGATAATGTTTCACATCCTTTTCAACATTATTTAAGCCAAATCAAGATGACAGAAGGGCAATAATGAAAGTCTTTGTGCAATGAAGCATTGTTCAGTCAGGAGCCGAATTCCAACCACAGCAGGAAATACAAATCCTAGACCTAATGACCTGATGTTGGCAGTGCTAACCACACAGACACCCAGACATTTCTAGGGTAATTGTTGTACCTCTGATACTGTTTCTGGTCCAAACATGTTGATGTAGTTGAAGTCTGATCTCTCTAACTCAGATATCTGGACTCTCAATACCATACTGAGTTCTGGGGCAATATAAGTTCCACCCAGGTCCTGATGGGATGTTTTGAAGGCTGAACTGTACATCATCTTTTCAACTGGAGGATGTGAAAAACAGATCTAGATACGGCTTTTTCTTTTTTCAATGTAAAAATGCTTATTATTTCCCAACAAAAACATATGTTGAGGGTACTCATTTGAAGTATCTAAATGAGAAACTTCTAATGATTACCCACAACATATGCTTTCAGAGCTCTAGATAAAATTTTGGTACAAAGAGTATTTTACCCCCTGCTTTAAATACTTAAATGCACATTTGCAATGCTTAAATCTTAAAGAACCAAGCATAAGTGTAACATACAAAATTCTAATTTTTTCAGAGAAAATAAAGCTTGGCATTTCATTTGAATTGTCAAGCTTTATTTTCTCTGAAAAACAACAACAACAACAGCAAAACAATCTAGAATGTATAAATTTGTCATCAGTGCTTTAAGGGTTAAACCCTTTCTTATTTAGTACACTGCTACTGCTCACAAAAGAGTAAATGTGAAGGAAATTGCTTTATGTTGAATGATGTAAAGTTCACTGAAAATTTTTACCGACTAGATTTAATTTCAATGCTGAAATCTAAAATTTCATTTTCAGTATTTTTACTCCCTAAACTTAAATTTCAATGCTGATTTTCAAAAAATCAATGCTGATATACCCTTTAATCCCTCTTATCTAGAGCTCTGTGCTTTTGTCTAGAGAGAAAAAAAATGTTTATCTGGATACCTCACTTGTCTACAGCTCTGAAACTTAAATGGCTACTTGGCTACTAAGTTCATACTAGAAGATTGTACTGTAAACGTATTGTGATGGTTGGATGTGAAATTACAAAACTGTGACTTTGAAAGTAGAGGCTTGTGCCTTGTACGTTCTATTATTAATGAATTGAAACTGATGTCAGACAAAGATACAGGACATACCATATATCAAAGTGCATAAAATTTTGCATATTAAAATCTAGTACATTTGCTTCACTGCTCTTAGTTTCCTAAGTGTACAAAATTAATTTCTGTTCAAAGAAAAATACAATTAACTCTTTTGGTTTTCTAATGTCAGAAGTCAACTGTAGACTGAACAGAAGTCATGATAATCTGGTATATTCACAAAAGTCATAATAATCTGATATATTCACAAAATCATTTGAGCCAGTGCATGACAAAACCAACAAAATGGATGTGCGCCTAGCGAAGACTCAGACCAACCTAGGCATCAGTCCAGTCCAATCAGAGCCTTCGCTGTGCACTCAATTTTAGCTATGGATCAAAGCTTTCTTCACACTGACAGTGAAGGCTCAGATCAGACTGGGCAGATGCCCAGGCTGATCTGAGTTCACTGGGTGCATATCGAGGGTTGAGCGCAAGACTATGGTAACTCAAACATATTTTTGAAACCCTTGTTTAGGGGCAACTTGGACCCCTTTGTAAACAATGCAAATTTAGGTGCCATTGCTCATACGAGCAATGGCATCTAAATTTTCATTGTTTACAGAAAGAAATGTTGTAATCTTCATAACACCTTCATGGTGAGGAGATTAGGTTTGGGGAAAAACAACCATCTGAGTTACGCTAGTCTTGCGCTCAACCCTCGATATGCCATTTTGTAGGTTTTGACATGCACTGACTCATTTACCTTCTCTCATCAACTGAGGGAGATTTGGCAATGTGAGCACCTGTAAGTATAAAAACAAATGTACAAGTATATGTAAAGCAGTAAGATTCCAGCTTAACTAATTTTATAGTGCAATTTAACTGGTTAAAAACAAATTCAGACTAGCATTTGTACGTTGAAAAATCCTGCCGACCTCAGTGGCTCAGTTGGATGCACGTCCAACTGGTGATCAGGAGGTTGCGGGTTTGACCCCAATCAGGTCGGCAACATTCTTTTGTGGAGATTTGATCATGAAATATTTTCTATGATCATTCTCTCCCATCTGCTGATTCAAGAAGGGCAGTTGTCAGTTTTTGGAGATAGAATGTGCACAATACTGGTTAACCACTTAGAGGACTAAGCCTGCCCAGTAAAAGTGTGATTAGGTATATTGACCGTGCTTGACATGACCACATTTGGTTGACTGGGCCATAAAACCTAAACACAAACTTTGAAAAATCCAATGAACAAATATCTTGGGACTATTTTCTTTCTACAATAAGCCATTTAACCCATATGTTTTAACATAAATATGTCCTATTTGGATAATAAGAAATGAATTGTGAATTATGTTGATGAATAAATGTTGGTGAATCACTTACACATAATTCATATAAAGTGCTTCATATTTTTTTTCAGGTTTTGAGTGATTCACAGGCATTTATCTTGGCCATCTTGGACTTCTGACTGGAACAATTTTAGCTTTTTTTTTATCTGCTACTCACCCAGATGCTTCCTACCAAGTTTCAAGTCAACTGGCTTTTTGATTCAGGAGAAAAAGTAAAAATAGATTTTCAAGATGGTGGCCATCTTGGATTTCTGGTTGGAAGGATTTTAGCTATTTTTGATATACAAGTCACCCTCAATGCTTCCTACCAAGTTTCAAGTCTATTTGCCTATCGGTTCAGGAGAAGAAGCCAAAAATAGATTTTCAAGAAAGCGGGCATGGTGGCCATATTGGTTTTCTGATCGGAATGATTTTAGGATTTGGCCTTATGGTTCAGGAGAAGAAGCGAAAAATAGATTTTCAAGATGGCGGCTATGGTGGCCATCTTGGATTTCTGACTGGAATGGTTTTAACTATTTTTATCCACAAGTCACCCCAATGCTTCCTAACAAGTTGCAAGTCAATTTGCCTTTTGCTTCAGGAAAAGAAGCAAAAACTAGATTTTCAACATGGCAGCCATGACGGCCATCTTTGATTTTTCATTATTTTTGACCTACAAGTCATCCTAATGCTTCCTACAAAGTTTCAAATCAATTGGGCTTTTAGATGGGGAGAAGAAGCAAAAAATAGATTTTCAAGATGGTGGCCATGGCAGCCATCCTGAATTTCTGATTGGAACAATTTTAGCTATTTTTAATATACAAATCACCCCAATGCTTCCTACTAAGTTTCAAGTCAATTGGCGTTTTGGTTCAGGAGAAGAAGCCAAAATAGATTTTCAAGATGGTGGCCATCTTGGATTTCTGATCGGGTTTTAGCTATTTTTGATATAGAAGTCACTCCAATGTTTCCTACCAAGTTTCAAGTCAGCTGGCCTATTGGTTCAGGAAAAGTAGCCAAAAGCAGATCAAATGGCAGCCATGGCGGCCACCTTGATTTTTTGTGTGTGTGTGTGTGTGAATATTTCACTTATATCAAGCTGATCGCTCATCAAAGGTGGGCAAATACCAGAGAACCCAGGTTAAAACCACTGATCATCTGTAAGCAGAACTTGGCTTTTCCACGTGACCCAAGCTAGGCTCGAACCACAGCGATGAGAAACCTAATCGATTTAGAGCCAACTCTCCTATCCATTAGGCTAAGGGGGCCCGTCGGCCACCTTGGATTTCCAATCAATTTTTTCTACAAGTCACACCAATGCTTCCTACCAAGTTTCGAGTAAATTGGTCCCGGGGTGTGATGCCCAACAATGGACAATGCACAAAGGACCACGGACACTGACCAATTACAAAAGCTCACCTTGAGCACAGGTGAGAGAAATAACCCTCCATGCATTAAATATTTTTTTTTTAATTTGGGTTTTACAGCCCTTTCAAGAATATTTCATTTATATCGAGCCAATCATTCATCAAAGGTGGGCGAAAACCAGAGAACCCGAGGAAACCCACCTGACCATCCGTAAGCAGAACTTGGCTTTCCCACATGTGACCCGAGCGAGGCTCAAACCACAGTGGTGAGAAGCCTAATGGATTAAGAGTCAACTCTCCTATCCACCAGGCTACGGGGGCCTGCTTCCATACATTAAATCGAGGGTTGAGCGCAAGACTATAGTAACTCAAACATATTTTTGAAACCCTTGTTTAGGGGCAACTTGGACCCCTTTGTAAACAATGCAAATTTAGGTGCCATTGCTCATACGAGCAATGGCATCTAAATTTTCATTGTTTACAGAAAGAAATGTTGTAATCTTCATAACGCCTTCATGGTGAGAAGATTAGGTTTGGGAAAAAACAACCATCTGACTTACGCCAGTCTTGCGCTCAACCCTCGAAATATAGTAGTAAACAGCATAGAAAAATACCTTTGAAACTCTGAACACCATATATGCATTGTAAACAGAGGTTAGATGCATTCTTCTGGCCCTCTGTAGGAACTCTTGGAACAGTGTGGTGTAGAAGAGGAAATTATCTCGAATAAATGGAAACCTGAAACATAAAGTTGATACATGTACTTGAGTATGGTAAATGTCCTAAAATTTCAAACTCCAAAGTGTCTGATGAAATAACATATGCAAAAAGTGCAGTCCCAGATCAGACTGCTCCTGAAGGCCCAGTCAGATCAGGGTCTACCGACAATATTTGACATTCCACTAAGTATTTTAAGAAACAGCTGCATAAAAAGCAAATTTAGGCCAAAATAGTACAGATTCTAATGCACTTGCATATGTAACGCAACGTCTGATTGGATAAAGTCAAAAATTTGTGATGGTATATTCTGCAATATACTGTCGGAAATCAGACATCATCACATAACATCGCTTCTCATTGGCTGGCATTTGGTTTTACGGAGCTCACAGCACTTGTCACTTTGTGCAAATAGTACATTCTTTTTCAACAGAAAAAATGAATATATGATGAGGCGTTGCCGTAAAACGACCGTAAAACCACCAATTTACCTCCCCAAATGACAAATTTGAATGCAGTTATCCTCTAAATAAAGTGTTCAATATTTTAGAGCATTTACTGTACCTCGGTATACAATAGCTACACTGAATTTAGCTACCATTTTGCACAGGGAGACAATTTTTACAGAGAGGAATTTTTGCAGAGAGGAAGTTGCCTCCCTAATTTCTGGAACTTTTCATAAAGTGTGTGGCTGGGGGTAGGGCTATGAATAAATTAAGATGACACACCCATATCTAATTTTCAGCCAATCAGATTATTTGATCCAAGTTTTGGATACAAATTCACATATTTAATGACAAACAGTGCAGATCCAGATTAGTTGGCTTCTTCAGAAGCCAAGTGATCAAGGTCTACACAGTTTGCAAAAACAGGGCATATCCAGGTTCAGCAGGACCAGAGTTAAAGAAAAGTTTGTGTCATCAAATTATTTCCGTTTAATGCACTCGCAAGAAGATAGCCATGGTAGCAAATTCTTTCCTTTAAGAAGAGGCATCAAATTAGAAGTGAGGCAAATGTTACTTCCCCTGCAGGTGTATCCATATGCATTAATGTAACTTTTTGTCAGTGTCAAGGCTTGTCCAGATTTTGGCTACTGGCAAATACAAAATACAGGTCTTCACGAAAAGGATTTCATATCACTTAATCTAGCAACCATCACACACACACACACAAAAAAAAAAAAAAATCATGCTTACCAACAATCATCAACCAGTTCTTTTTCAGCATCTCTTTCTGACCGGATTCTATGCTGACCTGACTCCACATATCGCCATGGTTGAATGTAGGTCAGCCACAGTTCTAGCACCTGTGGAATATATTTTAGAAGTGAAAGCATGTACAGTTTTGTAGGACAGAATGAACAGAAGACATGTTAAAGAGGAAAATTTGTTGATAATTCTGGGATAATTTTCTCCATTTCTCTGTAGATACATGAGGGTACTCATTAAAAGCAAATCATTGAGGCAATTTTAATGAGTAACCATAACATGTTTGTTTGTGTTGAGCTTTTATGGCCCAGACAACCCAATGGAGACATGTCGAGCGCGGTCGGTTTACCTAACCACAGGCTTAGTCCTTTAAGGGGTTGACCAGTATTGTGCACATTGTTTCGCCAGAAACTGACAACTGCCCTTCTTGAATCAGCGGAAGGGAAACCACAACATGTGTTTTTTAGGTGGAAACAAGACCTGTGATCAGACAGGATAGCTCGCCTGAACTCGCGCTTGTCAATCAAATAAAAAAATCCAGATCATAATGGGGAGGGGGAGGGGGTGGGAGATGGAGGGGGAAGGAAGACATGGTACTGGATAAAATTTTGGATGTAGAACATCTTCCATACCTATCTGTATACGTAAGAACTTTGAGGTAAAATTTAAATATTTAAGTTCAAAGTCTGTGACCTTGATTTCTAGATCAAAAGATGGGGATAGTGCTGAATAAAATTTTGAACCAATATCTATAATCATGCCAAATATCAAGTAAATCAATTCAAGGTTGTTTTTTTTTGGAAATTAAGAGATCTTAAAAACTTTGACTAAAAAAAATTTTTTAGATAACATACAATTTCTAAGTCTGTGACCTTGACCTCTAGGTCATCAGCAGGGGTGGTGATAGCGCTGAATAAAATTTTGGACCAACATCTATAAACCTACCAAATATAAAGTAAATCCATCCATGGATTTAGAAAATATAAGGTCTTAAAAACTTTGAAGTAAAACTTAAACATTTTTGTTAATGCATATTTCGAAGTCCATGATCTTGACCTCAAGGTCATAAGCAGGGCTGTGGATAAATAAAACTTTGGACCAACATTTATAATCATACTAAATATAAAGTAAATCCATCTAAAGATATAAGGTCCTAAAAACTTTGACTTAAAACTAACATTTTTGTTAATGCAAATTTGTAAGTCTGTGACCTTGACCTTGACCTCTGGGTCATAAGCAGGGGTATGGACAGTGCTGAATAAAATTTTGGACCAACATCTATTATCATACCAAATATAGAGTAAATCCATCAGAGAATTTAGAAAATATAAGGTCTTAAAACCTCTGACATAAAACTTTAACATTTTTGTTAACGCCACCATCAATGCCGGGGGTAGTGCAATTATTGCTCTTCCTGTACATGCGAGCTAACAAGAATAATTATCCAAGATTTATCATTACGTACTCTTCCTTAACAAGTTCTATGAATGACAGAAATATTATACATAATGGACTAGCAAATTCTCCTCTAAAAATTGTAGTTATAAAGTGTGAGGATTCTAATATACTGGTAAATTATTAATTCAGAGCACAGACCAGCATAACAGTAGCAGGATTTCCTCCACACCCCTAAGGCACTTCTAATGAGTTCCCACAATATATCTTTTCATGAAGAAATAAGAAAAATGTCAAATATCATTCATAAGTGCCTTTCCTGAAAACGTCTTCCCTGATCATAAGTGCCTTTCCTGAAGTTTTCTCAGAAAAGTAGTTTGTATAAAGAAAATAGTTACCCTGAAAGATTCTGTCAGTTACTGTGTCATTTAGCCTCATTAAAAAAGAACAAAATAAGAAATTATTTTGAATATCATAAAAGTTTTTGGATTTGGCCCTTTCAGATGGGTAGATAAGGTAAGGGAAATATTTAATATTCTATTTTAATCCTTACATATGACATATTGCAAATCTAAATTACCAACAGGCTCTAACCAGACTTTGTGGATATACAAGCTGCTTTCCTAATTTTACATGAGACACAGAAGACTTGTTAAGGATGATGGTTTGGTGTTTTACTCCCCCTTTCAACATTATTTAAGTCATATCGGGATGATGGACGGGTTATTATGATAGGCTCTATGCAATGAAGTCCATACAGTCATAAACTGAATTCCATCTCCAGTGGGATACAAACCGGGACCATGTAATTCAAAGTTGGAAGTGCTAACCACTCAGCCACTTGGACACTTCAGACTTGTTAATGAGGATTATTTGACGATGAGTCTGGGATAAGTTTTCTTAAAACTTATGATATGGGTACTCATACGATGACTTGGTGAGGAGCTTCTAATGTGAACCCATACCATATGTTGTTATGGAGAACTAGAGAAATTTGTCCCAGAATGGTAACAAATTCTCCTCCCTTAACCCATTTCAGTCTGGAGACTCCTAAAAGGGAAATAGGCAAACCCAAAAAGGGAAACTGGCAAACAGTGCAGACCCAGACAAGATGCCATATCATGCGGCATATGATCAGGGTCTCCAATGTTTGCAAATAGTTTAGCCATTTTCTCTAGAAATATCTAAATAACATAGCCTTACGTACCTAAAATTGAAATTGGACTCCTCCAATATACATGTATTGTGTGTGGGGATTTTATTCAGACTAAAATGGGTTAATTAATAAGTTCTCTGTAGACAGAAGGTTTCCCTATAATACATTACATAATTTACCAATCTGAAGGATGTGTCTAATGGCCATCTTTCAAAGTTGTGTCGGAGAAATGTGTAGACTTTCTTCTGAAGCACCTGTGGTAGTAACGACCTGAAAACATCAAGGTTTCTTTTACCAGATTTATTATAACATTTACATAGGTCCAAATCAGACAGGGGTATCAGGTTAATATGTTTTTTTTATTTCTATACAGCACATATGTTGAGGTGCTTCTAATGAGAACCGACAACATAGGTTCTCATGGAAAAATAAGAAAAAAAACATCAATACTTTTTGAATAATTAAACCCTGATCCCAGTGATCTGGGTCTACATAGTTCGCTCAGGCCTAACTATCTAAATATTCAGGTTAAATACAGTGCTTTTTATTTATCTAGATGGTGGAAGGGCGATAATGAAATGCTCTGTGCAATGACGTGCCAAAGATTCACAAACTGAATTCCGCCTCTAACAGGATTCAAACCCAGAACCTTGTGTTCCTAAGTTGGGAGTGCTAACCATTTGATGACCTGAATGCTTCTAAAGAAGGAGTAAAAAAATGATCAGTTTCCTATTTAAACTACAGAAATAACCATAATCCTTGTTAATAAGAACGAGTAAAAATTTTAAGATTTTTCAAGCACTGCAGGGCGATGCAGATTTGAGGCAGTGTTTTGGGTAATGGTGACAGTAATTTGGTGTTTTTACATTCCTTTCAACATATTTAAGTCATATCAAAGCAATGGGAGGGTGATAATAAAAGGCTCTGTGCAATGAAATGCCAAAGCTGAATTCCCCCACCAGCAGGATTTAAACCCAGGACCTTATGATCCAAATTCGGGAGCACTAACCATTCGTCCACTCAGATGCTTTATGTTCTTGGTAACAAAAGTATTCAGACACGTCTTGAAATTTAAAAAATTAATAATTAATAATATTAAGTATTTGAGCAGTAAAAAAGAAATTAACCCTTAAAACGCCAATGCATCTGAGAATGTCGTGTGTTTATGTTGTCTGCTGAATATTCTTGCAAACTTTTCAAACCTATTTTTGCATACAGGCAAACAATGTGGACCCTGATCAGACTGTTCCTAAAGGAGCAGTCTGATCTGGGTCCACACTGTTTGCAAAAATGACTTTTTATAATCACAAGCAGACGACAAAGCAAACGACAATTATTGTGATTGGCACTTTAAGGGTTAATATCTCAAAATACACAACGTAAATACAATACCTTTTAAAGTCATCTAATGGAGAAACATCTGGAGTCTGATACTGAGCTGTAATAGTTTCAGGTGCTGCTGAGTTCACAAAACAATGGACATGTTTCAAGAACAGTCGTGTTAGCCTCACATGGTTGTTACTTGGACTAAACATCTCCTGGAAATACATTTAGAAAATGTCCTAAAATTTTGTACACCAAAGTTTCTGATTAAATGGCATATCCAAAGAGTGCAGATCCATATTGGACTGCTCCTAAAAGAGCAGTCTGATCAGGGTCTGCAGTGTTTGCCATTCCACTTAGTATTTTTAGACATAACTACATAAAAAGCAACATTCAGGCCAGGGCCCAGTTGTTCAAAGCTAATGATGTCGTTAGTTAACGATTCGTTAAAATTTACATCGAGTGATACGCAATATGCTGAAATTGTTTGCTGAAAAAATGTGAGTAGCTTTTGCAGTGCAAAAGCTACTCACATTTTTTCAGCAAAAAATATCAGAATATTGTATATTGAATCTGCTAAAACAGTTAATGAAATGACCCTTAACGAGCTTGTTAAGCTAACGATGCTTAACAATTGGCCCAGGAAATTACTGAATATAGTGTTCTGAAAAATTTTAAGACATTTACCAAGATACTAAGTCCTGTGCATTTACACAGTCCAGTTATGATAATCTGCAGTGTCCTGTCTGGATCATCTGCTCAGTGATTGTGGTCACCTGCAAAGCCCAGTTATAATCAGCTGCACAGTCCAGTCATTGTCATCTGAATGGCATGGTCAGGTTTACCTGCACAGTCCAATCAGGACTGTCTACACAATCCAGTGAAGATCAACTGAATAATACAGTGACGAGCATGCACACAAGCCAGTCAGGATCAGCTGCACAGTCTAATCAAGGTCATCTGCACAGTCTACTGTAAATCTTAGTCAGCCAATATGAAGATTCTTTAAGGTCTCCACCCAAAACCGTTAAGTAAATATAAGACAGAAAAAAACTTTTAGTAACCTTTATCACTGTCTTACTAATTCAATAGACAACATATTGGTATTTTTTTCTTATTTTTCCCAAGAAAAAGGCTTTGACATTCATGCTAATTATCTCCACAGGAGAAAATTTGTATGAAATCTCAAAGCCTATTTGCCGGGAAAAAATAAGAAAAATGTCAACAATATGTCATCTGCAGATATTTTTACACATCATGAAAAGCATTAAAATATTAACTTTACCAACATAGGAAATAAAAGTCCTCCATAAAATGCCATTCAAAATTGTAGCAGATTACATTCTAAATTTTTTTCATGACTTTTGTGTGAAAAATAAGGCTTAAATCATGGGAATCATCTAGAGGGCTGATGAATCACATGAACTATCAAACTCTATTTTCTATGAAAAAAAAAGAAATGCATACATGTATATATAATGACATCTGCTGCTGTCGTGACTACCGCTTCAAGGGTTAACAAATTCTGAATGAAATATGAAAAACTTTCCTGATTATGAAACCAAAGTAATACAATCATAGCACATTATTTAACAACTGGCTGAAAAAAACTGAAAAGTAAATGTTTTTTTTGATTGTGTTGGGGTTTAACGACACGTCAACCCTTGTGGGTCATTTTGTGTCATCTCCCAGAGAAAGGGAGAAAAGAGACAGAAGAGATAGAAGAAGAGATGAAAGAGAGGGACAGGGAAGAAAGAGGAACAGGAATGAAAGTGAAGAAAAAGAAGAAATAAAAACATCACCTCCCTACCCTTACCTGCTACAAGGATAGCAGGCCTTGCCCAACTGTAAGCCAATATCAGCTGGACGCCCTGGTGACATAAGATACATGACACCTTCGCACCACCCGACCACCCCCTGAAAAGTAAATGTAGTCTGCTGTAATTGTGACTGGCATGCTAAGGGAAAAATATCCTCTGCTAAAAACTAACTGGATAAAAAAATATTCAATAGTCACATACTGTTACCGTAATAACCCTAAGTACTTGGATAGTCAGGCCTTTGCAAACAAAGTAGACCCAGATCAGATGCCGCAGAATGTGGCATCTGATCAGGGTCTGCACTGGTTGCCATTCATATCACAATATTTTAGACACAGAATGGACTACTTCAAATTTCTGAACAAGTATGGTAAGTAGATAAGGCATCCCAATACTTAAGGTAAGTACTGTACTCGTCATGCTGATCACTTCTATAAAACTGACAAAAACTGCAGAAGCAGCTCTCTCCACAAACTTAGACAGACAGAAATTGCAGCTGTAAAGCCTGGTTTATTTATCTTCCTGTTATTCTAGTGAAAAAAAAAGAACACGAGTGAAATAATAATGCAGAACAAACCTGTGCATCATGCAAGTTTATGTTGTGACTTAATCCACATGCAAAATTAACCTGAGCCCAGATGTTCAAAATTTAACAAAGTTGTTAGCTAATTTGATGTTAAAATTTAAAATTTCTATCTTGAAATATGGCAAATACATTGATAATTTTTGCTGAAAAAATGTGAGTAGCAAAAGCTTTTGCATTGCAAAAGCTACTCACATTTTTGCAGCAAAAATATCAATATATTTGAAATTACCTTAGCTGCAACAGTTAACGAGTTTGTCATTAACAAGCTCATCAAGCTAACGATGTTTTGAACAACTAGGCCCTGGTTATGAACTGACACAATAAAACCGAGTTTGCTAATTTCCCTTTATTTCTTTCTTTCTTCTCTGAATTTATTTAACCCTAAAGGCACTGAGCAAAATTGTCCCAGATGACATTCTGTCTTTTATTACTAATATTTTTCAGAGAAAATATGACTTGACATTTCATGTGAATCATCTGCAAGGCATATGATTCACATGAAATGTCAAGCCTTATTTTCTCATGAAAAAAAAATCAAGCAGCTGTGATTAGTGCTTTAGAGGCTAATTAACAAATTCACTTGAAAGAAAAAATACACCCAAATATTACAATGATATAAACAGCAAGGTTCATCACTGTACATAGCACCATATAAAGTTACCATGATATTGGTGATTATTTCAGATATATTTTATTACCTTTGCAGTAGTCAAATACACATACTGTGTCATTTCTACTAACGTAAACAAAAAAGCACTGATGTGATCCTAATTTGGTAATTCTAATGCATACCAAAGATTGTTTTGGAGCCAAACTAACAACCATTCTTAACCTTTGTCATGCTGAATAAATTAAGATGCCATGTCCACTTCTAATTTTCAGCCAATCAGATTTCTTGATCCAGATTGTTGCTATAAATTCACATAATGGCAAACAGTGTAGATCAAGATCAGTTGGCTTCTTCAGAAGCCAACTGATCTGGATCTACACTGTTTGCAAAGGCAAGGAATATCAGGGTTCACCACGACATGGGTTAATATATATCATAGCTTCTGATAAGAGTGGGTCCAAGGTAACTATTTTTCTTGTTTCTCAACAAAAATATAGGTTGTGGGTACCCAAAAACCTTGAAGAGGAGCTTCTAATGAGCACCCACCACATGTTTTTGTGGAGAAATAAGAAAAACACCAATACTTTTTGGCTGAAAAGGTACCTTATCTGTAGCTACCGCAATAACCCTAAATATTGCGACAGACAGACAGACAGACAGACCTGAGCAAACAGTGTTGACCCAGATCAGATGCCACAGATCAGATGATCACTATTTTAGACACATCAACAGGAAATAAAATATTTTCAAATTTTAGAACAAGTACGGTAAGGTGTCCCAATACTTAGGATAAATATGGTATGATACATGTAATTTTTATATGTAGACCATTCAGACCTAATTATTTGTTTTGACTGCGCATGCCACTCAGTACAACAGATATTGAATTGAAAAATTCAGTACATGGAAAAAAACAATTAGCCAAGCCATGTGATAGTGTGCTCTTGCTGGGTTATTATGGATAGCCAAGGCTCAGACCAGCGTGAACTTCCACTCAGTCTGAGCAGGGCTTTGGCTCCTGATCAGCCTAAACATACACCTAGTCTGCTCCAGGCCTTCAATATCAGCTTACAGAATCACTTGATACTGTAGAACATATTGATTAACCCATTGTATACTGAAAAGACTCTCCCACACTATATATTAGAAGAGTCCAATTTCAATTTTAGGTACGTCCAGCTATGAGTTTACATATTCCTAGAGAAAAAATGGCTAAACTATTTGCAAACAGGGGAGACCCTGATCAGATGCCACATTCTGCGGTGTCTGATCTGGGTCTGCACTGTTTGCCAATTACCCTTCAACGGGTCTCCTGACTACAATGGGTTAACTGAAAATATCCTTGTCAAATTGTTCTGTTTACACAGACACCAAAGACACATTTTCTCATGGCCAGCTCTAATGAAAAGCACAGATTAACCCTTGTCCATCTGAACCCGGATATACCCTGCATTAAAAGTGTAGATCCAGATCAGTGACGAAGCCAACTGATCTAGATCTGCACTGTTTGTCATTCAATATGTGAATTTATATCAACAACCTGGATTAGGTGATCTGATTGGCTAACAATTAGAAGTGGGTGTGGCATCTAATTTATTCAGCATGTCAAGGGTTAAACAATGCAAGAGAAAAGTGGTCATTATTAAAACAGATTAACTCTTTTCATGCTGGAGATGGATTAGCAGAAAACAAAGGCACAATATTTTCTTACTGTTTTTTTTTTTTTTTTTTTTTTTTTTTTTCTTTTCTGGAAAAGGAGGCTTGGCATTTCAGGCAAACTGTCTCCAAAACTGACAGTTTGCCTGCTTTTTCCAGCCCTTTGGAAATAATCTGCCCAAAATGGTCAAGCCCTATTTTCTAGAAAACATGTGAAAAATATTTTAAAATGTCATCTACCAATATTTTTATTTATCATGCAAAGTTAACATAAAAATATCTGAGACCCTGCATGGAAAAGGACACAAGCTGTCACATGCAAACAGTGCTTATGCAGATCAGACTTTGCATGTGTACAATCAGATCCTGTTCTTCACCATTTGTGACAATAATATTTGTTATATATCATGAAGGGTTCCGGTTGTAAATTTCAACAAATAACAGTGTAACTCAATATGGTACATGTATTTGAAGACCCCTCTCATCTGGCATGAGCCATACAACAATTGATTGATTAAACAACAAATACTTGCAATTATGTTGAAATGTCACTTACCAAGGCAAAACTTTCTGTCTTAAAATAAATTTACAGTACTAAATTTAAAACTCTAAATGGTAGTTAAGGGGGATGATTAAGCTTTCAAGACGCAACTCTGTCAAAATCAGCTAGCCTCAGGAGCCTTACACTATTACATACTGATTCTTGTTTTCTTCTGTGTAATGCTAAAGAAAACTTTAACTGGTTATTACCATATTTACCATATGTATTTGGACAGACAGGCCTGAGCAAACAGTGTAGACCTAGATGAGATGTAGCACAGTTTGCAACTCATCCAGCATTTTTTTTGACACAAAATGTACTTGTTCAAATTTTAGAACAAGTATGGTGAGGAGTTAAGGTGTCCTAATACTTAGGGTAAATCAGTACTGTATATTAACATTTTTACGTTTTTACCATTATTAGAATTAGGTACCATGCTTTTCTGAATTACGTTATAGAGGTAAATGCTTTAAGATGACTTGACACGCTTATTATTTCTTCTGCTTTTTTTTCAAGGGAGACAATTTTTGTGACTTCCTTTTCACATTTCAGTACACGAATCCCCTTCTGATAAGGAGTCTACTTTGAAAGGAAGAGTAGGCCCCTTTTCAGAAAGGACTTGGTGTGCAGGAATGCAAACAGAAAGTCGACAAAATTATCTCCCTTGTAAAAATCTACCAATGGTATCAAAACCCTTTAATACACAGTGCATAGTAAATCAGTAAGATCGGTGTCATTACTGAACATGTAGTCCAGATTACAAACAAGTACCTACAATATTTATTTTCAAGGTGAAATAAGAAAAGTATTTAACATGATAAATATTTATCATTTTAGCTTATCTAGAGCTAAAACTTTGTGTAATTCTATATACTAAGAAAATATTATCAATATTTCAGGAGCAGTTACACTGAAAAGAGCATGACAAATACCGTATTTGACCTAATTACCGCACCCTGCACTTAGGTTTTTCAAAAATACTCAGAAAAGTTGTAGTAAAATATGTATCTACCAACTTAGGGTACACTATTAAAAAAAAAACAAAGGGAAGACCCATCAAATGATGCTTATGTGATGTTTTTGTGTGTGTGTTTTTTTTCATGATTTTCTTTATAAAAGCATGTGCTGAGGGTACTTATTTGAATTGCATCGACAAGTCGATGCAATTCAAATAAGTACCCACAACACATGCCTTTATAAAGAAGGATGATATGCATACATTGGCTGCAATTTGAAGACTACGGAATTGTTTGACTGTGCACTTATAGGGGTATGTGCAGTAATCAGGTAGAATACAGTATTCAAAATTAATTTGACCTGTGTTAACCTTCAGCATTCATTATATTAAATTATCAGAAAAGCCTCTCAGAATAGGAATCGACCTTCAGATATACGCAACCAGCATAGACCCAGATAAGTCTGCATATCTGCAGTCTGACCAGGATCCAAACTGTTTGTTAATACAACCTTTAAAGTACATACATTATGTTTGTAACCTGTGAAGACTCAGATCAGGCTGCAAATCAACACTGGTCCAATATGTCATCAGTTTGTTTTTTTTTCTATTTTGAGATGCTCATAATATTGTAAAATGTTTTCATTTCCTTTTTTTTTCTTTGGTTCATTAATTTCTTATATTTCACAGAAAGGCATTACTTTTCATCTAAACCATCTTTATAAGATGCTTTGATGAAATCTTAAAATTTTTTTCAATAATTAAACATTTTAAACTGTTAACTATCCATATTACGAGGGGCGTTCATTTAACTGTGTCACTAATGGCCCACCATGATTTCACGGGGGAGTAATTTTCTATTATAGGATGAAATTTCAATCTAATCCGTTCAGTCTTTCAAAAGTTATTGAAAGTTCAATTTGGTTCAGTCATAAACACTCAACCCTTACTATATGCAAAAGGAACTAGAAATGTGTCCACAGTACACGGATGCCCCCGCTTTCGGGTACCAGACTATAAAACTGCAAAATTCTACCTGGTACAAATGCCTTAACCTGAGTACGGAAAACCTAAAAACTATATGCCCGGCATCGTCTGATGTGAAAGAGGAAAAGGTAGTTCAGCTCTCTCATCCACCTTATTTGCCAGACCTTAGTCCTTACGACTTTTCCTGTTTCCTTTACTAAAAAACCCTTTCTGGTCATTGTTATGAATACCTAAGTGAACTTGGTAGTGCAATTTATCAGTGTCTTCAGGGTATACCCAAAAAAAGCCTACTTCTCTGCCTTTACAGAATGGATTTCGAGATTTGAAAAATGTGTTTCCATCAAGGTAGAATACTTCAAAAGGTTAAGTAAACAAAATGTGAATGGGATTAATAACGCACCCTATAGAACATTAAATGAACGCCCCTTGCAGAATATGAGAATGGTAAGTGTTAAATGATGAACACCGTGTCTGTCTATACATATATTGTTTGTTACTTGTACTTATTAATACCCATATACTTACAAAGTATGCCTTAAACTTTGAATGAAATATAATATGAGCCAGCACACGACAAAACCGACAAAATGACATGTGTGCCAAGCGAAGACTCAGATCAGTCTTGGCATTAGCCCAGACTGATCAGTCTTCTAAGTCACTGTGTGCTCAATGGGTAGCTAACTTCTTCCTTCATGCAGACAGCAAAGACACTGATCAGACTGGGCAGATGCCTAGTCTGATGAGAATCTTTGCTGTACCCTCAATGGGTAGCTAAGGACACAAGCTTTCTTCATGCAGACAGCAAAGACTGATCAGACTGGACAGATGCCCAGGCTGATCTGCGTCTTCACTGTGCACTGGCTCAAATCTTATATATTTATCATAGCACCAAATAAGGCACTTTTTTCAAACAAAAAAAAAATACTGGCATTTCCTTATTTCTCAACAAAAACATAAAGTAGGCACTCATTAGAAGTGCCTTGCCAAGGCGCTTCTAATGGGTACTCACAACACATGCCTTGCAGTCTTATAATGCAGCTAAATACTATGCCTGTGGTAAAAAAATAACACAAGTCAATAGACTGTAGTCACAGTCATAACATTTTATGCATTCTTGAAGGTCATCTGAGGATGCAAGTGAACATACAGTTATTAGACCAGGTCTCTCATAGTAAAAAAGAAACATAGGTGACACTGGGGTTTACATAAATGCTGAAGAATAAATGGATGGATGTTATACAAGATCCTATATATGTCACACCTGCTACTAAAACAGACTTCACAAAAATGTACCAGCACATCTATATACAGTCTGATCTGTGTCTTTGCTGTCAGTTTGATGAAAATTTGGACCCTTTGCTATCCAACGAACACTCACTGAATACTCTAATCACACCATGCAGTAGTGTTGCCACTAATGATCGATTATAATCGATCATCAGTCACTTTTGCCTCTTTTGACAAATATTGCAATTTTTTTTCATAGTCGACAAATCGGACAATTCTATTTTTGGAAACACATTTTTCTTACTTTTTATTTTTATAGGCAAGTTATAAAGAAATGAAATTTAAAGCTGTCAATTTCCATTTTTGTAGATTTGTGATCAATAAAAAAAGAAGACATTTGATAAAATAGCCTTTAATAAGTCAATCCAAAAGAACTGATATATTTTTTTTTTATTTCTCCATGAAAAAGAGGCACTTCTAATGAGTACCCAAAACATATTTTTTCATGAAGAAATAAGAAAAATATCATCAGGATACCCCTCTTATTGATCTGGAGCTATGAATAAATACCAGGAAGAGGGCTAAATTAAGAATGAGTATATTTTCTACAAGTCGATAATTTATAGATGATCAGTCAGTTTTACAAAACCGATGATCAACTATGAAATTCTGGCCGATTCCCAACACTACCATGCAGACTGTCTTGCCCAAAGTTCATTTTCTCACATTGCAAATCAAATAT
Source organism: Anodontia alba (assembly GCA_964016985.1). Lineage (NCBI taxonomy): Eukaryota > Metazoa > Mollusca > Bivalvia > Lucinida > Lucinidae > Anodontia > Anodontia alba. Next base: position 39,324,029 of record OZ024830.1, on the reverse strand, counting down.
CAAAACTTTTGACCATAAAACTTTGTTTCAACTTTAACTCTTCCTCAGGTGATGAAATGAGGTGCTATATTTAATTTTCATGTTCACGTAATGTATAAATTTTGAGACATACAAAACTGCACTCAAGACATACCATTCTTCAAGCTACCACCAATAATAAAAGTGGCAGGACAGCTTAGCTCGCCTGAATAGCGCTTTGCCTCTAAAAACTTTAACCAAAATATTTTCTAGGTCCATGGCCTTGATCTTAAGGCCATTCATGTGGGTTGGGACGGAAAAGCACAGAACTTGAGAACAGTATCTAACATCAGGTCTAGTATGAACTACTTCCATCCAGAGGTTCAGGAGATATAGCCTTTGAAAACTTAAACCAAAAACTTCAACTAACGCCGACGCCACAGTAACTGTTATAGCTCTACCTGTACTTTCGTACAGGCAAGCTAAAAAGAATAGATTACCCCAACAATTCTGAGAGTCTGGTGTAAATTCTCATTCACATACATGCAGGTATGCTTAAACTAGGGAACACATTTGGCAAGCAGAAAATACATGTGAATGAAAAAGCCAAATGAGCAAAACTAACCAAAGCTTAAACTACAAGCATGTGTAAAAGTAATAATACCAAAACTTAATTGTTTTTTTTTATTCACTTTTTAAGGGAAATTGATACAATTTCAGGGGTGGCAACTCTGACAAATTAATTTTGCCTGCCTTCTGAAAAACATCTACATTAAAAAGGAAAGAATTTGCTCCTAGTAGGAGCAAATTCTTTCTTTTTAGAGCAGACCCTTTTTATTGTTATTGTGTTGGGGTTTAACGACACGTCAACCCTTGAGGGTCATTTTGTGTCGTCTCCCAGAGAAAGGGAGAAAAGAGGTAGAAGAGAGTAGAGGAGATGAAAGAGAGGGACAGGGAAGAAAGAGGAACAGGAATGAAAGTGAAGAAACAGAAGAAATAAAAACATTCCCCTTCTACCCTTACCCACTACAAGGATAGCAGGCCTTGCCCAACTGTAAGCCAATATCAGTTGGACGCCCCAGTGATGTAAGATACACAGCACCTTCGCACCACCCGACCACCCCACAGACCCTTTTTAAGAAGGAGGTTGGTTAGCAGGAGAGAAAAGGAAACTGAAGGTCACAAAAGTTGTTTCCCTTTTAAAACTGGCAGAAAAAAAAATATTAAGTGTATCAAGTCCTCTTAATCTTTTGCAAATACAATGGAGCCCGATTTATAATGTATTCATTAATTCATAGGTCTTGATAAGAGTGGGTATCAGGGCCCAATTGTTCAAAGCATCGTTAGCTTAACAAGCTCGTTAAGGGCCATTTCGTTAACTATTTTAGCGGATTCACTATACAATTTTCTGAAATTTTTTGCTGAAAAAATGTGAGTAGCTTTTGCACTGCAAAAGCTACTCACATTTTTCAGCAAAAAATTTCAGCATATTTGCGTATCACTCGATGTAAATTTTAACGAATCGTTAACTAACGACGTCGTTAGCTTTGAACAACTGAGCCCAGGTAAATAGTTCTCTTATTTCTCCATGAAAACATGTTGTGGGTACTCATTATTTCTAATGAGTTCCAACAACACGTTTTCAAGGAGAAATAACAACTTCTGGATTGAAAAAAGCTTCAAGAGCTATGCATTATAATGCTATTTTGGATACATTGCTATCAAACCATGGCTCCCAAATGCTTGTTTCTCTATGATTTCTACACATTTTACATTTCTTGATATTAGAGGGGTATCCACTATTTTTTTTTTTTTTGTTGTTGTTTTTTTGTTTCTCCATGAAAAAATATGCTCTGGGTACCAAACAATGAATAAGAAAAGAAAAACTAGATAAGTCAGTAGACATGGCTTACTAAATAACCCCTCCAATAGCATAAATGCAATATTACAAATAATATGGAATGTGTTAAAAACTAGGTCTTTCAGTTAAAGTATTGAACACACCCTATGTTCAATTTTCTCCAGTTCTTTATAAATACATATGATGTGGGTACTTATTAGAAATGCCTTTGCAACATGTTTTTATGAAGAAATAAAAAAAAAATAGAAAAAACAGTCCCAGAATTATCACCGAACACTCTTCCTTACAAGTCCTGCCACATTACATGTGTACATAAATTTTCAAAATGTGGCATGGGTGGAAGGCGCTAACTTTATTGGCTGCCGTCAGGCATCAGCTCTAATGAAGAAGCTTTTCATCAACCAGAAAATATTCAAATTCTTCTCATATCTCAAAAAATAAAAAAAATAAAAAATAAAAAAAAAATTTTAAAAAATAAATAAAAATTAAATAAACTAGCAACAGTGTTTTCAGTGAAAACAGATATCCCCAAACCATGAATTTTAAGTTTTTCTACTGCTGTGACCTTGAAAATAAGGTCAAGGTCATCAAAATCTAATTCTTTGTTATGTCCCAAATATATATCCATGAAAATTTGGTATTAAAGAATCCAACCACTGGTTCACAAGATATTGTGCAGACAAGGAAGTGTCACGCCAACCCCTATGGACCCCATCAAAATCCATACGTCCCCTTCTGGTAGGTTAGGGGACATAATAAATACAATTTATCATGTGGAGAAATAAGAAAAATATTCATCAGACACTCTTGTTATCTAGAGCTATGCTCTCCCAGACTGGGATTTCTGGACTAGCCCTAAAGAAATTAAATCAGAGAAATAAATAAAATATCATGTGCATAGCATACATATACAATAGCATAACAGGCATATATAATCCATAACAAAGGAAAAAGTAATTCTTCACTTCTGGACAGAATGAAGACCAAAATCAGACTGGGTAACCAAGCATTCTGATTAGGTCCTGCATGTACACACTGCCCAATCAAACTAAGATACAACAAGCAGAAAGTGAATTTTGGCACTTGTGGCGGCTAAGGAGAATAGATACAACTCCAAGGGAAATAACTCTGATACAGAAATATTTGCCTCCCATTTCAATGGCGGCTGCTCTTAAAGGGAAGAATTTGCTCCCAGAGGGAGCAAATTCTTTCCTTTAAGAGTAGCCCACAAAGTGAAAGGTTTCAAACATTAGGGAGGTAACTTCCCATTTTCAAAAGTGATCTCCCTTTGCAAAATGGTGATAACATTTTTCTTGTGCATCTATTCACATTAAAGGGAATAGATACACTATCAAGGGATGCAACTCTGTCCAAATTGTTTTGCCTCTCTTCTGAATAGGAGTCTAGTTTAAAAGAAAATTTGCTATCCTTGGAAGCATATTCTTGTCTTTTGGAGCAGATCCTTTTCAAAAATGGCTTATTGCGCAGGAAAGGAAACAGGAAGTCACAAAGTTGTCTCCCTTGTGAAAATGTCAGAAAATCTACCAGGTGTTTTAAGTCCCCTTCAAGCCATGAACGTGCATCACAACTGGAACTGTAAAATACCTTTTCCTTCGGTCTGGCTTATGCTATACTCACAAAAATATTAGATAATGGATCTTGAAGAGACCCATGTCCATACCAAGTAGAATGCATCTACAGAAGGAAGAAATTCATTAATCACTACCCTTCAGGCAAAAATGTCCTGATAAAGAATGTATTCAGAAGATCTTTTGCTATTTTTGCTATAAAACAGGGCCCAGTTGTTCAAAGCTAACGATGTTGTTAGTTAACGATTCGTTAAAATTTACATGAGTGATACGCAAATATGCTGAAAGTTTTTGCTGAAAAAATGTGAGTAGCTTTTCAGTGCAAAAGCTACTCACATTTTTTCAGCAAAAAACATCAGAATATTGTACATTGAATCTGCTAAAACAGTTAACGAAATGACCCTTAACGAGCTCGTTAAGCTAACGACGCTTTGAACAACCAGGCCCAGATAAAGATTTCAACATTATTTAAGTCATATTGAGATGATGGAAGGGTGACAATGAAAGGCTTTATGCAATGAAGCGACATGCAGTCATGAGCTGAATTCTGCCTCCAGCGGGATTCAAACCCAAGCCCTTGTGATCGAGTCAGGAGCACTAACCACTCAGCCACTCAAATATTTCTGCTCTGAAACAAAAGACTTGTTAAGGAGAGATATCTGAAGATAATTTTGAGATAATTTTCTCCAGTTCTCTATAAAAAACGTATGTTGTGGGTATTCATTAGAAGTGCCTCAGTAAGGAACTTCTAATGAGTACCAACAACATATGTTTTTATGGAGAAATAAGAAAAATTATCCCAAAACTATCATTAAATATTCCACCTTAAAAAGCAATGAATTGTGAGAAGTAATTCCAACAAATTATTAATATGTACTCCGCTTATCTGCCTATGTTAAGTGAATATATAAGACCTTGATCAAACTGCTAAGATTTCCAGACAAAAATTTATTCTTTCCACAACAACTTAAGGCATTCTGTTAGAACTGTCTAATCCAGAGTCATAGTATTCTTATGGGATTATACAAAACATGTATGCTGAGAAAACACATACACTGCACACGTATGCAAACAGTCAGGGCTTGTACACTCTCATCAAATAGTTTGCCTTTCTCTTCAGCAGATTATGTGGTATCAAGGGTTCCTCCAAGTGTCTAACAAACACCCTGACAATATTCTTTGGGACCGGAGTCTGGTCTGGATTTCCAATGTTTGCATATGGACCAATGCCACTACATTTTTATGAATATAATCCTTAATATTAAGCCTTTCAACCCCTCCCCCACTACCACTCCCCCAGTTTCAAAAATGGAATCTTTCAATTTTTGCTGTTGTTCACCCTCTCCTTTCAGAAATGGAATAGTCTATTTTCGCCATTGAATAATGGGCATTGCTACTGTTGTAAATAGGGGTGTAAGGAAAATATTAAAAACTAGAATGACAAATAGTATAGATCCAGATGAGATTGTTCATACTGAGTCATCTCATCTATATCTACACTGTTTGCAAAGTGTCTGGCTTGGTCTGCAGGGCTGAAAGTATTTACAGCCCTGAAAACTTATCATCAAGATTTTTGTTTGTGTTGAGGTTTTACGGCCCAGTCAACCCAATGGGGTCATGTCGAGCGCGGTCAGTTTACCTAACCACACGTTTACTGGGCAGGCTTAGTCCTCTAAGCGGTTAACCAGTACTGTGCACATTCTTTCGCCAGAAACTGACAACTGCCCTTCTTGAATCAGCGGAAGGGAGAGAATGACCGTAGAAAATATTTCATGATCAATCTCCACGAAAGAATGTTGCCGACCTCGGCGGGGGTTGAACCCGCGACCTCCTGGTCTCCAGTCGGACGGCGCATCCAACTGAGCCACCGAGGCCGGCTTATCATCAAGATGGAAATTCTCACAAAAGATCTTCTGGAATACAAATATATCAAAATGTGAAAACAAACAATTACTGAGAAAATAAATACATGAATACCTACCAAAGACTGACTTGAAACATGTCTGTCAACTTCTAGAGAGTTTTGATTCAACCAGAATTCGGCCACAATCTACAAGACGAAATGAATATCCGATGAATTTAGCTCAGAGCTATATTTAGTATTAATTCAGACAGTCTACTGATAAGAACTGTAACGGAAGTGTTTATACAAGTAATTTCAAATACCGTATTTGTTCCAGTTACCGCACAGTCAAGTAAATTTGTAGTCTTCAGCTTACAGACCATGTACTTCTTTATAAAAGCATATGTTGTTGGTACTCATTTGAAAGAAAATCACATAAACACCAGCAAATAAGTCTTTTGCTGATCTTTTTTAACGTATACCCTTAGTTGGTATATACATGTACCGGTACTTATTTTACCACAAGTTTCCCAGTAATTCTGAAAAATTTAAGTGCACAGTATGTTAGTTTGGTTGACAACTGTAGATATCATGAGAAAAAAACACTTATTGCACACCAAATCAACCCTAAATAATCAGAGATACCTTAACCCTGGTCCTGCTGAATCCAGATATGTCCTGTCTTTGCAAACAGTGTAGATCCAGATCAGTTGGCTTCTTCATAAAAACATATGTTGTGGGTACTCAGTGGGGCACTTCTAATTCCCCACAACAAATGTTTTTATGGAGAAATAAGAAAAATAATCCCCAAATTATCACATAATACAAAATACTCCCCCTAAACAATTCCTCTGATACTTATGATACATTTTTAATGCAAAACTAAAAAAAAAAAATCTGAATACAGTAAAACCTCTTTAAAAGGTTACCACTAAGCAACAACTGCCCCACCCACCCCCAAAATAGCTACTTTTCTGATTTACCAAAGTGCTGTTTATCTCGAATTCCAAGGGACTCTCTGAAACCCCTTGACATATCAGATTTGCAGAAATGAGAAAAACAATAAATCGAACAGCACAGTTAACAAATGAATATGCAATCCGACTCCTGAAATTTGAGATATAATGAAAATATTGTGGAAAAGAGGAGAAATTGCTCCTAAGGAACAATTTCTCCTCTTTTCCACAATATTTTGTTACCTGTTGTTAGATGTCCCTGTTAAAACAGGGACGAGATTTTCACTCCGAGATAAGCAATTATTCGATATAAGCCAAGCCGAGATAACGAGAATCGACTGTATTTAATCTCCCTACATTGCATCATAGGGATGTCCAACTGATATTGGCTCACAGCTGGGTAAGGCCTGCTATGCTTGCAGCAGGTAAGGGTAGAGGGGTAATGTTTTTATTTCTTCTGTTTCTTCACTTTCATTCATTTTCCTCTTTCATCCCTGTCCCTCTCTTTCATCTCCTCTACCACCTCTTCTATCTCTCTTCTCCCTTTCATTGGAAGACAACACAAAATGACCCACAAGGGCTGACGTGTCATTAAACCCCAACACAATCAATCAATAATCTCCCTACAACAGTAAACTTACTACAACAGCTAGTTTTGGGACTTCCCAAGGTGGCCTTTGTAGGGGGTTGAACCGTACTTCCCCTATCTGGACCTACTTACCTGAAGAAATGTTTCTGACCACCATATTTCTCCCTCCATCTTGTCTGAAACTGGTGACCCCTGTGTGTGCTGTTTCTGTGGGGTTAATAAGTTTGCTTTAAAAAGACCAAGACGTGACCTAGTTCTTGGTTGATTTCCACTTCCTGGTGAGTGTCTGCCACTAAAATGTTCAATACTTCCAATAACATTCTAACAACTCAGACATGGTCAAAGCTTATAAAACTTATACAGTAAATGTCCTAAAATTTCAAACACTTTGGGCCTAATGTCTGGATTTTATACAGTTGTTTCTTAAAAAACTTGAAGGAATAGTAAACAGTGTAGATCCTGATCAGACTGCTTCTTCAGGAGCAGTCTGATCTGTTTGTATAAGCCATTTTGTCAGACATTTTGATGTATGAAATTTTAAGACATTTACTGTACTATTGTCTATAACTGTGTCCAGACAAAAATACAAGCAAATGCTGCACCATATTTATCCACAGTATCCTGACAGACCAGCCTGAGCTTGGAATGTAGACCCTGATCTTAGACTGCACAACATTGCATCTAATCAGATCCACAATGTTTTCTACTCAAACAGTGAAGACCCAGATCAAACATTGCAGAATGCGGCATCTGATCAGGTTCTACACTATATACCACTTATCCAGCAGTATTTTAGACATATCAAAAGGTAAATATGGTCTTAACAAAGGAATATTAAGGTCTCAACAAAGGAAAAACAAGGATAATTAACAATGCAAATATGCAAGTGTATACACTACAACCTCTTTATAACACAGATCGTTATAACACGGTTTTGGATATAACACGGTTCAAAGATGGATCCCAAAAATGTATAGATTATATTGAAAAATGACCATAAATGGTCATTTTTCAATATAATCTATACATTTTTGTCTGGATACAACACGTTTTTTTAACTAACACGGTTTATGCTATGGACCCCATCAATAGTGTTATAAAGAGGTTGTGGTGTATCATTAACTATGACCAAGAGTATAAATAAAAAGCCACAGTATGTTTTTATGATGAAATTATCTCAGAACTATCATCAAATATCCTCCTTAGCAAGTCCTCTTTGTACAGAAGTTTAAATGGACATTATACAGTTAAACCTGACAAAAGACCACACAGGGAGTCCAAAAATGTGATCTTTTAAGGCAGGTGGTCTCCTAATATAGTTCAGAATGATTTATTTTAATTTTCTATGCATATTTTTATAAGTGGTCTCTTAAGAGAGGGTTTCATCTAGTAAAGGTGGTCTTTAAAACAGGTTTGACTCAGGCCCCAACCTGGGCCCAACAAGTAGGGAGAAGTGACTTCTCCCTCCAGCCCAAATAGGGAGAAGTGGAGGACCAGAGGGAGAAGTGACTATGACCGTTCATGCAAAATGGTGGATGATGCAATATTATGAACGAAAAAAAAATCAAAAACTGATTTATTGCTTTATTAAAACCTTAAACATTTTAAAACTATCTATCTAGATATTAGGTAAAGAACATGTACATGTAACTTTTCATTATTTGATTCAGCTCTTTGGCGAATGGTTATTTTTTTTTTCTCACACAGCTCCAGAAAAATGGAGATAATTCAGTAATAATTTTCTGTGATTCTCTTTAATAATATACATTGTGGGTACTCATAATTAGAACTGACTTGAACTGATTCTAACAGGTACTCACAACATATTTTTATAAACAAGTAATAAAAACTATCCGTAAATTGTCACCATTTCCCCTTGTTTAACCCTTGTCCTGCTGAACCCGGATATACCCTGCCTTTGCAAACAGTGTAGATCCAGATCAGGAAGCCAACTGATCTGGATCTGCACTATTTGCCATTAAGTATGTAAATTTATAGCAACATTCATAGCTACCGGGTTTGGGAGACCCAATTTTCAGTCAAGATGTGAGCGACATGACTCCGTTTATGAACTGACATACGAAGAGGAGAAAAAAAAATGATTAGATTGATTAAACACTCATTTGAAAAACAAACAAACAGTTTTCAATTAAAGTCAAAGAAAAGACAAACTATTCAATTACCATCTATTTATCGGTATGTTAATCCGCTAATCACCACAATCTGACATTACAATTTGCATCCGAAGAGTCGCTGCCGAAAGAGATCAAAGAGTTTTTAGTTGTTTGTACTGTTGTTTGAGCACAGAAGCGTGTCATCCAGGCAATTGACGGTTATTGACACATTGGCCCCGCCCACTAACCGTAAAATTGTCACTCTTACATTGTCCACGTGGTGCTTTCGGCCAATCGTTTTGGTCAGTTATCATCATGGGTGATTGCATGGTATCCATTGTGGGTCACTGATGACATCAACACTAGTGATTACTGGATTAATCAAAGGAATATGGACGGTTATGGATAATTACCAATCAAGGTAATTATATCATGTTTTTGTAAACAACTAGTTGTTGTTGGTGTATCGCCGTTAGCGATCATTAAAGCAACAGTGTTTGTCAGTGCCTGCTGTAAACAAGCAAAAAACCGACTCACCGGCGCAAGCACAACCGAAAGTATGTTTCGAAAATGGCCGAAAAACAGGGCGAAGTCGTCTTCTCCTTCACGGACCGATAGGGCGAAGTCATAAGAATTTCGGCGACTTCTTCGCCCGAATCGCCCCCTCGGTGGAGGCCTGTTGACTGCACATGAATATGGCATTATGCTAAACACAATATTATAGAATCTTGCAAAAAAAATAAATAAATAAATAACCTTGTGTTTAGACTCTGTGGAACCAATGGACTTCTTACAGGAGATAACTTGGTCTGTGGAAACTTCGGCAAACTCTTCTTGTTCAAAGGTAGAAAATGCCTCAAGTAGTTGTCAAAGAGACAAGGATACAAGACATCGGACATGTTGTTCCAGTTGTAGGATTTAGTCTGCCATTGTGGGTTGACAAGAACATAACAGAAATGAAATAAATAGAATTCATAGGCACCTGAGATAATGTTAAGGAACTTCATAGAAAAAGTAATTCACTGTGGCCCAATTTAAGATAAACTGTTGTTACCTTAATTATTTTGACAGGTAGACCTATGCAAACAGTGTAGACCAAGATAAAATTAAGGAGCAGTTTGACGAGGGACTACTGTCCTTTCGACATCTCTCGGAAAGACGTTTTTTGCTTGGCGTTTTATTTTAAATGAAGATATTTTGTTTTGATTGACCATATCTTATCAGAAACCATTTGTCTTTTCTGTTTCTGTGTTTTGTTCTCAAATATACACCCTAAAATTAAATTTACGGCCAAAACTTGGTCTGACCTATACAAGTTCTATGGGAAAGCGATTTTTTGGAATTTTTGTCTTAGAAAATATTTCTTACTTTTCTTTGCTGAATTTGAATTACTGATGTTTTATAACAATATTGTGAAAATTTCAGAAAAATTGAACAAGTGGAACTTGTTGAAAATCTACTCCCAAGTTACCTACCCTACAGATTTCTGCATAACTTGCATTCATTTTTACAATAGGCAAAAGTGAAAATATTTGAATTTTTAAAAATCAACGACTAGAATTAAAATTTTTGTGAATAGGTAGTTACGACAAATGGTTTTGCATTAAATCATGACAAAAGTTTGCAAATTTACTTCTTCTGTGTAAAGCGCCAAGCAAAAAATGACTTTCTGAACGCTGTTGAAAGCACAGTACATTGTTTGACATTCTGTTACAATTTTCTAGACACCTCATAAGGCAGTCAAATGTACTTTTTCAAATTCTAAGATAAAAAAGAGTGTCTGTTAAGGGGTTATTGTGTCTGAATATTTAAAGTAAATACAGTACACAACAAATAAAGAAATAAAATATTTACCTTGAAATAAAACATTAAAATAATAAGACTAATAATTCAAATACTCTCTTATCTGAAATGCTGTTCTTAGCTCCAGATAAGACATTTTTTTCCTAGAAGAATTATATTCTTCTTATTTCTTAAGGAAAATATACGTTATGGGTAATCATTAGAAGCACCATGCTAAAGAAGAATATTTGTCTGGACGCTCTTTTATCTGGAGTTATGAATGTTCCCACTGGTCCTCATAAAAAAAAACATCAGAGCGCAGTTGTTCAAAGCATTGTTAGCTTAACGACCTCATTAGTGGTCAAAATGTTAACTGTTCTAGTAAGTACAATATGTAATTCGCAGGTATTTTTGCTAAAAAACTGTGAGTAGCTTTTGCAAATGCAAAAGCTACTCACTTTTTTCAGCAAAAATATTAGCATATATACATATACTATATTTAATGATCAAAGTTTTAAGAATATGTTAACTAACGACATCGTTAAGTTTTGAACAACTGGGCCCATGATGCATAAACTTAGCATCTACAAGTTCTACAAAAGTGGTGTTTTCTTGACCACTAAGATAAAATTTCAAAAGATTATTTCTGCAAGGATACTCAGTGCTATCACAGGTTTGCCATAGTTCTGATACTGTAGTTTATTTACATAGAATATAGGTATGCTTCTGTCTTCGATCATGTGTCTGGTAGGAGCCTGAAATCAACAAAACATAATTTCCTTCATGATCAGAAAGAAACTTTGTCTTAACCCTAGTCCTACTGAACCCAGATATGTCCTGCTCTACAAACAATGTAGATCCAGATCAGTTGGCTTCTGAAGAAGCCAACTGATCTGGACCTGCACTGTTTGCCATTAAATATATGAATTTATATCAACAATCTGGATCAAGTAATCTGATTGGCTGAAAATTAGAAATGGGAGAAGCATCTTAATTTATTCTGCATGACAAGGGTTAAGAAGAAATGATACATTTTCAACAACAAATTCTTTTTAGCTTTTAAAGTTCGAGGAAAGCAAACAAAGCAACAATAAATTAGTGTTGCCTTCCATGTAAAATATGGCTGTGATGTGATTTCTGATAGTTACAATACTTGAAGTCTGGATTACCTAACAAAAATTTCCATTTTTTTTTTTTTTTTTTTTTTTTTTTTTTTTGCTTTTGTTGCTTTTTTATGTTTTCCCTTGCATAATCACAACATATACATGTATATACTGTATTTTTTATTTTCTTGAGGCTTAGGTGTTCCAGAGCACAAATCAACCATGGAATTAATATTTGCAAACTCAGTGACACTGCTGATACTGTCAAAATATGGTTGATTTCTATTTGAGAGACTCTGATCTTAGCTTGCAGCAAATAGATTGAATAGCAGCATCAAAAGAGTACAGAGTTTGCATGAGCAATCAAGTCTACAAACCAGAACTTGGCACACGTCTGATGGAACATTTTCTGAAGAATTGGTTCGTATAAATAAGAGGACCATGTCACAATGGTGTTGGTTTATTGCTCAACTGCTCAAGAACCTAGGATTACAGTAAACAGCCCAGGGACAGAAGCAGATAACCCTAGAGGATAAAATTTTGGGCCCAGTTGTTCAAAGCGTTGTTAGCTTAACGAGCTCGTTAAGGGTCATTTCGTTAACTGTTTTAGCAGATTTAATATACAGTATTCAGATATTTTTTGCTGAAAAAATGTGAGTAGCTTTTGCACTGCAAAAGCTACTCACATTTTTTCAGCAAAAAATTTCAGCATATTTGCGTATCACTCGATGTAAATTTTAACGAATTGTTAACTAACGACATTGTTAGCTTTGAACAACTGGGCCTTGATTGTAACTGAAGGGCTTTACCACTTTGATAATATGTTGTAGGTTTCTACCATTAGTCTTATTATTTTTTGAGTTAATGACTTTTTCTGGCATTTCCCCCAAAGAAATGTTTACGGAAGCAAATTCAACCATGGAACATCATTTGAACAACTTTAGTAGACATCCCAACCCATGCTATATTCTAGTATTTGGCCTTAAAGCTTTCTCGGTTTTGGAGAAGATTTTAATGCATTTTTACCATATATGGGCATGGCAGCCATCTTAATCTATTGACCATGACCATATGAACAAAATTTCATTCCCCTGACCCAAGGAGACTCCATATGAAACATGATAAGACTTGGCCCAGCAGCTTCAGAGAAGATGTCATTTAGAGAATTCAACAACAGATAACATACTGAACAATGGACAGAGACAGATCAAAATAGCTCAACCTAAGCCTTTTGGCTCAGATGAGCTTAAAAATGTATAAAACTCACAGGTAAACAGGTAAAGGGGAACTCATAGGTAAGATAAAGGTCAGCCTGTAGGCTATATATGAATGACAACAAAGGTCCCTCTGGAGCAAGAAGACTAAGAACTGCATTAAATTCATGAGGATTCTGTGACTTTGATATGACATCCAGTCCCCATCCTGGCTCTGATCCAAAGCCAAAGATATTCTCTAGAAGTGTTGGTAAACTGTTACGAAGATCCTACAAAAAGAAGACAAAACAAATTCATATGAATTATCTTATAAATAAAAATAAATAAATAAACAACAAAAAACAAGAGACAGCTTGGTAAGTCAACTATTGTCAGTGTGATTATAGGAGTTCACATAATTATATGCAATATTAATCCTAAGCATTGGCACACCTTATCTACTTACCATGCTTGTCCTAAAATTTGAAATAGTCCATTCTACTACCTCCCGATGTGTCTAAAATATTGCTGTATGTATGTATGTATGGCAAACAGTGTAGACCCTGATCAGACACTGCATTCTGCTGTGTCTGATCTGAGCCTACACTGTTTGCAAAGGCCTTTCTGTCCCAATAATTGGGATTATTATGATACTCTAATTAATGGGACAGATAGACCTGAGCAAACATGCAGACATATCAGCCACCGCAGAATGCAGCATCTGATCTGAGTGTTCACTGTTTGCCACTCATCCAGGGCCCAGTTGTTCAAAGCGTTGTTAGCTTAACGAGGTCATTAAGGGTCATTTCGTTAACTGTTTTAGCCAATTCAATACACAATATTCTGATATTTTTTGCTGAAAAAAGTGAGTAGCTTTTGCACTGCAAAAGCTACTCACAGTTTTTCAGCAAAAAATTTCAGCATATTTACATATCACTTGATGTAAATTTTAACGATTCGTTAACTTTGAACAACTGGGCCCAGCAGTTTTTGGACAAGTCAAACATCAACAGGTAGTAAATTAGACTGGTTTAAATTTTAGGACAAGTATGGTCAGGTATTAAGGTGTCCTTTAAAGATGTTTTTCTCAAGGATTCTCCATATGCAATTTGAGTTCAGCTGGCCTTGCCATTTCTGAGAAGACATTGTTTGGTGGTTTTATTATACAGTCGAACCTCAATGGCTCAAACATCTTTGGGACCATGTTAATTCGTTCAAAAGATAGGTAGTTGGAGCCACTGAGGGTTCATCATGGCACCAGTTCAGGAAGCAAATAGTGATAATTTAGGGAAATCTTTTCGATTTTCTAAACAATGATTGTATGTTGTGTGTACTCATTAGAATTACCTCATTGAGGCAATTCTAATGAGTACACTCAACATACAATTCCATGATAAAATAAGAAAAACATCTCTAAATATTTGTTTTCTTGAGCTATTGGAAGAGTTTTGTAGGGACTGAAAAAAGAGTTTGAATCATCCATGGTAAATGAGCCATCCGTGTTTGAGCCATTGAAGTTATACTGTATGTGGCAGCTATCCTGGATAATGGTTAACTACAATTTCACACATCAGGAAGCTGTTGTCCAAAGGATGTTCCATAAACAATCTGAGTTCAGCCTTGTGTATGAAATAGTTGATTACCATAAATGTTCTAAAATAGCGAACACTTTATCCAATAACTTCTTGTGCTGTTGTTTCCCAAAATACTCAGTGGAATTGCAAACAGTATAGACCCTGATCAGATTGCTTCTTCAGGAACAGTCTGACCTGGGTCTGCAGTTTGCATATGTCATTTTGACAGAAACTTTGGTGTACGAAATTTCAGGACATTTACTATATAGGTCTTTAACATATATGGTCTAGGTGGCCATCTTCACAAACTTGGTCTTGTCCCTTGGGTATTTCAAATGTTTTATATGCAATGAACGAAGCATTTCCCCCATTTTAAGGCTATGGAGCCTTTCAGTTATCATTATAGCAAATCAAAACAAGTATCAAAAATTCTTAACATGTAGTTCCCCTACCCACGCAATACTTCCACTAAATTAGGCTTGATGTTGCTCCCATACCTGCAGGTTAATCAAAAATCCGATGCTGATGATGAATCCCTTCAAAAGTTTTAAACAAAACATTATTTAAGAGTACGAATGGACATCCAGATGCATGTACTGACACTGGATGGTAAGAGTTCATTACTGATATTCAGGTCAGCTAAAAGCATGGCTCTGTATCACTGGCTGGAGTATACTGGAGCCAGGGCACAGCATTTCCTACAAAACTGCATGTGTGCCTGGTGAAGACTCAGATCAGGCTGTGCCTCCCAAGTGTGCTTGGAAAGACTATCAGAATGTGTGTTTCTGTGTTTTCACTGAGGACATAAGCAGCCTTGTAGGAAATGCTGTGTCACGGCTCAATTTTTTCTCTGCAGTATCAATGGCTATCAATTTAGACTGAATGAACTCCTCAACACTATATACTGGAAGAGTTGAACTTCAATTCCAGGTATGTCAGACTATGTGATTTAGATTTTCCTAAAGAAAAATGGCTAAACTATTTGTAAACAGGGGAGACACTGTTCAGATGCCACAGTCTGCCATACCTGACCTGGCTCTGCACTGTTTGCCAATTACCCTTTTGTGGGTCTCCAGACTAAAATGGATAAAAATAATTTTCTTCCTGAGGCAGAACAGACTCCCCTATCTTGATTCCCCTCAATAGGAAAGGAAACAAATAATTCCATGTCAGAGTTATTGCCATTGGAGACATAGCCATTCCCCTCAAAGGCTTATAATGTTAAAATGTTTATACTCCGAATCAAAGGCTTACCTTGTTACTTGCTGTCTGAAGGATATCTTCAATGTCTCTACACCTCTGTATGAGTGGCTTAGTGTAAGCATTCTGCAACCGCATCTGAAAGAAATGCATTACAAATAATAGAGCCACACCTGAAAATATACAAGAAATAAGAAAAATATTTAGCTTTAAACTCCTCATCTAAAGCCCTGATGCAAGAGTTGAAACTGCCAGAGAAAAGCATGGGCTTGAACATAAGATTTTGGAATATGGATCATGTCACCGTTGTCATGTAGTGATATGAGACTTCATTAGTTGCCAATCAAAACACTTGCTTCCTGCAAACTGGACCCACCAACATCTGGGTAGTTCTGCAAATCCAAAAGCAGTAGACTATTGTCATAGACCATTATGGTCAGTGCATTGTGTAATTAGTGACAGGTGTAATCCTGCACTTTAAAACACTTTAGTGAATACACAAGTACTAGGAGTAGATCAACAGGTATATTTGTTTGTTTTGCCTCCCAGTGGTTAAAAGAGAACCTGCAGTCAATCACTCATTATTTTGGGCGTAAAAAGGGCATGGTCATTGGTCCAAGTAAAAAGGGCATGGATGATGGCACTGGCAAATTTGAGCATGGTGTGGTGCCAATCAAAAGGGGGCTAGGGGAAACACTAGACAGCTAGGGATCTTACTCACAATCTCCTGATTCAAAGGAAAATGCTCTACAAACAAAGCTACTGGAAATGGTGAATAGATCCAATGCTTGAAGATATCCACATAATCATGTTGTGAGTACTCAATGGCATTGTCTCATTTATGACTGATATTTTTCTTATGCTTGTTGAAGAAACAAGAAATTTGCCACTTAACATTAGAATGACGGTTATGACCATGTAAAACCATAGGTGGAAATCAGGGGAACTACTTCAAAAATTGTGTTACATGTAACCTAAATTTGTTCCTATGCCACATCTGGGACCTCTAGAGATAGTGCATATATATGCTATCTCCCTATCTTGTAAGGATATACAGATTTCGAACCCCTGCTTCTGATCTTCTGCCTGACTACCCAATCTCCCAACCAGACCATTTTCCTAGAGTATTTTTTCGCCAACCAACCATTGTCAGCCATGACCGTGTACCTGGTGATTTACTCATTCTGTTTTACCGAAGTTGTCACCAGTAGTCTATTTGTCTTTAGGCTATTTGAGATAACCTTTTAAATGCAGTAATACAGTAGTACTTAATACAGCTATAAACAGTCATTTTCATTTAAATATTAGAGACATCAAGGGAATAAGGGCCACTTACCCCAACACAAATTAATTATGTCACTGTTCAAACTTAGTCATAAAATCAACACTTCACTGTCCTTTTTGCGGTAAGCAATTAACACGAATCATCACTGATGGTAGCATACATGTGATCTCCCGATCTCGTTGGGATATCCTGATTTCAAACCCCTGCTTTCGATCTTCTGCCCCACAGCCCAAATCTCCCAATGAGATAATCTTCCTACAGTATTTTGTCACCGACCGACCGTCATCAGCCATGACCATATACTGGCTAATTTACTCATTCTGTTTTACCTTAGTTGTCTATAGTACACTATGTGGCTATTTGGGACAACATCCGCTCAGTTTTTAAATGAGGTAATATGGTAGTACTTAACAAGGTTCTAAATGGTCATTTTCATGTATACTATAGACATCAGAGGATTTAGGGCAATTTACTGCAACACAAATTGTGTCATTGTCCAAAAATAGTCATAAAATCAACACTTCAGTCCTTTTTGTGGTAAACAAGCAATTAACAGGAATCATCAGTGGTGGTAGTCTGCTAATTAATCTGTTTGTGTGACACGTGTGAATACACTGTGACTTCAAAACACCAGATTC
This sequence comes from Anodontia alba, assembly GCA_964016985.1. Classification (NCBI taxonomy): domain Eukaryota; kingdom Metazoa; phylum Mollusca; class Bivalvia; order Lucinida; family Lucinidae; genus Anodontia; species Anodontia alba. The sequence continues at coordinate 39,306,344 of OZ024830.1, read as the reverse complement.
AATCGATGTATCCAAAAGATCAAAGGTCGCTTTAAATACCAATTAACTGAGAGTGATTTAAAGAATGCAATGCTTGAACTCATTTTTTTGGGGGCAATACATTTTTCAGTTTGTTGGTCCCAAACTTGATGAAATGATTTCCAAACGGCGTAGATCCTGCTAAGACCTTGCACACAATGGCATCTGATCTGGGTCTAACTGTTAGCTTTTTTTTTGTTAAGGCTGTAACATGCGAGAATAATTCAAGGAAGATTTCACGGTAGAATTAGTAATGCACCATTTGTGCTAGACAAAGACTGGACAATGCTTAAAATTTAAGCAGTCTGGTCAGAACCTGAAAGGTCGAAACACTGAAAAATGCCACCTTTATTTTTTACTTCATTTAGTCCATTAAAAGTCATTTTGATCCATCTCTCCTGCTTCCTGCTACAATCTTAAGGCTTACACATAAGACGGAAACTCACTGTATATAAATAGTTTTAGGAAAACCCTATTATCAATTCATTATGAAATAACAATGAAACAACAATAACGTTTCAAAAATAATCAAACTGAAAACAAAATACAAAAATCATGCAATATGTAATGCCTCTCGACTGCTTATTATCAGTGAACAGGCGCCTACTCAAAGCAGTAGATTGTTCAATATTTTTCTGGCTGCGGAGAGAGTTAAATAATTTCACATGGAGCAGACCACAGATACTTGGGGTCAGTAGGGCAGTGCAGGCCCAAAAAAATATCTTGTATATATTTTTTCTCTAGTTATTTTTGTATTTTAGTACAACAGAAACACTGCTGATAAAATATAATCATATTCTGTTACTTCTGAAAAGGTTCTAAAAAACATCATTTCTCTCAAATGGTAATATATGGACAAGATAACAATCAATGGCCCATAAAGATCTGGGGGGGTCCCCGTATATTTACACTGCTACGCTAACTAAAACAAATGCAACATGCAACTAACTTGCATAGATCTGCTATTTCGGCAGTCATTAGTCTTTGCTGCCATATGGGTGTCATAGCCATCTCTTGTTGCATCGCTTCATTTTTGTCTGAAATATTATCACCAAATGTCAATAAATTCTTCTACTACATCTACAAGCCGTAGATCAGAAATGGGTCATGTTCTGGATGCCGGCTTCTGTTACTTAAATCATAAATACAGCGCAAATGAGCCAAGAACCAGAATTAGACGGGTTTGAAATTTCATCACAATTTATTGAAATCCTATGGCAATGATTTCAAACCCGTCCAATTCTGGCTCTTGGCTCATTTGCGATGTATCTAAGATTTAAGAAATGGAAGCCAGTATCCAGAACTTGACCCATTTCTGATCCACGGTTCGTAGATGTAGTAGAAGAATTTATTGACATTTGGTGATAATATTTCAGCCAAAAATGAAGCAATGCAACAAGATATGGTTATGACACCCATATGGCAGCAAAGACTAATGATTGCCGAAATTGCAGTTGCAAGTTAGTTGCATGTTGCATTTGCTTTAGTAAGCGTAGCAGTGTAAATATGCGGGGACCCCCAAGATCTGTGCTGGCCATTGATTGTTATCTTGTCCATATATTACCATTAGAGAGAAAATGATGTTTTTTTAGAGCAGAAGTCACAGAATATGATTATATTTTATCAGCAGTGTTTCTGTTGTACTAAATTACAAAAATAACTAGAGAAAAAATATATACAAGATATTTTTTGGGGCCTGCACTGCCCTAATGACCCCAAGTATCTGTGGAGCAGATCAGAAAATGAGAAAGAAGCAGTCAGAGATGCTACAATATATAAAAAAGGAAATTGGTTGATGCAGTTGCAATACTGTATTGCCAAATGATTATGGAATTTTACACTTAAAAACCAAAAAGTTGCTAAAACTTACAGAAATTGTTGATAAATTTGAAGGTGCAAACGAAAAATTCTGAGAATAGTCGTCCATGGACGCCATAGCTGATATTTGGATTCCTTCGGGGAATATTATCCAATAGAATCTACCGTTTTTTACTTCATTGACCAATCAGCATAAGCGTTATAGAAGTGCGTACCCGTAAAGCAGTGCTTGCTCGTTTCAAGTAGTTGTGGTCATGGTACCAAAGCCGTAATCCAAAATCATAAATCCATAAACGAATGACGAATCAGAATGTTCAGACCAACAGACATGGACCCCAGAACAAAGGGTGTAATCAGGCGTCCGCGGATAGTAAGCATTACTTGGTAAGCAAGCTTCGCCCAGCATGCCCATGGGCCTGAACGAAGGAAATATCGGTAGAAGCGTATGTCCGGGATTTGGGAAGTCTACTTATGGCGCGTCACTGGCAAAAACATCAGAAATAATTCTGGAAACTGCCACATTGTAGGGATTGACTAGATCATGATGTCTCCCATAGAACTTCTTAAGTGTTGCTACCAGTTTGGTTTTTTGATACCCCTGGCTCAACAACTTTTGAGTGAGCACTTTCCCACGCTCCATGAAGTCCTGATAATTTGAACAGGTTCTGGCATAACGGATTAACTGTGAAACGTAAACGCCGTATGCTGGTGCAGAAGGGATATTACTGCTCAGGAAAGGAAAGTTAACGATGGGAAAATTGAAGTCATCCCGTTTGTCGTAAAGCCTAGTAGTAAGCTTTCCATTGTCGATGTAGAGATAACAATCCAAGTATGAGGAGGAGGCTGAAGTCTCCGTTGTTTCCTTTATTTCAAGTTCACGTGGGTAGATGAATTCTAAATACTCTGCAAATTTTGTGTTTTTCAGAGACAATACATCATCTATATATCTGAAGGTGAAATTGAATTGTTGTGCGAGGTGTTTCTTGCCTGCTTGGAGGAGACTTTGTACAAACTCCGCCTCATACGAGTATAAAAACAAGTCGGCAAGTAACGGTGCACAATTAGCACCCATCGGTATGCCGATTGTTTGTTGAAATATCCGACCGCCGAACTCCACAAAAATATTGTCGATTAGATATTCCAGCATCTTAATGACATCTGCATCTGATAATTTTTGTGGTGCATCAGAGTGATCCCGAATGAAGTATGTGTCTTTGTAGCCAATGACAACATACTGAAATCGACGGTTACCATTCTTGTGGAAGAAACACTGGTTGATAATTGCCTTTAATTTAGATTTCAATTTATCATGAGGAATAGTAGTGTAAAGAGTAGAGAAATCGAAAGATTTTATACTGTTGACTGAATGAAGAGATTGTGCCTTCAGGTTTTCTAAGAGCTCTTTGGAGTTTTTCAGGATCCACATCTGATTAACACCACTTCTGGCATATGCAGTGTCACAATACTTCTGAAGGCCTTCTTTAACTGCGGTTAGTATTAGAATCTGAGAAAGAGGCTTGGTTGAGCACTTAGCTGAACCCGCAATATATCTCTGCATGTACGGATTCTTGTGAAGTTTAGGAATCCAGTACAGTTTGGGAAGGTCAATATCTTCCTCTGGGAGGGAAATTCCAAATGTCAGCATCACCGAATGGTGGTTTTGTAGAATTTCTTCCTTGGACATAGCAGTAAGATTATATGTAGGGTTTCCGGTCATGGTACTCATACTTGATAGTAAATTGTCCGAAAACTTTGCATTGGGTTTAAGAAACTCTTAGCGTTATGCGTCTTCTACCTGAGTTCATATCTTTTTTTATGTATTCTGCTTGTTTCTTTTTCCCTAGTTTGTTATAATCATTTCTAACACTATTAAAGGCTTTGCGTAAAGCAACATTGTTAGGTCTATTTATTACCTTCCTACCTAGGCTCTTCAATGTTCGTCTTAAAGTAAAATACGCTCGACTATCAGCACTTACAATTTCCACACTGTTTCAATTACGCGCTGAATTTTCACCCCATTCATTACGAGATTTGAACTCAGTAAATGACCTTTATATTTCAGTATTTCACCAATAGTCGCTTTGTAGGGCGCTTTGTATCGCTTTCAGTCGAATGTTCCGTAACACGACTACGTTTTGGCTGATTTTCTCCCGAAAACACACACACACAAACACACACACACACACACACAAAAAAAAACAAAAAAAAAAAAAAAACGCTTAATTTAACCGTTTGTATGTGTGTGTGTGTGTCTTGAAATCTAATATTTACAATCTGTCTGCAGTTTGTTCTGAGAGATAAAGCAATAACTAGCTTATTCAGATTCTGAAAAAGCCAACTGTTCTGGATCTACACTGTGCACAAAGTCGGGGCATATCCGGGTTCAGCAGGACTAGGGTTAATGTAAAGCGAGCTGTTTTATTTTATTATTATTAATATTAAACATATGTCTTTTTTAGAGAACTTACGAAAATTATCCCTAAATTATCACTAAATACCTACCTGATCTGTTGCTCTATGTAACTTAAATAAACTGACAGCAGTTCATGTGTGCTTGTATCACATGGTAGCTAAGTGGTTTGGTTGTAACAGGTGCTCTGGTTGGCTCTTCAGCTGAAGGGGACTCCTCTGATTATAAATAGCTGGTGAGTAAGCAATTATCAATGAAATGGTGGAAGATAAAACAGAGGTTTGTCTACGAAAAAAAAATGAAATAGCAAATCTCTGTGCAAGAGAGTAAAAGTAAAACAATCTTGGTCCAGCCAAGATTTTTTTTACGTTTACCGGAATTCTTTTTCCGGGTTTTGAAAAGATTCCTTTGCTACATCTAATAAGCTGTTATTAAAGGGCAAATATAAAGGTTTTAATTCTACTAAATATTTCAGGGCACTTCAGTAAGGAGGTGACTGCCGAAAACCGCATCAAATTATCTTAAACGGTTTCTGAAATATTGCGATTTGAAATTTGATATTTAACATCCAAGAGGATTGAATTCAGGCTGCCTCATTAATATTCATGAGCCTTTTTATGAGATCATAAGGGAACAGTAAAATTTTAAACTTTTTTAAATTGCCAATATTTTTTGCTCTTTAATCTGCATCAATTCAGTGTTCATATTGTTTAATTTATTCAGCTCTTTTAAACTAATATACATAGGAATTTAGCTCTTATTTTCCGTTTAAAGTGTTACATTTCAAATTTAAAAAATTCATTTAAATAATTTAAAATCCAGTTACAATGCTTAATAGTTAGCCAAAATTGACTTTTTTGGTATTCATTTATATGATATACACCCAAAATTCACTATTATTAAAAAAAACTTACGAAAAATTTAATATTAGTCAAGTTTTAAACATTTTAGAATTTAGCTTTAAATTTAAATAACAGATTAACTTTTGAGTTAAATTCTCTATTCATGAGTTTATTTGTGGACAGAGACCAATTTCAATAATGGTTAAGGAGAAAAACTGTGTAGCATATAAGGAAATGCAGAATATTCCTGTTTGAAATTTCAATTTAAAATTTAAGTTCCACTATGACATCACAGAATATTCTATTGTGGGCCTTAATCAATACACAATCCAAGGGAGGTTACTCTAACAGGAAAAAAGGTAGGTATCGTAAATTAATCACCATAAATTTTGATTGGATTGGAATTTTTTGATGGGGTTTTCAACAAAATAATTCTCTTAAAGCATTCTATCAACACCCTGAAAACCAGGAATATTTTAAATTTCTTTATATTTGCCCTTTAATAGTTTGGACTGCTTCATTTGAGCTTTCAAATTTATGCAGATCTAAAGCAACCATATAGTCCGAGAAGTTTTTAATGGAATTGTCTTCATTAATGGCTCGAATATTAGCCCATTTATGGCGGATGTTGACAAATGCCGTAGACCCTGATCTAACTGCACAGTATTTGCTGTCCGGTCTGGATATACAACATTTGTACTCGAATTATCATTTTGCTGTTCTCTGATGCATAAAATAACGCTGACTAATTCAGACAAGTTTAAAGGGCATTTGCATTGACCCAGTTTATTGGGGTATTTGAAGGTCATTTGATCGCCAGTCGAGCAAAAAATGGGCTAACTGTTTCATCAACTTGACTTTATAATCATGCATGTTGTAAGATTACATTAATAAAGTCATGCTTGCTTAAAATTTCATTAGTTCAGTATATGTAAGAATTTTGTAGTGTTTGTCTATGTTCTATGTGAGATGCGCTAAAATGTATTTGGCAATCCTAATAGAATTTGAATTTGAAAAGGGCAAGGATGCAGAGTGTACATACTCTTCTGAAATCGGCAAAATTAATATGGACAGGCCACTTGATAAGACTGGTCATTGTCCGCAATAGACGAACTATTATTATGAGATTATCCCGGACAATCCCTTGAACCACCGAGATTCGGTTTTCGTGTAACCCTAACCCAAGTTGAGAAAAGGAGGTGGGGGTTGCCATAAGCCTGTTTTCCTGATACAGTCTTGAGTGCAGTCTTAACACCAAGTTGCTGAAATGCATATAAAGGCAATATATTTACCTGACTTCCAGTGTCAACTCTGACAATGAACTTTTGTTTCGACGGAACAATTTCCATTTCCGCAAAAAATAGCCATTTTTTTTTTAAATGAGACTCAACAATGTCAATAAATAAATCAGTATCCGGTAAATCCTCTGAAACCTCAACATTGTTTGGATTTTTATATCTACAAAAATTAAAAAAAAAAAATGTACAAAAATCCTTAAAATGGTCCCACTTCTTACAGGCACAACATTGTTTACCATTTTCAGGGCATGCGCCTTTCACATGTCTTTTCACACAACTGCCGCACTATTTTTATTCAGTCTCCTCGGGTTTAGTCGTTGGCCTGATTCATGAGTAAGCCCTTGAATGGTCCCCATGGTTTGGCACCATTGGGTCTTGCACCGTGACTCGAGCACTGTCGTTTGTCCACATAGTTAACCGCAGCGGTTGCTGCGCCCTTGCTGGACCTCTGGTTGGTGTCATTGTTTTGAGCTGTTCCTGTGCATATTCATATGTCTGGCATATTTGAATAGCTTTGGCTAAAGTTAGGTCAGCTCCAACAGTTGATAAATCGATTTTACGCGGCCACTTTCAGCTCACAGGGAAACTCAACACTTTTTTATTTGGTTACTGAGAACAAAGCTAAAGCCACCGTTTTAAATTTATAACTTCAGTCAGTTTTTCCTCAGTTATATCCCCTACGTCTGGACCAGCTTTGTAAAGGAATGATCGGCATGACACTCTTCAGGCAAAAGAAACCCTGAAAAAAAAAAATGAAATCCGCCATAATTGGTAAATTATTTTTGTACCAGTCTGGTCCCGGGCATATTATTTCGAAAACTTATGCATGAAATTTAAAGATTTTGCGGTTTCCTAGTTCCCTTAAAATGTGGCCAAGAACCAGTAAACCATTTTGATTGAATTATTGAACAAATGACCAAACAATATGTGAATATATACCATTTAAGTTAACTGAAGTATTCATGTGCGGCAAATTATTTTGGTCCCGGCATGGTACAGGCATATTATTTCGAAAACTTATGCACAAATTTTCGAACTTTTGCGGTTTTAGAAATCTCTAGAACAATTTTGGTTAGCATATACCATAAAACTAACTATCATTTACTATTTTGGCGATAATTGCTGAAATTTAGGACATGGTCATTTGTGTGAAAATTTAGCCCCGTCTTTTCTCCTGCCGACATGGGCCTATTCAATTGGCACTTTCCTTAATAACAGGAAATATTTGAAAAATCTTGATCTGCATTTTTAAGAAGACTCTATAACTAATAAGCGTATCAAAGATCATTCAATTCCAAGAAGGATAAAGGCTTTTCCTGGGTGATCAAAATTTGGTCCTTTTTTTTTTTTTTTTTTTGTCCCGTCTTTTTCCAGGCGGTCCCGTCAAATACAGCTAACCTCTGGATTCTGGCTTTTAGAACCCCTCCTGTGATGAATGATCGAGACAGCTAATCGAGCACGTCATAAGCAATATGGCCGCTGTGAAAGAGAAACTTCCCAATCTGAAAATTTGCATTGACAATGAAGATTCCGGTTCTGACGACGAATTATCATTAACTGAAGAACCAGAAATATCGATAGAAGAAGACCAAGTTGAGAGAAAAGTGAAAAGAAAATCAGAACAAACAGAACCTGATTCCCCGCTATCCAATCATGCGACAGATGACGTCCAGTTCAACGTGTATCTTGACAAGCTGGAAAAACTCCCTGAACCGTCATCACTTTCAAACATTCAGGTATTTTCCACATTAACATAAAGTTGTGCATTTGGGATAAAATTCATAGACTAATGTACAATTCATACTACAAAGATAGACCATGCACAACTTTAATACACGTCTGTCATATAATGATGCCCGGATTTTGCCAGAAATATTTCCATCTTTTCAGGTTGAGAATTGCCATATATGAAATTAGGCACTACCTATGCATGCAAAGCAACCCGTCTAGACATGACAAACATGCATATAACCCAGCAATCATGCAGAATTCATGTTCAGTTGCATGACTCCATCTCATTGATGGTCGGATATGGAAGCTACGGCCGAGCCAAGCCTGAAAAAGTATTTTCTTGTATTTGTTCAAACTAATTCAAGATACTTAAATCTCTTTTAATCTTATATTACCATACATGTAAAATGCTGTATTCACAATTAAAGTTTGTATAATTACTTGCTTATTTATGACTTTACATGTTTTATATCCAATTTTCCATTCAACAGGGGTATGAAAGCCACAGCCGCAAAAGAGATATGTTTAGGACAGTTTGTGAAAAATGGCAATATTTTATAATCTGAATGTTTGACAGATTTTATTTAAAATTACTTTGAATCATTGTAACATACAGAAACTGTTTGTGTTTCCCATTATTATTCATTATCATCCAAATAACAAGGATCGGCAGAATCTAAAAATAGAGTACATATAAACTAAATGAAAATAGCCGAAACGAAATGCAAGAGCATTGAAAGGGCCAAATTTTAACAATTACACATGTTCACCTAATACCAGTATGATGGCCAGCATTAGTGAGAAAAGCTGTCAAATTTAATAGTAATAGATGTGGAGTCATAAATGACTGTATTATTTGCTTGGCTCACCTGAGCCTTTGGGCCCTTTCAACCGTTTCGGTTATTTTCAATTAGTTTATGTCTATTCTTTTTTTGGATTCTGCTGATCCTAGTTATTTGGATGAAAAAGAAGAAAAATGAGCAACATAAAGTTTCTGTATGTTACAACAATTTGAAGTAAATTTAAATATATGGTTTTGCAACCTCTGTCAAAAGTTCAGATTATGAAATATCGCCGTTTTTCACAAATTGACCATAACATATCCCTTTCACGGCCGTGGCTTTCATACCTCTGTTGTATGGAAAATTGGATGTAAAGTCATAAATAAGCAAGTAATTATACAAATTTTAATGGTGAATACAGCATTTTACATATATGGTAATATAAGATTAAGAGAAATAAGTATCTTGAACTCGTTTGAACAAATACAAGAAAACACTTTTTCAGGCTCTGCAGCTAGGCCAAGGCTTTCGTACCCGACCCTTGTTGATTGGCTTAAGTCTGGATGGCCAGAGACAAAAGATTATATGCATATTCATTTGCACTTCTTTTATTCAGTAAGTTGTAAATTCAGTTAGCTCCAGAGAATGGTTAGGTGTGGCGAAGGTGTCATGTATCTTACGTCACCGGTGCGTCCAACTGATATTGGCTTACAGTTAGGCAAGGCCTGCTATCCTCGTAGCAGGTAAGGGTAGAGGGGGAATGCTTCTGTTTCTTCACTTTCATTCATTTTCCTCTTACTGCCCTGTCCCTCTCTTTCATCTCCTCTACTATCAGTATCTTTTCTATCTCTTTTCTCCCTTTCTATGGGAGACAACACAAAATGACCCACAAGGGTTGACAGTCGTTAAACCCCAACACAATCAATCAGTTAGCTTCAATTTTGTTTAGTTTCTGAATTTAACTTTTAAAAAATATTTGGATTAATTTAAATGCGAAGTAAACAGATTTTAATCTTCTCTTGAAATATGGAGACGAGCTTTGTGGATAGACTCTGTTCTGGCTTTACTGAGCGTCAGTCAGAACTCTGAATTGATGCCGGGTCAGCCCATTGTTTATGGGGCACCATGTTGTCCAAAGTTTTTTTTTTGTTTGTTAGGTATAACTTTACTGTTAAACACTGCAGGTTTTCTAAATGCATGCTTTGCATGTGGGCCTATCCAGCTCACTTTGCTTTGCACATATTCTTATCTGGGAAGAATATTTTCTGGTACTTAGTACCAGAAAATATTCTTCCCAGATAAGAATCAGGATATTCCAAAGTCATACTTTACTCTCAGAGCTGTGGGAATACTAAGGGTGGCACAATTAATGAGATAATCGATTAATTGATTGATAAATTTCACAAAAATGACTATCTTTACAGATATGCTAAGAATCGATCATTTGATTTCTGTGTCTGTTACTTTACCGTATTTACCCTTAGTATTCAGACACCTCAAATCCTTACCATACTTTATCTAAAATTTGAACAAGTACAATTTACTACCCAATGTTGTGTCTAAAAATAGCTGGATAAGTGGCAAACAGTGTAGACCCCGATGAGAAACCACATTTTGCAGCATCTCATCTGGGTCTACACTGTTTGCTCAGGCTTTTCTAACCAAATACATACAGTTAAGTATAGCATATTGTAAGCGTCATGCTGACAGACAGATCACAATGGCAGGACTGATAATTGATTATATTTTCAGCTCTGATTAGCCAGTCTTAAGGAATACCATGTCCGACTTGTCCTCTTCCACTTCAAAGATAAGTAAGAAATTTCAGTTTTCTTGTCCGAGGACAAGGACTTCATAGTTAGCTAAGAAGAGTATCCAGATTATAAGATATATATTTTTCTTATTTTAATAAAGAGAAGGTGTGTTGGTGGTATTCATTAGAACATTAAACAAACCAAAACTGCTACTTCAAAATGTTAGGATTCTAGTACCTACTGGTCTTAAATACATTTTATATCATTTGAGCTCTGACATGTGAAAACCTGTCTTTAGGGCATATGTAGACTGCATAATCCTAATCAGTCAATGCATCCATGAGTATTCGCTATTCTTTTATGTCTCAAAGACCCAGTTTGTAGTAGATGGATCTGTCATTTTCTACAATTTTCTTTTGCAGCCTTCAAGAGTCTATGAAAACAAATCTGGAGATTTTGTTACTGGAATAGATTTTTCAAACAAGGTAGGTAGCCTAAACTAATATCATAGATCCAGATAAGCTAATTAGGCCAAACAAAATGTGTGTATTTTGGGTAACCTTTCCCTTCCTAATTTTCCTGGTGAAACCTAGCAATTTTTTATACACATTTTCTCAAAATAAAAAAAAAAGAAAAGAAAAAGGATACTGGGATAAAGTATTTATGCTAAAGATTTGGACAAGTATGTCTGAGCAAACAGTGTAGATCCAGATCAAACTACTCCTGCAGGAGTGCAGGGTCTACACTGTTTGAAGTTCTATCTGTACTTTTTAAGACACAACAAAGGGTACTTGTTTATGTGAATTATATTACAGAGTCCAAATTTGGTCATTCCTGGTATAATTCTTTATAAAAAAAAATAAAATAATTCCTATCCTCTCTACCTATTTTTACCCCAGACACACATATTTTTTATTTGGTCTTATCATAATTATCCTAAATATTCACAGTCAGGAGCATAACTTCTTCAAGTTATTTTTTAACTTAAAAGAGTTAACAATTTTGCTCCTGTTTGTAGATTTAACTTGTTTTAGTTATTTTTTTTTTTTAATTTGTGCCATTTTTTCACCTTCTGATTGTAGACTTCCAGCAATTTTCATGGGCAAGTGATTAATTTTGTATGAAATCTCTGTTATGCAACTTTATGATTTGTATGCATAGTCTAGAAATGTGGATGATGGGCCTTTGAAGTAAATGAAAAAAAAAAATATATTTTTTTAACTGAAAGCGGTTCTGAGAAAGAAGCTCCTTCAGCCAAAGGAGAGTTAACTATTACTTTTTAGAAGGGAGGTAACTTTATAGTTGGATTTTAACTTAATCAAGTTATAAATCTTTTCAAAATTTTAATATCTTTAGAAGTTATGCTCCTGACTGATTCAGATGTTGCAATTCTTTGCCTTTAGGAGCACTTTGGTCTGGGTTGGACTATACTACTGAAGGCTTATCTTTCCAAATATTTAGTGTAAACACAGCTCATCGTAAGATACCCTTTTTTTTTCAGTCAAAAAGTACTATATTTTTCTTATTTCTCCACAAAAGTATATGTTGTGGGTACTCATTAGAAGGGGCAAGGGTCCTGAGTGATGCATATTTGATCAATCCCGGATTAATTCATTTATCTATGGATTTGTATTTATATCTACACAAGGTACTTAGGATTATGGCAATAGTTTATCATTATAGCACTAAGAAGTTTGTAGCAGCATTCTAAAATTATGTTGTCTTTTTTAAGGGAAAAATAAGGTTTGATTTCATGTGAATTGTCTGCCTAGCAGACAACTCATATGAAATATCAAACCTTATTTTCTCCGGAAAAAAAAAACAAAAAAAAAAACAATACTTGAAAGTGTCGCCTTCTGTAGAACTTTGAAAGTAGCACTTTAACGGTTAACCTTTTTAAGATAACAAGCCCCTAAATCTTATGAAAGGATCCCTTAACTCCACATAAGGGAGTCTCTGGGACCCTCATTGTTAAATCCTAAGGGCAAAACCCTAGGGTCTACTGGTACATTTTTTTCTTCAGCATATCTATCTATCTATTTTTTTTTTTTTTTTTGTTGCTGCTTTGCAAAAAATCCTTTATTTTGTATATGCATAGCTCCAGATAAGGTGCTTTTTTTTCAGCCAAAAAAGTATGGATATTTTACTTATTTCTACATAAAACATATGTTGTGGGTACTCATTAGAAATGCTTCATGGAAGCACTTCTAATGAGTACCCACAACATATGTTTTCGTGGAGCTATGTACATGTATTCAGTAGATCTGAAAAAAGTTCTTATGTCTCCACAAAAGCATGTAGCGGGTACTTCTTAATATCATGGTGTGATGATTCTAATGAGTACCCACAATATATGTTTTAGTAGACAAATAAGAAAGATATCAATAAATTTACGTTGAAATGAGTGCCTTGTAAATCTAAAGCTATATGATTACACTTGTCAAGACAATTCTTATGAATACTGCCCTAGAAGCATATAATTTTATGGAGAAGTAAGACAATAACAAATGTATTTTGTTGAAAAAAAAAAAAAAGTGATTTAGCCCTGCCGTGACTGGTCTATGTTTTGTTATTGTAGGAAGAGAAGCAGAAAAGAGAGGAAAGGGCAAAGAGGTTTGGTATTTCTGTCCAGCAGAAACAAGATGTGGATGTTGAAGTCTTGTATGAAAGGTAAACAAAAGCTGTCCTCAGATAGGCTTGTTTTGGGGATAAACCTGTTGATATTTGGTCCGTGGCAAAAATGTGTTTTCGAACTAGCCACACAGAAATTTCTCAGGGCATTATTCTCGACACAGCTTCAGATAAGAGTGTTTATCAGTTAAATATTTGTCAGTTTCTCCACAAAAAGCATTTTGTGAGTAATCATTAAAAACACTTCACTGTGCTTCTAATGAGTACCCACAATGTACGTTTTCGTGGAGAAATAATTTTTTTTTTAACCTTTGTCCTGCTGAACTCGGATATGTCCTGCCTTTGCAAACAGTGTAGATCCAGATCAGTTGGCTTCTGAAGAAGCCAACTGATCTGGATCTGCACTGTTTGCCATTCAGTATTTGAATTTGTATCAACAACCATGATCTAATCTGATCAGCTGAAAATTAGAAGTGGGCGTGGCATCTTAATTTATTCAGCATGAAAAGTGTTAAAGTTCCCTATCAGGAGCTACAATGTATGTTTCTATTGATACATTCTACTGTCTGTACCCACTGTTTCTGTAAGCAAAGGCACTGATCAGATTGAGTGGATGTACAAGCTAATCTGGGTCTTTGCCGTGGCAAACTGCAATGACACATTTTCACTTCTTGATCCATTTGAGTGGTACCATGTGATAACGGGGCTTTGCAGGCAGTATGCAAACAAGGAAGGCCCCAATTCATCACAGTCGCACAGTCTAATCAGGATTTTGGTAGTCTGGAGGGTTCTTCTTGTTTCATGCTAAGGGAGAAAATTGCCTGTATGGTAAACAAAAGAATGTACAGATATACTTCGAACTTGTACCTCTGTCTGGGCCAGTGGCAAAACTTCTTTTATCAGTACATTTTCCTACTCCCAGCAGGAGCAAATTCTTTCCTTTAAGAGTAGTCCCTATGGTAAAGGAGGAAATATTTTATGTTAGATGATCTCTATTGCAATTAGTTTTTCTTATGCACATGTATAATGGTGCTTAAACCTTGTCCTGCTGAACCCGGATATACCCTACCTTTGCAAACAGTGTAGATCCAGATCAGTTGGCTTCTTCAGAAGCCAACTGATCTGGATCTACACTGTTTGACATTAAGTATGTGAATCTATATCAACAATTTGGATCAAGTAGTCTGATTGGCTGAAAATTTGAAAAGGTCATGGCATCTTAATTTATTCAGCAGGACAAGGGTTAATGAGCATGTGCATAGTAATGAGCGCTGCGCTTGTTACAGTATTGCATTTGGCAGATATTTTTCATACTGCTTGCTCATTTAGTACACTAAGAAGCCTTTAATATGAAAATAGGCTTAGCCTACATGTACATTTTGTAAATGCGAGCATAGCACAGACCTGTCTGTAGTCTCTTCAAAGGTCCTTCACAGCATCTTTAAAGAATGAATATCAGTATATAAAAATATATGTAAATCAATAATAAATAATAAAAATAATCAGCAAAATATGTTCGTGACACTTATTGACGCTCGTTTCTTGTCATTTTGTGATGCTTATTAGTGAGGCCCAAATTTTATGAATAGCTGTACCCAGTCAGTTCTGCCAATTTCCAGTGACAACTTCCAGGAAGAAAAAGGGAAGAAAATTGGTCAGTGCGATTTCTGCTGAAAGTATATATCATTGTATGTTACTTTTTCTTGATCATATTCTCTACTGTAGAGCTCTCTTCGTTTGCGGCGCGTCGTGAGCTGTGCTCGCTATGATCTCTGCTATAGCTTTTGAAATGAATTATTGTATTGTATTGTCTTTTGCAGTCTTGGGATCAAACTTGAAGACTTACAACGACGGGATGAGCGTGGTATTAGACTGGATGCTATACACATCAGAGGTGTCTCTGAGATGAACACTAAAGATGTCTTTAACTATTTCCAAGAATTCGCTGCTGGCGGTATTGAGTGGATCGATGATGAATCATGTAAGTATTGTAGGACGATTTTGTATGTTTTAGACAGAAGATAGTCAAAAGGGGTTGCCAGATGAAATTTTTGTTTATTCTCCACAGAATCATTTGTAGGTGTTCCCACTCTTTATAACTTTCTGAGGTACTTCTAATGAGTACCATATTTACCATATGGCATATGTATTCAGACAGACAGGCCTAAGCTAACAGTGTAGACCCAGATGAGATGCCACAAAATGCTGCATCTCACCAAGGTCAACACTAGTTGCCTCACATCAGCAGTTCTGAGACATAACACCGGGTAGTAAATTGTACTTGTTCAAATTTTAGAACAAGTATGATAAGGAGTTGAGTCTGAATACTTAGGGTAAATCAGAGCAACAGATAATTTTGAGGGCATTTGGATATTTAACCCCAACAAAATGTAATCCATTGGGTAAAATCATATTTTCATTTTTCGGTTTTTCATGGTATTTCATATACTCTATTAATTCTATGATAGTATTTGTCAAATGAAGAGTAAAAACACCTATTATGTGCAGTAATTATAATATAAAATAGTAATCATGCTTTTCTGGCCTTGAAACTTTTATTTTCACCTTTGAATTTGGAAATAATTGGGTACTCTATCAAATCAATTGGGTGTCAATACCTAAAGTTTTGAAAATAATTGAGTATTTGCACAAAAAAATTGGGTATTTCCTCGGATACTCCCCTTATCTCTTGTTCTGGTAAATACGATATCTACAACCTGTTTTTGTGTTTTTTTTTGTGTTTTTTTTTTTTTTTTTTTTGCTTTGATTTTTATATGTGGTGAAATTAGAAGATGTAGTTAAAAAAACAGACAAAAAAACAACAACATTTTTTATCTAGAGCAGTGGACTTTGTGAGATGCACTACATAACAAGCAGGTAAAGAAAACCCAGTCAGAGCTCTGGATTTGTTTTACCGTATTTATCCTGAGTATCGGGACCTTTAACTCCTTTCCATGCTTGTCCTAAAATTTAAAAAAGTCTATTTTACTACCTGTTGATGTGTCTGAAATAGTGCTGGATGAGTGGCAAACAGTGTAGACTCTGATCAGATGCCACATTCTTTGGCATCTGATCTGGGTCTACATGGTTTGCTCAGGTCTGTCTAGCCTAATATTTAGGGTAATTACGCTTGTCAGTCAAAAGAATAGATATTTTTTCTTATTACTCCACAATAACATGATGTGAGCATTCATTAGAATGTGTCCCCTCAACACAAATGTTTTTATGGAGAAATAAGAAAATGATTTATCTGGCTATATAGATGTCTCTTATAGAGCTTTGCCAGTCCAGGCTTACAGAATCTTGAGGTTTGGTAAATGAGTTTTACTGTCAGTTTCTAATTGATTTTACTGTACAGTTTAACCCATTGTAGACTGAGTGAACTCACACTATATATTGGAAGAGTCCAATTTTAATTTTAGGTACTTCAGGCTATGAGAGTTAGATATTCCTAGAGAAAAATGGTTACACTATTTGCAAACAATGGAGACCCTGATCAGACGCCGCATTCTGCTGCCAAATACCCTTTTAGGGGTCTCCAGACTACAATGAGTTAAGGAAACACTCCAGATAACAGGGATATCGAGATAAAAAGATTCAGATTTTTTCACAAATATATATAGTGGGTGCTCACTCACAAGAAACACATCACCAAGCCAATTCTGAGTGCACCACAACTTCCTTTTTTGTGCAGAAATGAGAAAAATTAACAATACAGTTTGTTGTCATACTTGCTAAAATAAGCAGGTGTTATAATACTGGTAGGCATCCAGTTTTCTGTCCTTCCCAGTTAGAACAGAGGAAAATATTTTTATGTTTTAGTTGCTTCCCTTGGAAGTGTATTTATTCCCCTTGAGTACTCCAAAGTGCCAATATTGTTTATGCAAACAACAAATACACAGGCTTTTTTTTCCCATTTGCCTCTTTTCCCTATTTCAAAGTACATTATTTTTATCTGTAGGTAATGTTGTTTGGATGGATAAAGTGACCGCTGCCAGGGCCATGCTAAA
Source organism: Anodontia alba (assembly GCA_964016985.1). NCBI lineage: Eukaryota > Metazoa > Mollusca > Bivalvia > Lucinida > Lucinidae > Anodontia > Anodontia alba. The sequence goes on along the minus strand of OZ024830.1, from coordinate 39,289,050 downwards.
ACTCAGCAAGAGTTACGACCAGGTGAGGCAGGAGAGAGGGTTTCTGCCAGATGTGATACCAAGAAAAGTGAAGCCCAAGAGAAATGAGGCCATGGAAGCAGACACAGGTAAGTGTATGTTTACAAAGTCAAATACCAGGCTCCATAGCACAGTTGGTTGTTGGCCTCGGTGGCTCAGTTGGATGCGCATCCGACTGGAGACTAGGAGGTTGCGGTTCGATTCCCGCCGAGGTCGGCAACATTCTTTCATGGAGATTGATTATGAAATATTTTCTATGGTCATTCTCTCCCTTCCGCTGATTCAAGAAGGGCAGTTGTCAGTTTCTGTCGAAAGAATGTGCACAATACAGGTTAACCGCTTAGAGGACTGAGCCTGTAAACCTGTGGTTAGTTAAATTGACCACGCTCGACATGACCCGTTGGGTTGACTGGGCCGTAAAACCTCAACTCAAACAAATAGCACAGTTGATAGAGTGTCTGACTGTAGATCCGGGGGTCACAATTTGAATCCCAGCTTGGCTACATATCTTATATTGAGATTAATCATGAAATCCATTCTGTTGCCATTTTCCATTTTCCACTGGTTCAAGAAGGACATTAACTCAAACATATTTTTGAAACCCTTGTTTAGGGGCAACTTGGACCCCTTTGTAAACAATGCAAATTTAGGTGCCATTGCTCATACGAGCAATGGCACCTAAATTTTCATTGTTTACAGAAAGAAATGTTGTAATCTTCATAATGCCTTCATGGTGAGGAGATTAGGTTTGGGGAAAAACAACCATCTGAGTTACGCTAGTCTAGTTACTTGCAAAAGTATGTATACAAGTACTGCTTTACTGCTAAGAGGAGTAAGCCTGCCCAGGAACAGTTGGAGTAGGTTAACTGACAATGCTCTTCATATATACCTAACTGGTTGACTGGCCTGTAAAACATCAACTCAAAATCATACATGCAAGGGAGAATAACTCTTGCCAAATATGTTTTTGCTCCCTTCTGAAAATGGGTCTTCTCTAAAAGGACAGAATTTGCTCCTCTTGGAAAGCCCCTGACCAGAGTGCTTGATGTGCAGGAAGGCAAACAGTAAGTTACAGAAGTTATCCCCCTTGTACAAAATGGTAGAATATCTACCAAGTGAATCCAGCCACCCTTTATTTTCTTCTTACATGTAGTTTGTGTACTGTACTTAGCTGAAATAATGAGACTGATGCTTGAATATACACAGATAAAGATCACAGGAATTGTTAAGGATGAGTATTTGGCGATAATTCCGGGATAATTTTTCTTATTTCTGCATAAAACATGTTGTGGGTACTCGCTGAGGTGCTTCTAATAAGTACCCACAAGATATGCTTTTTTGGAGAACTGGAGAAAATTATCCCATAATTATCACAAGATACTTCTTAACATTTCCTCTGATGCTCCTATGATGAGGGTCTGTTGTTTGTATCTGAAATACTGGGACAGACCTGAACATACAGAGTAGACCCATATGAAGTTGCTCCTTTGGTCAGTGTCTGCATCGTAAAGGTTTCCAAGCTTGCACTTCTTAAACACATTTCCTGGTAGTCATTTAGACTAAATGTTCAATTATTACAATAAATATGGTAAGGAAGTACTAGTACAGTAATTGTTCACAATTTCATACACCAAAGTTGCTGACAAAATGCCATATGCAAACTGCAGACCCTGAAGGAGCAGTCTGATCAGGTTCTACACTGTTTGCCATTCTGCTAAGGATATTAAGAAACAACTGCATGAAAAGCAAAGTTTAGGCACAAAAGTATGGAATAAAGTGTTCGAAATTTTGGGACATGTACCGTAATTTTGTTATGGTAAAATGCATAAACTCTTTAATCAGAATCAGTCTTATCATGTTTTTATCTGTTTAGAAGTGAGCTGCACCATGAGAATAAGTGCCATTGAGGCATTATCAAATGTCTAATCAGGTCGTTTGGAGCTTGCCAATTTAACCTTTGATATGGAATGATTTTGTTAATGGGCAGCAAAGAGACTGTTCAGATTGACCAGATCATAACTCTGGATAAGGCAAAAAAGTATTGATGGTTTTCTAATTTCTCCATGAAAACCTGTATTTTGATTACTCAATTTGAAGTGCCTTACCTATGACATGATATCATGGAAAAATAAGAAAAAGTATTTACCCGGCTGCTACTCTTATCTGGAGCTATGGCAGATGCATAGCTGAGACGCGCCTTTTGATGTCTGCTAAAGGTACGCTTTCACATGGCACGTCACAATTATTTTCATTTCTGGTTTTAATCTGTAAGAATTGTATATGTTTAGAAATTAACCCTTGTCCTGCTGAACCCAGATATGCCTGCCTTTGCAAACAGTGTAGATCCAGATCAGCTGGGTTCTTCTGAAGAAGCAAACTGATCTAGATATGCACTGTTTGTCATCAAGTACGTGAATTTGTATCAACAGCCTGGATCAAGTAATCTGACTGGCTAAGAATTAGAAGTGGGCATGGGATCTTAATTTATTCAGCATCTTAATTTATTCAGCAAGGCAAGGGTAAAAAAATAGCTGTAAATTAGAATGAATATTTCAGAAGTTAAAAGCAGTGAAGTTGAAGCCACAGAAAAACCTTCAGGAGATGACAGGAAGGAAGAAAAGATGGAGGAAGATGATGATGAATTAGATCTGACAGAAGATAAGAGAGAAACTACAGAAGAGATGACTGAAGAAAAAAAGGTACTGGTGCATGAAACAGCCTGGCTGCATAACACAGACGTTAGCATGTCTGACTGTAGATCCAGGGGTCGCAGGTTCGAATCTCAGGGCCCAGTTGTTCAAAGCATCGTTAGCTTAACGAGCTAGTTAAGGGTCATTTCGTTAACTGTTTTAGCAGATTCAGTATACAATATTCTGATACTTTTTGCTGAAAAAATGTGAGTAGCTTTTGCACTGCAAAAGCTACTCACATTTTTTCAGCAAAAATATCAGAATATTTGCATATCACTTGATGTAAATTTTAACGAATCGTTAACTAACGACATCATTAGCTTTGAACAACTGGGCCCTGCTTGGCCATATAATATTAGGATTGATCATGAAATAATTATTCTCCCTCTTCTGCTGATCAAGAAGGGCAGTTGTCAGTTTCTGGCAAAAGTATGTGCACAAAGTACTGGTTAGAGGACTAAGTGTGCACAGGAAAAAAGTGTGAGTAGGTTAACTGATCAACTCAACATAACCTTAACAGTGTTGAGTAGGCTGTAAAACTCACAACTCAAATAAATATGAAACCCTGGTTCATGATTCCATACAGAAGAGTAAGGAAGGAAAGTACTGTCAGACATTTGGCGAATTTTCAGCTCCACATTCTGTCTCTTTCTCTGTTGCTCTTAATTTCGCTGTCTCTTTAGGAGCAGTTTTAGCTGAGTCAACACCATTTGCTTTGACATTTCTGTTTGATTATTTATGATAAATACTGTATCAGAGGAGAGGCACCAAGACTGAGCAAGGTTGGCAAAAGACCAGTTAATATGAGAATTGACCAGACCAGTGGTCATTACTGGTTATAACTGGTCATTACTGGTCAGTTAGTTGATTGAAATAACCATAGTCAGTTGAAAGATATTTACCAAATGCCATTAATTGAAAAATTCTGTTTGCCCAGCAGTGAATAGGTACACTTCAGGGGTAAGTTAAAGGAGGTGAAAGGTGAAGGTTGGGTTCCATCTGTGTATGCTGTAGCCCATGACACAATGAGCTATAACTTCCATTGCCTCTACAGCTGCAAGGCTATGGGACAGCATTATCTTTACTGTATCATGCAAGCTTTATTTTGGTGTAACTAATTTCAACTCAATTATAATCTGCAAATATTGTTTGTTTGTTTCCATAGCTGTAGGAAAGGTGATAATGAAGAATAATTATCCCCATGCTTTAGTGATGGGGATATTTTGAATGCATCCATCCATCATGCTCCCTCAGACCACTTGGTTCCCTCAAACTTTCTTCTTGTCTTCCTGGCGTGGTATGGGTTTGCCAGATCAACATTATTTGTCCTACCTTCGTTTGTCCATTCTGTCTGTCACACTATCTCCTCTAAACATGTATGCAGAATTTAACCAAACTAGCTACATGACTTCCCCACGTGGCTAGGGTGTGCAAGTGCAATATTATTTTTCCATCCATCCAACACACTGCTAGCAACATTAGCACCGAGCATGGGGATTTTGCGATGGCATTCCATCCACTGAGCAGTTTATTTTTTGTTATTTTTGAATCAAAAGTTATATTGTATATACTCACTGAAAATGCTTAATCAGTGAATATACACAAGATAGTTCATAGCTCTTGGTAAGGATGTTTGGGCACAAAAATATCAAAAATTGTCTTCTAAATGCTTCTTTAACTCTTTCGGTGCCAAATTTCACAAGTCGTTTGTCGTCTGTTTTTTTTTATTTTAACAAACTGTCTCTTGGAAAGACGTTTATATGTAAAGTTGATAGACTGAATGTTAAACAGCGTAGATCCAGATGAGACGGCTCATTGAGCCGTCTCATCTGGATCTATGCTGTTTGCAAAAGCCTATTATTATCGCCTGTGGCAGTGAAAGAGTTAACTGTACCTATGTAAATTTTTTTTTTTCAGGAAGAAGAAAAGAAGGAAGATGAGAAAATGAACAAGGATGATGATGAGCTAAGTGAAGAAGGAGAAATAAAAGATAGTGATGACGAGCCTGAACAAGAAGATATAGATCTTAGAAATAATATCAGACAAAAGAGTGAGATTCCCTGGCCACCTGGAAAATGGAGACTTGCATTGCCGTGCCCAGGGAAGGCAGAGTATCTTTTTCTGAGATTTGCCACTAAAGGTAAGAATGGACAGCCATAGCTTTAGATAAGAAGAGTTTCTAGATAAATGTGTATTTTTTTCACATTAAAACAGTTGTAGGTACTCACTGGAATTTCTCTTAAGTTTAACCCATTTATGCTGAAAGGATTCTTCTACCATAACGCTTTAGACTGGTCCATTTCCAAATTAAGGGGTGCCTGGCTTGTTTTTAGGATTATTACTAATTAAAGAAATTCCTATACCTAATGTAAACATCATAGACCCAGATCAGGCACTGCTTAAATGGGTTGAATAGTAAAATTCTGAGTTGCGAACCAGACTATGAATATTATTAACCTCACAACTAAAAATTTGAAAAAAAAAAGAAAATAGATATGCAAGGACAAAATTTACAAGTATGCTAGAATATGCATTGTCACTATCATATGCAATGAAAATGTACCAGGGCCCACTTGTTCAAAACTAACGATGTCGTTAGTTAACGATTCGTTAAAATTTACATCGATTGATAGGCAAATATGCTGAAATTTTTTGCTGAAAAAATGTGAGTAGCTTTTGCAGTGCAAAAGCTACTCACATTTATTCAGCAAAAAATATCAGAATATTGTATATTGAATCCGCTAAAACAGTTAACGAAATGACCCTTAAAGAGCTCGTTAAGCTAACGACACTTTGAACAACTGGGCCCAGATTTAACTTTTATATCAGACATAAATGCGGTTGAGAAGTCTTCTTAAATCTGATTATGTTACTAAAAAATGAAAACTGCACCTATAGTTTTGTTAGATTTTCATGAAACTTCACAGAAATGATTGGCATGACAAGTAAGCATGTTTGACTTTAAAATGTATCAGACCAGTTTTGCTTATCTGTGTGTCCATTTGTGGACAAAACTGCATGTACAGTTTTTGTCGTTTATACAGTTTTTGATGGATTTTCATGAAACTTCAAAGAAATGAATGGCATGATGAGTAGCAGCGTGTGATAATAATTTTTTTTAGAGGTAACTTTTACCATGTTTATCTGCCCTTAGCGCTGTAGGTTTAAAGGGTTTGTGGACTTTCATCGATTTTTTTTTTTTTTTTTTTTTTCACTACAAAAGTCTATTCTGGATGTACTCATATTTTCTGACAGCTAAGAATTTATACATGTAATGATTCCATTTATTTAAGCTGATGTAAAGTTGCCTGGGGCAGAAAGAAGGAGCAAGTTTTATCAGAAGTATGGTAATCCTAACTATGGTGGAATGAGAGGGCTGATCAGTAATTCACGGTAAGTAGAAACTCTCAGGTTTTAGTATTGTATAAGGGTTCTGGTTTAATATCCTAAGACACCATAATAGGACTTTGCAGAAGATACTGTTTAATAGTTTTTACCAAATATGTATATTGTGATACTCTTTGCAATTGCCTCTGTGAGATATTTATAGCGTACCGGAAGGCAGGTTTTGGTGCAGATAAAAAAAAAAAAAAAATCCTAAATTGTCACCACATGAGTTAAATCTGAATAAATATTCATTATCTCTAGGTAACAAAGTGCGGATGCACAGACAGACACTGAATGGAATGGATCTACACTGTTTGCTCAGATATTGAGACACCCTATCATCATACTTCTCTTAACTCTTGTTATGCTGAATAAATTAAGATGCCCAGCCCATTTCTAATTATCAGCCAATCAGATAACTTAATCCAGATTTTTGATATAAATTCACATACTTCATGGCAAACAGTGCAGATCCAGATCAGTTGGCTTCTTCAGAAGCCAGCTGATCTGGATCTACACTGTTTGCAAAGGCAGGGTATATCTGGGTTCAGCAGGACAAGGGTTAAAATTGAACAAGCCCACTTTGCTACCTGTTGATGTGTGAAAAAACTGCTGCATGGCTGACAAACAGTGCAGACGCTGACCAGATACCAAATTGTGTTGCATCTGATCAGGGTCTACACTGTTTATTCAGGCGTGTCTGTCTTAACACTTAGGATAAATATGTAGTTGATTTATTAGAAGAATGTGCTTTTAATTATACTAAACTTCAATGACTCATGGCTTGTTTACCCTTACTGATTTTGATTGAGAGTCCCAAGGAAACCCCTCTGATAGTACAAGAAAACAAATATTTAGGGATATTTTAGGAACATTTTCTTATATTTTTTTTTTATGTAAATGTATGTAGTGTATATTCATTAGAATCATTTCATTCAGGTGATTCAAATGTGTACACTCAACATACCACTATTTTATAGATGATCAAAAAACATCTCTGAATTATTCCCTTGTCTCATGACCTGGGCCCAGTTGTTCAAAGCTAACGACATCGTTAGTTAACGATTCGTTAAAATTTTCATCAAGTGACACGCAAATATGCTGAAATTTTTTGCTGAAAAATGTGAGTAGCTTTTGCAGTGCAAAAGCTACTCACATTTTTTCAGCAAAAAATATCAAAATATTGTATATTGAATTCGCTAAAACAGTTAACGAATTGACCTTTAACGAGCTCGTTAAGCTAACGACGCTTTGAACAACTGGGCCCTGGTGTTATGGTCAACCTTCAGTGGCTCAAACTACCCATGTCAAGAATAAATTTTCATGGTCCAAAAGATGTTCGAACCATTGAAGTTGGACTGTACAATATTTCAGAAAGAGGAAGCTACGGAGCTATCAGGATCGTGAAGAAACCTCAAACATCAGTGAACAGGGCAGTGCCAGTGTTGGAGATAGAAATCAGATATCCTATGATGGCTTTGACATATTCACTGATACCCTGGGGCCAGTGGAGGAGGAGGGTATGGGGCTGTACCACACAAGCAAGCTAACAGACAAAAAGAAGAAAAAGATGCTGCAAAGTGCATCAGGTATGTGTATTGTCAACAGGCCCCACCTGTGGAGATTGATCATAAAATATTTTCTACGGTCATTCTCTCCCTTCTGCTGATGCAAGAAGGGCATTTGTCAGTTTCTGTCAAAAGAATGTGCACAATACTGGTTAACCGCTTAGAGGACTAAGCCTGTCCAGTAAAAGTATGGTTAAGTAAACTGACCTGAAGGAGCAGTCTGATCTGGGTCTACACTGTTTGCATATGCCATTTTGTCAGAAGCCTTGAAAAACATGGGACTGACAAAAGCTGGTCTTAATAGTGGAGAGGTAGTAATTTGGAATTGTTGTAATAGCGGCATTTTAACTTCAGAATACATTAACCTATAGATAATGTGCTATTCTATTCTGTTTTCACACCTTCCACAGAAAAAACGACCTTTCAGTCGTTAATTAAAGTCTTAAACCAGAAGGTCCCTTAGGCAGTTACCTGTGTGACGTAACTCTTCCCGCTCAATTGACCACGTGTCAGTTTCTTTTCTGTGGACAAAGAAATTCAACAAGGATTATTTACCTGTGATAGAAATTTGGATTATTTCTTTCCTCACGGATAAATTTATGTATCCTTGTGTTTCTTTTGTTTATTTATCACTCCTTTCACTTTCTGTGTTATTATTTAAAATTTTCAATTTTCGATTTCATGTATTTTTGACTGGTCTTTTTCCACATGCGTTTTCGCGACTCTCGCTATTCGGCACAACGCTCGTGCGCGATCGGTTCGATAGTCGTGTTTATATATGCAGAATATTTTTGTTCTTTTTGTTCCAGGTTATTCAGCAATTACGATATGTTTTTCCTGGACTTTTGTTTGCAGAGATCTTCAGTTGGCTAAAGATTCTCATGGTGGAGAAGCTGATTGTAAAGAACTTGTCAACCCTTGATGGGTTATAAGACAATTCTTTACTGATGGGAGCCCCACCCCATATGGCTATACTGCCGGGGTAAGACCCATCAAGGTGGCATCTTTGGGTACTTAGTATCCTATAAAGTCTAAGTCCACCAGTCACCAGTCATCCAGTCACCAGTCAACCAGACACCAGTCAATCAGCTTCACCAGTCACCAGTCAATCAAGTGCCAGTCAACCAGGCACCAGTCACCAGTCATCCAGGTGCCAGTCAACCAGGCACCAGTCACCAGTCACCCAGTCACCAGTCACCAGTCACCCAGTCACCAGTCACCGATCAACCAGGCACCAGTCAACTAGTCTCCAGTCAATAATTTAATTATTTTCTGGAAAGACTTAGTTTCTGACATATTTCACCGGACAAAATAGTCACGTATACTAACTTCCGGTCATTATGTCTAATTATTAAAAAAAAATTTTTCACTGGGCAAAGTATCAGTAATATTTCTGATACTTATACCCGGTCATATTATTATGTTATTTCTGAATTTTTTCACCAGGCAAACTTTTACAGAAAGTGTCTGGTCAATTTTTGCCTTATAATTAATTATCTTCGGGAAAAAGTTTCGAATACTTGTGCCCGCTCAGTTTTCATATATAATCTCCCTTTTTCATCGGACTAGAGTTACGAATACTACTATCCGATCAATTTGTCAAATTACTTGTAACTTTACCGGGCAACAGTTACGAATATTAGTGTCCGGTCATTGTGTCGGGTGTCAAAATAATGATTACTAATTCCCGAACAATCTATTATCGTTCATAGAGCTCCATTCACGTTTAAGTCAATGGATATAGGTTATTAAGTGAAATACATAATAACTTTTTATACAAAAAATTCTGTACAGTCTTTCCCAAATCAGACTAGAATCTTTAATATTCCATTGACTTATTATAGGTGTGTAATTCCATTAATATTTTAAATTAACTTATGTTTTATCTCTTTTATCCGCTAGAAAGAGTTAAACTTCCGACTATAACAAAATTCTTACCGGGCAGCAGTTCGTAGACTAGTGCCAGGTCATTCAAATGATGTTTTATCTCTTTAATTCGCTAGAAAGCGGTTAAATTCCGGCTCTAACGAAAATTTCATCGGGAGGCACTTCGTAGAGTAGTGCCAGGTCATTCTAACGAAATTCCACCGGGCAGTAGTTTCGTAGATTTTGTGTCGGATTACTAGTGTGCGAGTAGTAGTCACTAGTACTCGCTCAACATATATTTATTTATAACCACTATAGACATGTATAGTCCTGGATTATAGGTTATTGAATGACAGCGATGGGTTCTAATACCTAGTAGCCATTTATATTGTTGAATTCTGTCCAGTCACTTTTGAACTTGACTTAAATTCTATATATATATTTATTATTGAAAATGAATTAAGAATTATCGGTTACGATCAAATTCGCAATTCATTCACTAAGTGTAGAAGATACTTCCAGCTATAATTATATCTCTTTTATTCGCTACAAAGAGATTAACTTCTTACATATTCACCTTATTCGGCTCTAGGGCAAAGGTGAACTATAAAACTATCGTTATTTATAAGAAGAAAAATATACACGAAATATAAAAATTTTTCTTCTTTCCTCCCCTGTTTTTCTTCTACATGCTCCGATATGTAATCAGCATGTAATCTAAGGAGTAAATTGACAAGAAAGTAGCAATCGATCTTTTCTACTTTCTATTAATTTTTCATTCTTAAGGTATCGGAAATTTACACCAACCAGATAAATAAATTAACAGTTTATTTATTTATTCGCTACCTCTCTAGATTACTACGATTTAAAATTCTAGTTGAGGTACATATTTTCCTTTTGCCTTTTCTACATGGAAAATAGTTGATCCGATAAGCTATTATTCTATTTTATACTATCTTTTGATTGATTATATAAGAGTCTAGGTCAGTCGTGCTCTGTCTAAACTCTGCTATAAAATAATAAATAAAAAAAAAAAAAAAAAAAAAAAAAAAAAAAAAATCTTATATTTAGGCATAGATATAATTCGATACGTTCTTTACTTTGCCTGTTTTATTTTTCTTCTGGATCATTTAAGACTACGATAGCAATATACCAGATATTTTTGCCTCAGTAAGAATCTATTACGCTGAAGATTCTTCATATTGGAATAATAATTTTATTATGATTATAATTCTAGACCCAATTAATCCTCGTATATTATAGGTCTACTTTATCTTATTGAGGAATAGTTTTGCTTCGACTAGCTCTATACCTCTAATATTTTATTTATAACTAGAGTCCATGTCAATCAAAATTTTCTTGCACTTTGGTATTGACAATGGATACATATTTAGTAAAGGCATTAATTATTCAGTACGTGACAGATTATTATTGCCTAAATTAGATATTATATACAATACTTTCCTTTTGATATTTTGTTTTATTGACTTTGTAACTATTCAGAAACTGCCAAAGTCAATCATTTACTTCCTCTAAACTTACCGAAGCTCTAGATTATGTTGATATATATTTTTGATATATACTTAGAGGTTAATTAACGAGAGTTTACCTCATAATAGCAGATATTATTATAATTATATTAATCAATCTATAGTCTAGGCTTAGACAAAAGGGAAAACATCCTTAATTACGAGCCGGTAAAGAATTAAGACACTCTTAATTATCTCTTTACCCCTCCTTTATGTTTACATTCGTTAAAGGGATCATAGTAATTCTCGCTAAGAGTTCAAGTTCAGTTTGCGAATAATGCAAAGATTAATATCTTGATTTCCAGTCCGCATCAAAAATGGTCTATATATATAGATAAATATCTTTTCCGAAACTGGATATTTATTTATTTTTCCACACAATAAGTCATTTCAAGATGTCGATGATTTTGAAATGCACTGCTTCAATTTATAATATAAAATATGTTTATATTAACTTCACAACTTAGTAAGTGCTGCACCTACGTTCCTGGTCAGATCTTACTTTTGTGATACGTTTTTGAACATACTGAAAGTTTTCTCCGATTATACATTCGGTAAATAAACTTACGAGTAGTATTTATGCTTTTAAACATTCAGATTATTTGATAATTGTTGGAGATAATATATTATACCGATATTTATATGTCTATCTTCATTATTTATCTTTCTCATCTTACTTTTAAATTAGATTGACCTTCTCGCTACGTTCCAGGTTTAAATCTAGCTAACATTGTGGAACAGTCACTTTTTTATTTCCTAAACAATATTTTAACATTTTTTTCAGTATTCAGAGCATAACGACTTCATGAATACTTGAAAATAATTCAATTCTACGCTTGTTAAACTAAGCCTAAAACAAGCCCTAGTTTTTTAGAATGGATATTATCCTTCGATTCAGTTCATGGAGATACATCCTTTTAGATCCCATTATCTCTGTTTCAATCATTCAAAATTCTAATGACTAAGTACTCCTTTTCTACGTACAGAATATCGAGTCACTGTTGCTGCATATTGGTTAAAGATTAAACAAATTTTATCTTAAACCTATATGACGTAAAATTAATTATTATCTCTTTCATATACATGTTTTTACCCTTCCGTCAGGGATCGCGGTAATAATATTATTACTCTCTATGGTTTACACATAGATCTCGAGAGTATATATATGTATTTTCTTCCTGAACTCATTTGCGAGTACGTAATTTGATATTTCAGGAATTACCAATTATGCAGACATAGATTTTATTCTATTAATATTCAGTTCTAAAAATTTGATTGAATGTTTATCTATAAAATTTCCGGGCAGTAATTTTATAGAGAGTTATATGTTTAATAATTCCTTGCTTAAATAATAGTTACACTTAACCTATTATTTATAGCGGGAATTTTGTTCAGTAGTATAATTTTTATTTAGTATTAATATATTTCTTACTATTCTTAAATATGCGTATAGAATAGTAATACTATCTCTTAACTTTTAAATTAAGTGTTTTTTGAGATTATTAATCAGTATTATTGTATAATCTTTCTTCAGAGATTATCACACTATTACTTTTTCTCTGAGTCCTTCTCTTTTTATGAACATTTTGATTCGTATCAAAGTGGATTTTTAACATTTCTTGATTTCCATGATTATTTACTCAGGAGTACTTTTCATGGCAATCTTCTGGTATAGAAAGATTCTATCCAGCTTATTTATTATTGCTTAATCTTATCAATACGGTAAGATTTAGCCAAACTATGACCGTCATACAGTTTGCTGCGATCAACCTTATTCTTATCTCTCTTATTCTCTGTCAAACTCTTTAGTTATGATGTTGACAGTTTATTCTTTATTTTTTTGTCAGGACATCAAACGCTTTTATATGTCTATGACAAAACTAATTATCAATGGTTTAGGTTGTTTTTTTCTTCCCAGCAGTTATATGCAAACTCTGTATTATTTTATTGCTTGACTAAAAATTCGTTATACAATTAGTCTAGCAATAGTTTTAACCATTATGTTTGTCTATACCTTTTTTCTTCTGATGGATAACTTAGTTATAGTTAACTCCATCTACTTTTATTATCTCCCCTTCTTTAATTTGATCAAGGGAAATAATTACACATTATGGTTATTTTAAGTCTGTGTCTGTTCATCGGAAACTGTCCTGTCGCTCCAATTAACAGAATTTAATTAGTTTATAATTCTAATAGCTTAGACTATTACAATTACATAGCTTCACATATCTAGAATTTTATCCAAAATATCTACATATGTCAGTTATCTATAGGAAACTCCACCGAGTAGACTTTCCCTTATTTATTCAAGATCCTACATAGACTACTTACAGTGTATGGTCTTGGCTTTTTGTTTTACAAATTTTGTTTTCAAAATATTTCTATATTCCTAGCTTACTTTGCGATGGAATATTTATGTTATGTCTCAATGACTCCCTTTTCTTTTTGAAGCCAATTGTTGTTTCCCAAAAAGAAAAAAGAAGAGGGGGGGGGGGCCAATGTTAGGTCTCTGAGACTTAAGAACTGGCTTCCTCTAGAGTCTACTAATATATATAAGGTTGTTAGATCATAACACCTTAAAGATATGCTATTTTGTGAATCTAGATTATTCTTTCTATTAAATATAGAATTAGAATGTATCTGATTCCTTTGAGTTTCCTGAGTCTTAACCAGAAGTGGTGAGATATTATTGGTGTTAGAATTAGGAGAGCACCTCCCTCCTATTCTGCAAATTCTAGCACATTATCTATAGGTTAATGTATTATGAAGTTAAAATGAAGTTTTTTAAAAGTAAAATATATTTTAACGAGTAATACTTAACCTATAGATAATCAATTATCTCCCTCCGCCCACCCTCGCTTATCTCTCCTAATTGTGTCTATTGTTTTACACATAAAAGAAACTGACACGTGGTCAATTGAGCGGGAAGAGTTACGTCACACAGGTAACTGCCTAAGGGACCTTCTGGTTTAAGACTTTAATTAACGACTGAAAGGTCGTTTTTTCTGTGGAAGGTGTGAAAACAGAATAGAATAGCACATTATCTATAGGTTAAGTATTACTCGTTAAAATATGTTTTACTTTTAAAAAACTTCATTTTACTGTATTTTCAGCAGAGAAGGTAGTGTGGTGGTAAGGTCCTGCTATACTTGCAGCAAGTGGGAGAAGGGGATAGATAGTATTTCTTCTGTTTCTGGACTCTATTTCACTTTTTCCTTCATCTTCTGTTTATCTCATTCTTCTACTGGCTCTTCTATTGCTTTTCTCCCTTTCTCTGGGAGATGACACAAAATGACCCCCTAGGGTTGAAATGTGTTAATCCTTGTCCTGCTGATCCCAGATATGCCCTGCCTTTTGAATCAGTGTAGATCCAGATCATTTGGCATCTATAGAAGCCAACTGATCTAAATCTACACTGTTTATCATTAAGTATGCAAATTTGAACAACCTGAATAAAGTCCCATGATTGGCTGAAAAGTAGAAGTGGATGTGGCATCTTAATTTATTCAGCATGGCAAGGGTTAAACAAGAACTCAAAGAAAAAATCACCCTGCAGTCAGATGGACTTCCAGGTAATCAAATTTTAGAATACAGTCGACTCTCATTATCTCAAATTCCAAGAGACTCTCTGAAACACTTCGAGGTATCCGTACCTCGAAATATCAGAGTTGCATAAGTGAAAAAAACAATAAATCGAACAACCACATTTAACAAATGAATATGTAAATTGACTCCTTAAGTTAATTGAAAATATTGTGGAAAAGAGGAGAAATTGCTCCTTAGGAGCAATTTCTCCTCTTTTTCACAATATTTTGTTACCTGTTCTTAGATTTCCATGTTAAAACAGGGACCAGATTTTCACTTCGAGATATGCGGTTATTTGAGATAAGCGTGGTCGAGATAACAAGAGTCGACAGTATTTGCTTAAATTATAGGGTACCATATTTTCCGCGTAGGTTTTCAGATAGATAGGCCTGGGGAAACAGTGTAGACTAAAATCAAACTACTCCTGCTCAGTGTAGACCCAGATCACACTGCTTGGTCTACACTGTTAGCCTTTACATAATACACTTCAACCTCTTTATAACACGGTTCGTTATAACATCGTTTTGGATATAACACGGTTCAAAGATGGATCCCAAAAATATATAGATTATATTGAAAAATGACCATAAATGGTCATTTTTCAATATAATCTATACATTTTTGGTTTGGATATAACACTGTTGTTTAACTAACATGGTTTATGCTATGGACCCCAACAATAGTGTTATAAAGAGGTTGTGGTGTAGCATTTTGGGGCACTTTATCATCACCAATATTTATAGAAGGCATTCCCGGTCACCATTTGGTGTACGGAGACGTTCTGGATCTCCCTTTAGGCCTAGGTCAAATTTTAGACGCTCAAGGTCAACTAGCTTGACAGATTAGATACGTGTTCAAGATATAGACTATCAAGATCTCCCATCCGTAAGAGACCTATCTGTAGCAGACCAAGGTTTCAGAGACAGAGACAAAAGTCGCGGTCACGTTTGCGCTCTGAGAATAGAAGTTTATAATGATGATTAATGCTTTTTATGCTGCAATAAAATTATCAGCTGATAACACTTTTAAATATTTTTCTCATTTTTCCAGAAAAAAGGGCTTGAAATGCCAAGCCCTATTTTCTTGGAAAAGATAGAAAAAAAGATTTTATTCATTTGTCATCTGCTTAACTCACCTCTAAAATGGAAAATAAATAGGCTTGGCATTTTGTGGAATTGTTCCTGAGGAGACAATTCACATGACATGCAAAGCCCTAATTTCATGGACAAAAAAAATACAGTCGACTCTCGTTATCTCGACCTCGCTTATCTCGAATAACCACTTACCTCGAAGTGAAAATCTTGTCCCTACCTAAACATGAAAATCTAATAACAGGTGAAAAATATTGTGGAAAAGAGGAGAAATTGTCCCTAAGGAGCAATTTCTCCTCTTTTGCACAATATTTTCGCTGTATCTCATACTAATTACATATAAATTTGTTAAATGTGGTTGTTCAAATTACTTTTTCCTCAGTTCTGCAAATCTGATATGTCGAAGTACGGATATCTCGAAGTATTTCAGAGAGTCCCTTGGAATTCGAGATAACAAGAGTCGACTGTATATATGATTTTACTAGTCTGCAGAACTCACCTCCAGTGGCCGGCCTCGGTGGCTCAGTTGGATGCTCATACGACTGGTGATCAGGAGGTTGCGTCATGACCCCCGCCGGTCTGACTACACTCTTTCGTGTAGATTGATCATGAAATACTTTCTACGGTCATTCGCTTTCTTCCGCTGATTCAAGGAGGGCTGTTGCCAGTTTCTGGCGAAAGAATGAGCACAAATACTGGTTAACTGCTTAGAGAACCGAGTAAAAGTTTAGTTAGGTAAATTGACCACGCACAATACGTATCAAGCCGGCCTCAGTGGCTCAGTCGGATGCGCCGTCTGACTGGAGACCAGGAGTCGCAGGTTCAACCCCCGCTGAGACCAGCAACATTCTTTCGCGGAGATTGATCATGAAATATTTTCTACTGTCATTCTCTCCCTTCTGCTGATTCAATAAGGGCAGTTGTCAGTTTCTGGGGAAAGAATGTGCACAATACTGGTTAACTGCTTAGAGAACTAAGCCTGCCCAGTAAACGTGTGGTTAGGTAAACTGACCGTGCTTGAATGACCCCATTGGGTTGATTGGGGCGTAAAACCTCAACACAAACAAATCAATACGTATCAGCATTTATCATGTAGTCAAATAGACTTCTAGGCAGTCAAATTTTATGATACTTGTTTAAATGTTAAAATACATTATTTAACTTAGATATTCTGACAAATAAAGCTAAGCTAACAGTGTAGACCCATAATCAGACTGTTCTTAAAGGATCATATAATCCTAACAGGGCAGTTTGATCAGGGTCTACTCTGTTTGCCATCTCATCAATATTTTTAGATAGATTTAATTACTTGAGATAGATTTAAAGTACTTGGTAGTCAAAATTGACTAGTTCAAATTTTAGGATAAGTAGGGTAATGAGTTTTCGTGAAGATTGTTCATGAAATATTTTCTCCCTTCAGCTGATTCAAGAAGGGCAGTTGTCAGTTTCTGGTGGAAGAATGTGCACAATAATGGTTAACCACTTAGAAGACTAAGCCTGCCCCGTATAAGTGCGGTTAGGTAAACTGGCCATGCTCGACATGACCCCATTGGGTTGACTAGGCCGTAAACCTCAACACAAACACTCATTAGAAGTGCCTCATCAATGCACTTCAAATGAGTAACCTCAACTTATTTTTTTGTGAAGAAATAAGAAAAAATGTTCTGTTGATATCCTCTCTTACAGTAAAACCTGTGTAAGACAGCCACCTTTGAAATTGACCTTAGTGGTCGATGTAGAAAGGTGGCTGTCTTATCAAGGTACATGTCATGTAATTTTGCGAGCAAAATTACATGACATGTACCTTTATAAGACAGACAACTTTTTTCGCATCAACCACTATTTAAAGTCAGTCTCGAAGGTGGCTCTCTTACACAGGTTTTACTGTATCTGGAGCTAGGGGCTTAGATGGCTCTTTAACATTTCAGGCAAAGAAAGCGAAGAAGAAATGCAGTCAGATGATGAAAACCAGTACCCGATAATAGAAAAGGTAGTCCCTCGGCATAAACTTGGTAATAGTGATGGCGCCAGTGAAGGCAATGAAAGTGATGTTGATGAAAGGGAGCTTGAGCAGTTGTTAGGACAGACAAAACGACCAGCAATGAAGATGTATGCTGATGAGCTTGAGGAACAGGAAAGAGCTAGAAAGTGAGTTGGTTTTCTACTCTGGCTTATTTTTATGCATTGTATATGAACATGGAAATGTCTAAATATGAAGAATCACTTTCGACAGACAGGGCGCAGTTGTTCAAAGTTAACCATGTCCTTAGTTAACGATTCATTAAAATTTACATCGAGTGATATGCAAATATGCTGAAATTTTTTGCTGAAAAAATGTGAGTAGCTTTTGCAGTGCAAAAGCTACTCACATTTTTTCAACAAAAAATATCAGAATATTATATATTGAATCTGCTAAAACAATTAACGAAGTGACCCTTAACGAGCTTGTTAAGCCAACAACGCTTTGAACAACTAGGCCCTGGTAAATTAAACAGCTGGCTCTAGTTATTTTAGCCGGCTTGGTAACTCAGTTGGATTCACATTTGCTGGTTATCAGGAGGTCGCGGGTTCGATCCCCGCCAGGTCCAGCAACATTATTTCATGGAGACTGATCATGAAATATTTTCTATGCTTATCCCTTCTGCTGATTCAGGAAGGTAATTGTCAGTTTCTGATGAAAGAATGTGTACAAAGACTGGTGAACCACGTAAGAGGACTAAGCCTGGCCAGGAAAAAGTGTGGCTAGGTAAACTGACCATACTCGACATGACCCTAATGGGTTGACTGGGCTGTAAGACCTCATTATAACTAAACTAATTATTTCAAACACTTATAACTCAATTTTCTCTTAAGTCAAAAGAAATAAAGTGCAATAATGTTATAGCCTGTGGTATATTCCTAACAACTCCACTCTTCTAGAACTGCAGTTATTTCAATAAAAAAAATCTGGTCCTTGGGGTTTGAGGTAATGAGAGTTAACTGTATTAAAGATATTTCTCCACGAAAACATATGTTGTGGGTACTCATTAGAAGCGCCTTGGCGAGGTGCTTCTAATGAGTACCACAACATATGTTTTCATGGAGAAATAAGAAAAATATCAGTACTTTTGGATTGAAAAAAAAAAAATGCCTTAACTAGAGTTATGATGGATGATTATCTTCCTTTGGATCGGCAAGGCACTTCTAATGAGTACCCACAATATATTTTTTTCCTGAGAAATAAGAAAAATATAGATACTTTTTGGTTGTAAAAAGTGCCTTATCAAGAGTATGCCAAGAATGCAAAGTTCCTTCATGTGGACAATGAAGACTCTGATCAGACTGTGTGGATGTGCAGGCTAATTTGAAACTTTGTTGGGCACACATGTCAGAATGTACGTTTTCTCACGTTGCAGCTCATATATTTAATTTCACTTTTCAGAACTAGACAGTCTGTTGGAGCACTTACTATTGTGGCTGATGCAAAGAAGAAACTAAAACGTGTCAAAGATGCAAGACAGTTAATTGCTGGTGTTGATCTAAGAACTGCACTTCAGGAGAGAAGTCAGTCCAAATTAAACAGTGCACAAAATTTTCTTGATCGGGACTCCAGGTCAAGGTCAATATCACCCATGGATATGAGAGCTAAGTTGGATAAAGGTCCCTCCCCAATACATAGAACTATAGAGAACAGCCCTGTAAGGACATTAAAAAAATTTTCTCCAATTCGTATTGAATCAACTTTGGAGAAGTCACCTTCACCTTTACAAAAGTCAAGGTCACCTTCCCCTGTAGACAGGTTACCTTTAACTGAAGATGTTAGAGCAGTTAAACCAAAGGCTGCTGAATCTGTAGGTTCTAAGTCACCCTCATCTGATTCTTCTTCTTCCATTTCCCCCTCACCATCACCCCCACCACCACCCCTTGATGCAAGAATGAAGATTAATGATGCAAGAAATAAAATTAACGCAGCTAAGTCAAAACTCAGGCGTTCAAAATCTCCAAGGGGCATGAGATCAGATCTACCTCAAAAACGCAATAGATCACCAATTTATAGAAGACGTTCGCGGTCACCGTTTGGTGTACGGAGACGTTCTAGATCTCCCTTTAGGCCTAGGTCAAATTTTAGACGCTCAAGGTCAAGGTCACCTGCCAACTGGCTTGACAGGTTAGATACACGTCCAAGATATAGACGATCAAGATCTCCCATTCGTAAAAGCCCTATCCGTAGCAGAGCAAGGTTTCAGAGACCGAGACAAAAGTCTCGGTCACGTTCACGCTCTCCATTAAACAGACGAAGGTCACCTGTACGAAGGCAACCAGTGAATAACAGAACTAGATCAGGTCGGGATGCTAGATCTCGATTAGGTAGAAAATCACGTTCCCCATCAGACACAGACAGTGATTCTGAGGAGGATGTTGCTCCATCAAGAATAAAAATGACAGTGGCTGCTAGCTCAAGTTCTAGTTCATCAAGTGATAGCAGTTCAAGCTCATCAAGCTCTAGTAGTAGCAGTTCATCATCAAGCTCGAGTGACAGTGACTCAGATTCAAGATCAGACTCGGACAAGTCCGTGTCTCCAGCACCAAGGAGACGGTCTGATAAATCTAAAACTGCCAGAGCCAGTGACAAAACAAGGAAAAACACTAAGAAAAAGTCACAAGACAAGTCAAAGTTCTCTGCAATGAGAATAGAAGTTTATAATGATGATTAATGCTTTTCATACTGCAATGAAATTATCAGCTGATGACATTTTTAAATATTTTTCTCATTTTTGCAAAAAAAAAAAAAGGGGGGCTTGACATTTCATGTGAATTGTCTCCTGGGGAGACAATTCACATGAAATGCTAAGCCCTATTTTCTTGGAAAAGAAAGAAAAAATGATTTTATTCATTTGTCATCTGCTGATTGAAACTTTTTTTTTTTTTTCCTGAAAAAAAAAAATGCTTGGCATTTCTGTGAATTGTCCTCTTAGAAGACAATTCTAATGGACTGCTAAGCACTGTTTTCTTAGAAAAGAAAGAAAAAAATGTTTCTGCTCAACCATCATCTGCAGAATTCACCTCATGCATGGAAAGGGTTATGATGAATAGATACATCTGAAAGATTTTCCTGACATTTTGAAAGGGAGACACCTTTTACAGACAGTACTTAATGTTACATGTACCTCTTTAGTATTTGAAACTTTCCAAAAATGGGGGTTACTCATAAAGGAAAGAATGTATTTCCAGAGGGAAAAGATTCTTTCATGTAAGTATAACCCAAAATAAGAAGGAGGGTACAGAGTTGAAATGTGTCCATTCTTCTAAAATAATAGTCATTTCTGAGCTTCATTTAAATGGCGTTTTCTTGGTGCATATTCTTTTTTTGTTCCAAACAGTCTTTAGATTTGCCTTGGCAAGACAATTTTAATGAGTACAACATACAGTTTGGTTGAGAAATGAGAAAAAAAAAGGTTTACTCATGAATTTCAGCTTACTAAATCAACCCTAAGTATTGGCAGGAAGAGGCCTGAGCAAACAGTGTAGACTGATCAGATTCCATGTTATGTAACATCTCTTCTAGCAGTTTTTTAACCCATTGTAGACTGAATGAACTCCCCCACACTATATATTGGAAGATACTAATTTCAATTTTAGGTATGTCAGGCTTATGTGATTTAAATATTCCTAAAGAAAAATGGTTAACTATTTGCAAACAGTGGATACCCTGATCAGACACAGTGTTCTGTGGCATCTGATCTGGGTCTGCACTGTTTGCCAGTTACCCTTTTAGGGGTCTCCAGACTACAATGGGTTAAACACATCAAGAGTTAGTGAAAGAGACTTGTACAAATTTCATGACTAGTGTACTAAGGAGTTGTCCTGCTGAATAAACTAAGAAACTACTAATTGTTGGCCAATCAGATTACTTGATCCAGGTTGTTGATACAAGTTCATATACTGAGTGACAAACAAGGTAGATCCAGATTATTTGACTTCATCAGAAGCCAACTGATCTGGATCTACATTGTTTGCAAAGACAGGGCATATCCGGGGTTCAGCAGGACCAGGGAAGGTGTGTCAGTATACAGGGTAAATAGGGTGTTTAAATATCAGATTGGTTCTTGTTTTTTTTCTTATTCCATTGTGAGAATCTGTTCTGGATCAGATTAGAAATGTCTTGGTGAAATGATTCTGTGGGGACCCTTCTCTTGCTAAACACAGCATGCCCTGTCTTAGCAAACAGTGTAGATCCAGAAGAAGCCAACTGATCTGAATCTGCACTGTTTGTCATTAAATATGTGAATTTCTATCAAAAACCCAGATCAAGTAATCTGATTGGCTGGAAATTAGAAGTAGGCATGGCATCTTTATTTATCCAGCATGACAAAGGGTAAGATTTGGGAAGTTACATTTTCTTGTATAAATAAGAGGAAATGTTTTACTGTATTTAGCCCAAGCATTCAAACACCTTAAGTCCTTACCATGCTTAGCTTAAAATTTGAACGTCCATTTTACTACCTGTTGATATGTCTAAAAATTGCTAGATGAATGGCAAACACTGTAGTATCGGATTAGATATGGCAGAACGAGGCCCGGGCCTGTCTGTCCTAATACTTAGGACAAATACAATAGTTTGGAATAAAACTAACTTGGTGACCGGTATCATTCCGTATATGTTTAGTATAAACATGCCGCATGAATCCATCTTCAAAGATACATGAACTGTACATGCTCCCAGACCATTCAGCAAACACATGCAGAGTTCATGCTGATAATCTTTGAACATTTCAGCTGTAAGCTGAAAGGATACACCTCGAAGGGAGATAATTCCAGCTTTCCTTCTTCAAAGGGAGATATCTTAATGATGTAGAAAATGTAGATACAGGGAGTATTCAATTTTTCTTATTTCTCAAAAAAAAGATATGTTCTGGGCCACTCATTGTAATAGCCTTGCAGAGGCATTTTCATAGGATAGCTTTAACATGTCTTATTGAGAAAAAATAAATCCCGTATTTACCATATATATTCGGACAGACAGGCCTGAGCAGACAGTTTAGACCCAGATGAGACGCCGCAGAACGCGGCGTCTCATCTGGGTCTACACTGTTTGCCACCCATCCAGCAATTTTTAGACACAACATCGGGTAGTGAATTGTACTGGTTCAAATTTTAGAACATATATGGTAAGGAGTTGAGGTGTCCGAATACTTAGGGTAAATACGGTACTATCAGTATTGTTTCAGTGGGAAAAAATACCGGCGAACTTCAATAGCTCAAGCATCGATGGCTCGTTTACCATGACTCATTAGAACTACAGTTGACTCTCGTTATCTCAAATTCCAAGGACTTTCTGAAATACTTCGAGATGTCCACACTTCGACATATCAGATTTGCAGAATAGAGGAAAAACTAATTCGATTAACCATATTAAACAAATATATGTGTAATTGGACTCTTGAAGTTATATTGGAAATATTGTGGAAAAGAGGAGAAATTGCTCCTTAGGAGCAATTTCTCCTCTTTTTCACAATATTTTTTACATGTTGTTAGATTTTCATGTTTAAGCAGGGACCAAATTTTCACTTCGAGATAAGCCGTTATTCGAGATAAGCGAGTTCGAGATGGCGAGAGTCAACTGTAGTTTTTCAGTCCCTACGAAATTCTTCTGACAGCGCAAGAAAACTCATATTTAGGGAATTTGTCTTACTTTGTCATGAAATTGTATGTTGTATGTACTCATTAGAATGGCCTCATCAAGTACACTCTATATAGAAGATTTAAAATATTTCCCTAAATTATCACCATTTGCTTCCTGACTGGCACCATGATTAACCCTCAGCGGCTTGAACTTCCCATGTCTGGAACAAATTTCTATGGTCTCAAAGATGTTAGAGCCATTGAAGTTTGACTGTAATAGCAATAATAATAAAAAAAGAAACCAAAACCTGTAGACCTATGGTTTCTATCATTTGTAAATATTACAATTTCCATATTTGTCCTAAGTAATGGGACAGACAGACTGAGCAAACACTGCACACAACAGTCCACAAACTGTTGCAGCTGATCTGGGTCTACACTTTGTGACTTGTGAAGTATCAGATCAGCCTGCACATCTGCACACTCAATGCTACACTATTGCGAAAAGAATGTTTAAGGTCCATGCATGTGTTAGTGACCAGTGTAGACTCTGATCATACTGTGCACATGTGATGTATTAGGTTGTTTTCTTTTTGGATAGGCTAATATTTTACAGCATGAAATGACTAAAAGGATAGCAAAAGGCCTGATCAGACTTTGCCACTAAGTAATTTGATCTGGATCTTCACTGTTTTTAGGGGCACTTTTTAGCTCGCCTGTACAAAAGTACAGGAAGAGCTATTGCACTACCCCCCGCGTTGGCGTAGGCGTTAACAAAAATGTTAAAGTTTTATGTCAAAGTTATTAAGACCTCATATTTTCTAAATCCTTGATGGATTTAGTTTATATTTGGTAGAATTATAGATGTTGGTCCAAAATTTTATTGAGCCCTATCCACATCCCTGCTCATGACCTATAGGTCAAGGTCACGGACTTAGAAATTTTATGTTAAAGTTTTGCATCAAAGTTTTTAAGATTCTTAATGTCTAAATCCTTGCATGGGTTTACTGTAGATTTGGTATGATAATAGATATTGGTCCAAAATTTTATTTGGCACTACCCCCACCCTGCTTATGACCTAAAGGTTAATGTCACAGACTTAGAAATTTATGTTAAAGTTTTGCTTTAAAGTTTTTAAGCTCTCTTAATTTCTAAATCCTTGTATGGATTTACTTTATATTTGGCATGATTATAGATATTGATCCAAAATTTTATTCGGCACTATCTCCATCCCTGCTTGTGACCTGGAGGTCAAGGTCACGGACTTAAAGTTTTGTGTCAAAGTTTTTAAGATCTCTTCATTTCTAAATCCTTGCATGAAGTTAATTTATATTTGGCATGATTATAGATATTGATCTTTTTCAGCATCATTCCCACCACTGCTTATGACCTAGAGGTCAAAGGTCACAGACTTAGAAATTTATGTGAAATTTTTACATCAAAGTTTTTAAGATCTCTTAATTTCTAAATCCTTGCATGGATTTACTTTCTACTTCGCATGATTGTAGATATTACTTGAAAATTTTATTCAGCACTATCCCTGCCCTATAACCTACAGGTCAAGGTCTCGGACTTAGAAATTTATGTTTAAGTTTTACCTCAAAGTTCTTAAGATCTTTTATTTACTCAGCTACTATTCAAATCATACTATTTATATTTGGTATACAGATAGCAGCTATGGAAGATGTTCATCCAAGATTATATCCCCCCTCACCCCCCTCCCCCTGCCACACACACACACACACACACACACTAACTATGGTCAGGATTTTTAGGTCATAGTCTTAATTTTTTATTTAATTGATAAGCGCGAGCTCAGGCAAGCTATCCTGTCTGGCAACAGGTCTTGTTCTCATTGGGTGCACGTGTTTTGTGACATTAGTTTAGAATGGTCATCTTCTTGCTAATGATATAAAGTGTCAAAGGGAAGGTGGCAGTACGTGGAAGAAGGACCTTTAGGATGTGTGAAAAAGAGGGCCAAGATTGGCCTGTACATTCACTTATTTTAATTAGGGGCCTTCTTTGTTTGCATACAGAATGATTGCTAGTTTTGACAAATGAGGCAGCACACAACAAAACCCATAATAAGACTTGTGCAACCAGTAAATACTCAGATCAGCCTGTGCATCCAAGCAGTCTGATCAGATTATTTGCTGATCACATGTGCCTTCTACAACCATCAGCTATCCAAAGAGGGATAAAAGTGTAACCTTGCCATACTGGGTGAATGTACAGACTGATCTGTTTCTTTGCTGGTTACACAGGTCTCTCTGTAGGTTTTGTCATGGCTGGCTCGAATATAGAAGGTCCCGACCAGCCTGCAGATATGCAGGCTGATCTGGACCTTTCTTATCTACGTGTGGGTTAAAGGCTGTTTTTCATGACACAGTGGAAATTCTGTACAGAGATTTATTTTCACTGGGTTTTATTTTAGCTGAATGTTCAAATGGGACCAGTTTGTGGTTTCTAGATAAAGTTTGTTAATAATAATTTTAGACAATAAAAGAATGTGAAGAATAATATTGTCTCCTGTAGCAGTGCAGATGATATGCTTAAAGGTTAGCATGCTGGGTAAGAATTTCAGCAGACGACATTTTGAAATATTTTCCTCGTTTTTCTCATAATACAGTATACCCTCAATGGCTCAAATATGGATGGCTCGTTTACCGTGGATGATTGGCTTCTTTTTTCAGTCCCTACAAAATTCTTCCAATAGCTCAAGAAAACAAATATTTACAGATTTTTTTCTTATTTCATCATGGAATTGTAAGTTGTGTGTACTCATTAGAATTGCCTCATTGAGGCAATTCTAATGAGTACACTCAACATACAATCATTGTGTAGAAAATCGAAAAGATTTCCCTAAATTATCGCTATATGCTACCTGAACTGGTGCCATGATTAACCCTCAGTGACTCAAACTACCCATGTCTGAAATGAATTTCCATGGTCCCAATGATGTTTGAGCCATTGAGGTTTGACTATAATGAAGTTTGACGTCTCGTACAAATTGATCTTTTCTGCTTTTGGCTCTTTATCCTGAATTGTGTATCTTGTAAGTAGGGAATGTAAATTTCTTGGCCCAGGATGACCAGACAAAAGTGGGTATGCCACAGACTTCCCAAAGATTTGATAGTTATTGCTGAGTAAATACTAGGATTATAATCCTAAAGAATAATTGCTGATAAAATCTTTGAACAGGTGGGAAAAATTTCCCTGAGAAGGTCCCCTGCATCTAGACCTTCTTCCCCAATAAACTGAACTTTGAAGTTTTTCTCCCAATCAGTATTGTCTAGCTCACTCAGCTGTTCAAGTGCCGTATCAAATCATTTTGCATCTCAAAATAGAAATTGTTATCTGGTCAATTAGAATGATGCTGGATAAGGCTTCTCTAAAAGTCCTGGGCCCACTATGTCGTTAGTTAACGATTCGTTAAAATTTACATCGAGTGATATGCAAATATGCTGAAATTTTTTGCTGAAAAAATGTGAGTAGCTTTTGCAGTGCAAAAGCTACTCACATTTTTTCAGCAAAAAAATTCAGAATATTGTATATAGAATCTGCTCAAACAGTTAACGAAATGACCCTTAACGAGCTCATTAAGCTTACGACGCTTTGAACAGCTGGGCCCTGAAATATTGAACAAGAGGCTAAAGTAACCGTCGTCACTCACTTGATCCATAAATGTATGATGATCTTACCTTTTACTTAGGAGAGTTACAATATACTGCACTTAGCAGTGGATCTTTGTCAGTATACTGCACTTAGCAGTGGATCTTTGTCAAACTTATGACTTTGTTTATTGCTTCATGAGTTCTGCTTTCTTACTTAATCTACTTGTGTGACAGTGCTTGCACTAACTGTCAAAATCAGGAAGTCCCAGGACTTCCTAGCTCCAATATCTGGAAGTCCTAGTGATCAAATTTTTTCACTCACTTTCAGAAATTCAACCTCAATATTCTTAAACTCTCAATTATGGAGTAAAACTGCCATTCTCAAGCTAAATAACACATAAATTCATTCTAAATTTGTTATAAATGACTTAATATTTTGAAAAGTTGGGAGTCCCAGACTTCCTGGCACTGATTTTTGGAAGTCCCAGGGCAATTTTTGGGAGTCTCCGACTCCCAGATTTTCCTTAATTCAAGCACTGTTGTAATTTCTTAAATACGGGTGTTAACCCTTGTCCTGCTGAACCTGGATATACCCTGCCATTGCAAACAGTGTAGAAGCCAACTGATCTGGGGATCTGCACTGTTTGTCATTCAGTATGTGAATTTCTATCAAAAACTCGGATCAAGTAATCTGATTGGCTGGAAATTAGAAGTGTGCATGGCATCTTAATTTATTCAACATGAGAAGGGTTAAAATCCCAGTGCCTTGCTACTGGCTGTCCTGTGGAAGTCTTTCTTACAGTGTGATTTCATATTTACTACCTTTTGAAAAAATGGCCATCTGACAGAAGAGACGGCAGATTCTCTGACTGAAAGCAAATATGGACTTCAGAAAACTGTACAGACACAGAAAGCTGGACTCGGTGGCTCAGTTGGATGCGCATCAGACTTGTGATTAGGAGGTTGAGGGTTCAATTCCCACAGGATCTGGTAACATTCTTTCATGGAGATTGATCATGAAATATTTTTCTCTGGTCATTCACTCCCTTCCGCTGATTCAAGAAAAGCGGTTCCCAGTTTCTGGTGAAAGAATGTGTACAAATGCTGGATAAACACTTAGAGGACTAAGCCTGCCCAGGAAAATTGTGTTTAGGTAAAATGACCGGTTGGACATGACCCTAAAGGGTTGACTAGGCTGTAAAACCTCAGCTTGATGAAAAAGCTTGTAACTGGTGAAGTATTTTGAAAAGCCAGTTTTAATATCTATCAAGGGATAAGGGAAAGCCAATATGATTGATGTAATATAACATCAATGTGTATCCCACAAAGTTTGTAAAAGTGATATTGTAACGATCGAGCTATACGTCTCTGAACTACTTAAACGCGGAGGCCACCACCTATTTTGTTTTGCCGGCGATCTGTATGCAACCTTTTGCGCCAAAATCGCTCACCTTATGTATGAACAGTAGGTCAAGGGGAACCTACTCTTTGACAACAGTCCTTGCCTATACCAGTATCCTACCTGGGATTCAAGGTAGGATTGAGCTCCAACTTAAAATGGTACTTTGGAAAATAAATTAAAATGTGAAGAAAAGAATGAATTTCATGATTTAATTTGCTCTGACTGATTTACTAGATTAAAGAAATGATTCTTAAAACATGTGAAGGAGAAATTTATGGATTGATGGGGTGTCAGTGACTATTTAATGTTACATAAACATGATGATTAAAATGAAAATTTAAGCTCAAAATGAGAATGGTGTAATGATAAGATGGCACAAATTCAGCTAATAAAAATTTCTTACTGCCATTTGGGATGGTTTTGGTGAGAGTTAGACTTCAATAAAATTCGAATCTGTAATTGCAAGGAAAATTTAGGTCTGAATATGAGCCAAAAACATTCTAAGTTCAAAATCACAATTTTTATAGCAAAATTTTCACTAAATATTCTTCAAAATGATGTAACGTATGATCTAATTGAAAATATGATGAAATGAAACTAATTTAACTGCCCAAAATTCCAAAAAACAATAAGTTTTGGACCTAACCAAAAACACGACTTGTCTCTACAATGGCCAAAAATGGAGCTCCCGCAAAATTCTCTGCTGGGACTTAAATATCCAACAACATCCCACATCCCAAATGTCCCAATTCTCCCGCAAAAACCATCCCACAACGCTTTCCACGAAGAGTTCCAACAACAAATCTTGTGGGATAAAATGTTGTTAGTAGCTTACACTGTCGATTATGGTAAAGTAAAGGATTACTTACCAATAGAGGCTCGCCGAGGACACTCAGAGAACTAGGTCTTCAAGCAGTCTTCGGATAAAATGAGCATCGGAATATGGTATCAACTCCCCACGTTCGTATTGGCGATGATTCAGCCAATCAGAGGATGTTGTGGTGGTTGCTATGGGAGATTGTCAGGCAGTGTTCAAGCCAGGAATTTCAGTTTTGGGGCCCAGGGGCCCCTACCCTCCAAAAAGTTGGGGACATTTGAAAAAATCTGGGGACAGTACAATCAACGATCAAAATTTTATAGAAAATGTACCTGTTGCTTTCAGATGTGGGTATTTTGTTCCATGTAATCTGTTCCTGTAACATCTGATCAGATGTACATTCCAGGTTAACACAGGGTTGTCAATAAGAAATGGCACAACAGATGAACATAAGAAATCAACAGATTGGGTAGGGTGTCAAGGGCGGCTGCCATTGTTTTTTTTTTTTTTTGTTGTTTTTTTTGTGGGTGGTGGGGTGGGGGTGAGGGGATATGTGAGCTGCCTGTCTAAGTGTTGACAATACTGTGGAGATAATAGGGAATAATAATCATAACTATTGTGAATAGATGTAAAAGCTGAAAATCATTTTGAATTAGTTCTTTTGAATACTGCTTCAAATTGATGAGCTGGATGATCTCTTTAGCATCAGTCCTATTCTAGTTTCATAAGAACTGACCTTCACCCAAAATTAATAACTTTCCATTAGACCATGAGGCAATCATATTTTTACCTAATCATTCAGTCAATCAGATTGAGAAAAGAAAGAAAACTTCCAACAGTAATACTTTCTGATAGTGATGTACTAACAGTGACATTCGATCTACCCCTCAGTGAGGTGACCCCTGAATTTATAAATGAACATTGAACCAATAGTCACAGCATGAGCACTGAACCAATAGTCACAACAGAATTGAAAAATGGCTGCCACCGACGCTAGAAATAACATCAAAAATGCATAAACTACAGGCACAAATTATACCAGATTGTCTGTTTAAATGTATTTTCTCAATTATTTTAAAGCTTTCTTTGCATTTTAAAATAATTTCTATGCCTATTTATAGTGAACCGCAAGTAAAAGCACCCGATCACAATGCATTTGCAGCCAATATTGTAATAAGTTTTCTGCGCCTGGATGGCGCAAGAACTTATTTTTTCTGCGCAAAAATATGAAAATATGAAAATATGCGCCAATGGCGCAATGGCGCAGCCTGGCTTGAACACTGGTCAGGTCTCACTACTTGCCGCTTCCGGGTTCAGGTTTTATCTTGTAACAGCTGCCAGAATCAGTCTACCTTGTGAACTCTTCCCCATCTTTAAAAGATCTTTACATAGACTAAACTTAATGTTCTTTTGAAAGTCTATGTTTCAATGATAGATCAGTGTTACAACAGCATTTTAACTAGATTTCAGTATGTTTAGAATAAACTGTGATTATTATTAGAAAAGTTGTAACCTATGAAATGTTTCGTAAAGTAGTTTGATAACAGCTAATCAGTGTTTCTCATTTAGAATCAAATCTTGATGAACTTTGAGCTTCTGTACACAATGAATACACAATGGAGTCATTCATTAAATTGTTTTTCTTAACACTAGACATGCCCTAATCCTTAAAATATAAAATCTAAAAGTACAAAATGATACATACGTGACCTGAAGAATCGACTGTTCCTGAACAGACTTACATAATATACAGATCAGTGGACTTGCTACCAAGATAAATATGCATATATATAATTTATATACACTGATCTGATCTTCAGGATTGTTAAAAGATGATATTTACATAGCTCGTTGAGTCACCGCATGCCTGACTGCTTTATTGGGGGACTACAAAGAACTATGCATGATAAAAAGGGGAATCACCCTCCAACAACAATCCTGAAGACCCGATGACTGGAAGAATAGACAAACAGGAAATAATAACTGCACTGTCAGTGCAAAAATAAAAACCAAAATGAAACTAGCGCACCCAGCGCTGAACCAAACAAAATATCAGAATTTTTCCATTTCTAAAGATCACTGCAATACAAGTGTACTGAATGAAAATATGAATATATGAAGCAGGTGGCAGGATTTTTTTCAATTCTACACAATTACAATCTAATGTAATGTTCATAATTTACACAATTATTCAACTACTATTTTCATTTTTTTTTTTTTCTTTTCTTTTCTTTTCATCATGTGATTCTTTTCATGATGTTTTTTTTTTTTTTGATGCAGGCAAAGCTTCCATATGAGTATTTATGTATGAAATTTATGAGAGTACACTTACATGTTGGTGATCTCTGGAAAAATAGTAGCAACTGACAACTTACATACTGTGGTTTGTCTTTTTCTTCACACTTTGAAATTCTACAAAATAAGTAACAGAATATTGTTAATATGTGAAATTTTACTGCACGGCATAGTATTATGGACTAGTTAGACTGATTAGACATACTACAATAATCAAACCAACTTAGCTATGATATTACAGTATTTTACCCAAATAAAAGGTAATACTCACTGTTCTTGGATCCCATCCTGTGGAATTTCCCATTGCCCCAGTTGAACTGCATTGCAGTAAGCAAACCAACTACTACAGCACAATCCAAGGAAACGATACTTTTCCAGATAATGGGAGTTTGCGCAAGTGTCAGTCTAGTGATATTCAACTGTCAGGAACATAGGATTGAAAAGGTGTGAATTTCTGTTGAGAACCATCTTTCCAAGAACGGGTGCTTGCTAGAACAAGTTAAAAAACTAACAACATTCTTATTACACACCCTGACCAAGTCATTCACAGGCATCTGAAATTTTTCTGCCACCCCCTTTGCACTGTTTATAACACCAAGAGGCGATTGATCTTTCAAATAGTGGGCATCTGTTTCCACGACCAGGCGGTCTAAGTTCCTTCGTAATAGCGGCCAAGCTGCAGCCTCTATATCATCAAGGGACTTGCTTGAAATGCTAAAATAGCAGTTTGGGAGTTCTTTTTTCCATTCCTTCCTGAATCATTTTGTCTATAAATATTTCAACATCGCCAACCTTCTCTCGTGTGTTTATGTTTTGAGTCTGCTTAATATATCAGAAGAGCCCATAGGTGACATTGAGTAGAATGGGATTAACTATTGTTGCTCACACTATGACAGCTCCTGAATATTCTGATAAATTCTGGAATAATAAATAAAAAAAAGGTGTCAACTCTCCTGATCTGATTATAAGTTCAAGAGGACAGTTTGAAAAATTGCATCCAGTGCATGTATCAAATTCAAAAGATATACTGTGAACATGCAGTCAGATTTCTTGTCACTTTTCATTCTCATCATACCATGTGACTTAAGCTGTTTTAGCATTAAACAGTCTAGTTCAAAGTCCGCTGTTCTGGCAATTAGGCTGACTTTCTTGAATCCATCAAATGAACAGGGCCTAGTTGTTCAAAGCTAACGACGTCGTTAGTTAATGATTCATTAAAATTTTCATTGAGTGATACGCAAATATGCTGAAATTTTTTGCAGAAAAAATGTGAGTAGCTTTTGCAGTGCAAAAGCTACTCACATTTTTTCAGCAAAAAATATCAGAATATTGTATATTGAATCTGCTAAAACAGTTAACGAAATGACCCTTAACAAGCTCATTAAGCTAACAACGCTTTGAACAACTGGGCCCAGAATTTTCTCCAGAAATATTAGCTGCCGACATTGGAATGTCTGAGTGGCCAAGCAGTTAGTGCTCCTGACTTTGGTTCACAAAGTCCCAGGGTTTGAATCCTGCTAGAGTGGCTTATACCTGTATAGTGCTTCATTTCACAGAGTCTTTCATTATCCAACCATCATCTCTTTATGACTTGAATAATGTTAAGAGACTTAAAACACCAAATTATGCATGCAGACATTGAAATTGACATAGAATCCTGTTTCCTGTTTTCCTTCATTGATTGTCTGGTTTGTGAAATCAAGGATAATTATGTTCTTCGTGTGCATCACAATTATTCTTAATCCATTTTTATACCCCCCAACACAATAGTGGCGGGGTATTATGGTTTCACGTTGGACGTCTGTGTGTCTGTCCGTCCGTCCATTTTTCATTTCCGGATGATAACTTGAGTAAACATCAGTGGATTTTCACCAAACTTGGTTTGTGCATTGATATTGTGGAGATCTGGTTTGGGATTGCTAATGGGCAGATTTCGTCAAATATTCACGGAGTTATCTGCCCGAGACATGCCCACATTTTCGTTTCCGGACGATAACTTGAGTAAATAACAAGGGATTTTAACCAAACTTGCTATATGTATTGACATTAAGGAGATCTGGTTTGGGATTGCTAATGGGCAAATTTCTTCAAATTTTTACCAAGTTATCTGTCCGAGACACAGCCATATTTTCGTTCCCGAAAGATAACTTGAGTAAATAACAAGGGATTTTAACCAAACTTGCTATATATATATTGACATTAAGGAGATCTGTTTTGGAATCGCTAATGGGTAAATTTCGTCCAATTTTTATGGAGTTATCATCCTGAGACCTGCCCATATTTTTGTTTCCAGACTATAACTTGAGTAAATAACAAGGGATTTTAACCAAACTTGCTATATGCATTGACATTAAGGAGATCTATTTTGGAATTGCTAATGGGCAAATTTCGTCAAATTTTTACAGTTATCTGCCCGAGGCACGCCCATATTTTCATTTCCGGACAATAACTTGTGTAAATAACAAGGCCTTTTAACCAAACTTGCTATATGCATTGATATTATCAAGATCTGGTTTAGGATTGTTATCTGTCCATTGATATTATCAAGATCTGATTTAGGATTGTTATCTTTCCCTCCGTCATTTTCTTTTCAGACATTTTCGCAACAATAACTTTAATACATAAACAAATAATTGCTCTGGCGGGGTATTATGCTTGCGGTGGTTTTATTTGTTTATTTATTTATTTTTTTTTTTTTTTTTTGTGTGTGTGTGTGTGTGTGTGTGTGTTTTTTTCAATGCCATAAAGAATGTCCATCCACTACAGTGGAAATCAGTTCATTTTTTTGAAGATAGAAATACCCCTTTCTGCATATGTTGTGTGATAACTAATTCTCATTCACTGAAATTAACCCTTCTCTTGCCGGAAATAAAATGAATCAGGCCTGTAAGAGGGGGTACCTCTACTTGAGAAGTCATTACCCCCTGAATTTTTCCTCGATTTTCATGAAATTTTCACGTATAATTTGCCGATCCTAGGTGGCCATTTTACCGGAGAAAGGATGGTCACGTGACTAGAAAGTCACGTGACAGTCATGTGTAAACCGGGAACCGTTTAAGACACTTAAAAAAAAAAAAAAAATTACAAGAGCCCAGCGCCTACTGTGTACTATTGCGAATGAAACGAGTGACATACATAGGTTCTACTGTTATTCCTACTTCTTCCTCACTGGAAATGATTCGGGTGTTATGGGCTTTTTTTCCAGATCAATTTGTTGAAGTGAGTGCTGAAATTAATGGCAGCTTGAAATTTGGTATTCTCGGTCTTTTTTAGTGTGGGTAAAATCCAGCACCTGACTATCTAATGAAAAGTGGCGTGTTTGTATGAAAGTAGGTTCACTCCTGTATGAGAACACTTGCTCTGAATGGTTGCATGTGGTATATTGTAAGTATGACAGGCTTTTGAGTTGACAGACCCCCCCAGCGCGACTATTGTCGCGAAAGGCAAGATAAGGGTTAAAAGCATAATTTCTCTGGTAAAACTTTCCTGCTTTGAGACTTAACTAGAATGCCTCATATACAATATGCTATTCATGTATTCACAAATAAATGGTGCTTTGAATTTTGAAGACATCATAATATGGAATACTTATATCAAACCTGAAAGATATGTTTTCCTAGAGTATTTTCAGCATGAAACAAATGGTTTATCTGATATGACATCTCAAATAAACCCCACAAAAACTTGTTTTGGGACCTTGAAAGGTATGTTACTTAAACACCTTTATATCATAAGGGACACTTGTTCAAAGGAGTTACAAAACACTATAAACCACCACAAAATGCCACAAAAATCTAAAGTCACCCTTAAAACTTCCATTGGAGTCCATATTTCAGCAGCAAATGCTATGTTAGTTGGCATTTAGACAGTCAATGTCCCATTTGAGCACTGCATTAAGGGAGATTTGCATGCATTGTTGGTCCTTTGTGGTTGATTTTGCCCAGTTTGTTGACATGCTTTAGAATTCTACACTTCACTGAATCTTCAAAATACTTCACAAACTGTTGGTATTGTCGATGTTGAGCTTTCAGTTTTGAAGAAAGTGCTTCAAATGCAAAAGAATCATCTGCGACTACCAAACCGTCTGGGGCAAATATCTCGCAATTCTATTCCTATGTGTTTCATCCATCTCTTCTTTTGTCATCAGAAATGAGTCAAATTGTCTTTCATATGCTTAGTGCACAAATGTCTTTCGGAGTCTGGAATGCATACATCGGGAGCCTTCATAAGTGCTTTTTCATCATTACTCCTTATACACGTATTAACCCTTAAAAATGCCAAGAAAACCTGCATCTGAAAATGTTGTCTGTTTTGTAAGTAAATATGATGTAATATATGATTTGCTTTGTGTTTGTGAATCATACCATTATTTCTTTTCCCGTATCAGAGCTGGCATTTCAAATCCAATTGGAAACACAGAGTTACAAGTGGCAGATGTGTTTAACCCTTAAACTGCCAATCATGACAAATGTCGTCTGCTTTGTATCTGCTTGTGTTTTACATGTATCAACTTATTTGCAATGTTAAACACCATACACGACATTTCAAACTTGCCCTATTCCCCCCCGCCAAAAAGAAGTGATTTGGTGAGGTGCTTCTAATGAGTACCAAAGCATGTTGTGAATACTCATTAGAAGCCCCTCAGTGAGGCACTTCTAATGAGTTCCCACAACATATGTTTTCTTCGAGAAATAATAAAAGTGCCAATTTTCAGGCAAATAAAGTCTTGATTGGACAAGTAGATTTTGACCATTTACTTGTCCACAAACAAGTAATATAAAATTTGATAATACCACAACCCTGTGTTAAGACTTAAACTATTTCTAATATGCTATGCCTTATATATTTTTATGCAATACATTTTATTCTTTCTCAACATGATTTGGTGGCCTGAACACATAAGTTGTTAATTTCAACATACACTAGTTTTTCACATATATCACCAGGTTTTACTACCTTACATGAATGAACAGATTTTGCTGCTTTTACAGCCCGAACATAATCCATTGTCGCAAAAGGACCAGCAAGATTCTTTGATGACGGCTGCAATGCTGTCATTTCCTCACAAAGCCAGACCGTAATGTAATAACCCTTGAGAGCATTCTCTTTGCATTTCTTTGATACAGAGCATTCTGCATGACCACAAAATTTGGCGTGTGAAAATGCATACTGCACAAATGCAACAGCATTACCTTCATTTTCACTGAGAAGCACTGTCAAGCTGTTTCCTCTATAAATAAGCTTATACATTTCAACCTCTGTATAACACAGTTCGTTATAATATGATTTTGGATATAACACGGTTCAAAGATGGATCCCAAATATGTATAGATTATATTGAAAAATGACCATAAATGGTCATTTTTCAATATAATCTATACATTTTTGTTTGGATATAACACGGTTGTTTAACTAACAAGGTTTATGCTATGGACCCCAACAATAGTGTTTAAAGAGGTTGTGGTGTACTCAGATGAGTGGTATAGTACTTTGCAAACTGAAAACCTGTAAAACTTATCAATTTCTCTGACAACTGAGCCAGTACGTGCAAATATTGCCTGAAATTCAGGCTGAGATACTAAGAGTAGATCTGACTGGTCATCCAAAATATGTTACATCTTGTGAAACTTCAACCCTTGGTCTAGGACCATCACCCCATATATTGGTCATTTTCCTGTAGGCCCTCAGCACTCAACACAATTCCAGATTCAAGACTATCTTCAAACTTTGAACTTTTCTGAAGCCAAAATATGGCTATAGTAATCTGCATATCAAAAGCCTGAGATCCATGAAATAAGTTTCTAAGATCACCAATAAGATCCTCATAGAAAAAACAGAATATGGACCAAAGTGGACCCAGAGTCCTTACAGAATTTGGCAAATGTAACAGTTGATGAACAGTATATGTGTTTTTGTTCAGCAGATAAAGAGAAGGCATTATTAGGCAGAAATGCTGCAAAAAGCCTTGCAGAATGCTGCAAATCCTCTTCAATTATTCTTGTATAAAGAACCATCATAATTATATGTCCTCTATGTTTGAACTCTTTTGTCTTGTGAAGTTGTGAAACAATGTCTAAGCGTATCCCAGACACCTTTTTTTTTATAAACAATTATACAATCTGATGCTGAAATGGTACTGAATGAAATACGGCTCATTCTCACACAGTCACTACACAAATCATTCTCATTTGGAGGATTTAATGGACTAAAATACTTAAAACAGTGCTTACAGTAAAAATGGACAACTTTTTCAGAGTCATTGTTTTCAAAATATCTCCAAACTTGCCTAACAGATGTTCTGATATTGTTTGGATGTGGACAAGCATCTAAAATCTGTAATAAATCATTAAATCCAACAGAGCTTAAAGAATGTCTAACACTATAAGTCTATAGTAACATCAGACAATCTAAAACAGTCAGTTCAGTATTAGGATACAAGAGTTCCCTGTCTGTTGTGTTCGTGTCAGCTGCACTGACAGAATCACTTTCCATCTCTCAATCATTGTCAGATACATTGCTATCAGAATTGGTATCAGTGACATTTTCATCATTAATGCCTTGATCTTCCTAGAATGCTCTCTGATCCGCTTGATCATATAACGAAGCGATCAATAATGTTTCTATCTTCCTTAGAATGGTTTATAGAACCTTCCATACTGATACCATGAAGCTCACTCATTGTTTGTACTTCAAAGTCCAGTTGTGAGTTACTACCTTGTTCTGGTTGTTTAAATTGAATACATGTATTATGAAAACTTTCATCGCTTGAACTCTGAGAACCTTGTTCGCAGCCTTCTCCGGACAGATCTTGCACATTTGCTGTTAATGCAGTCTCATTGCTAGGGTATCGTGACTTCCATCTCCATTCTGTTGTTCTAGGAACTTTAATTCTTGAATGATCTCGCAAGTATGATCTGTGTGATATTTTGTCATCACTTGTTTTTAAATCTTCTTTTACTTTGGTATGGTCTCATAAATATGATCTGTATGAGCTTTTAATGCCACTCATTTTGAGAACATCAGCTTTCTGAAATAGATCCAATACGTCAATTACATATTGGTCATGCAAAAATGTGAGCCAACTGGAAATATGTCCACTGTACACAGATGCCCTCGCTTTGGTTACCTTCATAAAACTGTGCATACCTTGCAAAATTAAGACCAGGGCATCGGTGTACTTTGGACACACTTCTAATATATTCCTGTTGTACTCATAGACAGAAATCTGCATACCAAATTTCAAGGTGCTGCAATGGAAGGAACCCTGAAATCTCTTACAAAATATCCTAGAAGACACAATTTTGATTGCATACCACCTTAATGGTGACTTAGGCCATCATTACAGGTAGGGGCCTGATAAGGAGAAATTAAATTTGATAACAAAGTTTATGATGAAGACAAAGAAACAGATAAAGTAGGTAATTTGGTTATAATTTGATGTTTTCTTTTCTCATATAATTCAATAAAATGTATCTACAGTCGACTCTCATTATCTCGAATTCCAAGGGACTCTCTGAAATACTTCGAGATATCCTCACCTCGACATATCAGATTTGCAGAATT
The DNA here is from genome assembly GCA_964016985.1 of Anodontia alba. Lineage (NCBI taxonomy): Eukaryota > Metazoa > Mollusca > Bivalvia > Lucinida > Lucinidae > Anodontia > Anodontia alba. The sequence continues at coordinate 39,250,023 of OZ024830.1, read as the reverse complement.
GGGGAAAAAATAATTCAAACAACCACTTTTAACAAATATATGTGTAATTGGACTCTTATTTACGTGACAAGGGTTAAACAAACAATGGAAAAAACACTTCTACTTATCCTATTACACAACGCCATCACTTAAGTTTTCTATTGTTTACTAGAATTATCTTAATAAATATTGAATTCCTTTTTTTTTTCTTTTTTTCTTTTTTTTTTCTTTTTTTTTTTTTGATAATTTAAAAGTTTCTTCAAGGTCATGCTAAATCCTTTTGAACAAAATCCTACTGATGAATTATAACATTCACTGAGTTTTCTACACATATAATCGCAAATCACACATACTAAATAAGTCAACCACATTAATTTAAATTTCCAGTTCCAAATTTGATCTGTATATTTCTATGTGTTCCTCATATGCACAATCACTCACAACTGATATCAGTCACATTCAACTGATATCCGTCACATTCAACTGAAGTCAACTAATTGAACGTCATCATTGTCATCCCACTGTCCATTCTGTGACTTGAACTTTCTGCACCTGCTGGAATGTAGATAATTTCTGACTCCCCAGGTTTCTCGCTGCCTGTTGTCATAACCAAGTCTTCATTTCTCCTCTGCCATCCACCCCTCTGTTACTTTCTGCAGGAATGTTGGTATTCATAGCTGGACTTAACTACATGTGTGTGTCTCTTCTCCTCTGTGACTCCCGCCAACAGCATCGCCGGGCCTCCCTTGCTGTTACTTTAGATTTTAAGTTTCGTATATGATATTGATTCATTGTGTCTCATAGTTGCCAATGATACATTCATGGCCGTGGCCACAAAGGCCTGCTCAGTGTCCCTTTTTCCTATTTTATATCATTCTAGCTGGGTAGGCAAATTCCTATATAAACATCAAATAATTTTGACATACCAGTTTTTGATTTTTCTTTGAAATTTCTCGACTGGTACTATTTAGTTCCTGAAGATATTCTGAATTCTGTAGATACATTATTTTATAATAGTTACACATTATTATTGCCCTAATTAATCATTGTTCTTTGGTGAGAGCCGTCAAGAAAGTACCTGCCTCTAAAGGGTTTTTTAAATTTAATGACTTAAACTACAAATGTGGCAATATATTAACAGCACATCCAGTATTGAATTTGAATTGTACAGGGTTCTGGTTAGGACCAATTAGTTACTAATTTTTTAGAACATTTTGACAGATTTTCCCATAGGCAGGGCATTTCTTTTTCTTGTGGGTTGCACCACAGTTTCCATTGTTGCTTGCTTGTGAGGTTCTGGAACCCATACTTGGAGTTCTTTGTTTTTGATGGCCAGTTGGGACAAACTGCTTTGCTTGACCTGTTTTTGGTGGCCAGTTGGGACAGACTGCTTTGCTTGACCTTTGCTGACAACATTAATATAGTGATTAGATGGTGCCATCAGTGAGAGTTGCTTCTGACAGTATTCAGTATTTTGCACAATTTGTATTGTCTAGTTGTTTCACATAGAACATCAGATACCCATGCGTGTGCGGATAAAATGTCACAATGTTGGCATTATAAACCTAGTTCTAGGATCTTTGCCAGATGAATTCGGGGAAATCCTCAGTAAATAGCCTCCACAACCTGGTCCTACTGATAAGTATCATAATTCTGTCTTGGTTGTTCTATTGATTTTAAAGTAATAACACTGATTGGCCTTTTTCTTTCCATTCATCAAGTGCGTGTGTTTGTGGTACAGCTTCAGCCATGTTTCTGTTGCTGCAGCTGTGCGCGCATTCTTTTTTTCTAAAAGCTCAGACTTTAAAAAAACGAATGGCCAACAACGGACCAACTGCCGTCGTATTGTACTATATTGTCATATAGACCCTGGCACTTTCGGTCAAGATATTTTGGACCACCCCTCTCCCGCATCCCCCCCCCTCCCCCCACCCCACACACACACAAATATTTCAAACCATTATCACCACTGAATAATCTACCTTTGTTATCCCCTTTATGACCTTTCATCATAATACATCAGTTTCACAGCTCTACTCAAACTAATTTCTAAATCTAAAAACAAAATTCCATTTTAAAATTGTTTTTCTTAATGCCATTTACACATGCACCTATATCAACGGCACATGCCGATAAAAATTACATGTCATTTGCTATGCTAAAATGTTCCTATCTAATGCAAAAATTTGTTACAAAAAAGAATATTTACCCTATATGTTATCTCAGTATACTGTATTCATTCTAGTTCGAACACAGTATAAAAAAGCATGTTTTATTCCTCTTAATTTGTTTTAAGTGTATGCAGCATGAAGCCAGTACCTACAGGAAAGGCAAAGTGAAAGCAGTATGAAGGCAGCATGAATTTGCAGCATAATTACAGTTTATGCCATTCCTCACCCTGAAAGGAACCATGGAAGCGGAGATAACTCTTACACCAGTCTAACTATATAATAACAAAGACAAAAACTCTGTCTGTGGTTTTAATTAGGAAGGGGTTGCACCTATATTAAGACATGAATAAATGTTGGCCCCGGGCAACAGGTGCTGCATCGGCCTATTCCCAGTTTGCGGAGCTCTCTTTAAAGCATCCCCGACGTAGTGCCTGCCAGACACTGGCTGGTATCTAAATGTATATGCTAACTAATGTAATGATGTCCACTATATTTAAAGAAAGTGTCTTCAAGTGGGTCATACCGGCCCTTGCTGGAACACTAATATTACCTCACGTGAACTATGAACACATCGGCTAAAAGACGTAACTTTCATAGTCAGCAGTAATATTCGTACTTCTGCACTAGTAAATGTACGAGTTGATCTGTGGGATATGGAACACATGAATCTAAAGTGCTATGTACAAAAGCAAGGACATAATGATCATCTTCGCTTCCATGAAGGGCTGTATGTTTTTCATCATAGAGGGGGCCCATTAATAGGTTGGTGGAGTGGAGGAAGGAGATTGTTGGAAATTGTTTGGTTACATACGAGAGTGAAATGCCATGTGTCAATTCCGCTAAGCTGAGGTATGTGGATTACACAATCTAATAATAGACTAGTCCAGCAGCTATTGATTTGGATAGCCGCATTGGGGTACCAAATGGGGAGAGGTGCTGCACAGGGATTTAATATAATAGGCTGGTGTCACTCACATAAAACGCACTATGCATATAGCTGCCATTTATGCCATTTCACACCCTGAAAGGAACCATGGAAGTGGGGATAACTCTTATACCAGTCTAACTATAATATAACAAAGACAAAAACCCTGTGTGTGGTTTTAATGACTAGGAAGGGGTTGCACATATATTAAGATATGAAAAGATGTTGGCCCCGGGCCAATAAATCACACACTATTGTGGTTTTCACAAGCTTCTTACATGAAAAAGAAAACTTTAGACTATATTGGGGGAGCTCCAAAATGATATTTAAGAGAATCTCACAGAATTTTGTCAAATCTCACTTAAAATTTTGCCTCATCTCACAGATTTTAGTCCACAGCTTATGGTATGTATGACTAGGATGTTTGGACGATCATGTACATAAGTCATACTTACATAAGCATGGGGGCTGCCAGCTAGTCTAATAACATCGGTCTATCCGTTGTTCGTATATCCTATAGCCACTTCGGACAGGGCAGTTTTTTTCCAAAGTCTGTGGATGTAAAGACCGCTGTTGGAAACGAAATAACGTTAGATGATATCCTCTCAGCTCAGGTCGAGTATGTGGTTTATTGAATCACAAGAACAGTCTTATAGGGAATGTCCAATGTGTTGAGATCAGAGCACGCGAGACTATCGCGTCTTTATCTTATCTGTTTCCTCGAATAAGTCCTGATCTATCTTTAAATGAATCACTTTATATTTACAGAGCTTGTCACATTAAAAGAACGTTAAATATCACGAAATATTCAACATTTGTTTGGTCACATACGAGAGTAAAATGCCATGTGTCAGTTCCGCTAAGCTGAGGCACACGGATTACACAATCTAATAATAGACTAGTCCAGCAACTATTGCTTTGGATAGCTGAATGGGGTACCAAATGGGGAGAGGTGCTGCACAGGGATTTAATGTAGCAGGCTGGTGTCACTCACATAAAACACGCTATGCATATAGCTGCCATAAATATATGCTTCATGTGCAGCATAATAAGATACTATCAATTATTGCAGCAGATTGCCAGCATACATTTGCAATATGATTGCAGCATATGCTGCAAATGCAGCATGATTGTAAACTGTACTGCAGATATGCTGCAATCTAGGAGTAAAGAATGCAGTACAAATGCCGTTTGAATGCAGCAGAATAGCAACGTTTGCTGCAATTCCAGCATATACTGCAATTATTGCATGAGGGTTGTCCATATTGAGCTTTTCCCCTTCATTGATTTTTCCTGACATTTGTCACTTGAGCATATGATTACAATCCTGTCTCGAATCATATTGTCACGTTCCACATAATTGCAGTCCTGAACCTTGAATTTTAGTTTTGTTACATACGCATCTGTACTATCTGATCCCTGGATTTCATTGTTAAAACTTATCTCGCAAATATACAGTTGTTTTGGTTGCACATGATCCTTGAACTGACCGTAATAAGTGACCAGTTTTGTTTTTTTTTTAATCTGTGATGCCTGTCCAAGTTATATAAGCTTGTCGTCTTGCTGCTGATTCACAAAAAGAGACTTGAAACTTTTTCTTCCTCCAATTTACTCTTGAGTGGTCCTGAAAACATTAGTGATATATGCAACTTAAAATTTTGCTAATCTTCAGGTAAACTGGATGCATGCCAGTTCATTTTGAGTGGTACTACGTGGTATTCCTCTTAAATTCATTTTTTTTTTTTTTTATGCCCCCGCCATTTTCAATGTGGGGTGGGGGGGGGGGGGGTGGGGGGAGGTGCATATAGTCTATACCCCGCCATTTTCAATGGGGGTGGGGCGGGGCATACATTATCACCGCTCTCCGTACATACGTCTGTCCCGTCCGCCCGTCCCATATGTAACACAAATGCTTTCTGTGCGATATCTTTTGAAAAGATTGGTGTATTGGATTGAAATTTTATACACAGGTATATAATCAAAAAATGTAGATCAAGATCGATTGAGGGTAAAATCCACAAATTATTTTCAGAGTTATGAATCTTTTTCAACTTTGAAAAATTTTCAGCTTTGAAAAATGGTTTCCGTTCAATATCTTTTGAAAAGATTAGTGTATTGGATTCAATCTTTATACACAGGTATATAATCATAAAATGTAGGTCGTTCAATTTAGGGTAAAATCCACCAATTATTTTGGGAGTTATGGCCATTTTTCAACTTTGGAAAATGGTTTCCGTTCCATAACTTTTGAAAAGATTGGTGTATTGGATTCATATTTTATACACGAGCATATAATTATGAAATATAGGTCAAGTTCGATTTAGGGTAAAATCCACCAATTATTTTTGGAGATACGGCCCTTTTTCACTGTTGAAAAATGGTTTCTGTTCGATATCTTTTGAAAAGATTAGTGTATTGGATTCAAATTTTATACACGGGGATATATCCATAAAATGTAGGTCAAGTTTGATTTAGAGTAAAATCCACCAATTATTTTGGGAGTTATGGCCCTTTTTCAACTTGAAAAATGGTTTCCGTTCCGTTTTTGAAAAGATTAGTGATCTGGATTCATATTTTATACATGAGCATATAATTATAAAATATAGGTCAAATTAGATTGAGGGTTAAATCCACGAATTATTTTTGTAGTTACAGCCCTTTTTCAACAGTGAAAAACAGTTTCCGTTTTATATCTTTTGAAAACATTAGTGTATTGGATTCATATTTAATACACAGGTATATAATCATAAAATAGAGGTCAAGTTCGATTTAGGGTAAAATCCACCGATTATTATGGGAGTTATGGCCCTTTTTCTCCTTCAAAAAATGTTTTCCTTTTGATATTTGTTTTAAAAAGATTGGTGTATTGGATTCATACTTTATACACAGGTATATAATCATAAGATATAGGACAAGTTCAATTTAGGGTAAAATCTGCCAATTATTATGAGAGTTATGGCCCTTTTTTCAACTTCAGTTTTGCAAAATGCCTGCATTTGGGTGAGGATGGCCCTGGGCGGGGGCATCTGTGTCATATTAACATATTTCTAGTTTTTTCAGCAGTGAAGAAAATTACTGTAATTGTTCACGGGAATAAATATTAATGATTTTACAATTTTAGACATTTCAGTTGTATTAAAATTCAGGGATTTGTAAATTGGCCGTAATATCTGTATACATAAAAAAAAAGGTTCACGTGTACAAAAGTTTGTGGATTTATGCTGACCATGAAATTCGTGACCATTAATACACCATTGTACAAATTTTGTACAATAACAGTACGCTTTTTCATATAACTGATTCTGAAACCATGTTTTATATTCAAGTGTTTGAAACCATGTTTTATATTCAAGTGTTTATTATAAAAATCTCAAAAGAGAAAATGCATTGAAATAAAAACGTGTTTTTCTGAAGGCTTTTAATATACAACTGAATCAAAGACTGCCAAAGTGAACATTTGCAAGAATAAAAGACATGGTATAGTCTGTATCAATAATAATAGAATACTAACGAGACAATTTGCATGAAGTGTCAAATCCTGTTGTCTAGAGAAAACTAAAGAAAAATATCATCAATTTGTCATCTGCTGAATTAGCCCAGACAGTGGTACAGGTCAAAATGCATTATTTCTTATTTTCCATCTAAAAGGTTTGGTGTTTCATATAAATGGCCCTATTTAAGAAAATTTCAATAAAATCGGAATAAAACTTCTGTTGTTTTTACTCTTTTTGCATGGAAGTGTTAACAGTTTATTATTTACCACTCTTTGGGCTCATTCAGCAGACTACAATCTAGTGATATTTTTCTTATTTTTGCCAGAAAACAGGATTTGACATTTCATGCAAATTGTCTCCAATGGAAAAACCTTTAGTAAAAATAAGAAAAATATTTCAACATGTCGTCTGCTGAAAATGTTACCCAGTGTGCTTAGTGTTAAATGGCAACATCAGGCAGTAAGGGACTGGATACACTTGATAGATTTTCAGCCATTTTTTTTACAAGGAAGATAACTTTTGCAACTTCCTGGTCACTTTTCTTCACATCAAACCCCTTCTGAAAAGAGATCTGCTCTAAAAAGAAAGAATTATCTCCCAAGGAGAGAACATTTTTTTCCTTTCTTAGTAGAACCCTTTTCAGAAGAGAGACAGAAATAATTTTGAGATATTTGCCTCTCTTGAAATTGTATCCATTCCCCCTTAAAAGAGACAGTGGTGGGATAAAGTAACATTGGTATCTACAATTGTTTTACTATCTTGCTGTCAAGAAAAAAAAAATCTTTAAATTACATCTGCTGAATTTGAATACTAGCTCTTTAAATTGCTAAGCAAAATTGTAGCAGACGACATTCTGTTTTCTTATCGCTATTATTATCATCAATTTCAAGAGAAAGCAAGATTTTACATTTCATGTTAAATGTCTGTTAGGCAGAGAATTCACATGAAAATGTATATATATATATATATATGTATGTATGTATTAAAATGAATATCAACCCTTAAAGAGCTAAGTGAAATTGTGGCAGATGACATTCTATCATTATTATTATTCAGAGAATTTCATGTGAATTGTCTGCTAAGAGATGATTCACATGAAATGTCATGTCTTATTTTCTCTGAAAATTAAAAATTTCATCTGCTGCAGTTTTGATAAGCACTTTCAGGGTTTACCAATAATCAGCACCCTAACTATTCAGACACTATAACCCCTTAACCTTCACCACTTCCTGGATTAATTCAGCAGACGGCAAATTGATGATACTTTCCTTATTTTTCCCAAAAAGAGGATTTGACTTTCCATACAAATTGTCTGCTTTGGAGACAATTTGCATGAAATGTCAAAACCTGTTTTCTGGGAAAAATAAGAAAAGTATTTTAATATGTCATCTGCTGAAAATTTTATCCAGTCATGAGAATGCTAAGTCTTAACTGTAATACAGTCAAACCTGTACATGTATTAAAAGACCACACCAGGGAAGTAAGAAAAGTGGTCTTTTAATACAGGTAGTCTTTTGATTCAGGTTGGCCATCTGAATTCAGAACACTTATCTGTATTGACTGCTGCCAGTGTTAACAGAAGTATGATAAAATATCATTTAACTGAAAGTTGGTAAAAACTGATAGTAAAATTCAAGAATCAGTAATTAGAAACTCAGTTCATTACTTAAATAGTCGAGCCTTAACAAAATTGTGATTTGAGACGGCATGGAGGAAATTAAAAAGATTTTCATGGTCATCCATGCCTTTCTGTTAAAGCCATAGGTGCGTAAATTCGACAGCTGACTGGCCTCGGTGGCTCAGTTGGATGCGCGTTCCACTGGAGATCAGGAGGTCGTGGGTTAGACCCCTGCCGAGGTTGGCCACATTCTTTCGTGGAGATTGATCAAGAAATATTTTCTATGGTCATTCTCTCCCTTCCTCTGGTTCAAGAAGGGCAGTTGTCAGTTTCTGGTGAAAGAATGTGCACAATACTGGTTAACCGCTTAGAGGACTAAGCCTGCCCAGTAAACATGTGGTTAGGTAAACTGACCGTGCTCGACATGACCCCATTGGGTTGACTGGGCCGTAAAACCTCAACACAAACAAATTCGATAGCTGGCTTGAATAGAACTTTTCTTTTAGATGCTGAAACCTTTAATTAAAATGCAAAACTCTCACTAAAATGGAATTTAAAATCGTCAGTTTATGCGTAAAAATTGTAAGAATAAAAACTGTTAAGAATGGGGGTTCATAACTCATTAGAGAACAATAGCGACACAATGAACCGACACAATCACATAACTGCCACAGGCGTTTAAGGGTAGAATCAATCAAACAAGATGCATCAGTTACAAATATTTGTATGTCTTAACAGAAAATTACCAGAGCAAAACATTTTTGCTGTTATTTGTGGTCGTTATAGGTAAAACATTTTCAGAAAATACACGGTCACTGGTCGCTTAAGACAGAGGGTCATTTAATAGTGTCATATAATAGTAAAATTCGTCTGGAGGATTTTATACTGGCCGCTTAACACCTATAAAATTTTTATTTTCTCCTGAAATAGTGCATGATAATTATTCCATTATTTATGCCTGGTACCTCATAAAAGGGACATTGGCAAATAGTGTAGACCTAGATCAGATGCCATGCGGCATCTGATCTGGGTCTACACTGTTTGAATGAAATACAGGAATTTCTATAGAGCATGGTAATAATAAAAACTAACCAGACACCCTTTCTATTGGAAATGGACGTCCAAAGTGTTAAGGTAGAAGATTTCACCTGGCATAGGTTATTTCCTTTGGAGATATATAAAGCTGTATAAAGCCATATTCTTTGAAATATAGTAAGGTATCACTCATTTGATATGCAATGCAGACAGATCAGGTCTGCATTGTCCTCTTACAGAATCTAAATATTCTGTAAAATATATCAATGATCAGGGAATGCCTTGATAAAAATGCACTGATGTACAGATTGATCTGAGCTTTCACTGAGTGTATATGGCAATTTATTTTCTATGGTCATTCTCTCCTTTCTGCTGTTTCAAGAAGGGCAGTTGTGACTGTTTGGCAAATGAATGTGCACAAGCCTTGGTTAACTGCTTAGGGGACTAAGCCTGCCCAGAAAAAGTGTGGTTAGGTAAACTGACTGGCTCAACATGACCATAATACCAAACCATGGCATAAGGGCCCTTTTCTTGCCTTACACATCATGTATTGTCAGCTTATTTCACCATACTCATACAAAAATGTTTTCACAGACCAAATACCTTGGATATTGATTGTCTATCTAGGCAACATGTTGTAAATTTATAATTGAAAAAGCGTTTGAGCCATTCTGTGAGAAAAGGGCTCTTTGGAGAATAGGTGGCATGTGAAGTTTCAGATCAGCCTGTGAAGTCATACAGACAGCTGTGCATGTTTTACATCAATATATTCTTTAATATGCTATAATTCTTTAAACGGACAGCAAAGGTCCTGATCAGCCTGCGCAAATGCGCAGGCTGATCAGGACCTTCGCTTTCCGCATTGCCCCAAAAACACATTTTCCTATGACAGCCTATGACAGCTCAGTTGTTTATCCTGTTTACTCTAAATATTGGGACACCTTATTTCCTTACCATACTTGTCCTAAAATTTGAACAAGTCTATTTTACTACCTGTTAAAGTCCTTTAAAAACAGCTGACAAGTGGCAAACATTATGAACCCAGTCAGATGCATTCTATGGAATCTGATCTTATTCTACACAGTTTGCTCAAGCCTGTATGTCCCTATTCTTAGGGAAATACAGATAGTATAGAAATTATCTGCCCATATTAGTCTGTTGAATATATAATTGATTTGTTTTCTTTTAAAATTAATATTTTTTCATATATATCGTAGTTCTTTTGCAACTTGGTTTTGAAAGCAAGATTATAAGTAACTTTTTCTCAATAACAAGACAACTCTAACAAACCATCAGAAATTGTCTCACTATGACAGAAGGAATGACTCATACATGAAAAGCTGAAGGAAATGTAATTTTATTGAATCATGTGATTATGACCTTATAGTTACTGACATAATAATACATTCTGACAGCTGTAAATGTTGATTTCAAACCTGGTTTTGTTGTTTTGCACATTACATAGTCTAATAGGTTCATTCATGAGTCATTTCTTTGAAGCAGTACGTAAAGACTGGTTGTAAATATGTTGTTTATTTGTTTTTGGTATTTTGTTTTCAAGAAATTGACTCTAATATGCCAATCTATGCTTCGGAGACATTTTGCATCAAATGTCAAACCCTGTTTTCTGGGAAAGCAAGAAAAATCTCATTATTTTCTGCTTAACCCATTTTAGTCTGGAGACCCAAAAAGGATAATTGGCAAACAGTGCAGACCCAGATCAGATGCCACAGAATGTGATGTCTGAGCAGGGTCTCCACTGTTTGCAAATAGTTTAGCCATTTTTCTCTTGGAATATCTAAATCACATAGCCTGACATTCTTAAAACTGAAATTTGACTCCTCTAATATACAGGATGGAGGAATTTAAATTAACATGGATGAATTCACCTAATATGGTCCCATCATGCAAAAATGGCCTTTACATAAACAAACCTGCCTTAGCACAAAGCAACAAGTTAGTCAAGTCCGTAGAAGTTCTGTATTGATAACAAGAGGCCACGGGCCACGGTTCGCTCACCTGAGTGACATAGCCACTGCAGACATGCAGATGTTATGCAACATTTTTCCAATTCTATCATCGCAACTAATGAAAATATCATCATTTGAGCAGTTCTTAGTTTTGAAGAAGATTATATGGGCCTGACAGTCAATGGAGCATGATCATTTGAATAAACAATCAATCACATTTCAATAGAAGGACCAATGTGAAATTTGGTGGAAACTGGCTAAGTCAGGTTTCTGAAGACTCATGATTTTATACATGTAAACAGCACAGTAGCAGGGAAATATTATAAATATAAACCAGATGATGGCCATCTTAGATTTCCAATCAGAATAATTTTAACTACTGTTGGTCTACAAGTCACTTCGATACTTTCAATATAAATATATATATGGCCCATACAAATAGGGAAGCAAATTTGATGTTGGAGGTAAAAAGGTCAAATGTCAACATAGAAACATCATTTTAGCAATTTTGGTAGATCTCCTGTCCCCCATAATTTGTGCAAAGATTAGGATCCAGGGCTTATTTGGTTATGGAGAAGAAGATTTTTAAAGGTTTTTACCATATATGGGCATGGCAGCCATTTTGATCAATAGACCATACCCATTTTAGCAATCTTTCATTCTCCTGCCCACGGAGGCTCCGCATGAAATTTGAGCAACACTGGCCCAGAGGAAAAGCCATTTGAAATTATCAACATTGTTTCCATACAAATGTATGGGGCCCAAACAAATGCAGACAGAAGCAAACTTGACCTCGCCATAAAAAGGTTAAATGTCAAAGTATAACAATTATTTTAGCAACTTTGGTAGACCGCCTGTTCCAGATGATATATGCAAAGATTCAGCCACAAGCCATCCTCGGTTTTGGAGAATAAGATTTTTAAATGTTTTTTTCCCATACAAATGCATAAGGAAGCAAACTTGACCTTGCCGTAAAAAGGTCAAATGTCAGTGTGTATGTATGACCATTATTTTAGCAACTTTGGTAGACCCCCTGTCCTCGATGATTTGTGCAAAGATTGAGCCTAAAGCATCCTCGGTTCTAGAGAAAAAGATTTTTAAAGGTTTTTACCATATATGGGCATGGCGGCCACCTTGGTCAATGAATAGTGACCATTTTAGCAATCTTTTGTTCCCCCTACCTAAGGAGGCTCCATGTGAAATCTGAGCAAATTTGGCTCAGAGGCTCCTTAGGAGAAGTTGTTTGAAATTCTGAACATTTTTCCCATACAAATGCATGAGGAAGCAAAATTGACCGTACCGTAAAAAAGTCAAATGTCAATGTACTATCATTATTTTAGCACTTTTGGTAGCCCTCCTGTTCTCAATGATATATGCAAAGATTCAGCCATAAGGCATGCTCGGTTTTGGAGAAGAAGATTTTTTAAAGGTTTTCCCATACAAATGCATAGGGAAGCAAACCTGGTGGGAGGCACTGGAACCACATGGAGATTAGAACAGCTAAAATCGTTTTATTCCGATATCCAAGATGGTCTCCATGGCAGCAATCTTGAAAATCTTCAGACAAAATCGGCTCCTAAACAGTAAGTCAGATTAAGCGGAAACTTGGTGGGAGGCTTGGGGAGACATGGAGATTTGGAACTGCTAAAATGGTTGTTTTGATATCCAAGATGGCCGCCATGATGGCCATGTTGAAATTCTTCAAATGACATCTCAACCCAAATGGTAAGTAGGATGGAGCCGAAAATTAATGGGAGGAATTGGAGCAACATAGAGATTCAGAATTGCTAAAATCATTCTGTTCTGATATCCAAGATTGCCACCACGGCAGCCATCTTGAAAGTCTTCAAACCACATCTGCTCCCAAATGGCGGAATGAGCAAAAACTTGTCGGGAGATTGGGACGATATTGAGATTCAGAATTGCTAAAATCATTTTGTTACGATATCCAAGTTGGCCGCCATGGTGGCAGTCTTGAAACTCTTCAAACAACATCAGATTCTGAATTGCTAAAGGCAATCTGATTTGATAGCCAAGATGGTCACTATGGCACAATGCAACATGATTAGCCTAATCCAGGTGAGCAATTTCTGGCCCACTTGGGCCTCTAGTCCTGAAATTGGAAATAGTCCATTCTACCATTGTTGACGTGTTTGAAATATTGCTGTATGTATGGCAAAACAGTGTAGACCTTGATCAGATGCTGTGTTCTGCTGCATCTGATCTGGCTTTACACTGTTTGCAAAGGCCTATCTGTCCCAATATTTGCTGTGCTTTTGACATCTTTCAGAAAGTCATTTTTGTTTGACACTTTACAGATAAGAAGTTAATTTGCAAACATTAGTCATGATTTAATGCAAAACCATTCGTCATAACTTCCTATTCACAAAAACTTTTGTTCTAGTCATTGATTTTTGAAACAAATATTTTTACTTTTTCCCATAGTAAAAATGAATGCAAATTATTCAGAAATCTGTGGGGTACTAGTAGGTAACTTGGAGGCAGATTTTCAACAAGTTTTGCTTGTTCAGTTTTTGGGGAATAGTCAGAATATTGTTGTGAAACATCAATAATTTAAATTCAGCAAAGAAACATAAAAAACATTTTCTTAGACAAAAATTCCAAGAAATTATTTTACTATAGAAATTGCATAGGTCAGTCAATTTTTTGGCCGTAACTTCAATTTTAGGATACATATTTGAGAACAAAACACAGAAACAGAAAAGACAAATGGTTTCTAATAAGATATGGTTAATCAGAACAAAATATTTTCATTTAAAATAAAATGCCAAGCGAAAAAACATTTTTCTGAGATATGTTGAAAGGACAGTAGAGTTATTACGGTATCCTGATAATTCTACTGACATGAAACATTCACTCAAGAGATGACAGTTACAACAATGTAATTAGTACATGTAATTATGCAAAAACGTTGTATTTAACGTTTCAAGAAACGTAATTATGTTTCGGATATTTGTTAGAATTTCTTCACTGAGGTGATATCCAAAACATATGTTCTATGGGGAAATCCAAAACATATGTTCTATGGGGAAATAAGAATCAAACAAGGATTTTCTGACATATCTTCAAAGGCCCTGATTGCATATTGAAGAGGGCCTTCCCTTTTCACCATTCTGTTGTTTTTGTAAATTATTGCTGGAAGGTTTTGATCCCGTACATGAGACCAACGGTTAACGGGCTGATCTTTTATTTAAGGGGAATGGATGCACTGTCAAGGGGAATACATGGAACTATTTACCTCCCTTCCCATTAGGGCTACTCTGAAAGGAAAGAATTTGCTCCCATTCTGGGAGCAAATTCTTTCCTTTAAGAGTAGCTCCCTTATTGAAAGGATTCAAATACTGAGAAAGCAAATTTGCAGAAGTGGTCTCCCTTTGGAAATATGACCTCGAATTCTCCAGGGCCCAGTTGTTCAAAACTAACAAGATCGTTAGTTAATGTATCGTTAAAACTTTGATCATTAAATATGGCATATAAGCTAATATTTTTGCTGAAAAAAATGTGAGTAGCTTTTGCATTTGCAAAAGCTACTCACATTTTTTCAGAAACAATATCTGTGAATTAGATACTGTACTAACTAGAGCAGTTAAGATTTTGACCACTAATGAGCTTGTTAAGCTAAGGACGCTTTGAACAAATGGGTCCAGGTGTATTCATTCATACAACTTAAAAAATTCTTCTTCTCATCAGGGATCTTTTATTTTTATTGCATAAATGGTTTATGCAGTGTGCTTTTGTATCATCTGTTGAAATAAATTTTAACTGCTAACATTATTGTCTCAGTAGTTCTCCTTTCACCACATTTACCCTAAACTTTTGGACAGCGTAATTCCTTACCATACTTCTACAAGTCCATTTGAAGGTATATTAATGATTCATGATACATGTCTGAGTCTACACTGGTTGCTCAGACATATCTGTTTGAAAACTTAGGGTAAACTGTTACTCTGGCATTGATGGCAAGTAGCATTGGAATGGGTGTCGCAACATGAGCTTGAATTTCTGTCTGCATGCATGTTAAAATGGTTCAATGGACTGTCCTATAAGGGCCAATTGACTATCCTATAAGGCGAGCCAAAGGCCTTCAGCTAGTCTTATAGGACAGTGGATTTGGGCCATTTTAACATGCATATCTGACCAAACTTTAAGCTCTTGTGGTTGTCACTGTCTGGACACACAATCATCAGACGTTAATTTTAGTTCATCTGAGTTTTGATTGGAATGACAGCTTGTGATCACCTTTTTGTTCATATACCATCTACCCACTTAAATGGTAATCTACTCATCATTCCCAATCAGCATACAGAGTTTCAAGATTCTAGCTCAAACACTTTTTGAGATATCTTGCCAACAAGGCTCCAGCTTACAATGCACAAGGCAAAAAAAAGGGGCATAACTCTGGATCTAAAAGTCTGATGGAAAAAAAATAAATAAAAATATGGGTCCACCAATTTTCCGTCCTGATTTCACATAAAATTTCAAGATTGTATGTCTATGCAAAGTGTGTCAAATGAATAGATGGACATAAAATGAAATAATTTCTCTGGTCATTCCTCCCCATCCCCTGATTCAGGATGGGCAGTTGTCAGTTACCAGCAAAAATATATACACAAAGTACTGATTAAGCCCTTAGAGGACTAAGCCAGCCCAGGAAAAGTATTGACAACATGACCATAATAGTGTTGACTGGGCCATAAATCTCCGAATCAAACAAATCTGGATCCTAAGAATCTGTTTCCTCCAGGTATACAGAAAAGAACCTGATCAGTCATAGGACTAGATAAGGGAGGGTATCTGGTAAATATTTTTCTTATTTCTCCACGAAAACATATGTTGTGGGTACTCATTAGAAGTGCCTCAGCGAGGTGTTCTTATGAGTACCCACAACATGTTTTGTGGAGAAATAAGAAAAATATCAACTTTTTGGGATTGAAAAAAGCGCCTTAACTACATGTACTGCTATGCAGTTTGTGTGGATGCACCTACTGATCAGGGCCTTCATTGTCCAGATCAGAGTTTTTATGTCCCTGCCTGCTAAAGGCATATAGCGTTTCGCCGTGATGTTATGTCCGTACGTGCATATGTCACATTCGGAACCAGAGTCTAACAAATGTTACAATTTACATTTAAGTTTACATGCAAGTTTACCTGCATATTTACATTCACATTTATGTCCAAGTTGCTCATAACTTTGATACCTTTTATGCTACAAAGTTGAAATTTGGTATGATATTTACCAAGACCAAGGGATTAGACATCATGGTAGAGTTGCCCCTGGGAGGGGCCAGGGGTCAGAATGTATAACAGGTCATACTGAACACATGCATAATGGCAATAGAATAATATGAGGGTGAGTCAATAAATAACCAGCCTATCCCATTTCCAATGGACTGAGACAGTCACAATTTTCATGCTTTGTTTCAATATATGTTTTATACATGGGTATAAAATTGCACACATATCGAGTCATTCTTTAATAAGGTATTGAATGTCAGACATGGCTAGTGATGCAAAGGCATGCTTTTCATCTAAAGTTGAGTACCGTGCTGTAATTCGGTACCTTTATTTGAAAGGTAAAAGGCAAGGAAATACACCGCAGGTTAGCCAATGTTTATGGGTCTTCTGCACCATCTTATGCTCCGGTTAAATTCTGGGTAGGGGAATTCAAATGCAGTAGAACTTCTTTAATGAAGCAAGATCTGGACGCCCACTGCATGCCGCCGACGAAGAAATGTGTAAGAAAGTTCGGGATCTGGTATACTCTGTTAGGCAAATTCAAGTGGAAGAAATAGCGCAGGCATTAGGCATTTCACATGGTAGCCTTTCAACAATCTTACATGATCGTTTAAGTCAGGGCTCGAGAAATTTTGAAAAATGAATCGGTCCAGCCAATGACGTCATCACCTAATTTCCATAGGAAAAAAAAAATGATACTTGTCACAAAAACTAACGACAATAAGTGAAGTCCTATGAATTAATCCCAATTTCCATACAATGGTCGTACATTGTTGTGTTTGGTGGAGTTCTTGGTTTCAAACATCTAAAGACGTTTAGCTACGCATGTAAAAGAAATACAAGACTAGTACAGGTTCGTAGGCAAAGCGGACATGATAGAAGACATCATACTTGATTGATATGTGGACAGGGGAGACAACCTGATATGGCTGAGAGTTTAATTACCAGGACCATATACAAGACAAGACTCCGGGACAAGAATTGTTGTTTGCGCTACCCGTCAAGTAAAATGGGAAAGAAAAAAAAATAAAAATACGAAATGTACCATGTTATTGTACTTCTTCAGTTTCCTCAGATTATTTTCTGTTCACTATTGATCATGGTAAGAAACTGCCAAAGTAATTTTCATTCCGCGCCGCATCATTGAAGACCAGTTAAGTGTTGCACTTTACAAACACAGCAAAACAGATGTCTTTTTAACTATCAAAACATCAAACACATCAAGGAGTCTTTAAACTTCAGTAATAGCACCCGAAGTTAATTATTTTCAGATGACCACTGTAATCTCCCGAGATTTGAGATGACGCGATGAACTACGAGATCTCAGGTAATTTGTTTACACAACTACACTCAGGGCAATTAATGGATTAGTCATGTGTAATTAACGGATTGACATCTGAGCTAGGTAAGTTTAGAATTTGAGAATATCCTAAATATCTGACAGAATCGGAGAAAATTTCCTTAGTATTGGGCCAGTATGGGACCAATTTTTTGGGGCTTTTGGCTATTTCAAATCGGTCCCTAATTCTGAATTTTGGTCTGGGACCAAATGAATTCCAGTTTTCCCCCGAGCCCTGGTTTAGGTATGCGCAAGCTAACAGCCTGTTGGGTCCCCAAATCCCTTAGCGATGAGCAAATTGCAACCAGAGCATCAGTATGCAGTGCCTTGTTGAAGCGTTTTAGGTCAAAAGATGAGTTTCTTTTGCGTCTGGTGACTGTATATGAGACTTGGGTTCATTATTATGAGCCGGAGAATAAAGCTTAGAGTCGTCAGTGGGTAGGACCAGGGCCCCCGAGGCCAAATAAGTTCAAGGCGCAACCATCTGCTGGCCAAGTGATGGCAACAGTATTTTGGGACAAAAAAGGCGTTATTATTTTGGACTTTTTACCCACGAGAAGTACAGTAACTGGAGTGTACTATGCAAACTTTGTTAGACCAGCTGAGAACGGCCATCCGTGAAAAACACCAAGGTAAACTCTCTAAAGGTGTTGTGCTGCAATAGGACAACGCGAGAGTCCACACTTGCAAAGTTGCAATGGATGCTGTAGAGCGAAACGGGTATGAATTAATACCACATCCTGCCTATTCGCCTGACCTAGCTCCTAGCGACTTCATCCTATTCCCAAACTTGAAAAAGGATATCTGTGGATTTCATTTCCAGTCTGATGAAGAAGTCGTGATGGCAGTTGAGGAGTGGGTCAATGGAAAGGACCCTGATTTTTCAGTTCTGGGCTGATGGCACTTGAACACCATTGGTCTAAGTGCATCACACTAGAGGGCAATTGCATTGAAAAAGAAGAGGTGGATCTCAACCGGAAATAAGTTAGGCTAGTTACTTATTGACTCACCCTTGTAAGTCTGGTACCATTACTTGCCTTAGAAAGTTAGAAATCGGGTATAATGAAAACAGATGAAATAGTTTATACAGAGACCAGGGTTTGGAAACTGGATCATGGTAGGGGTGGGGCTGTAGGATGGGGCCAAAGGAAACAGCCGTACGGGCAAAGCCATAGGGCAGGGGCAATTTGTACTTTGGACACATGTCTAGTTTTCAACAGTCATTCCCGTCCGCTGATCAAGTACTGATTAAGAGCTTAGAGGACTAAGCCTGCCCACTAAAACTCTGCAGGTAAACTGACCGACCCAACATGACAATAGTGTTGACTGGGCTGTTAAACTTCAAACCAACCAACCACCTTGTCTAGATATAGGTTGCTCCTCCGCCTTCTGCAAGCTAAATCAGCAGAAAACAAATTACCGATATCCTCTCTCTTTTTACAACAAAAGGCTTGACATTTCATTCAGCTTGTCTCAAAACTCAAATTTAAATAATATGTCAAGCCTTATTTGTGTGAAAACAAGACAAATGTTTCAATATATATATATACATGTATATATATTTTTTTTTTTTTTTTTTTTTTTTTTTGTCTGCTATTATTTAAATACAACAGATTAACCCTTGTCCTGCTGAATAAATTAAGATGCCACGTCCACTTCTAATTTTTAGCCACTCAGATATTTTGATCCAGATTGTTGCTATAAATTCATATACTTAATGGCAAACAAAGCAGATCAAGATCAGTTGACTTCTTCTTCAGAAGCCAACTGATTTGGATCTACACTGTTTGCAAAGGCAGGGTATATCTGGGTTCAGCAGGACAAAGTTTAACAGTTTAGGCATTTTATGTGTGACAGAAGATCATGGCAAGAAAGAAAGAAGAAAAGACTACAACTCCTTTTGATATTCTTTTATTTCAAATAGAGCCCTAATAAATAAATAACATGAGAGCCAAATGTCAGAAAATGTACCTTTGGTGTGCCCAGTGAAGATTCGGATCAGACTCTGCATTTGCGCAGTCTGATCAGAATCTTCACTGGGCACATTTTGTATAGCCAAGGATGCAAAGTTTCTTCATGTGGACAATGAATACTGATCAGACTGACACTAAGCTGATTTGAGTCTTTGTTGTGGGTACATGGCAGAAGGTACATTTTCTCATGTTGTGGCCCATGAATAAAACAATTAACCCTTAGTACACTTATCACAAGTCCAACTGACAATAAATCTGTGATAATTGAGCCAGCACATGACTATCCCTACAATAAGATTTGTTAAGACCAGCAAAGACCCAGAACAGCCTGTGCATCCACAGTCTGATCAGTCTTCGCTTCTACAGCCTCCGGGCTATCCAGAGAGAGATGAACGAGAACCCTAGCCATAGTGAGTGGATTTCCAGGCTGATCTTTGTTGGTCACACAAGTATTATTATATAAGGTTTTGTCATGCTCTGCCACTTTTTATTTCTTTTTCCAAGAAAATAGGGCTTGCAATTTCATCTAAAGGCCATTCACGAGAAATGTGAAATGATGATGATTTGGTATTTTATATCTCTTTCAACTTACAGTAAATGTCCTAAAATTTCAAAAACTTTAATCCATACTTATTTGGCTTAAATTTTGTTTTTATGCATTTTTTTTTTTTTTTTTTTAAATGCTTAGTGGAATGGCAAACAGTTTAGACCCTGATCAGACCTCCTTCAGGAGCAGTCTGATCTGGGTCTGCTCTGTTAGCATATGCCATTTTGTCAGAAACTTTGGTGTTCCAATTTTAGGACATTTACGGTATTTAAGTCATATTAAGATGCTGGAAGAGTGATAATGGCAGGCTCTGAGCAATGAAGCGCTGTACAGTCGAAGAGCTGACTTCTGCCTCTAATGGGATTTGAGCCTGGGACCTCGTGATCCTAAGAAAGGAGCGCTAACCACTTGAACACCTGGGCCCAGTTGTTCAAAGCTAACGACATCGTTAGTTAACGATATCGTTAGTTAACAATTCATTAAAATTTACATTGAGTGATACGCAAATATGCTAAAGATTTTTTGCAGTGCAAAAGCTACTCACATTTTTTCAGCAAAAAATATCAGAATATTGTATATTGAATCCGCTAAAACAGTTAACGAAATGACCCTTAACAAGCTTGTTAAGCTACTGAGGCTTTGAACAACTGGGCCCTGGGCGCTTCTACAGAAATATGAAGCACTAATGTCTTGGAAAAATGCAAAAATTACTTTTAAATGTCATCTGCTAATTGTTAATTTTGGCACATTAAGAGTTTAAAAAAATATTTAACATTCATAGATGCATATATAGAAAAAAAAATTTAGCACTTGTGAGAATTTATTACATTGGAAAAAGTATAATTTTGGTGTAACCATTCAGAAATAGCAGGTTTTCTGAAAAAAAAAACAAAACATTTTATGTGTAAGCAGCAAAGATGTGTGCCGACGTGTGACGCAAATGATACTACAGCTGTAACTTAAGGTTTAAGAAGCGAGGATACACTTCCAAGGGAAATCACTCAGACCTGAATGCATTTGTCTCCTTTTTCAAAGGTGGACAAATTCTTTTCTTAAAGGATAGCCCTCTTCAAAAAGGGATTCATAAACCGGGAAAGGCAAGGGAAATCACTCTCTTACTAGAATGTATTTGTATCCCTTTTCAAAGATGGCCATTTTTTTTTCTCTTAAGAGAAGCCCCCTCAACCTTCCCCCCCCCCCCCTCCCCCACCCTCTCCCTCCATTCAAAAAGAGATTCATACCAGGGAAGCATATTTTCTTTAGCAGAGTGGTTCCTTCTGATTTTGATGGGAAGTAAATACTTACAGCTTAGAATACTCTCCTTTTGATGTGTATCCATCCCTCTTAAGGGGAATGAATACATTAAACAATTTTCTAACATTTCTTACAAGGGAGACCACTTTTGTAACTTCCCATTTACATTCCTTTACACCAAAAGTCTTCTAAAAAGGGTCCACTATAAAAGGGGAGAATTTGTAAATTCTTTCCTGTTAGACTAGACCTTTTTAAAAGGGAGGTAAAACAATTCTGACAGAGTTGCAGCCCTTTAATGTATTACCCTTAACCCTTGTCATGCTGAATAACTTCCCATTTACATTCCTTTACACCAAAAGTCTTCTAAAAAGGGTCCACTATAAAAGGAGAGAATTTGTAAATTCTTTCCTGTTAGACTAGACCTTTTTAAAAGGGAGGTAAAACAATTCTGACAGAGTTGCAGCCCTTTAATGTGTTACCCTTAACCCTTGTCATGCTGAATATATTAAGATGCCACGGCCACTTCTAATTTTCAACCAATCAAATTAATTGATCCAGATTGTTCATATAAATTCACATACTTAATGGCAAACACTGCAGATTCAGATCAGTGGGCTTCTTCAGAAGCCCACTGATCTGGAGCTACACTGTTTGCAAAGGCAAGGTTTATCCGGGTTCAGCAGGACAAGGGTTAATAAAACCCATGTAATATGTTAACCCTTAAAGTGCTAAGCAAAATCGTAGCAGATGACATGTTGATTTTTTTTTTTTTTTTTTTTTTGATTTTTCAAAAAAAAAAAAAAATAAGACTTGGCATTTCAAATGTGAATTGTCTTCCTAGCTGATGATTCACATGGACTGTCGAGTCTTATTTTTCTGAAATATACAAACAAAAAACCAAACTGTCGTCTGCTGTAGTCGTGATTAAGCACTTTAATTCTTTCACCACTAGTGGCGCCTTTTTTCAGCTGCTGATAACCTTTGCAAACAGTTTGGACCAAGATCATGCCCGACAAAACGTCCAGTGTTTGACACTCTGATGGTTTTCCTGAAATATTTTTTTGAAAAAGTTGATTTAAAAAAAAAATCCACAGACGACAAAAAAAGCATGCAAAGTTAACCAGCATGCAAAGAGTTAAGGGTTACTTGAACTGCTGCAGTCATTAACTCTTTCCCCGCTAGAGATGCTTGTCATCTGTTGATTATCTTTGTAAACAGTTTGGATCCAGATCAGGCCTGACAAAACGTCTGGCCTGATCTGAATCCAAACTGTTTGACACACTGATGGTATTCCTGAAAGATTTTTTTGAAAAAGTTGATTTAAAAAAAAAATCCACAGACAACAAAAAAGCATGCAAAGTTAACCAGCATGCAAAGAGTTAAGGGTTACTTGAACTGCTGCAGTCATTAACTCTTTCCCCGCTAGAGATGCTTGTCATCTGTTGATTATCTTTGTAAACAGTTTGGATCCAGATCAGGCCTGACAAAATGTCTGGCCTGATCTGAATCCAAACTGTTAGACACTCTGATGGTATTCCTGAAAGATTTTTTTGAAAAAGTTAATTTTCAAAATAAAATCCACAGACGACCAAAAAAGCATGCAAAATTACCCAGCATGCAAAGAGTCAATTTTATACCCAAACCAAACAAAAATCAGTTCCACAAATGAATTGAGAAATTTGACTCCTAAATTAACAAAACAATTTAAACCTAGACCAAAAGATAAAAATACTATAAAAACAACAACAAAAAGATGGCAGAAAAATTATGCTATCTTTCATAATTTCAGCTGTGTCTTGCAAATACATGTATGCACATAAGGTATTTACCCCAAGTACTGGGACACTTTAACCCTTGACCATAAATGGTCATTTTTCTATATACTCTATACATTTTTGTCTGGGTACAACACTTGTGGGGCACACTTTAAATAGTCTTATATCCAAAACCATCTTATAAAGAGTTTCTAGTGTTTTTAGTTACCAGTTAATTCTGATTTACATACAGCAGACTCACTTTTACATACAGCAGACTCACTTAATCTCAAATTCCAAAGGACCAGGGCCCAGTTGTTCAAAACTTAATGAAGTTGTTAACTAACCAGGGCCCAGTTGTTCAAAGCATCATTAGCTTAATGAGCTCATTAGTAGTCAAAGTGTTAACCGTTCTAGTAAGTACAATATCTAATTCACAGGTATTTTTGCTGAAAAAATGTGAGTAGCTTTTAAAAAATGTGAGTAGCTTTTGCAAATGCAAAAGCTACTCACATTTTTTCAGCAAAACTATTAGCATACACGCCATAATTAAATTTCAAAGTTTTAACAATATGTTAACTAATGACATCGTTAGTTTTGAACAGCTGTGCCCTGATGTTAATATTTCTATCTTGAAATATAGCATTCACATTGATATTTTTTTGCAGTAAAAATGTGAGTAGCTTTTGCAATGCAAAAGTTACTCACATTTTTGCTGCAAAAATATCAAGGTATATGAAAATACCTTAGCTGAAACAGTTAACAAGTTTGTCGTTAAGGGGGTCATTAAGCTAAAGATGCTTTGAAAAACTAGGCCCAGATGTTTTGTTTGAGATAACAGTAGTTTGAGATAGAACAAATTGAAATGTAAAGATTTTGATTGATTGTGTTGGGGTTTAACGACACATCAACCCTTGTGGGTCATTTTGTGTCGTCTCCCAGAGACAGGGAGAAAAGAGATAGAAGAGATAGTAGAAGAGATGAAAGAGAGGACAGGGAAGAAAGAGGAACAGGAGTGAAAGTGAAGAAACAGAAGAAAAAAAACATTCCCCTTCTATCCTTACCTGCTACAAGGATAGCAGGCCTTGCCCAACTGTAAGCCAATATCAATTGGGCGCCCCGGTGCCCTGAGGTACAGGACACCTTCGCACCACCCGACCATCCCCCAGAAATGTAAAGAACAACTAACAAGCATATTTAGGGGATAACTGCTTTCAAATTTGGCATTTGGGGAGGTAAATCGGCGGTTTTACGGTCGGAAATTTCGTTTTACGGCGACGCGTCAGCGTCGCCGTAAAATGTAATTTGCGACCGTAAAACCGCCGATTTACCTCCCCAAATGACAAATTCGATGCAGTTATCCCCATTCTAATGCATTTATGCATTTTTTCTATTAAAAAAATGTACTATTTGCACAAAACGACAAGTGCTGTGAGCTGCGTAAAACCAAACGCCAGCCAATGAGAAGCGACGTTACGTGATGACGTCGGATTTGCGACAGTATATCGCAGAATATACCGTCGCAAATTTTTGACATTATCCAATCAGACGTCGCGTTACATACGCGAGTGCATTAGAATGCTGTTTATTTTCTTTGACTTAAGCAGAAGTTTGTGTCATCAGTGTTTGAGATAATGGGAGTCAACAAATTAGTTTTTTTTTAATTAAACCAGAATAAAAATATTATCATAAAATCTGTACAATACGTTGTATTCATAAGCATTATTTCTATTAGTATAATAGGAGATAATGGGAGTCTACAAATTAGTTTTTTTTTAATTAAACCAGAATAAAAATATTATCATAAAATCTGTACAATACGTTGTATTCATAAGCATTATTTCTATTAGTATACTTATTTACATAGATGTCAATTTTCTTAATTCCATAGGAATTGAAATTACTGTTAATAAAATTCTTGTACATATTCTGTAATCAAAAGTAATTTTCGTTGTAAGAAAACTTACAAATGTACATGTACATATATTTATTTTATGACAAACATTTTTATCTAATGACAAAATACATCTATTTTCAGAATCCCTAAGGAACTGAAATAATGTTAATCCTGTTATATTCATTAATAATAGTTTTGTACATAAAACATATACAGTAAAAACTTTCACTGACTTAAACACAAATGGTCCATTTAATGTGGCTGAATCATTTTTGAGTCCCTAGGAAATTCTTCCCATACCTCAAGAAACATATTTAGGGATATTTTAGAATAATTTTCTTATTGTATCATGAAAATGTATGTTGTGTGTACTCATTAGAAGCACCT
The DNA here is from genome assembly GCA_964016985.1 of Anodontia alba. Taxonomy (NCBI): domain Eukaryota; kingdom Metazoa; phylum Mollusca; class Bivalvia; order Lucinida; family Lucinidae; genus Anodontia; species Anodontia alba. Next base: position 39,224,424 of record OZ024830.1, on the reverse strand, counting down.
CATCAAGCTGATTCTAATGAGTACACTTAACATACTATTATTGTACAGCTGCGACATAGATACAGATAAGAGGGGATATCCACATAATATTTTTCTTATTTCTCAAGGAAAACATATGTTGTGGGTACTCATTAGATTTTGATTGTGTTGGGGTTTAACGACACGTCAACCCTTGTGGGTCATTTTGTGTCGTCTCCCAGAGAAAGGGAGAAAAGAGATAGAAGAGAGAGTAGAGGAGATGAAAGAGAGGGACAGGGAAGAAAGAGGAACAGGAATGAATGTGAAGAAACAGAAGAAATAAAAACATTCCCCCTCTACCCTTACCCACTACAAGGATAGCAGGCCTTGCCCAACTGTAAGCCAATATCAGTTGGACGCCCCGGTGGTGTAATTAAAAGTGCCTCACTGAGACACTTCTAATGAGTACCACAACATATGTTTTCCTTGAGAAATAAGAAAGATATCAGCATTTTTCAGATGAAAAACGCACATTATCTGTTGCTATGAGTCAGCATATTGAAAAGACATCTCTAAATTATTACCATCTGCCTCCTGATCTGGCACCACGCATTACGAAAACACACCTATTCGAATATACTGCAAATTTCACCACCAAAAACTGAAAGTTTTCAGATAAAAATTCTGATATTTTTCATATTTCTGCTCAAAACAGAGGTGGTTCTAATGAGTACCCTATGTTTTTTGAGAAGACAAAAGAAAAATAATGTATATAAAAGTGGGGTTGAAGGGGTAAAAAATATATAGGTATGTTTTCGCGATGACCAACCCTCAGTGGCCCGAACAACCCACGACTAGAATAATTTTTCCAAGGTCCCAAAGATATTTAAGCCATTGAAGTTTGACTGTATATGAAAACTTTTCTGTTTATGGAATTACAAACATGTCATTTCTGAATTCCACAGGAATTAAAATACTGTAAATACAATTCCCTATACAGTCATTTAAAAGCTGTTCAAATTCATACAGAAAAATATACCCTTATAAAAGCATTGCATAAGATGAAACTAACCAGTTCCAAAATAAGATCTTTACATCGAACCCACTTCATAACATGAATTTGAATTTATAACCATATTTACCCTGAGTATTCAGACAGACAAGTACATGATCAAACTGTGTAGACCCAGTTCAGGTGCTGCAGAATGAAGCATCTGATCAGGGTTTACACTGTTTGCCACTCATCCAGCAGACTTTAGACATATCAACAGGTGGTAAAACTGATCATTTAGAGGATAACTGCTTTCAAATTTGGCATTTGGGGAGGTAAATCGGCGGTTTTACGGTCGGAAATTTCGTTTTACGGCGACGCGTCAGCGGAGCCGTAAAACGTAATTTGCGACCGTAAAACCGCCGATTTACCTCCCCAAATGACAAATTTCAATGCAGTTATCCCCATTCTAATGCATTTATTCATTTTTCTGTTGAAAAATTGTACTATTTGCACGAAGCGACAAGTGCTGTGAGCTGCAGTAAAACCAAATGCCAGCCAATGAGATGCGACGTTACGTGATGACGTCGGATTTCCGACAGTATATCGCAGAATATACCGTCGCAAATTTTTGACGTTATCCAATCGGACGTCGCGTTACATACGCAAGTGCATTAGAATCAAATTTCAGCGTAAGTATTGTAAGAACAGAGGAATTGTTAAGGAGTATTTGATGATAATTATGGGATAATTTTCTCCAGTTCCCAATAAAAACATGTTGTGGGTACTCATTAAAAGCCCTCAGCAAGGCACTTCTAATGGGTGAGATACTTCTAATGGCCAAGGCACTTCTAATGAGTACCCACAACACATTTTTTTTCACGGAGAATAAGTAAATTATCCCAGAATTATCACCAAATACTCCTCCTTAACAATTCCTCTGGTAAAAAGCTAAAGTATCCAAATACTTAGATCAAATATGGCAAGGGCAGGTTTGAGCAAGCAGTGTAGACCCAAATTAGACGCAGTATATATGCAGTAAGGCCTTTATCTTGTGTTGCACAACATTATTGTTACAAATAACGAAGGTCCACAGTGGGAAAACCAAATATTTCCCATATGCCCATTAAAACAAAAACCTTGATCAGCTTCAGCAACCATACATCTTTCTCAGGATCTTTCATAGCTCAAGATAAGGTGCTTTTATGTTTTTCCAACAAAAATTGTTGATATTTTTCTTATTTCTCAAAAAAGACATATAATGTGGTACTCATTAGAAGTGCCTCAATGAGGCACTTCTAATGAGTACCCACAACATATGTTTTCATGGAGAACTAAAAAAACACTTTCCTGATACCCCCACCCCAATAAAAAGACATTTTCCTGATACCCCACCCCCATACTCCCCTTATACGGAGCTATGACCTTTGCTATTCATCATTTACAGTTCACAAGTTCCTTATGTCCAAATTATCATTTTTTTGTTATTTTTGGAACAAAGCATATCTTGTGCATACTTAGTGAAATCACCTCCCCCTCCCTAAAACAGCTAGCGAAAAAAGCTCTAGATTAGGCACTTTTTTGACAAAAAAGTACTGATACTTTGTTTGTTTGTGTTGAGGTTTTACGGCCCAGTCAACCCAATGGGGTCATATCGAGTGTGGTCAGTTTACCTAACCACACATTTACTGGGCAGGCTTAGTCCTCTAAGCGGTTAACCAGTATTGAGCACATTCTTTCGCCAGAAACTGACAACTGCCCTTCTTGAATCAGCGGAAGGGAGAGAATGACCGTAGAAAATATTTCATGATCAATCTCCACGAAAGAATGTTGCCGACCTCGACACTGATACTTTGTCTTATCTCTCTATAAAAACATATACTGTGGGTAATCATCCATTAAAGTATTTCTAATGAGTACCCACAACATATTTTTCCACTGAGAAATAAGAAAAAAATATAAGGCTACCCTCTCTGATCTGGAGCTATGAAATATACCCTACAGGGGTGAGAATAGTCATTAATAATCAATCCTGAAATCTAAAAAAAATACTACACTTTAACCTCTTTATAACATGCGTCATTATAACACAGTTTTGGATACAACACGGTTCAAAGATGGATCCCAAAAAATGTATAGATTATATAGAAAAATGACCATTTTTCTATATAATCTATACATTTTTGTTTGGAAATAACACAGTTGTATAACTAACACAGTTTATGCTTTAGACCCCAACAATAGTGTTATAAAGAGGTTGTTATGTAATATTTTTCCTACTTCCACATAAACATATGTTATGGGTACTCATTAGAAGCACCTTGGGGAGGCGCTTCTAATGAGTATCCACAACATATGTTTCTATTGAGAAATTAGAAAATCATTATGTGGATACTTCCTCTTATCTGGAGCTATACAACTACTAATAACTAGTTCAATAATCAGTTTTTAAAGTTATTTCAGACATATATTAACCCAAATAACTACTTTTGACGGAGAAGAAGTGTAAAAATGAGATTTCATGCTTAAAACGAAAGTTCTCAATCCTGAAATCAGGATTAATCCTGAAGTTTCCCATCCCTGACCCTATTACTATGGATTTTCAACACTCACATAAAAGTGTCTGGGTGGCCGAGTGGTTAGCATCTCAACTTCGGATCACAAGATCTTTGGTTTGAATCCCGCTATAGGCAGAATTTAGCTCTTGGCTTTATTGCACAGAGCTTTTCATTATCACCCTTCCATCGTCTCGATATGACTTAAATAATGTTGAAAAGGATGTAAACATTAAACCAGCAGTAGCACTCACAAAATGGATCAAGATCGTTTGTTAAATGGCACTCGATATGACTTAATGTTGAAAGGGATGTAAAACACCAAACCAGCAGCAGCACTCACATAATGGGATCAAGATCATATTGTTAAATGGCACCCTTAAAGCAATGGCACATGTCCAAAGCTCTAAAAAGAAGAACCTGTCTAAACCAACGTTTTTCACAGTCAAAATGGTTTTCAATTTACCTGGTGTAAACCCCATTACATAACACAACAAACAAAATATGAAGGTAAAATCACAAAATGACGCATCCCGAATTGAACCAATGGTACTAATCATGTGGGCTGTACCAAGCGAAAATTTGTTTTTGAGCATCTGTAGACAGAAAAGGCACTGATCAGACTGCACATTTGTGCAGTCTGATCAGGGCCTTTGCTGTTCACTCAAACAAAATGCTGCCAGATATGAAGGATCTTTAGATGAATATTTTTCTTATTTATGCACAAAGACATGTTGTGGGTACTCATTACACAGGGACCTCTTTATAAAACAGCTTTGGATATAACATAGGCCCAGTTGTTCAAAAACTAACAATATTGTTAGTTAACATATCGTTAAAACTTTGATCATTAAATACGGCATATACGCTAACCTTTCTGCTGAAAAATTATGAGTAGCTTTTGCATTTGCAAAAGCTACTCACATTTTTTCACCAAAAATACCTGTGAATTAGACAGTGTTCTTACTAGAACAGTCAACATTTTGATCACTAATAAGCTTGTTAAGCTAATGATGCTTTGAACAACTGGGCCCTGGTTTAAAGATGGACCCCAAAAATGTTGTATCTAAACAAAAATGAATAAATTATATAGAAAAATAATTGTTTGGATACAACAGGCCAATACAGTTTTTGCTTTGGAAAATCTATACATCCTTGTTTGTGAAGATATATCAGTTTTTGCTTTGGATTCCAGCATAAGTGCTACAAAGAGTTTGTGGTATATCTGAGACTCCATAGTTTCTGACATAGTACATGTAAGTGCTCAGAAGAGAATTTCTGGTACTTCTACACCCAAGGAGAGCACTAAAGTTAATGTGGAAAAGCATTTATATGTCAAATGACATAGTTGGCTCCCAAACCTATCTCTTTGCCAGTACTAAACAAAGATTTTTCAACTTTTTAGAATAGTTTTGACTATATAACCAGCTTAATGACAATAAATGTACATAACCCTAAGTATCACTTGTAGACTGAGGATGATACAGGGAAGTGGGGAAAACTGGTGTATAGGGGGTGGGGTTGCCAACTGCTGATATTTATCATATGTATGCCTTAAATCTTGCAAAATAGTTGCAATAATTTTCAGGACCATAAAAAGTTGTATATATGGATGAAAGTTTACAAAGCTAGGGCAGTGATAAATTCTGAGATTTCTTTCTAATACCAGTCTATGTTACAACAGATTATCATATACAGTGGAACCTCCTCTAACAGTCACCTCTCAACAACACCCATCTCCCTATAAAAATACCCTAAAATGCAATCTTACTGAATATTTAACCTCTCTACAAAAGCAACCTCCCTACAATGGCCAGTTCCAAAGATTGCTGTTGTTAGGAGGCACAGGTTTACATAAGAGGTGGTATCCACATATTTTTCTTATTTCCCAATGAAACTATATGTTGTGGGTATTCATTAGAAGCACCTCACTGAGGTGCTTCTAATGAGTACCCACAACATACATTTTTGTGGGGAAATAACAAAAAAAATCCATATTTTTTGGATGAAACAGCACCTTATCAGGAGCTCCGGGCCCTGTTGTTCAAAACTAACAACACCGTTAGTTAACGATTCGTTAAAATTTACGCCGAGTGATACGCAAATATGCTGAAATATTTTGCTGAAAAAATGTGAGTAGCTACTCACATTTTTTCAGCAAAAAATATCAGAATATTGTATACTGAATTTGCTAAAACAGTTACCGAAATGACCCTTAACGAGTTCGTTAAGCTAACAATGCTCTGAACAACTGGGCCCTGATTGCCATATGACACGTTCTTTTTCTCTGCTTTGTTTACTCATTTTTCATATCAGCACACATGTAATAGGGGTATCCAGTTATTTTCTTATTTGTCCATGAAAACGCACAAACACCTGTACTGGGAACTTACTTGCTATAAGTAACCTCATAATGGTTATTCTAATGAGTACCCACACGTTTTCATGGAGAAATAAAACAAATATCATATTTATGGTCTAAACAGTTGTTTTACCCAGTCTTATTTTACAACGTAGCTCTCGATAAGACGGACATACTGAGAAGTAGCATACTTTATTTCTCCACAAAAAATAAAAAAAATATGTTGTGTGGAGATACTGGAAAAATATGAACAAAGATGGAAAAAACATCTTATCTACTGCTATGGAAACAGATCCTTATCTGAGTAAATTATACCTCTGAACTGGACTCCAAAGCTCCAGATATGGTTCTTTTTTTAATCAAATAGTACTGGGCCCAGTCTTAGTTGATGTATCATTAAGCCTTTAATCATCAAATACTGCATATATGCCAATATTTTTGCTGAAAAAAATGTGCAAAAGCTACTCACATTTTTTTCAGCAAAAATAAATGTGAATTAGATATTGTACTTACTAGAACAGTTAACATTTTGATGATTTACAAGCCTGTTAAGCTAACGATGACTTGAACAACTGGGCCCTGGTATTTTTCTTGTTTCTATATGAAAACATTTTGTGATATTCATTAGAAGTGCCTCACCAAGGCTCTTCTAATGAGTACCCATAACATAGGTTGTCATGGAGAAAGCAGAATAATATTTTAATACTTGATAACCCCTCTTATCTGGAGCTAAATGTATGTAATAGTGCACCTCTGAACTGAACTGTGGTAAATGCTTTTTTTTTCTAGTACTCTCAGTTGTACTTTGTAACAACAAAAAATTCAAATGAACATATGATACACAGAATTAGTTTAAGGCACAAAAACGTGTAACATTACCATACCTGACCTCACAATTGCATAGTTCACTTAATATATGGTAGATTAACTAAGTAAGGGCAAAATATCATTTGATGAACGGGATACAAAATGAGAACCAGCCATGGCTCCAGATAAGTTGATTTATCAACTATTTTCTTATTTCTCCAGGAAAACATATGTTATGGGTACTCATTAGAAGCACCTTCCTGAGGCACTTCTAATGAGTACCCATATGTTTTTGTGGAGAAATAAGAAAAATATCTATTCTTTTTGTTGAAAAAAGTGTCTGGAGTCATGTCCTATGCCATATGCAAACAAGAAAGGTCCCGATTAAGTGGCACATCAACACAGTCTAATCTGTATCCACATATTTAACAGCAAAGATTATTGATTCTGTGAAAGGACAATAAAAATCCTGATCAGAATGGGTGAATGCACAGGCTGATTTGGGCCTTAGTTGCTGCATATAGCACAGCATACATGCCATTTCTCACACTGTGAGATAAAATCTCACAGACTTTGGCCAATCGGAAAGGCAATTCCCATAAAAAAATCAAATCTCACAGAATTTTCAGATCATTTTACAACTGATTTTATGAAGAAAACATACTTTAAAATTTGTGGTTTTCACAAGCTTCTTACATGAAAAAAAAAACAACAACTTTAGACTATATTGGGTGAGCTCCTAAGTGATGTTTCAGAAAATCTCACAGAATTTTGTCAAATCTCCCTTAAAATTTTGCCTTATCTCACAGATTTTAGTCCACAGCTTATGGTATGTATGGCATAGCAGCCCTTTTCTTGCATTTTGTCAAGTTTAAAAATTGTTTAATCTACTCGAATGTTGAAAAGGTGCAAAGTCACAAAACTACCTTTCAGGAAATAAACACATACCGATTTAAATATAAAAAATAAACATGCACTGATATAAAATGCTGTATAACAGGTTAGTTTTGCTGCTATAAAAAATTATGAAAAGGTGTCTCAAAGGGGTATTAATTGTTTTATTCTTACAAAACCAAGCCATGTTAAATTAAATACTTAAATTATAGCAGTTCAATAATTAAATAGGAAATTAAGCTATGTAATTAAGTAGGATACCTAATTTTCCAATTTTTGGGATGCATAAAACTACCTGTTATACTGTATTTTACTGGCACTGTATTTTTTCTGACCTTTGAGATTGCAACCATTTTGTAGCAAATTATGTAAAAAGATGGCAATACATGTCCAAATAATGAATTTTGGCTTAACCTTTACCACTCTCTGGGCACATTCAGCAGATGACAAATAGGTGACTTTTTTTTATTCTTTTCAGATAATAGGCTTTGACATTCCATGCAAACTGTCTCCATAGGAGACAATTTGCATGGGATGTCAAAGCCTATTGTATGGGAAAAATAAGAAAAATATTTCAAAGTGCCTCCTGCTGAAATTTTTACCCAGCATGCAAAGCTTTTAAAAAGAATACCTTATCTGGAGCTATTCAAATAACAGACCTTCAAACTTTTGGTGCACACTTTGTGCTCAAGTCTGCCCAGAAATTCAGGGTAAACATGCCAAACTGTATAAAAATATCTGATTAAATTATACATTCAGTGACACCATCTAAGAACTATTTTATGCCGTAAACTGCCCTATAGGCTCACCAAATAATACTTTCTGTTCATCTTCAACAGTGAATTTGAAATTATCTGGTGCTTCGAACAAAAGTACAATGGTCGATCCTAGGTTGAATTCTCCCAACATTTCTCCCTTAGAAACCGGGACTCCACCACTGTTACAGTCGCACATGTTTTTGTCATAGAAAACACTGTCAGGATAGGCTCTACCTGTGTTAGTGGTAAGGTCCTGAAAAAGAAACAATGATAGGTTTATACAGTTGTACTTCAATGACTCAAAAATCTTAGAGAACATGTAAATTTGCTCTAGACATGGGTAGTCTGAGTCAAGTCAGGAGGCAAATGTGGATATAATTTAGGGATGTCGTTTCGATCTTCTACAAAAATATGGTATGTTGAGTGTATTCATTAGAATCACCTAAGTAAGGCAATTCTAATGAGTACACACAACATACATTTTCATGATAAAATAAAAAAATTTCCCAAAAATATCCCTAAATATTTGTATTCTTGAGCTTTCAGAAGAATTTCCAAGGGACTCAAAAAAATACAAAGGTTTGAATCAGCCACCTTAAACAAAACATCAGTGTTTAAATCATTGAAGTTTTACTATAATATAAATTTAATAGGTGCTACCTATATCCGTGCATCCAAATTGTCATCACATGCTTCATAGTTGGGTTGGCCAGATCTAACTGAATTTGATTTCAGACCATGCTTGACTTCTGAATCCACTACATGAATTGCAATATAACGTCCAAGTCAACAATGTTTCAGTAGTTCAGAGACATTGCCTCCAAATATGTGGGACTTTTACCTAACCCGATCACATGAATTCGGGTCCTGCTTAGTTACTAGCAGCTCTGCCATGAAGGCTTTAGGCAGCCCATCTATTTCGCGAGCCCCGGGCGGGGGCTATGCTTTCCGAATACCGAAAACTAGTGTATGTCGATGATAGGTACAACGACATAACTATAGTTCACTTACCTGAAATCCATTTTACTGCTTCAGGATTTTCCTAAAGATTTTTGACCGTTTGTGCATTTTTTGTCTCTTTTTGGACTTGTTTTTTTGAAGCGAGTCTGCACATTATGAAAAGCAGGAAAAAAAACAATAAAAAAAAACAAAAAAAAAACAAAAAAAAAACATGAAAATAACAATTTAAAAACCGTTCGAACAAACACATTATTGTGTCGAGATTTTTTAAAATTATCACGTGAAAAGAGCATAAAGTCTATGTGTTATCTAACACCAAAGTGTACCTTATGCACAAAACGAATCATGCTTAGCTTGTATATAGATTGTATATAGAAATAAAATTCGAAGCGGAGATAAAATTCAAAATGGCTGCAATCGTAAATGTTGTAGGCTGACGTCGTAAGTCTGTGATTCAACCCCTTGCAATTGGAATACTTGGCAATATTGGCTGTTTTGTTGCTATTTTCGGCATGCCCGCCATATTAATAGTACCTGCCAAATCACGGAACGCTTATTGTTTTCCAGGATAAGCACCAAACCGGCCAAGCGTTTGTTGGACCAGTACATTTTTGGTCACACACATCACTGGTCACATAGTAAGTCTATATTAGTGCGTCTGCACGCCAAACTGGGAGCGGTTCAGGGGAACTGCTTTGCAGTTCAAAAGCAGTTCCCGTTGAATGCGCTTATCAACTTTATTTTGTACCTAAAACTGAGACACAAAGAAAATGTCAGTAGAACAACAATGACCCATCAGTAGGTCAAGGTAGTCCACTTACAGTTTTGCTTATCTATCAAATTAAAAATTTCTAAGTCCAAGATCTTGGCCTCTGGGTCACAAGGAGTGACGTGACTGAACAAAAACTTTGGACTATATCTAATATCAGGTACATTCCGGGCCCAGTTGTTCAAAGCATCGTTAGTTCAACAAGCTCGTTAGTGTTCAAAATATTAACTGTTCTATTAAGTACAATATCTAATTCACAGGTATTTTTGCTGAAAAAATGTGGGTAGCTTTTGTATTTGCAAAAGCTACTCACATTTTTTCAGCAAAAATATTAGCATATATGCCATATTTAATGATCAAAAGTTTTAACGATACCTCAACTAACGACATCATTAGTTTTGAACAACTTGGCCCAGGTAAATAGGAGATTTATGCCTTTAAAATATTAACAAAAAAACATGAACACCAAAAAGTCTGTTACCTTTTAGTGCATTCAGGCGAGGACAAGTTTTGAATCAGGAATCTGTAGCATTTATCAATTCACCTTCAGATGTTTTTTTTTTTTGAAAATTCAGCAGACAACAAAATGAGGATATTTTTCTTATTTTTCCCAGACAAATTCTGTCTGACATTTCTCACAAACCATCTCCTTTGGAGATAATTTGCATGAAATATCAATCCCCATTTTCTGGGAAACAGAAGAAAAATATTTCAAAATGCTGTCTGCTGAAAGTTTTACCCAGAATTCTAAGCACACTCTACTGACACCTGGGTGACCAGTCCTAACTCTTCTTCCTAATTCTGAATGCAAAGAAAACAGGCTGCTAGTAAATGTACCATTTCATGAAAATCTTAGGTATCAAGAGGCTAGGGATCTAACAAACAACCTCCTGATCTGAACTGAAGGAAGATGCTCTACCAATGGAAAGCAACATCAGGTGCCATGTTTCCCTAAGTATTGGATTACCTTAACTCCTTACCATACTTGTCCTAAAATTTGAAAAAGTATTTTACTACCCGTTGATATGTCTAAAATAATGCTGGATGAGTGGCAAACAGTGTAGACCCTGATGAGATGCCACATTCTGTGGCATCTGATCTGGATCTACACTATTTGCTCAGGCCTGTCTGTCCAAATATTAAGGGTTATTATGGTAACCACAAAATGGAGAGGTGCCTAAACAGTTTATATATATAGAATAAATTGTTATAGTTTAATGTCTGAATTTTAAGAAAACTATACCTTTCCCAAAAATATCCACAAGTCTGTTTCACTACTACTCCTTGTGATGGGTCTGAAAGTACTGTTATTGCAACCAGTACAGGCCCTGATAAATTTCAGGAGATTTGTTTGTTTGTTTGATTTGAGGTTTTACTGCCCAATTAACCCATTAGAGTCATGTTGAGCATGGTCAGTTTACCTAACCACACTTTTCCTAGGCAGGCTTAGTCCTCTAAGAGGAACCAGTACTTGTGCACATTCTTGACAACTGCCCTTCTTGAATCAGTGTAAGGGAGAGAATGACTGTAGCAAATATTTCATGATCAATCTCCAGGAAAGAATGTTGCTAGACCCGGTGGGGAAATTCAGAAAGTTTGATCTTGGTATACACTGTTTGCTTAGGCATGAAACTGCATATCCAAATATTTAAGGTAAATATCATGATGACTTAGTATTTTATGTCCCTTTCAACATTCTTTAAATTATATATTTTATGTCCCTTTCAACATTCTTTAAATTATATAAAGACATTAAGGTATGTAAAATTATGGCAGTTTTTTTTTCCCTCAAATAATATATATAGCTCTGGATAAGGTGCTTTTTTCAACCAAAAAGTATCTATATTTTTCTTATTTCTTGACCAAAACATATGTTGTGGGTACTCATTAGAAGTGCTTCACTGAGGCGTTTCTAATGAGTACCACAACATATGTTTTGGTCGAGAAATAAGAAAACTATTTGCTTGATACCCTCTCTTATCGATACCTATGTAGTATTGCCCATGTGTTGGTAATTTTAACTCTTAAAACTGCTAAGGAAAATTGCAGCAGATGGCAGTCTAATTTTTTTTTTCAGTTTTTCAGAGAGAAGACCTGTCATTTCATGTAAATTGTCAGCTAGGCAGATGACTCACATGAAGTGTCAAGCCTTATTTCTCTGAAAAAAAAAATACAAAAAAATCAAAACACTATCTGCTGAAGTCATGATAAGTGCTTCAAGGTTAAACCACCAAGAAAATAAAATTAGCATTAATCATATGATGCGACCATAACAAGAGCATGATCTAATTGTTTTGGTTTGGTTTTTCTCCACAGATCTGAAATAACAAAAACTGTCTGGAGTCCACAGCAAAGTGCTATCATGTTCAAAATACTGTGTCGGTGCTCCACTGAACTTTGATTATAAATCTTCCATATCTTAAGTGCCTGTGCACCTGTCTGTGGATAAGACTTCATACTTAGATGGTCTGCTGACCAAAAATGACACCGAATCCGAACCATAGCTCCAGATAAGATGCTCATTTTCCAACAAAACGTACAGTAAATGTCTTTAAATTTTGAACACTCTATTAAGGCAAATAGTGTAGACTCTGATCAGAATTGTCCTCCAGGATTAGTCTGCACTGTAGGACATGCTATTTTGTCAGGTAACTTGGTGTATGGGGTTTTAAGAAAATTACCCTACATCTTATTTGGGCTGCACCATGCAAAAAATTGTCTTAGGGCATATGTGGACAGTGAAGACCCAGATCAGACTGCGTGTCTGCACAGTCTGATCAGGGCCTTCACTATCCGCTAACTGAATTATTGTATACTACAGAATGTACCAATGGAGAGCAAAGGCTTGGGTGATACTTTGCGCATAAGCAGGATGATCTGATCCTGTACATTTTGCACATTTTGGAGTTTTCACTTGATGTGGCCCATTTAAAATCACCTCATAAAAGAAATTTTAATGCCACATTATATGTTACCATTCTTATCTTGAACCACGCTCAAGACATGCTTTTTTTTTTGTCCAATCAGCAGAATAAAATACGAGATAAGAAAGCCAATAGACTGATGGAAATTTACTGAAAGGTTAAAACCTGTAACCTGACCCCAGACCAAAAACCTGGATCAAGTTAAAAATGTAAACCAACCTTATCACAGTATATTTTAATAGAGCCTACATTCGTGGCCCCGACAGCAGTATATGAAAAGAAACCGTGTTCCCATTGGCCAGTGTAAACCACTCTTTCATTCAGATTGAACAGGCCCTGTATCCAGCGAGCTATCCCAGGATTCACACTCAGCAGCTCTCCTGAAGTGAAGATAGAAAAAGTAATTTTAATGCACATATGCATTCATCTGAAATCAACATAATATTATATGTAGCAAAATGTTACAAATCAATTTTTTTTTCTCTCTTTTCCTTTTTTTTTTGTCTCTCAATAAGTGGTTATCATGGAACGAAGCAGGTTAGCATGCTATTTGAGCCTTTTCAAGCCAAAGATTGCCTTCGAACATGTGTAAAATGGGCAGATTCTGATCATCATGCATGTGTGTATGGGTATGCACAAAGTATCATCTGGGTCTTTCATATATTTTGTAGTATCCAATGATTCTGATAGCAGACAGCAAAGGCCCTGATCAGACTGCGCTGGGCCTTTGCTGTCTGCATATGCCTGAAGACGATTTTTCTCATGGCATGGCCTATTTGATACTTAACATACTGACATACTTTTAGTTGCTCTAATGTAAAACAGGATAGAGGTAAAATTCCACAAAAAACATCCTCGTATAACAATTAAGGTAGGCATTGATCTTTTATTATTTTTGAAAGAAAACATTCAATAAAAATGACATTAATAGCCTCTTTTCAGTTGTTAACACATCTGGAACTTAACCTTTACAACCCTATAAGCATAATCGATAGACAACAAATCAATCTTTTTTTTTGTTTGTTATTTTTCCAAGAAAACGGGCTTTGATATTTCAGTCTATTTGTCTCCAAAGAAGACAATTTTCATGAAATGTCAAAGCCGATTTTCTGAAAAAAAAAAATCATTTCTTTCCTTTTTTTCTTCAAGGAAATAGGGCTTTGCATTTCATCATTATCATTTCAAAAAGATTAACATGAAATGTCACAATCTATTTCCTGGAAAAAGTTAGATTTTTGATTGATTGATTGAGTTGGGGTTTAACGACACGTCAACCCTTGAGGGTCATTTTGTGTCGTCTCCCAGAGAAAGGGAGAAAAGAGATAGAAGAGATAGTAGAAGAGATGAAAGAGAGGAATAGAGAATGAAGAGGAACAGGAATGAAAGTGAAGAAATAGAAGAAATAAAAACATTCACCCTCTACCCTTACCTGCTACAAGGATAGCAGGCCTTGCCCAACTGTAAGCCAATATCAGTTGGACGCCCCGATAACGCAAGATACACGACACCTTCGCACCACCCGACCACCTCAAGGAAAAAGTTAGATCCCTCATCTGTTGTGAATTAACGTTTTCATCCGTTAATACCATGTTTATACTAAGTATTCTGACAGACACACCAGAGCAAACCGTGTAGACCAAGATCAGATGCCACATAATGTGGCATCTGGTCTGGGTCTACACTATTTGCATCTCGTCCAGCAGTTTTGCAGACATATTAAGGCCTTGTTCAAAATATAGGACAAGTCTGGCAAGAGTTAAAGTGTCTGAATACTTAGGTTAAATGCGGTATATGAGGACTGACATATGGAATCAGATGATTGTTTCATAATTTAAAACAAAAAAAAAAAAAATAAATAAAAAATTTTATACTGAGATGTATATGCTGAAATGCCTGAACATGAGAATTTGTAGAAAAATAAGAAACTGTTTACTAGTCTTTCTCATCCAAATAAACCGTAACTCTTAGCACTCTGGATAAAAATTTCAGCAGATGAAATTTTGAAGCATTTTTCTTATTTTTCCCAGAAAACAGGTTTTAACATTTCCACTCTCAGGGTTAATTCAGCATATGACAAACTGTTTTATAACCTTTATATCCAAATAAACCTTAATAATATTGACTTGTTGGTTTCACAATTCTCTCAGGGTTAATTTGTTTGTGTTGAGGTTTTACGGTCAAGTCAACCCAATGGGTTCATGTCGAGAATGGTCAGTTTACCTAACCACACTCTTACTGGGCTTAGTCCTCTGAATAGTTAACCAGTATTGTGCACATTCTTTCACCAGAAACTGACAACTGCGCTGCCATTCTTGCATTAGCAGTAGGGAGAGAATGACCGTAGAAAATATTTCATTATCAAATCTCCACAAAAGAATGTTGCCAACCCGGCTGGGAATGAACACGAAACTTCCTGATCACCAGTCGGGCGCTCATCAAACTGAGCCACCAAGGCTGCCTCTCAGGGTTAATTTAGCTTATCATAAACTGACGATATATATATACATGTATATTTTTTTTATCCCAGAAAAAAAGCTTTGACATTTCATTCAGTACCTTAGATAGCTGCTTTTTGGTGTATTTACTCAATTAAAATTCCTGAAAAAGCAATTCAAATTAAATTTATGGGGTAAATACCGAAATACCAATATTTCTTGCACCCATTAACAAAACAGGGTACTCAAAAGAAAAATCCTGATACCCAATTCAATGAGAAATGGGTGGGTAAAAAAGCCCAAAATACCCAATTGCTTAAAATCTTATCTAAGGCATTGATTTCATGCATAATGTCTCCTGAACTGGCTCAGATCTCAACAGGTGGATGTACAGGCCACCCAGAAACTGCATTATATAAGACACAAGCAAAATGTGTTTTGGAGGAGCCTAAAGGTAAAGATGCTCCAGAGTAGTCAGGGCCCACTTGTTCAAAGCATCGTTAGCTTAACGAGCTCATTAGTGGAAAATTTTAACTGTTCTAGTAAGTATAATATCTAATTTACAGGTATTTTTTACTGAAGAAAATCCATGCAGTCTAACCTGGGCCTTTGCTGTCCACTGGATGTAGCAGAATACATCAATAGACAATGGACAACAAAAGCCCTGGGCCCAAGTGTTCAAAACTAACCATGTCATTAGTTAACATTTTGTTAAAACTTTGATCATTAAATATGGCATACATGCTAATATTTTTGCTGAAAAAATGTGAGTAGCTTTTGCTAGAACAATTAACATTTTTTACCACTAATGAGCTCGTTAAGCTAAAGATGCTTTGAACAACTAGACCCTGATAATGATCTGAATCTACTGGTATGCATATTGTATTTAACTGAAGACATCTTTTCATTTGGGTTTGAGTTTGAGTTTTACTGCCCAGTCAACACTATTAAGGTTATGTCCAGCCAGTCAGCTAACCTATCCACATTTTTTCCTGATGTGAACTTTGTCCTCTAAATCGTTAAAAAGTACTTTATGCACAGAATTTCACAGGTAACTGACAACTGGCCTTCTTGAAACAGCAGAAGGGGAATAATGATCATAGAAATGACTCCATGATCAATCAATCTCAGCAAAAGGTACATGGCCTAGCTGGGATTCGAATTTGCGACTCCTAAATCTGCAGTCAGATGTGTTACCCATTGTGCCAGGCCCTTTTCTCTCATATAACTATACTCAAAGACCTGGTTTTGCTTTAATAGCAGTGTTCACCTTAAACATAGCTCCAGATAGGGCAATTTTTTCAACCAAAAAGCATAGCTCTTGATAATGCATTTTTTTCCAACAAAAAGTATCTATATTTTTCTTATTTTTCGACGAAAACATATGTTGTGGGTACTCATTAGAAGCGCCTCGCCGAGGTGCTTCTAATGAACACCACAACGTATGTTTTCGTCGAGTAATAAGAAAACTATTTACCTGATACTCACTCTTATCTAGGCCTATGCAAAAAGTGTTGGTATTTTTCTTATTTTTCCATGAAAATGTTTATTGTGGGTACACATTAGAAACGCCACAGTGAAAGCCAATGTTTTCATGGAGAAATAAGAAAATATCCTCTGGATAACCCTCTGGAACATTGCCTTAAATTCAAATAATTTATTTATCAATCTTGAGAACTATGATTTGTTTATATGTAAATTTTTTAAGTATGATATACATGCACAGTCAATGTCGACAATCAGTGCAATGAATTTCCATTCAATTATCATTATATAAAAACAATTTTGTCCAAAGTACAGACAATATTGGCCAAATGTTGTATTATTTAGCATAGAACTGCATGATGCAAATCAACATACTTAAGTTAATTTTAATTTACCCAATGTGTCATTTCAAATTTTCTTTTTGTGTTCTTTTATTATGTCATCCCTTATCTCGATTTTCTTTTGTTTTTCCATCTACCGGTACACTTCTTGTCCACTGACTATACATGCATAAATTTTCCATCTGAACAACTCAGAAGTAGATCAATTTACTTGAACCGAGAATTAAATTTCTTGGCCACAGTTATAATATTAGTTTTAACACACCCTGCATCCAATCACAATTCAGGATGTACACGGAGGAAGTCCCCCCGCCATATGATGAAGATGGGATGGTTCTGAAAATTAGAAGGAAAGCAACTAACATTCTATGCAAAAGTTAAGGAAAACTTTAAATTTTAAATTTCTTCTTAAATTTCTGCTAAACTTGGTCCTGCTGAACCCTGAAATGCTCTGCCTTTCTGCCTTTTAAACAGTGAAGATTCAGATCACTTGGCATCTTCAGATGCCAACTGATCTGGATCTGCACTGTTTGCACTCTGTATGTGAATTTGTATCAACAACCTGGATCAAGCAATCTGATTGGCTGACAATTAGAAGTGGATGTGGCATTTTAATTCATTCAGCATGACAAGGGTTAAACTTTAACTGCAGAAAATTTGAAATGTTACAAGTAATATGAGCTTTCTTTCACGTCAAGAATATATTAATCTGACAACAGCAATGAAGTTCATTTAATGTCATCTGCTTTCAATACTGTTTTCCTTAGTATAAATGAAATGGCAAAGCATTAACCCATTGCAGTCTGGAGACCCTGAAAAGGGTAATTGGCAAAAAGTGGAGACCCAGATCAGATCCGCAGAATGCGGCATCTGATCAAGGTCTCCACTGTTTGCAAATAGTTCAACCATATTTCTCTAAGATCATCTAAATCACACAGCCTGACATACCTAAAATTGAAATTAGAATCTTCCAATATATAGAGTGGGGGAGTTCATTCAGTCTACAATGGGTTAACAGAGGTGACTTGTGATATGTTTTAGTTACCATGTTTACCCTAAATATTTGGACACATTAATGCTTTACCATACTTGTTCTAAAATCTGAACAAGTCCATTTTCCAATCTAAAACAGCTGGACGAGTGGCAAACAGATCAGATGCTGCATTCTGCTTTGTCTGATTTAGACCTACACAGTAGCTCAGACCTATCTGTCCAAATACTTACGGTAAATATCATGTTTTTTATACAAATATGTAAATTACCAGTATTCATTAATATGCAATCTCAGCAGATGACAAATTGACACATTTTTCTTATTTTTTTTGGTTGATAAAAAGTACCTTATCAAGAGCTATGACATTAGGGGCTGCGCCATGGGAAAACATGCCTTCGGGCATATGTGGACAGGGAAGGCCTGGATCAGACCGCATATCTGTGCAGTCTGATAAAGGCTTTCCCTGTCCGCTTACAGAATCATTGGATACTACAAAAAGTATGAAAAGAAAGCAAATTAAGGTCCAGACGAGACTTTGCACATGTACAGGATGATTTGAATCCAAACATTTTGTGTATGCTCAAAAGCACATTTTCACCTGATGCAGCAGCCCAGAGAAAACGGATGTCCCCCAACCATGAATTTTCAGTATTTCTACTGCTGTGACCTTGAAAATTAGGTCAAGGTCACTAAA
Source organism: Anodontia alba (assembly GCA_964016985.1). Lineage (NCBI taxonomy): Eukaryota > Metazoa > Mollusca > Bivalvia > Lucinida > Lucinidae > Anodontia > Anodontia alba. The sequence continues at coordinate 39,205,497 of OZ024830.1, read as the reverse complement.
ATCTAATCAGTTCTTTGTTATGTCCCAATTATATATCCATGAAAATGTGGTAAGAATCTAAACATGATTCACAAGATATTGTGCAGACAAGAAAGTGTCACACCAACGCTGATGCCAATGCCAAAGGGATCTGCACCAAAATCAATATTTCCCCCTTCCCATAGATTGGGGGGCATAAAAACATGATAATTATATTACTGCAATTTTATGAAATGCTTTACTACAACAGAATTTAGATGATAATGATAAGTTCAGATTTAACGACGCATCAACCTGTGCTAGTCTTATGTATCAATATGGAGCATTAACTTGGTTTGTTAATGAAAACAGTTCAACAGGTATCATATTATGTGTCATTTGGGTGAGTATACAAAGACAGACAATAGAATTTAGCTGTTTTAATGCCTCACCTGGGAAGTGTCTCCTGAAACGGATATTCCAATCTACTGGAGAATGGAAACGATGGTAGTCGCCGGGAGCCAGATATATTATACAATTGTATAACGAATGTCCTGGTTTAATGTCCAAACACTCCTGATAATGGTCATCAGAAACCTTGCTTGAATCCACCATATCGCTAGAACTCCACGTTGCAGGGCCAAGAAATCCCTTCAGTGCATAGTTCACTCCCTTTACCTGCTCCACCACACCTTTTTCACATTTTCCAAAGTGTAAGATCTTTCCATCAACAGGGCTTGTCTGAAAAGTATGAGGCACAAAACTTTAATGTTTTTACCATATTTACCATAAGTATATGACTCCACAGGCCTAAGCAAACAGTGTATACCCAGAATGCAGAAAATATCCACATCGTTTGCCATTCATTCAACAGTTTTCAGACATCAACAAGTACACAATTGGACTTTTCAAATTTCAGTCCAAGTATCATAAGGAGATCTAAATATCTGAACACCTTAAGTCCTTACTGTATTTGTTCTAAAATTCTTTTATGGCCCTTTCAAGAATATTTCACTTATATAGAGCCGATTGTTCATCAAAGGTGGGTGAAAACCAGAGAACCCGGGGAAAAACCACCTAATCATCAATAAGCAGAACTTGGCTTTCACATATGTGACTCAAGCAAGGCTCGAACCACAGCGGTGAGAAAGCTAATGGATTAAGAGTCAACTCTCCTATCCAAGGCTATGGGGGCCCGCATTCACTGTATGCTAACAGAATAGTTGGATACTACAGAATGTCTAAAAGGAGAACAAAGGCCCTGATGATACTTTGTGCATGTGCAAGATGATATGAATCTGCTCCATGTGCGCTTGCTGAAAGGCTGTTTTTGGCTTGACATGGCCCAATTTGTGTTGTATACAGTATAAAGGTTAGTGCACTATCTGTGTATAGTTTTGTGTATAATTACCATAGGAGAAGATGTATCCAAAGTTCTGGCATCTGGTTTGAGCTGTCGCCTGAAGAACTCCCCCAGGTTTCTGTAGTTCCTTAAATCTTCATCTTTAGCCTCGTGCATTTTTACTCCAAACATCCACACGTACAGACCCAGCAATGGTTTGCGGAGTGTCACAGGTAAATCTAACTCGTTGAACTTCCCCCACGCCCTTGACATAGCCTTCAATGGCATCTTTCGATACAAAGTGACCTGAAAATAAAGAAGTTCAAAGGCATGATCTGACCCATTATTACGAAAATGGAAGAATTACTATTACATAAGAGCACGATACTCAATTTAGCAACAGGGTCCAGCTTAAGGGTGATCTAGATAAATAATATCCCAACTCCCTAAAAGAACAAATCTCTCAGCTGACAATTTACATGAAAGTTAAGCCTTATTTTCTCTGAAAAATAATAATAATAAATTAGAATGTGCGGCATAGCTACAGATAAGAGGGGGTATCCACATAATATTTTTCTTATTTCTCCACAAAAACATATGTTGTGGCTACTCATTAGAAGCGCCTCGGCGAGGCACTTCTAATGAGTACCCACAACATATGTTTTTGTGTAGAAATAAGAAAGGTATCAGCATTTTTCGGATGAAAAAAGCGCCTTATCTGTTGCTATTTCAGTGCGGTATGCTACAATTTCAATTTGGTCTTTCAGTTTGAGTTTTACTGCCTAGTAAAAATTGGTTTTCATGTTGAGCGAGTAAGTTAACCTACTCACACTTTTCCTGGTGACAGCTTAATCCTCTAAGTGGTTAACCAGTACTTGTGCATACATTTTCATCAGTCACTGACAACTGCCCTTCTCGAATCAGCAGAAGGCCAGTTGAATGCTTGAAGAAATGATTTCATGATCAATCTCCATGAAAACTATGGGGCTAGTCTGGGATTCGAACTTGCAACCCCTGGATCTGCAGTGAGATGTGCTACCAACTGGCTGCTGATATAAGGGTTAGTTTTCACGTGAGAACATATCTAAATCAAAATTAAGAGCCTAAAGGAAAATAAAGGAATCCATCTAGAACTTATTACTCCTTGCCATGTTGAATAAATTAAGATGCCCCACCCACTTCTAATTTTCATCCAATCAGATTACTTGATTTAGGTTGTTGATACAAATTCACATACTTAATATAAATGACAAACAGTGCAAATCCAGATCAGTTGGCTTCTTCAGAATCAGAAGCCAACTGATCTGGATCTACACTGTTTGCAATGGCTGTGAGGGCATATCAGGGCTCAGCAGGACTAAGGTTAATTATTTCTCAGTTTGTAAAATATTTATCCCTCTGAGATCCAGTCTGGGGCCCTGACACATGTACAGTCTGACCAGTCCTAAAATTTGAACCAGTCTAATACCTGTTAATACCTGTTGAGGAGTCAAACGATTGCTGGATGAGTGGCAAATAGTGTAGACTGATCATACTCTACATTTAGAGGCCTCTGATTAAGACCCACACTGTTTGTTTAGGTATGTCCGTCTCAATACTTTCAGTAAGTACAATATTACAGATACAATCTAATCTACTCAGATCACATTTGATGCAATAGTAACTTAGACAAGTCAACTGGACATCAGAACTCTTAGCCCCTAAGAAGCCAAGCAAAATTTGTAGTAGACAACATTCTAAATTCCTGTTTTTATTTATTTTTCAGAGAAAATAAGTCTTGACATTTCAAGTGAATCATCTGCCTGGCAGATGATTCACCTGAAATGCCACGACTTATTAGAGAAATGTCTTCTTTTTATGTGAATCATCTGCTTAGTAGATGATTCACATGAAATGCCAAGACTTATTTTCTTTGAAAAATAAAAAAAATATATATTTCAGAATGTTGTCTGCTGCAGTTATGACTGGAACTTCAAGAGTTATTGTGGAAGCAATACTAGACATTTTCCCAATAAGAACTAATTGTTATGCGGGGCATTCAAATTCATATTTTTTTCTTTCTTCTTCAAAATCAACAACATAATATGTTGAGACAATTCTAATACTTTAACATCTATTTTCATGAGGAGATATAAGAAACTTACCAATACAGTCAAACCTGTGTTAAGCAAGCACCTGTGGAAAAGCCAAAAAGTTATAAGTTGCTTAACCCTTGTCATGCTGAATAAATTAAGATGCCATGCCTACTTCTAATTTTCAGCCAATAAGATTACTTGATCTGGATTGTTGATACAAATTTACATACTTAATGACAAACAGTGCAGATCCAGATCAGTTGGCTTCTTCAGAAGCCAACTGATCTGGATCTAGTCTGGATCTAGTTTGCAAATATAGGATATCGGGTTCAGCAGGACAAGGGTTAAGACAGGTGCTTGCTTAATACAGGTTGATTTCCGCACATTTGTTTTTCAAGGCATCAGAAAATCTGGCCATTTAAATACAAGTGATTGCTTAATACAGGTGGCCTATATGACAGATTCCAACTGTTTTAGTTAACAAAAATCTTATCAAGATCTAGACCAGAATCCTCTACTGATCACATACAGATGTATTCTTCCATTTGAGCCTCTCTAAAGCCATAAACGACCTACACAGTTTAATACATGTACATGTATTTTGTAACACTCAGATTTCCAAGTTTAACATAATAAAATATCCAAACATTTCAAATCTAAATTTGTAAAGTGTAGGTATATAAATGAAGGATGGTGCAAAGTCCCATTATCAAAAATGCAATTTACCATATTTACTCTGAGTATTGGGACACCTTCACAGCTTACCGAACTTGTCCTGAAATTTGAAAAAGCCTGGTCAACTTCAGGCTGCTGTGTCTAAAATATCACAGGATGAGTGGCAAATAATGTAGACCCTGATCAGATGCCACTTTCTACAGCATCTCATTGGGGTCTACACTGTTTGCACAGGTCTGTCTGTCCCAAATACTTTTAAAAGGTTATTATGGTATTTATAAACAATTGCAAAACTTATCAGATATACATACATGTATTTGTAACTTTCATAACCTACTACCTTACCATATGGGAAAGTGGTCAATAAACGATATACTTTATCAATAAACAAAACAAGGGGTTCATTAACCCTAGTCTGCTGAACCTGGATATATCCTGCCTTTGCAAACAGTGTAGATCCAGATCAGCCTTTAAATTAACATAGCTCGATATAAGGCTTTTTTTTTTTTTAACAAAAAAGTACAGATATTTTTCTTATTTCTTCACAAAAATATATGTTATCAGTACTCATTAGAAGCACTTCGGTGAGGCGCTTGTAATGAGTACCACAACATATTATGTTTTTGTGGAGAAATAAGAAAAGCGTTATTTAATACTCCCTCTTTTCTGCAGCTATAAACCAAAACTTCTTATTTTTCTATAGTAATATTATGTTGTGGGTATGGTTTATCATGAATACAAAGTGATTCCAATGAGTATCCGGTCTTTTTATCTCAAAGACACCGCTCTCTTGGCTAATTTAGCAAACAACAATCTGATGATATATTTTTATTTTCCCAGAAAATAGGCTCTGGCATTTCATTTGCATGAAATGCCAGAGCCCATTTCCTAAGGAAAATAAGAAAATTATTTCAAAATGTCTTTAGCTCAAATTTTTATCCAGCATGCTAAGCATTAACCCTTGTCATGCTGAATAAATTAAGATGCCACACCCAATTCTAATTTTCAGCCAATCAGATTGCTTGATCCGGATTATTGCTATAAATTCACATACTTAATGGCAAACAGTGCAGATCCAGATCAGTTGGCTTCTGAAGAAGCCAACTGATCTGGATCTACACTGTTTGCTAAGACAGGGCAAGTCATGTTTAGCAAGAGAAGGGTTAAATTTGGGTTACCTAATGACATCACACAGGTAATGCCAAATTTAGACGAGTTCTATGAATTATAAATGTGCCATGCAATAGTGTTTATGTTCTTTTATGGTATGACAGACAGCTAATCTCAGTATTTGACTGCTAGTCAAAACTGGCATTGAAATTGAAGGCCACTCCTAATTTGTTCTTTTTTGCTTTAGTCTGTATTGCTGAAAACCTTTTTTGGGCTTTGAAATATGGGTTTGTGGTTGACGATAGCACATTAGTGTCAATCTTACAACAGTTACTGGGTGCCATAAAAAATGCTGAGATAGCAATGTTTTGCCAAAAGCACATTAATGATGATGTAGAGTTTTGCATCCCTTTCAACATTCGTTAAGTCATATCGAGACAGGCTGGCCTCGGTGGCTCAGTTGGATGCGCCGTCCGACTGGAGACCAGGAGGTCGCGGGTTCAACCCCCGCCAAGGTCAGCAACATTCTTTCGTGGAGATTGATCATGAAATATTTTCTACGGTCATTCTATCCCTTCTGCTGATTCAAGAAGGGCAGTTGTCAGTTTCTGGCGAAAGAATGTGCACAATATTGGTTAACCGCCTAGAGGACTAAGTCTGCCCAGTAAACGTGTGGTTAGGTAAACTGACCGCGCTCAACATGACCCTATTGGGTTGACTGGGCCGTAAAACCTCAACACAAACAAAACATATCGAGACAAAAAAAATACATTTTGACTGGTGCTTTAAGGATTAATGCACTATTCTAACAGCCAAGTTTCCGAATTTTTCCCCCATTGATTTTCTTGCATCAAAATTCAGACATGGAGCAAATTCTTTCCTTTAAATTCACCCCCCTTTTGAGAAGGGAGATAAATACTTTCAGCTCAAAGTGATTTCCCTTGTATGAGAATGTATTCTGAATTCATCTTAACCTTTACCACTCTATTAGCTAATTCAGCAGACAACATTGTGATATTTTTCTTATTTTTTCCAGAAAACAGGATTTGACAATTCATGCAAATTATCTCCACTGGAGACAATTTGCCTGAATTATCAACTCCTGTTTTATGGGAAAAAGTAGAAAAATATTTCATTAAGTCATCTGCTGAAACTTTTACCCAGAGTGCTAAGCGTGGCTACCCTTTCAGTGGTGGCAACTCAACACTTTGTTTTTGCCTCCCTTCTGAAAGGGGTCTACCTTAAAAGGAAAAAATTTGCTCCAAAGGGCGGGGGGGGGGGGGGGGGTGCAAATTCTTTCCTTTTAGAAAAGACCTCTTTTCAGATGTGGTTTGGTGTGCAGGAAACCAAACAGAAATTAAAAAAAGTTGTCTCCCTTATTAGAAAACAAATGAATATTTATTAAGTGTATCAAGTCGCCTTAACACCTGTTGTTGCTTGACCTGACCTGCATATCAATGACAGGTAAATTGAAAGCAAAAATACCTGATAAGTAAGATTACAGAACTATCTACCTATGATATTTTACATGTTGTTGAAATCTAATAGCACCCACTCAATGTTATCTTCTTATCACATTGCAATTTGCTTGGTAAAAAAATCAGCAGACGACATTTTGAAATATTTTTCTTATTTTTCTGAGAAAATTGGATCTGACACTTTATGCAAATTGTCTCTTTCAGAGACAATTTGCATAAAGTGACAAATCCTATTTTCTTGGATAAATAAGAAAAATATTATCAATTTGTCATCTATTGAATTTGCCTATAGCATGGTAAGTGTTAAATGTATAAAACAAAATTTTGGAATAGAGACATTTCATGCTCTTCTCATTCCTTGACTAAAATCTGTTGTGTGTACTCACTGGAATTGTTTGAGAAAATTCTAATGAGTATCTACAAGAAACACTTTGATGGAGATATAAAAAAAAGAATGACGGCCTTATCTAGAACCTTGACATCAAACGGTTTAGTTGAAATCAGTGATTTTTTCTATAGCAATAGCAAAACAAACCTCTGTCCTCCAGACAAACTGCTAGTTTTTACTATATTTTTTTGTAAATTTTGTATTCTCCACAAAAATGCTGTGCTCTGGCCCTTGGTAATAGTTTAAGTTTCGGCCACTAAAACTGCAAGGGTGAACTGTGAAACCATAGCTTAAAAATGGTTTTGTTTGTTTTATTTGGATTTTCAACATTCTTTTAGTCATATTGCCATAGTGTCTACTAGATGTGGCAGGAAGCCCGATGCTCATTGAAATATTTAAACATGCCCCTGACAACTAAAGTAATATTCCACCCAATGCCATTATACGGACATTGGGCTGAGCAGTTCTTATTCCCAATGGTACTTTCCTTGTGCTGCATGCTTGTGAAAGAGCAGCTAATAATTATACCATTTTTAAAGTCATTGGTATGGCTTGGCTTGGGATCAAACCCACAACCTCCCTGTCATAAAGCGGAATTGCTTTACTAATTGAGCCACTATGTGGCTTGAGGCTTGAAGAATGAAGGATGTTTTGATTAAACAAATTTCATACACCTTATATCAGACAACTGTGATAGTTCTTAGATAATGGATGTTTACTAAAGTGTAACACACACACACACACACACTGTAACAAACACACACTTATTCAAATGTTAGGACAAGTATGGTATGGAATTTTGTTTGCATTCTTGTTTAAAGGGGAACGCAATTCAAGTCAAGTCGTAAGTATATCTTGGAGTAAAGTTCTTAACAAGTGATTTATTTTGATGCAAGAGTTTTCAAAATCGGCCTTGAAATAAGGAAGTTAAGGTGATTTGAATATATTTAAAATGGCTGTCATGGATGCCGCCATATTGTAGGCTTTGTGACATTACACAGCCCAAATTAAATATGCAAAACCAAATTATAAAGGGTTTTTAAAAATAGTTTTGCTACAGATTTTTTTTATAATCTTTTAATTCTAGTGAAAAGCAATCATTTCCCCCAAAATAAACCAACTTTATGAGAATAACTACCTTTATGAAATGAATTGAATTTTTATGAAATCTCATTAAATATTCAAAATGGCAGCGACCATTCCACCAATGTTAAAATATTCAACTGTCTATAACTTACTTAATTTTCCACCCATTTTGATCAAATTTGTGCCAAAATTAATAGTTTGTAAAGTTCTTTACTTTTAAGCACAATACCTTTTAAGGTTGCATTCTCCTTTAATTGTCATCCCCCAGAGAAAGAGAGAAAGAAAGCTGGTACATGAGAGGAAACAAAGAAATAGAGGAATATAAAGGAAAAGTCAATGACAGGGCAGAAACAGAAGAAAACTTAGATGCTGCTACCCAACCTACTGCAAGTTCAGCAGGCCCTTACTCTTTCCCCTCTAGTGGTGACTTTTGTCGTCTGCTGATAACCTCTGCAAACAGTTTGGCCCCAGACCAGGCCCGACATTTTGTCAGGCCAAATCTGGATACAAATTGTTTGACACTCTGATGGTATTCCCGAAAGATTTTTTTTTAAAAAGTTGATTTAAAAAACAAAAAAAAAAAGAGGGCCACGGGTCGCTCACCTGAGTGACATAGCCACTGCAGATATGCAGATGTTATGCAACATTTTTCCAATCCTGTCATCGCAACTAATGAAAAGCTCATCATTTAAGCAGTTCTTAAGTTTGAAGAAGAATATGTATGGCATGACAGTCAATGGAGCGTGATCATTTGAACAAACTCTCAATCACATTTCAACAGTAGGATCAATGCGAAATTTGGTGGATAATGGCTAAGTAGTTTCTGAAGAATCATGATTTTATACATGTAAACAGCTCAGTGGCAGGGAAATATAATAAAAATAAACAAGATGGCAGCCATCTTGGATTTCCAATCAGAATGATTTTAGCTACTGTTGATCTACAAGTTACCTCAAATCCTGGATACTTCCAATGAACTTTGAGTCAATTGCCCTTTCGATTCAGGAGAAAAAGTTCAAAACAGATTTTCAAGATGGACGCAATGGCCGCAATTTGGGATTTCGTATCCCAAAAATTTGAGCTATGTTTTATCTACAAGTCACCACAATGCTTCCTACCAAGTTTTGAGTCAATTGTCCTTTCAGTTCAGTAGAAGAAGGGAAAAATAGATTTTCAAGAAGGCCACCATCTTGGATTTCCGATTGGAATGATTTTAGCGATTTTTATATCTACAAGTTATCCAGATGCTTCCTACCAATTTTCAAATCAACTGGCCCTTTGGTTAAGGAAAATAAGGGAAAAAAAAAAGAGTTTCAAGATGGCCTCCATGGTGGCCATCTTGGATTTCCGATCCAAACAATTTAAGCTATTTTAGATCTAGAAGTCACCCCAATGCTTACTTCCAAGTTTCGAGTCAAATGGCCTTTCAGTTCATCAGAAGAAGCAAAAAATAGATTTTCAAGATGGCTGGCATGGCCTCATCTTGGATTTCCACTCGAAACAATTCTAGCCATTTTTGATCTATAAATCACCCCAATGCTTGCTACCAAGTTTCAAGTCAATTGGCTTTTGGGTTTAGCAGAAGAAGTGAAAAAAAGATTTTCAAGATGGCTACTATGGTGGCAATCAGCAGGATTTTAGCCATTTTGATCTACAAGTCACCCTGATGCTTCCTACCAAGTTTGGAGTCTATTGGCCTTTCGGCTCAGGAGATGAAGTGAAAAATAGATTTTTGAAGATGGTGGCCATGGCAGCCATTCTGGATTTCCGATCAGCATGATTTTAGCTATTTCTGATCTACAAGTCACCCTGATGCTTCCTACCAAGTTTCGAGTCAATTGACATTTGGATTTAGGAAAAGAAGCAAAAAATATATTTTCAAGACGGCTGCCATGGCCGCCATCTTGGATTTACGATCGGCACGATTTTAGCCATTTTTGATCTGCAAGTCACCCAAATGCCTCCTTCCAAGTTTCGAGTCAAATGGCCTTTCGGTGCAGGAGAAGAAGCGAAAAATAGATTTTCAAGATGGCGGCCATGGCGGCCATCTTGGATTTCCGATCAGAACAATTTTTGCCATTTTTGATCTACAAGTCACCCTGATGCTTCCTAGCAAGTTTGGAGTCAATTGGCCTTTTGGTTCAGGAGAAGAAGGAAACAATAGATGTTCAAGATGGCTGCCATGGTGCCCATCTTGGATTTCGATTGGCACGATTTTAGCTATTTTTGATCTATAAGTCACCCCAATGCTTCCTACCAAGTTTGGAGTCAATTGGCTTTTGGGTTTAGGAGTAGAAGCGAAAAATAGATTTTCAAGATGGCTGTCATGGCGGCCATCTTGGACTTCCAATCGGCTTGATTTTAGCTATTTTTGATCGACAAGTCACCCTGATGCTTCCTAGCAAGTTCTGAGTCAATTGGCTTTCGATTCAGGAGAAGAAGCAAAAAATAGAAGGGGTGTAGGAGGTCTAGGCTTTTAAAGCAAGACGGACAACACACGACAGACGATGGACATTGACTGACCACAACAGCTCACCATGAGCTCTTCGTGCTCAGGTGAGCTAAAAAAACCCAGATGACAAAAAAAAAAAAACATGCCAAATTACCCAGCATGCAAAGCATTAAAACCACCCTGCCACCTACTATCGTACGGAGTTAAACCAACCCATTTTGGTCTAGACACCCCCAAAGGGTATCTGGCAAACAGTGCAGACCCAGATCCGATGCTGCAGAATGGGGCATCTGATCAGGGTCTACACAGAAGACTGTTTGCATTATATAACATAATTTTTATAAAACATGGTAATAACAAGAAAAATGCCTGATGGCTTTATGGACAGGTCTTTTTTAAATAACGAAGAAAGTAAGAGTTGTCTCTCTTAGATGTGAAACATCTACTGGTCCTCCTCTTCATCCCTACCAAATATGAATGCAATTCATCGAAGAATAAAGGTAACATATAACTTTTTGAAAAAAGGTTAACCAAAAGGAAAAGCTCGGATGACGCCCGATGCCCGCCCGCCCAATGCCCACCTGCCCGCCCAGACATCGCTATTTTAAAGGACAGATTTTTTAGAAACCCGTCCAATAAAAGCTAACCAGACACCCTGCTGTTGGAAATAGACCAGGCCAAAGAGTTGTGGTAGAACAGCCCACTCGACTTAAATGGGTTACTATATCTCCACTCGACTTAAATGGGTTACTATATCTAACTACTTAGGGTAAATATGGTAATCTTACCGTAGAATTCAGCCTCTGAATTTTCCCATGAGCCTTTCTGTTCTTTTTGGGGGTGCTAAAGAGATAATGCTGGCCCCGCTTTAGAAATATCCTATGCAGGGTAACAAGCTCCCTAAGCTGGTGTAGAGGTATGCCCCATCGTAATCCATAATACATAATTTGTCGTGGTTTTATAGAACTCAGCGTCATCCAGACTTTTCTCGATGGTTTATGCAGTAATTTTCTGCCAACAGCCAAAGCCATGGGTGTTCCATATCCCTTAGTTAACAATATTGCTACAATCACAGTACTGTACAGCACTGCGGGGTCATATGTGACCCTGTTTACTAGATCTGCCGAAATGTAAGCCAAGTGGCTTGAAGACAAAGTTCCCCAGATGAGCTCGTACATGTTGTACTGCAGTTCCGGAGGTACTTAAGCAGCCAATTAACACTTGCAGTTATTGTCCAGAGTCCAAAACCAGTTAGTAAATAAATCCAAGTCTTTCCTGAAGCTTCGATTTAACACTGTACGAGAATTTTAGCACCTGGGAATCCTGAATTTTCGTTTTCCAAATGTTTTTCACAAGAATTTTCAATGGAAATTTTATCAAACAGCCAGAATGTTCCAAATCAATAACATGTAGGTAAACTTCTAGCTATTTTCTCTCGTTTCTCTTAAAACAGAGCAATTTACATTAAAGTTTTTGCACAATTATATAAATTCAATACTTAAACACAATACTGTATACTTTTCCTGCCTTTAATTTCAGTTTTTAAGGTTATTTTTTCCTGTAAAAAATCCTTGTTTCAACTGACATAGATTTCCCATACACTTTGTTCTCCCACAGTGTGGGGGGACCTTAAGCTTGGCGAATTTGCCTTATATACTGGTTAAGTCATGTGACTTCTGCATTGATCGCCTGTTTTGGACTGATCTACTATACTGAAGGGGAACAAGGTTTACACTTGGGAGTTTAACTGTTAAGATATCGGCAGTTTTCTGAATAAACTGGTACAGATAACAGTAGAAAACCAGAAAAGAAGAATAAAGTAACAGAAGCTAAACAGATAAAGATTAAAATCTATTCTTTAACAGGCAGTAACTGACATTTACCAACCTGCCTTCCCCATTGAAGGTGCTTTATTTTGAGGGCTCTAGATAATAAGATAATATAAAACATAGCTCCAGAAAAGAGGGGTTATCAGGAAAATATTTTTTCTTATTTCTGCATGAAAACATATGTTGTGGGTACTCATTAGAAGCACCTCAGTGAGGCACTTCTAATGAGTACCCACAGCATATGTTTTCATGCAGAAATAAGGAAAAAAATATAAAGACATTTTTTTGGTTATTTGGAGGTATGTAAAAAAGTACACAAGGACAACAATGACATCTGTATTCACTTGAAAATTAAATCATTATCAAATGAACAGACACTTATAAGATTTCTGTAATATTTGTTTAAAATGTTTGGAAAATAGTGTGTACAAGAAATTTGGGTTTTCCTCAGCATGTCTGAATGGTCTGAATGAAGTGTGGCTGTAACAGCTTATCTGAAAAGCAGACTGTAAACTAATGTGCTCTATTTATAGAATGCTCTCTTTTACACTTTGCAAGCTGGGTAAAAATTTCAGCAGAAGAGATTTTGAAATATTTTTTCAATTTTTCCCAGAAAACGGGTTTTGACATTTCATGCAAACTACCATTTGCATAATACATCAAATCCTATTCACTGGAAAAAATAAGAAAAATATCACCCATTTGTCGTCTGCTGAATATGCCCAGAGAGTGTTAAAAGGTTAAGTATCAGCAGACGACATTTAAAAATACTTTACTTGTCCTTCATTTTTTCTCCAGTCACAACATGACGACTTGTTGAATGCTCCTATTTAAAGGAGATGGCTCACATTAAATGTCAAGTTCTATTTTCAGGAAAAAATAGGGAAATAAACTAAATCACAGTTCATCAAAAGTAGAGCTCCATAGCTACAGATAAGAGGGGGTATCCACATAATATTTTTTCTTATTTCTCCACAAAAACATATGTTGTGGGTACTCATTAGAAATGCCTTGGTGAGGCACTTCTAATGAGTACCCATAACATATGTTTTTGTGGAGAAATAAGAAAGATATCAGCATTTTTCGAATGTTGCTACAGAGCTCTAGATAAGGCATTTTTTTTGTAAACATTTTTCTTTTAACAGAAAGTTTGATATTTTTTCTTATTACCCCACAAGAACAAAGGTTGTCGCATGGAGGCTCATCGAAAGTACCTTGCCAAGAAATAAGAAAAAAAAAAAAATTATCTGGATAGCCCTCTTATCTATAGCCAGAGGAATTGTTAAGGAGGAGTATTTGGTGATAATTATGGGATAATTTTCTACAGTTCTCCATAAAAACATATGTTGTGGGTACTCATTAGAAGCACCTCAGTGAGGTGCTTCTAATGAGTACCCACAACATGTTTTTATGGAGTTATAAGAAAACTTATCCCAAAATTATCACCAAATACCGTATACGCCTCCTTAACAATTCCTCTGAAAGCTCTGTGACCTAAGTGTCCTAATTGAAGGGATTATAATGTGAGGGGTAGATAGAAAAATCCATCCTGAGGATTACTGTCTGGCATCATGAGGCTTGCGGAGTGATGCCAGACTGTGATTCCGAGGGACAGGTTAGTCCCTCACACCCATCACAGATTCTTTTTCTTACATACCTTTCATTTCTGAAAGTTAGTTATTGATAATGTAGTACTTTCGATTCCAGATGTCAGCCATATTGTGATGACAATACCATGACATTTAGTGACATCATTACGTTCAGTGACGTCAACCTTAACGATGACGTAACACGACATCCTATACAACCAGTGTATATCAAATGTGAATATTCTTGATTTTTATCTTTCCCACAGGGCGGATAAGGGTGTATGAGATAAGATTTGCTAGCACCGGTGTAATTCGCAGAAATCCTTATCCGGTATGCAAGAAATTGTAATGCTGAATAAATTAAGATGCCATACCCACTTCTAATTTTCAGCCAATCAGATTACTTGATCCAGATTTTTGATATAAACTTAGATACTTAATGGCAAACAGTGCAGATTCAGATCAGTTGGCTTCTTCAGACAACTGATCTGAATCTACACTGTTTGCAGAGATAGGGTAAATCCGGGTTCAGCAGGACAAGGGTCCCTGAAAGCCCTTATCACATCTGCAGCAGACAACATTTTGAATTCTTTTTGTATTTTAATAGACAAGGCTTGACATTTCATGTGAATCAGCTGCCTAGCAGATGATTCACATGTAATGTCAAGTCTTATTAAAAAATAAGTCTTGACATATCATGTGAATTGTCTGCCTAGCAGATGATTTAAAGCAAATGACAAGTCTCCAAAGTCTCATTTTCTCTGAAAAAAATAAAAGAAAATAGAGTGTCGTCTGCTGCAAATTTGTTTAGTGCTTTAAGGGTAAATGGTACCTTTAATCTGGTGACCTTTTCACAAAAAAATAAGATTTGACACTTCCTTCAAACCAAAATTCCAGATAAGGCACCTTTAACATCCAAAAAGTGCTTAATTTTTTTTTTATTTCTCCCTGTAAAACATAGTATGCTGTGGCTACTTGTTAGAAGTAAATCATTTAACCCTTAAAGCACTAGTCACAACTATTGTCATCTGCTTTGTCATCTGCTTGTGATTTTAAAAGTCATTTTTGCAAACAGTGTGGACCCACACTGTTTGCCTGTATGCAAAAAATAGGTTTGAAAAGTCTGCAAGAATATTCAGCAGACGACATAAACAGACAACATTTTCAGATGCAGTTTTTCTTGGCGCTTTAAGGGTTAAGGCCTTAAAGCGCCAGTCACAACTATTGTCATCTGCTTTGTCATCTGCTTGTGATTTTAAAAGTCATTTTTGCAAATGGTGTTGACACAGATCAGACTGCTCCTTTAGCAGCAGTCTGATCAGGGTCCACACTGTTTGCCTGTATGCAAAAATAGGTTTGAAAAGTCTGCAAGAATATTCAGCAGACGACATAAACAGACGACATTTTTAGATGCAATTTTTCTTGGCGCTTTAAGGGTTAAGGCCAAGATCCAAAGATCCATTAATTACTGGCAAAAATAAGTGCACAAATACTGGTTGACCCCTCAGAGGATTAAGCCTGACCAGAAAAAGTGTGAGTAGGTAAACTGACCAGTTCAACATGACCTTATCAGATTTGACTGGGTCATAAAACTCCCACTCAAATAAATAGAGGATATTTACATTGAATGCAATGAAAACATCAGTATTTCCACTAATGGGAAGCACAAGTGAAAATTTGAATGTTTTCATTACACCAGATGGTATTCTTTGATAAAAGAGTAAATTTTCTTTTTATTTTATTGTTTACACACCAATGCCCGCTTCTGACATCATAATTTACTTCGCCAAACTAAACATGAATGTCATGGTGTCGATGTTCAGTCCTTAACATATGAAGCGATGGAGAGAAAAAAAAAAATTTCTGCAAATCAAAGTAATCTTGTTACCAAAATGTTCCTTATATTCTAATTAAGAAAATGAAAACCAACACTTAACCCTTGTCCTGCTGATCCCGGATATACCCTGTCTTTGCAAACAGTGTAGATCCAGATCAGTAGGCTTCTGCAGAAGCCAACTGATCTGGATCTGCACTGTTTGCCATTAAGCATGTGAATTTATAGCAACAATCCAGATCAAGTGATCTGATTGGCTGAAAATTAGAAGTGGGCATGTCATCTTAATTTATTCAGCAGGACAAGGGTTAATAGTTTTGTTCGGAAACAGAGAAGTTAGAAGAGTTCAAAAAATTGAAGTGGGATCAGCATCTGTCAGGAAAACAATGAAGACAACCGAAGTAATCCAAAATGAAGAGTGAAAATAACATGACCATGTTATTTTTCACTTGTCTAAATACTGTATCCTTTCACATGTGAAAATATCGTTTTTATTTATTTCAGATATACAGTGATTTCACTGCTTGCAATAAAATAAAAGCTTCTATTGTGTACCCACAACAAGTTTTCATGGAGAAATAAGAAAAATATTTATCTGGATACTCTTATCTAGAGCTTGGCATGGAATTTGTTGTCTTCAGACCATATGAGAGTTAGAATTACACTGAATATTTAGGTACCAGCACTCCTTTCTATATATTACCTACACACTAAACCCTTAAAGCAGCAATCACAACTGCAGCAGACCACATTCTGACTTTTTTCTTTATTTTGTATTTTTCAGAGAAAATAAGACTTGACATTTCATGTGAATTGTCTGCTAGGCAGAAGAAGAAGCCAACTGATCTGGATCTGCACTGTTTGCCATGAAGTACGAGGGTCCTGCAAAAAGTTTTGTCACTGGGTTCGGATTACTTCAGTGCTACGTTTTATCAAACACATTTTTATTACAAACCTTCACAGTATTCCCCCTTTACTGAAACACATTTTTGTAACTTTTTCACCCAGTCGCGAAAAGCAGATAAATAGTCTTCTTTTGGTATCTGTTGGAGACACTGATAAATAGCGCTGCCAAGAGAACTTCTAGACGTATACTTATTTCTAGAAAGCATTTTCTTAAACCTTGGAAATAAAAAGAAGTCACAGGGACTCAGGTCAGGTGAATAAGGTGGATGGTTTAAAACTTTCACCTTTTCAGAAGCCAAAAAAGACTTAACAACCTCACACTTATGAGAGGAGGTGTTGTCATGTAAAGGTGGACTCCTGACCATCCTTTGCTTGGTCGTTTCTTATTGTAAAACTCTTTCACTTTCTTCAGTACAGAATTCTTGTAGAATCAGCCAGTGACTGTAGGACCAGATGGACAAGGCACTTGAACAACTGGCACACTTGAATTAAAGAAAATTGCATACAACATCTTTTTTGAACTTACGGTTCTCTTGGCAATACATGGGCGTTTTTGATCTTTTCGCTTCCATTGCTTATTATCAGCCCTTCTTTGTGGCTCAAACATGTGCACCCAGGTTTCATCACCTGTTAGCAAGTTTGAAATAACCCGACTATTACAGCCTTTGTATGTTTTCAAAAGTTCCCGGGCACATTTAAGGCGTTGTGTCTTTTGCTCCTTAGTAAGCAAATAAGGTACCCACCTAGCGCAAACCTTTCTCAGGTCCAAACGCTTTTTCCAGAATTGTTTGCACACTGCCTTCTGACATGCCAGTACAACTAGCTATATCTTTAACAGACAATCGTGCATCCTGTTCGACCACAATCTTTACAGCAGCGATGTTAGCCTTGGTAACAGAGGTTTTAGGCCGTCCAGGACGAGTATCATCTTCAACAGAAAATTTCCCAGCTTTAAAAGCTTTAACCCACCTACAAACTGTGCGCATTGAAATGGTCTGAGGTCCATATATACCACACAATTCATTAAATATCTGCTTTGAATCTATATTAAGCCTAATGCGTCATTTAATATAGCTACGAATTTCAGTCTTCTGGTCCATGCTTCAATGTAACAAGTAAATTGGTCAGTGTATATGACTGCATCTATTCCAATTTGAAATAACGGTCAGTTGGAAAGCAATTTGCATGAAATAAACAGGTATCCTTAGCTATTCAACACACCATTCAAGTGCAGTGAAGCATTTTAAAATATACCTGGGATAAAACCAAGGAAGCCTATTAGTGAAAGAACTTTTTGCACGACCCTCGTATGTGAATTTATAGCAACAATCAGGATCAAGTAATCTGATTGGCTAAAAATGAGAAGTGGGTGTGGCATCTTAATTTATTCAGCAGGACAAGGGTAAATATGTAGCAACATGGATTTGTTCAAATTTCAGGGCAAATATGGTAGGGAAGTAATACCGTATTTAACCATTACCACTCTATTAGCATATACAGCAGACATTTTTATGACAAAAACATTTTTCTTATTTTTCCCAGAAAATAGGCTTTGACAGTTCATGCATATTGTCTCCTAATTTCTGGACATAATACATTACCATATTTACTCTAAGTATTGGGAAACCCTATCTACTTACCATACTTGTCCTAAAATTTGAAATAGTTCACTCTACTACCTGCTGATGTGTCTAAAATATTGGTCTATGTATTGCAAACAGTGTAGACCCTGATCAGATGCCACATTCTGCGGCATCTGATCTGGGTCTACAATGTTTGCAAAAGCCTATCTGTCCCAATACTTAGGGTTATTACTGTTTTTCAGTGGTAATTATAACCTCAAGTCAGTTTAGATGGAATTTGGCGACGAAATATGGAAAAAAGCCTGTACAAAGGTGACAAATGGAAAGTTGGAGGGTGGAGTATGGTAACATGGGGACACTTGTACAAAATCGCTTAAACAGGCAGACATGCTGAATGACTTGAAAATTAACAGTATCCAAGAGACAAAATTTTGATAATAACAGAAAGCTTTTGAAACTTTAATGATTTGACCATTTGTAAAAAGTTTCATTCCCCTATCCCAAGGAGTCCCAACATGAAATTCAATTGGTCCAGTGGCTTCAGAGAAAAACTTTGATGGACGTACAGATGGATGGCTGCACAGACGACAGACAGAAAGTGAAACTATAGCTCATCCCGAGTCATTTGGCTCAGGTGAGATGATGATGATGATGCTTTGGTGTTTTACATCCCTTTCAACTTCGTTAAAGTCATATCAAGATGATGGAGGGGTGACAATGAAAGACTGTGCAATGAAGCACAATACAATCCTGAGGTGATCCCTCTTCCAGTAGGATTTGAACAAGGGACCGCCCGATCTGAAGTTGGTGTGTTAACCCTTAAACTGCCAATCACAACAATTGTCATCTGCTTTGTCATCTGCTTGTGATTTTAAGTCATTTTTGCAAACAGTGTGGACCCAGATCAGACTGCTCCTCTAGGAGCAGTCTGATCAGGGTCCACACTGTTTGCCTGTATGCAAAAATAGGTTTGAAAGGTTTGCAAGTATACTCAGCAGACAACATAAACAGATGACACTTTCATACAGGTTTTCTTGGTATTTAAGGGTTAACCATACAGCCACTCAAACACTTCCTTGATTAGGGGAACTCAAAAAGGCAGAAAATATACCAAGTGCCGACAGTGAAAAGAAAACTCTAGACAGCTTATCTTTATACCTGTATGTATGTCTTTGATACCAAGTTAAATTGGACACTGCTAGCCTTATTTGCCTGATGCTATCTGTTACTGGGGTCAGATACTGGGCCTTAAGGTTAAAATATTATAACAGACAAATAATTCTCAAGATGGCATATGTATTGACATGTGCTCCTTGATATGGGCTAGAATCTAAATGCTCTGTGTGTCTGGTGTTGTCTGTTTACACTTTGCATACTCGGTAAAAATTTCAGCTGGTGACATTTTGAAATAGTGTTCTTATTTTTCCCAGAAAATAGGCTTTGATATTTCATGCAAACTGCCTCCTTTATTTTTATTATTTTTCCCTGAAAACAGACAGTGCTGCAAACTTCATTACTGCTTATGAAGCGAGGTTCCTATTTTCTATCTGTAATGTGTTCTTTGTTTCCAAAGGCAATCTTTTTGACTTTTATTTTACTACAGTGCAGCTGATGTAAGTGCCATGTAGAGGCCGTAAAACGTCTCGGGAGTTCCCCATACTTCATCATAGCGAAGACTATATTTTCATTTCCTTTGGGTTCACTGGGCCCATTGTGGTATCTTTGAAAATGGAGTTCTGTTCATATATACGCTAGAGGGCATAAGCAGTGTTGCAATCTTCATTACTGTTTATGAAGAGTCTCAATAAAACCGAGACTCCCATTTTCTATCTGTAATGTGTTCTGTTTCAAATCGCCCCGCAATCTTTTTTACTTTTATCTGACATTTCATTCAAACTGACTCCAAGAATGTATCCTTTATTTTTCTTATCTTTATTTTCTGAGAAAAATAAGAAAAATATCAGTTTGTCATCTGCTAAATTTGCCAGAGAGTGGAAAGGTTAGCAAGCTTAGCTACTGTGTCTTGTCACTAGGACACCTATGAAGTTTATGAGAGATCATCTAGTGTACCATATTATCCCTAATTTTTACATCTCTCTTGGCTAATTCAGCAGACGACAAACTGATGATATTTTTCTCACTTTTCCCAGAAAATAAGATTTGACATTTCATGCCAATTGTCTCCAATGGATATGTCAAAACCTGTTTATTGGGAAAAATAAGAAAAATATTTCAATATGTTGTCTGCTGAAAATTTTACCCAGCATGCTAAGTGTTACAGGTTGGGACACCCTTACTCTTTGCCATACGTACCCCAAAATTTTAACAAATCCATTTCACTAACTATTCTTGGGGCTAAAAATAGATACATAAATGTGGCATCTGATCTGGGTCTCCACTGTTTGCTCAGGTTGGGCTGTCCCAATAAGAAGGATTATTACTGTATTACTCACTTACAGTCCTAACTATAGATCGAGCATGTTTACTGTTGTGTTAAAGGTTCAACCAATCCACAAAAAATCCGTATTTAGGTAGACTTGACTAAAAATACTCTTGAATATGTTCAGATTTATTCAGCAGTGTTACCAGGAACAGAGATGAAATGTCTGGTCAGTTACATCCAGTGACAGACTGATGTAGTCTGACTGAAACAAACCAGCAAAATGGGCATCGTGTACACTTGTATAATTTTTCACACTTAATATTTAGTACTTATTTATTTCATTTTATTTTATTATTACTCTTTTTTTAAACTATTTTTATACTAACTTGTATCTTTCAATGGAATTGTAAAAAAATATTAATCACTTTTTGACTCTAGTCTTGTTGAACTGGGATAATCCCTGGCTTTGCAGACAGTGTAGATCCAGATCAGATGACTTCTTAAGAAGCCAACTGCTCTTGATCTACACTGTTTGTCATTCAGTATGTGAATTTATATCAAGAATTAGATAGGTAATCTGACTGGCTGACAATTAGAAGTAGGCGTGGCATCTTAATTTATTCAGCATGACAAGGATTAATTTTCCTTCTTCATAAAGTTACAGCAAAATATCACATAATCAAACAAAGCAGCAGCTAAGGGTGCTTTTTAACAACTATTGTCGTCTGCTTTGTCTTCTGCTGGTTACTTTAAAAGTCACTTCTGCAAACACTGTTTGCCTGTATGCAAAAATAGGTTTGAAAAGTTTGCAAGAATATTCAGCAGACGACATAAAAAGACGACATTTTCAGATACAGTTTTTCTTGGCGCTTTAAGGGTTAAAATCAAAATGTATTGATATTTTACTTACTTCTCCATGAAAACATATATTGAGGTGCTTCTAATGAGTATGCACAACATGTATCTTTGTGGAGAAATAAGTAAAATGTTTACCTATTACCCCTTCTTACCTGGAGCTGTGATGAATAATAAAATGTCAGTTAAATCAGAATCGCTCAGATCAATAGCCTTGTCAGCAATGTCTATGGATCTGCCTCCACCCACCCCAAGTGTTTCTATCTTACTATCTCTCATATAAACAATAACATTTGTAAACTGATGTTTGTAAATTGTAAAAGATTTTTTCTAGTCAATGACTTCACATCGTAAATATCCTTAAAAAATGTAGTTCTTCAAATTTATCAGAAATGGACCTAAACACTAAGGTAAGTCATCAGTTCTTGAAATATATGTGAAGGTCATACAATAAAGATATTGCACCACTTGAGTCCATGATAGGAAGAAAGTGTATCTCCAGTTTGATGAATGTACATGTAGGTCTTAAGAGTTCACCCATTTTATACTGAATAAACTCCCTCACACTTTGGAAGAATCTAATTTCAACTTTAGATATGTCAGACTGTGTTATTTAGAGATATTCCAAGAGAAAAATGGCTAAACTATTTGAAAACAATGGAGACCCTGATCAGATGCCATAACCTCGAACTGGTATGTGATGTTCCACATCATGGGGTAACTTTTTACAATGTTTCAGCTTGATCTAATGTAATCTAAATCAGTTAGCTTGTGAAATTTTCAAAAGGGCACTACTGCTAATATTTTGTGGACAGTAACCGTAAAACATTATGTGCTGCTCCACATCATGGTCTAACTGTAAATCAAGTTTCAGCTTGATCAAATGTAAACTGCAGGAGCAGTTAGCCAGAAACAAAACATTTACAGAAATTTTCAAAGGGACATAACTCTGCTACTATCTGGTACACTGTTACCTCATATTAATATGCACTGCTCCACATTATGGTGCAACTATTTACAAAGTTTCAGCTTAATATAATGCAATCCACAGGAGGAGTTAGCGCCAAAAAGAAAGGTTTACAGAAATTTTCGAAGGGCATAACTCTTTTAATATTTGGTGGACTGTGACCTTGAAATAATATGTGCTGCTGCCACATCATGGACTAACTATAAATCAAGTTTCAGGTCAATCTGATGTAAACTGTAGGAGGAGTTAGCCGCAAACGAAAAGTTTACAGAAATTTTCAAAGGGGCGTAACTCTGATAACATTTGGTGGACTGCAATCTTGAAACAATATGAGCTGCTCCACATCAGGGTTTATCCATAAATCAAGTTTCAGCTTGATCAAATGTAATTAATGGAAAGATTTAGCTGGAAACAAAATGTTTACAAAAATTTTCAAACAGGCAACTCTGTTAATATTTGGTGGACTGTAACCTGAAGACAATGCGCTGCTCCACATCATGATCTAACTATATACAATGTATTAAGTTTTAGCTTGATTGGATGTAACCTGTAGGAGGAGTTAGCCAGAAACAAAATGTTTACAAAAAATTTCAAAGGGGCTCTGTTAATATTTGGTAGACTGTAACTTCGAGACAATATGCGCTGCTCCACATCATGATCTAACTATATATCAAGTTTCACCTTTACTGGATGTAAACTGTAGGATTTAGCCGGAAATGAAATGTTTACAAAAAATTTCAAAGAGGCATAACTCTGCTAATATTTGGTGGACTGTAACCTCAAAATAACATGCACTGCTCCATGTCGTGGTCTTACTATATATCAAGTTTCAGCTTGATTGGATGTAAACTAAAGGAGGAGTTAGCCGGAAACGAAATGTAAACTAGACGGACGGACGCCGAGGGGTAAAACAAATTATGTCCCGATTTCAAACAGGCATATAAAAATATAAGCTATTTTACAGACTAGCTATTCAATCATCTACTGAGACAATTACTGTAAGTAATATGACTGACTACACCATCACCCCCCCTCCCCCTCCCCCCCCTCCCACCAGACCATCCCCACCCCCCAAGCAAACAGAGTATACAAGGATCAGAAGCTGCAGAACACAATGTCAATTGCCAACCATCTAGCAGTCAACACACAACAACGGGTAATCAAATGGACTTGTTCAAATTTGAGGCCAAGTATGGTAAGGGGTTATGGTGTCCCAATATTTCAGATTAATATGAAAATGTCAACTTGAATCCCTACATGTATTTTCATAGGAAAACTGAGCTGCAACCTAAACAGGTGTATCTTCGGAAATGTGTCTCTGGATAGCCATAAAGGATTTACAACTCCAGATAAGGCCAGAGAAAATTAATTATTAGATTTTTACCCAGATTTTGGGGGAAAAAAAATGGAGTAGCTGGGTGGATGTTATTTTTTATTACTGGGCCTCCCAGTGAACAGGTAAATCATAGCAAGACACTAGTTATCATGTGCAAAAAAGAAGAAAACCTTATTTTCATAACAGATACGTAATTCATTTGCAAATCTTAAAAGAGTTATAAAATCTGTTTTCAGCATAAGACTAACTTAACTGTCTCTGAAAACAATTTCCACATCATTTTTTTTTTTTTTTTTTTTTTTAGATTTTTAGGGGTAGATGGGGATGAGAATCTAATAATTAATTTTCTCTGGCTTAAGGCACCTTTTTTTAACCAAAAAAGTTTATAGTTTTCTTATTTCTCCATGAAAACGTGTTCTAACGAGTACCAACAAAGTATGTTTTCATGGTGAAATACAGAAAATATTTATCTGGCTACCCTTTTTATCTGGAGCTATCGGGATCAAAACATTTCTTGAGTTAGAGAGTGAAGACTCTGATATTAGGTATTGCCTAAATGCACAAGTTGATCTGAGCCATCACTCCACGGCATATATGTCTAAAAGTACATTTCCTCATACTGTGGCTCAAACAGAGAAAACTTTACTCATTAATTTTTTTTATTTGCTAATTGGCATATTCATCTAATTACCATAAGTGCTTTCTTGTCAGTAAGCTTCCTTCTGCACTCCATGCGCAGACAGAAAAAAAAACAAGTATATGGTAAATGGCCTAAAATTTTGTACACTAACTTTTCTAATTATAAATGGCATATGCAATATAAAATGGCATATGCAAACAGTGCAGACCCAGATCAGACTGCCTATCTGGGAGCAGTCTAATCAGGGTCTGCACTGTTTGCCTTTCCACCAAGTATTTTGTGGAATAAAAGCATAAAAAAAACAACAAAATTTAGGCAAAAAAAAAGGTACAACATCAAGTGTTTGAAATTTTAGGACATTTACTGTAGACTGATTTATGAACAGTTTAGAAAATAACTGTTTCTGTATTATTATTAACAAGAGCTGTCGTAGGACAGCGAGCTCGCCTGCTGGGTACATTTTATATTGTAACATTTTTATCATTAAGCTATATAATATAGGTCACACTGACCTAGATGTATTTGTATGTAAATCATTTTGTCACATAGATATAATAATCCAGGTATGACAATTCTCCATGAAATAGTAATAAAAATAAAAGGCAAAATCACTGAAGCATGAAATATAGGTCACAATGACCTAGATATAGTAAGTGGTCATTCATTGGGTCAGATGGAACTAATATCCCAGGTGTGACATTTATCCAACAAATAGTATTCAAGATATAAGGCAAAATCACTGAACCATGAAATATAGGTCACACCAACAGAGATATATTTTGACGTCAATAATCGGGTCACAAGGAACTAATATCCCAGGTGTGACATTTATCCAACAAATAGTATTCAAGATATAAGGCAAAATCACTGAACCATGAAATATAGGTCACAATGAACTAGATATAGTAAGTGGTCATTCATTGGGTCACATGGAACTAATATCCCAGGTGTGACATTTATCCAACACATAGTATTCAAGATATAAGGCAAAATCACTGAACCATGAAATATAGGTCACACCAACAGAGATATATTTTGACGTCAATAATCGGGTCACAAGGAACTAATATCCCAGGTGTGACATTTATCCAACAAATAGTATTCAAGATATAAGGCAAAATCACTGAACCATGAAATATAGGTCACACCAACAGAGATATATTTTGACGTCAATAATCGGGTCACAAGGAACTAATATCCCAGGTGTGACATTTATCCAACAAATAGTATTCAAGATATAAGGCAAAATCACTGAACCATGAAATATAGGTCACAATGACCTAGATATAGTAAGTGGTCATTCATTGGGTCACATGGAACTAATATCCCAGGTGTGACATTTATCCAACAAATAGTATTCAAGATATAAGGCAAAATCACTGAACCATGAAATATAGGTCACACCAACAGAGATATATTTTGACGTCAATAATCGGGTCACAAGGAACTAATATCCCAGGTGTGACATTTATCCAACAAATAGTATTCAAGATATAAGGCAAAATCACTGAACCATGAAATATAGGTCACAATGACCTAGATATAGTAAGTGGTCATTCATTGGGTCACATGGAAGTAATATCCCAGGTGTGACATTTATCCAAAAAATAGTATTCAAGATATAAGGCAAAATCACTGAACCATGAAATATAGGTCACACCAACAGAGATATATTTTGACGTCAATAATCGGGTCACAAGGAACTAATATCCCAGGTGTGACATTTATCCAACAAATAGTATTCAAGATATAAGGCAAAATCACTGAAACATGAAATATAGGTCACAATGACCTAGATATAGTAAGTGGTCATTCATTGGGTCACATGGAAGTAATATCCCAGGTGTGACATTTATCCAACAAATAGTATTCAAGATATAAGGCAAAATCACTGGACCATGAAATCTAGGTGACCTGGACCGTAAAATGTAGGTCACCATGACCTTCACTCTCTTACACTTAAACCGATGTCACATAGTTAGCTGATGTATAACCAGTTGTGTCTATAACCTGTAGGCATATAAGATTTTACAAATGTGTCCTAGATTTTGACCCCTAGCCCCACTCCAAGGCCCACCCTGAGGTATGAACCCAGGGGTATGTTCTTTTGGAATCTCAGAAGACTCCTCCAGGTACCCAATTCTAAATATGAATGCTCTATGAGGAGTGAAAGTCAAGATATAAGAATTTGAAAAACTTTAACACAGTATTACAAAGGTGTCCTAGATTCTGACCCCTAGCCCCACCCAGGGGCATGAACCCAGGGGTTTATTCTCTTGGAATCTCAGAAGACCCTCCAAGGTACCTAAGTTCCAAATTTGATGCCTCTGTGAGGAGTGACTGTTGAGATACAAGCATTTGAAAAACTTTTAACGCAGTGTGACGGGAACGGGAACGCAAACGCAAACGCAAACGACCGGGGTGACTACAATAGCTCTCCTTGTACTTCGTACAGGCGAGCTAATAAACTATTTCCAAGTAACTGAATTGTGTCACCATGTATTAATAAACTATTTCCAAGTAATTGAATTATGTCACCATGTATGAAGTAGTCAATGTGACATGTAGCATTAACCCTGGTCCTGCTGAATAAATGAAGATGCCACACCCACTTCAAACTGTCAGCCAATCAGATTCCTTGATCCAGATTGCTGACATAAATTCACATACTAAATGGCAAACAGTGCAGATTCAGATCAGTTGGCTCTTAAAAAACTTAAATGTAAATGTAGAAGCCGACGCTGACGCTGATGCCGCAGGAAGTGCAATAACTCTTCCTGAAGTTCGTCCAGGCGAGCTTAAAATGAAGAAATCATGGTATATTCATTTTTTTCTTTTGATTATAAGTGGTACATTTGCTACTGAGAACAGCATTAATTTTCCATAAGACCTTGAAACTGATGCCCCCAAAAATGGTGAATTACGAGGGTGAGTCAATAAGTAATCATAACTTATTTCCGGTTGAGATCCACCTCTTCATTTTCGATGTAATTGCCCTCTAGTGTGATGCACTTAGTCCAACAGTGTTCAAGTGCCATCAGCCCAGAACTGAAAAAGTCAGGGTCCTTTCCATTGACCCACTCCTCAACTGCCGTCATGACTTCTTCATCAGACTGGAAATGAAGTCCATGGATATCCTTTTTCAAGTTTGGGAATAAGAAGAAGTCACTAGGAGCTAGGTCAGGTGAATAGGCAGGATGTGGTATTAATTCATACCCGTTTGGCTATACAGCAGCCATTGCAACTTTGCAAGTGTGGACTCTCGCGTTGTCCTGTTGCAGCAAATCACCTAGAGAGTTTACCTCGGTGTTTTTCACGGATGGCGGTTCTCAGCTGGTCTAACAAGTTTGCATAGTACATTCCAGTTATTGTACTTCTCTTGGGAAAAAAGTCCAACATAATAACACCTTTTGCGTCCCAAAATACTGTGGCCATCACCTTGCCAGCAGATGGTTGCGTCTTGAACTTCTTTGGCCTCGGGGACCCAGGCCCTACCCACTGACGACTCTGAACTTTATTCTCTGGCTCACAATAATGAACCCAAGTCTCATCTACAGTCACCAGATGCAAAAGAAAATCATCTTTTGACCTAAAACGCCATAACAAAGCCCTGCATACTGATGCTCTGGTTGCAATTTGCTCATCGCTAAGGGATTTGGGGACCCAATGGGCTGTTAGCTTGCTCATACCTAAACGATCAAGTAAGATTGTTGAAACTCTACCATGTGAAATGCCTAATGCCTGCGCTATTTCTTCCACCTGAATTTGCCTATCAGAGTATACCAGATCCCGAACTTTCTTACACATTTCTTCATCGGCGGCATCCAGTGGGCGTCCAGACCTGGCTTCATCTTCTAAGACGTTCTACCGCGTTTGAATTCCCCTACCCAGAATTTAACCTGAGCATAAGATGTTACAGAATACCAATGAACATCGGCTAACTCGCCGTCTATTTCCTTGCCTGTTTTACCTTTTAAATACAAGTACCGAATTACAGCATGGTACTCAACTTTAGACGAAAAGCATGCCTTTGCATCACTAGCCATGTTTGACATTCAATATCTTATTAAAGAATGACTCGATACGTGTGCAATTTTGTACCCATGTATAAAACATATATTGAAACAAAGCAAGAAAATCGTAACCATCTCGGTTCATCGGAAATGGGATAGGCTGGTTACTTATTGACTCACCCTCTTAGACTAAAGAGACTTCATTCAAAAGAGTGACCTCCTGAATTTCCATATTTTTTATTGTGACTTATACCATAAATCTTTCTCCCCGGGCCCCTTGGTGTCAGGATTTGTAAATTAATGTGCCTATGGTGCTGCAATAACTCTACTATTTGAGGAAGGTCTATGGTACAAAGAATACAGCATAAAGAAGTATGGTTAACCCTTAAAGTGCCAAGAAAACCTGCATCTGAAAATGTCATCTGTTTATGTCGTCTGCTGCATCTTCTTGCAAACTTTTCAAACATACTTTATGCATAAAGGCAAACAGTGTGGACCCAGATTAGACTGCTCTAGAGGAGCAGTCTGATCTGGGTCCACACTGTTTGCAAAAATGACTTTTTAAATCACAAGCAGATGACAAAGCAGACGACAATTGTTGTGATTGGCGGTTTAAGGGTTAAAATCTGCTGTATGTGATGAGAGAAGATATGCGTAAAGACAATAAGAGACCCATGTGCCATGACTTGCTCAAATCAGTGAAACAACCATTGCATATCTGCAGATGCCATGCAATATTTCTTTCAATACTGCCACAGAAACTAATCAAAATAGTGGATAGTCTTTAAAAATTAGAAGTCCTAGCATATAGGGAAGGCATAATACATATACCATGTTTGACTCAAACTCGTTTTTGAGTCCCTAAGAAATTCTTCCAATAGCAAATAATTTAGGGATATTTTGGGGATTTTTTTTTCATTTTATCGTATCATGAATGTTGTGTGTACTCATTAGAATTGCCTCATAGAGGCAATTCTAATGAATACACACATCACATTATTTTATATTGAAAATATATCCCTAAATTATCCTTATTTGCCTCCTGACCTGGCGCTATGATTAACCCTCAGTGGATCGAACTACCCACGTCTAGAACGAATTTCCATGGCCCCAAAGATGTTGGAGCCATTGAATTTTAACAGTATTTTATTTCTTGACTCATTGTAGTCGGGAGACCCGTAAAAGGGTAATTGGCAAACAGTGCAGACGCAGATCAGATGCTGCAGAATGTGGCGTCTGATCAGGCTCTCCACTGTTTGCAAATAGTTTAGCCATTTTTCTCTACGAATATGTAAATCTCATAGCCAGGTGTACCTAAAATTGAAATTGGACTCCTCCAATATATAGTGTGGGAGAGTCTATTCCGTATACAATGGGATAAAAAATCATGGTGATAATAAAGCTAGCACTTCCATTGTGTCTTACATGACACAAGAGATCATGCTTGTATCATCTAAAAAGTTTCAAGGTTGAAAGTAGTGCCGTTCCTGAGAAATTGATAAAAATTTTCCTACTGACAGAAAGGAAAATAGAAACAGAAAACAAACTTATAAAGCGAGCTTGACCCTTTTCTCTTACATGATACATGGGATATCATCCACAAAATTTCACACTTGCAGCTAGCAATGTTCTTGAGAATAGGCTGATGAAAATTTTCCTACTTTATTAGAGCTAACCTGGTTTCATTGATCACTATTTTTTTTTTTTTTTTTTTTTTTACTGGCGATACAGTATGGTGATACTGACTGTTTCTCAATAAAAATAACTATCATTAAAAGCAGCACATTTTTACTTGTTCTTTAGCAATTTCAGCTTGCTGCATGTTTGTATTTCATACAATGCAAACAGTTTTTTATATGCACTGGCTGGTCCGTCTGTATGTTCCAATCATAAAATAATGTCACACTTTCCTTGCCACAACTGTTGGCATCTTTAGTTGCTGATAATTACAGCAGTTCAACAACTGAAATGCAACATCAAAAAGCACAGACTGACTCACGCATGAAGAGCAGATGTATACATGGACAGTAAAGTTTATGACCAGACAGCATGCATGCCATGCCAGGATCTTTGCTATTCTCTTAATATACATTTTCTTGGACACTGAGATAATTTAGTCACTGTATAAAGCTGTCAATTTGCAAAGTGTGAAATGCCAGTTTATAAGTATCAAAAAAGCACAGTTTTGCTTTATTTGAAAAAAACAAATATTGTTTACCTTATTCACTTATATTCTAACCCTTAAAACGCTAAGAAAACCTGCATATGAAAATGTCATCTGTTTCTGTCGTCTGCTGAATATTCTTGCAAACTTTTCAAACCTATTTTCTCCTAGAGGAGCAGTCTGATCTGGATCCACACTGTTTGCAAAAATGACTATTAAAATCACAAGCAGATGGCAAAGCAGACAACAACTGTTGTGATTGGCAGTTTAAGGGCTAATTGCTGAGACCTTGGTCTTTGAACTCAGTGAGGTGACCACCAAGAAAACAATACTGCCAATGGCGATACCTTTATCAATTATGGCACTAAGCACACAGATTAAAATTAAATTCCGGTGAAATTTCTAATAGAATATTAATCGTTATCCTGCAGATCGACTATATGTATGCTTTCATGGGGTAGGACTATTTGAGAGCACCTGAGCACCTCCAGAAACAAGTCCAATCCTTTAGTTTTAGGTTGTCAGACAGGGGAGGGAATGTACCTTATCACAAACCTTCATTTATCGTTATCCAAGCTCAAGCTGTACAAACATTCTCCAAAATCACCGTCAAATTTCATCACTTTCAATTTTTCCTTTTCCGTTCTTTTTTTTTTTTTTTTTTTTTTTTTTTTTTGGTCTCAATCCTATCCAATCAAAAAGGTTCCTGTGCCAACCGTAAGAACACTACTTAAACAACTTCTGGTGATAAATACAGTCGAACCTCGATGGCTTGAACACCGATGGCTCATTTACCATGGCTAATTCGAACTCATTTTTGAGTCCCTACGAAATTCTTCCAATAGCTCAAGAAAACAAATATTTAAGGAAATTTTCTTATTTTATCGTGAAATTGTATGTTGTGTGTACTCATTAGAACTGCCTCATCGAGGCAATTCTAATGAGTACACTCAACATACAATCACTGTGTAGAAAATCAAAAAGATTTCCCTAAATTATCGCTACTTGCTTCCTGAACTGGTGCCATGATTAACCCTCAGCGGCTCGAACTACCCATGTCTCAAATGAATTTCCCTGGTCCCAAAGATGTTCGAGCCATTGAGGTTCGACTGTATAAACAAATGGTAGATGTATCATCACAAGTTGTCAAATCTCTCCTGCAATCATCATGGCCACACACTGTGCCAGTCTCTAGGAGTTTTCTTTTTTTTTTTATTTTTTTATAAGAATGAGAAGCAAACAACGATTTGTAACATGACTCGCTATCACGCAAGTCACGTGATCACGGCTACTGCGCTAATAGTTAGCCCGTACATGGATACACAACATGTGCAAGTGTGACTTAATTCGATGGCAAACAAGGGAAATACCATGTTCAAATAAATGTACCTCTTCTGAAGACCCAGATCAGGCTGCAGCAGGATAAGGGTTAATTAGTATTTCTGTTTACGCATTTAAGACGGAATAATCAGCATTCACCCCCACCCCTCCCCTACCCCCACCATATAATATTTAGCCCGTACATGGATACACAACATGTGCAAGTGTGACTTAATTTGATGGCAAACAAGGGAAATACCGTGCTCAAATAAATGTACCTCTTCTGAAGACCCAGATCAGGCTGCAGCAGGATAAGGGTTAATTAGTATTTCTGTTAACGCATTTAAGACTGAATAATCAGCATTCACCCCCACCCCTCCCCTACCCCCACCACACTATATATTGTAAGAGTCAAATTTCAATTTTAGGCATGTCAGGCTATGTGATTAAGACATTCCAAGACAAAAAAAGACTAAGCTATTTGCAAACAGGGAAGACCCTGATTAGATGCCGCATTCTGCAGGGTCTGATCTAGGTCTGGGTGCAAATAGTTTAGCCATTTTTCTATAGGAATAATTAAATCACACAGTCTGACATACCTAAAACTGGAATTGGACTCTTCCAATATATAGTGTGGGAGAGTCTATTCAGTATAAAATGGGTTGAGAATCAATTTTTGTTATTTTATGCACTAAAACATACATGTGTATGAGCATCAATGTCAGATAAAGTACCTTAGGACATGTCTGCCAACCCAGGGTTCAGATTATCCAGCATTCAAGCAGACTGATCAGAATTTTCACTGGATGTATTTTGGATAGCCATGGATGCAATGTTTCTTCATGCAAACAACAAAGAGTCTGATCAGATTATGCAGATGTGCAGGCTGATTTGAGTCTTCATTGGGGGCACAAGTCAGAAGGTTTTTTGATTGTGTTGGGGTTTAACGACACGTCAACCCTTGAGGGTCATTTTGTGTCGTCTCCCAGAGAAAGGGAGAAAAGAGATAGAAGAGAGAGTAGAGGAGATGAAAGAGAGGGACAGGGAAGAAAGAGGAACAAGTCAGAAGGTCCTTTTTCTCATCTTGTGACTCATACTTTGTGCCGACAAGATTTGTTTTTGTGTAAAAATAACAAACACCTGTATTTTGAATAGTCTCCTTATCTAGAGATCAGTAATATTACACTATAACAGAAAGAATTACTACTTTGACCTTTATCACTCTCTGGGCTAATTCAGAAGTTGACAAATTGATGATATTTTTTCTTATTTTCCCAGAAGACAGGTTTTGACATGTCATGCAAATTGTCTCCTAAGGAGACAATTTGCATGAAATGTCAAAACCTGTTTTCTGGGAACAAAAATAAGAAAAAATTTTCAATATGTTGTCTGCTGAAATTTTTACCCAGTATGCTTTGCGTATAGTTAGGTCACCTTAAAACAACAGTCATTATCCCACTTATCAAAATTTTCCATAGTGGAGGTCCATTCTCTCACTGACCTTATCTAAGTTTCACTAATTAGAAAAAAAAAACAACAACATTTTTTTCTCAACCAACATGAGCTAATACTTAATCTTTCCTATTTCACCACAAAACATGTTGTGGGTATGCACTGGAAGAAGACCCGGCAATTCTAATGACGAACCAAAATTTATGTTTTTGTGGAGATAAAAGGGAAATTATTAATCTTGCTATTTTAGGTCTATGTATGTATCTCTCGTGCTATGTTTATACAGCCATGCCTAAGATCAGTGCTGACCCACTTCAGACACCACAGAATGTGCCGTCTGAAGGGTCTTCACTGTTTGCGACTCATTCAGCAGGGTTTTTTTAGGTAAATCAACCAAGAGTAAAATGGTCTTGTTAATATTTTAGGATGTGTGGTAAGAAGTTTACCCTTAAAGTGCCAAGCAAAATTTGTAGCAGACAACATTCTATTTTTGTTTTTAATTTTTCAGGGAAAACAAGCCTTGACATTTCATGTGATTTGTCTGCCAAGCAAATGATTCACATGAAATTTCAAGACTTGTTTTCTCTGAAAAATAGAAAAAAAAAAAGAAAAAAAATTGTCGTCTGCTGCAGTTGTGACTGGCGCTTAAAGGGTTCAATCACAACTGCACCCTCTCAGTGCAGACAATTAACACTTTTAAATATTCTCTTTTTTTTTTTCATAAAAAATAAGTCTTGACATTTAAAATGTCAAGACTTACTTTCTGTGAAAAAAAAAAAAAAAAAAATCAAATCATCTGCTACAGATTTTGCTTGGTGCTTTAAAAGTTAAAGGTCCCCAATATAGGGGAAAATATAACCTTGCCTGGTGACCTGAAGCTTCCGGTTCCCAGCTATTATACAGAAAAATAGAAAATTGAAACCAGAAGTCACAGGTCACTGGACAAGGTTATATTATACCTATAGACATAGTGTTTGTGCACCAAAATTTCTGCACTAGTTTTATCCAACCTTTCTGCACTTGTTCTTATCAACAAATAAGAACTCCAGAATTTAGTATATAAAAAAAACAAAAAAAAAAAAAAATGTTGCATGAGTCCTACTTGCTCACCTGAATACAAGTTGATCAAGCACTTCCTTACTTATTCACCCTTATTATGGAAGCAGAAGGAGTATTTGGTGATAATAATGGGATACTTTTTCTTATTTCTCCATAAAAAACATATGTTGTGTGTACTCTTAAGAAGCGCTTCAAAATGAAAAATATAAAAAATTTCATCTGCTAAATTTGCCCTGAGAGGTAAAAGTTAAGTGATTTTGCTTGGACTTCAAAATATGTTGTACTGATAAAGCTGCCATATTAGAGGAAATGCTGTGATCACATTGACTTCCACGTGATAACCAATCACCCAAAAGACCCGTGTTTGCTTTAAATACTTAAACAAGAGGACCAAGACGGTCCTATATTGCTCACCTGAGCACCTAAGATAACAGTATCCAGAGGCAAAGGCACAGAGTGCCAATGCCAAAATTTGCAGTCAAAAGTGTTCCAACACTGACTCAGCATTAAAACTTTCTTAGTTCCAAAGAGGAAGAACTGGTTTTTCTATATATGGGCATGGAGACCATCATGGTCAACCTTAATTGGGTAACCTACTAATCACCCCTAATATGCTTGACTAACTCATGACCCTATGTCAAACAGTTTTTGTGATATCGTGCTGAAGTTTGTTTTATTTTATTTATTTTTTTTTTTTTTTCAAAAAAAAAAGTTGGGTAATTTACATTTCCCTACTATGCTCAAGAAGTTTCAAGGCCAAATCTAAAATACTTATGAAGATATCTCACTGAGAAGGTTTCATTTTCATATTACTACAATGGATAATTCCAGAAAAAAAATGTGGACTTTTTTTTTCAAAATGTTACAGGTAATTACTGAGATATCTAGGTGACAAGATTTCAATATCAGTTTTCAATCAATATCAAGGGCATAACACCAAGAAGAACAATAGCTCTGCAAGTAGAGGCATTATACGCCCGTGGCAAGTAATAAGGTGTAGCACATATATTGACTCCTGTGTAATTCAGTGCTCCAGATGTAAACTTTAAGTGAGTTAATTGGAAACAAAAAAATCACCAAAATTTTCAAAGGGGCATAACTCTGGTGGTATTTGGTGAACTGTAACCTCAAACCAACATACACTGCTCCACATCATGGTGTAACTATTTACAAAGTTTCAGTTTGATTGGATGTAAACTACAGGAGAAGTAAACAGGAAACGAAAAATTTACAGAAATTTTCAAAGGGACATAACTCAGGCATTCAAGCCCTACTTGATAAAAAATTAGGGCCAAAATTAGGGCTATTTTCACAAAAAAATTAGGGCTATTTAATAAAAAAAAATGGCTAATATTAGGATTTTTAATGCAGTTTTCAAGCAGAACTCTGCACATCACCATGATTTTTCTAACCTGAAAACTTTTCACAAGCTCTTAATATGTGCTGATGAAGTAACGGGGGAGATTGGCACTGACATAATTTGAATGACGTCACACAAATGATGGAACAAAGATGATATTGGGGGGGTCTTAGGAATTTTAGGGAGATTTGAAAAAATTAGGATTTTTTAGGACTTTTATGGCCATTTGAAAGCTTGATAACTCTGCTAATATTTGGTCGACTGTAACTTTGAAACAATATGCGCTGCTCCACATCATGGTCTTACTATAAATAAAGATTCAGCTTGATCAGATGTAAACTGTAAGAGGATTTAGCCAGAAACGAAAAGTTTACAAAAATTTTCAAAGGTGCATAACTCTGCTAATATTTGGTGGACTGTAACCTCGAAATAATATGCGCTGCTCCACATCATGGTCTAACTATAAATCAAGTTTCAGCTTGATCGGATGTAAACTATAGGAGGAGTTAACCGCACACAAAAGTTTACAGAAATGTTCAAAGGGGCATAACTCTGCTAATACTTTGTGGACTGTAACATCGAAATAATATGCACTGCTCCACATCATGGTCTAACTATATACCAAGTTTTAGCTTGTTCGGATGTAAACTGTAGGAGGAGTTAGCCAGAAACGAAAAAGTTCACGGACAGACAGACGGATGGCAGACGCCAGACCCCTTAACATAATATGTCCCATTTTTCAAACTGGCATATAAATATCAGCTTTTAAAAGAAAATAACAGGTAATCTACTCACCATCCCCAATATGCTCACCAAATTTCAAGGCATAGCTGAAATAGTTTTTTAGATATCTTGCTGACAAGATTGCATTATCATTATATTACCAGAGGCATAACTTAAAAAAAAAAAAAAAAAAAAAAAAATGATATTTTTCAGAAGTTAATCATGTAATCTGCTCATCAACCCCAATCAGCAAACTAAGTTTTAAGGTTCTAGTTCAACATTTTCAAGATATCTTGCTCACAAAATTCCATTATGTACCATAAGTTTATAATGCATAAGTCAAAAAATGGGGCATAATTCAAGAATTCCAAGTCCAACAGAGAAAAAGAAAAAAATACAGATCCACTTAGTCTCCATCCTGTTTCATATTAAAAGTTTCAAGATCCTATCTCTATGCAAAGTGTGTCGAATGATTGGATGAACGGATAGACGAATGAACAGCCTAAAAGCAATATGCTCCTCCAACTTCTTCAAAGTTGGAGCCATAATAACGAGTGCTAAGGTAATGTCAATAAAAAAAAAGTGTATTTAGGGTATCCCTACCCTACCTAATTATCCTTGTGAAACCTAGCAATTGTTTTCATTTCTTCTCAAAAAAAAAAAAAAAAATATGTGTTAAAGGGATGAAATATTTATGCTAAATACTCGGACAAATAGGTATGGGAAAAACAGTGAAGACTCAGATCAAACTGCTCCTATAGGAGCAGTTTGATCAGAGTCTACACTGTTTGCCATTCTATCAGTACTTTTAGGTACGCCCAAAGGACAATCAAACAGACTTGGTACAATTTTATGTGAATTATGGTGCTAAGACCAAATACACGTATATCTGGTGATTATGGTATAATTCTACATAAAAAAAAAAAAATGTAAAAAAAAAAAAAAAAGAGTTGCTACCTACCCTACCAATTTTTTTTCTAACACGTTACCCTAAATACACATATTTTTTTATTTGGCCTAATGGTGCTCCTTCCATAGACACATATCAGAAGAAAATGCAACAGGATATGGGTTAAAATGATTCTGACAGCTCTTTTTTGTAACCTATAAATTCTATTAAGATGGTATTGAGATGTTCCTCCCAATACTGCTTAGGAAACTATGCGGACAGCAAAGGCCCAGATCAGCCTGCACATTCGTGCAGTCTGATCTGGACCTTCACTGCCAGAGAATCCATGCTTTTATTTACAATCCGAAAAAAAAAAAATACTGTTCTGAAGTTCTCTGACGATCTTCCTTTTAACCCTTAAAGCGCCAATCACAACAATTGTCGCCTGCTTTGTTGTCTGCCGGTTACTTTAAAAGTCATTGTTGCAAACAATGTGGACCCAGATCAGACTGCTCCTTTAGGAGCAGTCTGATCTGGGTCCACACTGTTTGCCTATATGCAAAATGTAAGTTTGAAAAGTTTGCAAGAAGATGCAGCAGACGACATAAGCAGACGACATTTTCAGATGCAGATTTTCTTGGCGCTTTAAGGGTTAAGAATATGTTACAAGTTATTCATAATTCCAGTAATTGTGAGAAAAAACACACACAAAAAAACTGATGACACAGCACTGTAACACTGTAACATAGCTCCAGATAAGAGGGTTGGTTGGGTTAGACTTTAACCCTTGTCCTGCTGAACCCAGATATACCCTGCTTTTGCAAACAGTGTAGATCCAGATAAGTTGGCTTCTGAAGAAATCTGGATCTGCACTGTTTGCAATTCAGTATATGAATTTATATCAACAATCTGGATCAAGTAATCCCATTGGCTGAAAACTTGAAAAGGGCGTGGCATCTTAATTTATTCAGCATGACAATGGTTAACAGCCCTGTCAACAACTTTAAGGTCATGTCTAGCCAGTCAGTTTACCTAACCACACTTTTTTCTGGGCAGGCTTAGTCCTCTAAGCCGTTAACCAGTTCTTGTGCTCTTTCTTTTGCCATAAGCTGACAACTGCCCTCCTTGAATCAGCCGAAGAAAGAATGACCGTAGAAAATATTTCATGACCAATCTCCACAAAAGAATGTTGCCTGGCCCAGCAGGGATCGAACCCCCAACTTCCTGATTTCCAGTAGGACACACATCCAACTGAGCCACCGAGACCAGCAGATAAGAGGGATATCAGATATTTTTCTTATTTCTCTATGAAAACATATGTTATGGCACCCATTAGACGCACCTTGACTCAGAAGCACCTTTTCTAGAGAGTGCCTCAAAAGGATGTCAAACAAATCTATTCAAATATCAGGATAAGTATGGTAAGGAGTTAAGGTGTCCAAATACTTCGGGTAAATATGAGGGCTTGCTATCATGCCAAATTACAGTCGTTATTTTGACGTGGCTTATATTGAATAACCGCTTATTTCGAAGTGAAAATCTGGTCCCTGTTAATTTAACATGGAAATCTAACAACAGGTAACAAAAAATTGTGAAAAAGAGGAGAAATTGCTCCTAAGGAGCAATTTCTCCTCTTTACCACAATATTTTCAATATATCTCAACTTTCAGGAGTTAAATTATATACATGTTTTCATTTATGAAAGGTGGTTCTTCAATT
Organism: Anodontia alba; assembly: GCA_964016985.1. Taxonomy (NCBI): domain Eukaryota; kingdom Metazoa; phylum Mollusca; class Bivalvia; order Lucinida; family Lucinidae; genus Anodontia; species Anodontia alba. The sequence goes on along the minus strand of OZ024830.1, from coordinate 39,166,312 downwards.
TATTTTTCCTCAATTCTGCAAATCCGATATGTCGAGGTGCGGATATCTGGAAGTATTTCGGAGAGTCCTTTTGACTTCGAGATAACGAGAGTTGACTGCATGACACTCACTATCAGAGAAACCCCTATCATGATACTATTATTTGCAAGGGTCTAAAATCATGATTCATCATGATACTATCATCATCTCCAAATCACACAGTATTTTAATGAATTTCATTGATTTTATACAGACCAAACTATCAGTAAAGATACCCAACATTACTGCCCTCTCAAATTTCAGCTTTGCCACAATTTTAACAAACATTTTTGCAAAGCAGAAGTCCTTTTAGTTCTCATACTTTATTAATTTAGACAAAAAAATCTACAGAATGGTACAACAGAAGGAGAAAATCTACAGGGACAAAAATTATCGAAACTGTTTGGCAACAGTTATCAATAGTTGAAAACACTTATCATTATCACCATAGCACTAACATTTATAGCTACAGATAACCACATAATATTTTTCTTATTTCTCCACAAAAGTATATGTTGTGGGTACTCATAGAAGCGCCTTGGTGAGGTGCTTCTAATGAGTACCTCAACATATGTTTTTGTGGAGAAATAAGAAAGATATCAGCATTTTTCAGATGAAAAAAGTGCCTTATCTGTTGCTATGTAACATGGCAGCCATTATCATGATGCATTACTATCAATGTATTGTTACACCCTTACTAAATATGGTAGCTGTTGACAAATAAAGCTGATTTGGTTGATGTAGAGTTTAACAGCCCAGTCAACTCTACTGAGGTCATGTTGAGCTGGTCAGTTTACCTAACCACTTTTTCCTGGGCTGGCATAGTCCTCTAAGTAATTAACCCTTAAAGCGCTAATCACAACAACTGTCGTCTGCTTTGTCATCTGCTTGTGATTTTAAAAGTCATTTTTGCAAACAGTGTGGACCCAGATCAGACTGCTCCTCTAGGAGCAGTCTGATCTGGATACACACTGTTTGTCTGTATGCAAAAATAGGTTTGAAAAGTTTGCAAGAATATTCAGCAGATGACATAAGCAGGCAACATTTTCAGATGCAGGTTTTCTTGGTGTTTTAAGGGTTAACCAGTACCTGTGCACATTCTTTTGCCAGAAACTGACAACTTTCCTTCTTGAATCAGTGGGAAAGAATGACCCTTGAAAATACTTCAAGATCAGTCTCCATGAAAGAATGTTGCTGAACCCGACTGGGATCGAATCTGCGGCCTCCTGATCACCTGTTTGGCATACATCTGACTAAACCACCGATGCCAGATAAATAGAGCTGAATATTTTGCTATCAGCTCAACAGTTTTAAAACATTTTGAGACATTATAGTCCAACTGATTTTAAATTTTGAAGTATACAGTAAATGTCCTAAACTTTCGAACACTTCATCCAATACTTTTTGGTCTAAATTTTGCTTTTAATGCAGCTGTTCCTTAACCCATTGTAGACTGAATATACTCTCCCACACTATATACTGGAAGTTTCTAATATCAATTTTAGGTATGTCAAGCTATGTGATTTACATTATGTAGATATTCCTAGAGAAAAATGGCTAAACTATTTGCAAACAGAGGAGACCCTGATCAGATGCCACATTGTGCAGCATCTGATCTGGGTCTGCACTGTTGCCAATTACCCTTTTAGGGGTCTCCAGACTACAATAGGTTAAAATACTTAGTGAAATGATAAACAGTGGTAAACAGTGTAGATCCTGATCAGATTGTTCCTTCAGAAGCAGTCTGTTCTTGGTCTACACTGTTGGCCTATGTCATTTTGTCAGAAACTTGATGTACAACATTTTAGGACATTATTTAGGTCCAGATAATTGATTGTGTTGTTTAACAACACTTCAACCCTTGTGGGTCATTTTGTGTCGTCTCCCAGAGAAAGGGAATAGAGAGGGAGAAAAGATAGTAGAGGAGATGGAAGAGAGGGACAGGGGAGAAAGAGGAAAATGAATGAAAGTGAAGAAACAGAAGAAATAAAAACATTCCCTTTCTACCCTTACCTGCTGCAAGGATAGCAAGCGTTGCCCAAATGTAAGCCAATATCAGTTGGATGCCCCGGTGACACAAGGTACACAACACCTTTGCCTTACCCAACCACCCCCTATAGGTCCGGATAAAGCGAGCATTCAGAAGATAATAAATATTCGGCCTAACTACCGCACTGAACGCTTAGGTTTTTCAAAATTACGGGGAAAACTTGTGGTAAAATAATTATGTATCTACCTACTAAGGGTGCACAGTAAAACAAGGCCCATGGGCCACGGCTCGCTCACCTGAGTGACATAACCACTGCAGATATACAGTTGTTATGCAACATTTTTCCACATCTATCGTCGCAACTAATGAAAAGATCATCATTTAAGCAGTTCTTAGTTTTGAAGAAGAATATATGGGCATGACAATCAATGGAGTGTGATCATTTGAACAAACTTTTCAACAGTAGGATCAATGTGAAATTTGGTGGAAATTGGATAAGTGGTTTCTGAAGAATCATGATTTTATACATGTAAACAGCACTGTGGCAAAGAAAAATAATAAACAAGATGGCGGCCATTTTGGATTTCCGATCAGAACGATTTTAGCTACTGTTGATCTACAAGTCACCTCGATACTTCCAATTAACTTTGAGTCAGTTGCCCCTTTGGTTCAGTAGAAAAAGTTCAAAATAGATTTCCAAGATGGCTGCCATTTGGGATTTCCTATCAGAATGATTTGAGCTATTTTTTATCTACAAGTCACCCTGATGCTTCCTACCATGTTTCGAGTCAATTGGCCTTTCGGTTCAGGAGAAGAAGTGAAAAATAGATTTACAAGATGGCCGCCATCTTGGATTTCCGATCAGAATGATTTTAGGTATTTTTGATCTACAAGTCATCCCGATGCTTCCTACCACATTTTGAGTCAATTGGCCCTTTGGTTCAGGAAAAGAAGCAAAAAAAGAGTTTCAATATGGCTGCCATGGAGACGATTTTGAATTTCCCATCGAAACGATTTTAGCTGTTTTTGATCTACAAGTCACCCAAATGCTTCCTACCAAGTTTAGAGTCAACTGACCTTTCTGTTCAGGAGAAGAAGCAAACAAAGATTTTCAAGATGACCTTTTGGATTTCCAATCAGAACGATTTTAGCTATTTTTGATCTACAAGTCACCCCAATGCTTCCTACCAAGTCAACTGGCCTTTAGTTCAGGAGAAGAAGCGAAAAATAGATTTTCAAAATGTCCACCATGGAGGCCATCTTGGATTTCTGATCGACCGGATTATAGCTAATTTTGATCTACAAGTCACCTGATGCTTCCTACCAAGTTTAGAGTCAACTGGCCTTTTGGTTCAGGAGAAGAATAGATTTTCAAGATGGCCCCTGTGGCGGCCATCTTAGATTTCAGATCAGAACGGTTTCAGCTACCTTTGATCTACAAGTCACCCGATGATTCCTACCAAGTTTCAAGTCAGTTGGCCTTTTGGTTCAGGAGAAGAAGCGAAAAATAGATTTTCATAATGATCATAATGACCTTGGGTTTCCAATCAGAACGATTTTAGCTACTTTTGATCTACAAGTCACTCCAATGCTTTCTACCAAGTTTTGAGTCAATTGGCCTTTTGGTTTAGGAGAATAATCGAAAAATAGATTTTCAAGATGGCCACCATGGTGGCCATCTTGGATTTCCAATCAGAACGATTTTAGTTACTTTTGATCTACAGGTCAACCCGATGCTTCCTACCAAGTTTCGAGTCATTTGGCCTTTTGGTTCAGGAGAAGAGGCAAAAAATAGATTTTCAAGATGGCTGCCATGGCAGCCATCTTGGATATCCTATTGAAACGATTTTAGAGCAATTGTTGCGCCAAACGACGGACGGCGCATGATGGACATTGACTGGTCACAACAGCTCACTTTGAGCACTTTGTGCTCAGGTGAGCTAAAAAGACCAGTACAGGACTTATTTGATGATATTTATGTGATTTTTTTTCTTCTGATTTTCTTTATAAAAGCATACGATATGTTATGAGTACTCATTTGAATTGCATCGACAAGTCTATGCAATTCAAATGGGTTGCCACAACATATGAAAAGCATATGTTATGGGTACTCATCTGAATTGCATCAGCAAGTCAATGCAATTCAAATTGGTACCCACAACATATGCCTTTATAAGATGTAGACAACATGTACACTGGCTGTAATCTGAAGACGACGGAATTGCTTGACAGTGCACATATAGGGATATGTGCGGTCATAAGGTCATAAGGTCAAATACGGTATTTTAGTTTTGCATCAAAACAGATCTTGAAAGTACTCAAAGATGATTCCCCTTGGCAAGGTGAAAGACTAGCCCTTTTCATCACAGAGAGCTGTTCTGTGGATTTATTCAATTGACTATTGTATAAACAAGTCACTGCCAATTGTAGTGTGCAGGGAGGAGAATTACCAGCACTATTTGCAATAACGAGCATATAAACTAGTCTGCATGTGCTTGCTTACCAAGATATCAACCCGAAATGTACCTTATCAGCTGTGAGGTGTCCTTCTATTGATTTTCTTGGAAAACTGTATTGGCAATTATATGATAAACTAGAGTTCTGAGAATCGGTTGTCTCGCCTGCTTAAGTGCCAACCATTTGATAAGAAACAAGAATTCCGCGGAAGGCGTCATCGCACCTGCTGGGGCAAAAGTCACGGGAGCCACAATCAGAACGTGGTTATTAAATAAGTTTATTTCATTCTTAGCAGTGCTTACTTGGAAAACTGGGTTGAAAAAAATGTAGACAAAGTGCCTAGTGGGGCACATATATTCCAGGCCAGTCCCATTCCCTCTAATGGCTATATCTTCAGCACTGACTTTTCGTATCATACAGCCCAATGATAATGGAACGTTGACGTAAAATGTGTAAAAGTCACTAGAGCATGAAATATAGGTCAAGGTCACGGGTCAAGGTACCTGCTAATTCAGTACATCAAGGAGAAACACAATGCAAGGTATGGTGGTTGTAGGCCTTATAGTTAAGGAGTTATCAAACATTAACGTAAAGTGTGTCAAATATAGGTCAAGGTCACCGGGTCAAGGTACCTGCCAAGCCAGTGCAATGAGGTGAAGCACTATGCAAGGTTTAGTGGTTGTAGGTCTTATATTTGAGGAGATACCGAACATCAACATAAAATGTGTCAGTCACTGGAGTGCACAATATAGGTCAAGGTCACCAGGTCAAGGTACCTGCCGAGTCAGTACATCGAGAAGAAGTGCTATATAAGGTTTGGTGGTTGAAGGCCTTACAGTTGAGGACATATGGAAGGGTGACGTAAAAGGTGTAAAAGTTAATGGAGCGCGAAATATAGGTCAAGGTCACCCAGTGAAGGTACCTGCGGAGTCCGTACATTGAGGAGAAGCACTATGCAAGGTTTGATGGTTGTAGGCCTTACAGTTGAGGAGATATTGAACGTTGACGTAAAATGTGTAAAAGGCACTGGAGCGCAAAATATAGGTCAAGGTCACCGGGTCAAGATACCTGCCGAGTCAGTACATCTAGGAGAAGCACTATGCAAGGTTTGGTGGCTAGAGGTCTTACACTTGAGGAGATCTGGAACACTGACGTAAATTATGTCAAAGTCACTGCGGCCAAAATATAGGTCAAGGTCACCAGGTCAAGGTATCTGCCAAGTCAGTACATTGAGAAGAAGCACTTTGCAAGGTTTGATGGTTGTAGGCCTTATAGTCGAGGAGATATCGAACGTCGACGCAAAATATATCAAAGTCACTGGAGCGCAAAATATAGGTCAAGGTCACCGGGTCAAGGTATATGCCAAGTCAGTACATCTAGGAGAAGCACTATGCAAGGTTTGGTAGTTGTACGCCTTATAATTGAGAAGATCTGGAACGTCAACGTAAATTGTGTCAAAGTCAATGGAGCGCAAAATATAGGTCAAGGTCACTGGGTCAACATACCTGCCAAGTCAGGGAGATGTGTCATGCAAGGTATGATGGTTGTTGTAGAATTGTAGTTGATTAGAATACTAACTTCGACGTAAATGTCGAACTTCGACATAACAGAGCTGTTAACAGACAGGCGGACGGATGAACGGACAGACGAATGGAAAAGCGGGCACCTATGTCGCAAAGTCGGGAGGTCAGGGAGATGTTTCATAAAAGGTTTGATGGTTGTTTAGTTTTGTAGTTGATTAGAATATGAACTTTGACATAAATGTCGAACTTCGACATAACAGAACTGTTAACAGACGGACAGACGGACGGACGAACAGACAGACGAATGGAAAAGTGGGCACCTATGTCGCAAAGTCAGGAGGTCAGGGAGATGTTTCATGCAAGGTTTGATGGTTGTTTAGTCTTGTAATTGATTAAAATACTAACTTTGACATAAATGTCGAACGTCGACATAAATGTTGACAGACGGACGGACGAATGGACAGACATACGGAAAAGCGGACGCCTATGTCGCAAAGTCAGGAGGTCAGGGAGATGTTTCATGCAAGGTTTGATGGTTGTTTAGTCTTGTAGTTGATTAGAATACCAACTTTGACATAAATGTCGAACGTCGACATAAATGTTGACAGACGGACGGACGGACGGACGGACGGACGGACGGACGGACGGACGGACGGACGGAAAATCGGACGCCTATATCGCACCCTGCTACAAGCAGGTGCGATAAAAAGGAAAAAAACATTGGTCCTTATAATCGCTCTTATCCCTAAAGGCAACCCCTCACTACAAACTTCGAATGAAATCAATGCATCCCTTCAAAAGTTATTGAGGGGAAACAATATCTTTACCTTGTATTTTAACCCAACAACAAAACCTAAGTTGAAAAAGGGCCATAATTTGGCCAAAATTTTGTGGATGATTACCAATATCGAACTTGACCTGAATTTTACAATGATATTTCCTTCTGCAAACTTTCAATAAAATCAATGCATCCCTGCAAAATTGTTTGATTTGGGCTTAACATGGCTTTCAACCTCTTTCAGTCATATCGCAAGGGTGTCTGGATGTGGCAGGGAGCTCAATGCTCACTTTTAGAGTGCTGCCTCACTGAAATATCACAACACTTTGACATGATATTCCACCCAGTCATATATACTGACACTGTTATTGAGTGGAAACCAATATCAACACACCAACAAAAAGTAAGTCGAACTAGAAATGTGTCCACAGTACACGGATGCCCCTGACTATAAAACTGCAAAATTCTACCTGGTACAAATACCTTAACCAGAGTCTAACAGGATCACGTACATACGTACACACATTCGTACAGGACGTACATTTGTACCCACGTACGGAAAACCAAAAAAAAAAACATATGCCCCCCAGCATAACTCAGCCAAAACTTTGCGGATGATTACTAATATCAAACTTGGTCTGTATTTTACAATCATATATCCATCTGCAAACTTTCAATAAAATCAATGCATCCCTGCAAAAGTTATTGAGCAGAAACCAATATTAACACACCAACAAAAACTAAGTTGAAAAAAGGCCATAACTCAACCAAAATTTGCAGATAATTACTAATATCAAACTTGACCTGTACTTTACAATGATATATCCTTCTGCAAACTTTCTATAAAATCAATGCATCCCTGCAAAATTTATTGATCAGAAACCAATATCAACACACCAACAAAAACTAAGTCGAAAAAGGGCCACAACTCAGCCAAAATTTGGAGGATGATTACCAATATCGAACTTGACCTGTATTTTAAGTTGATATAAAGTTCTGCAAAGTTTGAATGACATCAATGCACCCCTTCAAAAGTTTTTGAGTGGAAACAAACAACAAAAATTAAGTCGAAAAAAGGCCATAACTCAGCCAAAATTTGGCGGATGATTACATATATCGAACTTGACCTGTATTTTATAGCGATATAAAGTTCTGCAAAATTTGAATGAAATCCATAAATCCCTTCAAAAGTTATTGAACAGAAACGAAAAGTGTGATGACGACGTCGCCGACAACAACGACGCGGATGGACAACATGATCCCTATGTGTCTGCCATGCTACACAGGTGACACAAAAAAGTAGCTTCAAGCTCCTGTGAGACAAACAAAGACAGATAAAATGGTTAAACAATCAAATCTAACCTCAGTATTATTAGCTAGCACCGGCTTCCCTTCTGGAGCATCCACTTTTGTGAGCTTTCTGTAGCCTAAAAACAGCAGGGTACCAGATCCAAGGGAAATAAGCAGCCATTTTAATCTACCCGATCTTTTAGCTGTTGGGTAAAGTTTTATGTTTAAAGCAGCATCTGAAAAACAAATACCGACACATACATGTTAAAACCTCCAAATTACAGTGATATCTTCCGAATTTGTTGTCTGACAAAATGGCATATGCAAAGAGTGCAGACCCAGATCAGACTGCTCCTGAATGAAAAAAATCTGATCAGGATCTACACTGTTTGCCATTCCAACAAGTATTTTTAAAAACAACTCCATAAAATGCAAAACTTAGGCACAAAGTTTGGAATAAAGACATTTTTGAAGTGTTGATGAGTAAATCTTTAAGTGCCTCCGATTTGTCCATTTATAATTTTACTGTATAATTTTTAACCTGAACCCAGATATGCCCTGCCTTTGCAAACAGTTTAGATCCAGATCAGTTGGCTTCTGAAGAAGCTAAGTGATCTGGATCTGCAACATTTGTTATTCAGTATGTGAATTTGTATCAACAACCCTGGATCAAGTAATCTGATTGGCTGAAAGAAGTGGGTGAGGCATCTTGATTTATTCAGTAGGACAAGGGTTAAGATATATATATTCTAATTCAGATTTCATCATTGTCTGAACATGCTGAATGTCTGCTGTTTTGATCATTCCTTATCAGATCCGAAAAATTTCTTGTTCTGACCAAGAGAACTTGATAAATACACATCTACTTTCAACAGCTTTAAATTCTGCAGCTAAGAAAAATTTTCTAAGGGACATAATTTGGTAAGAAATGGTGTGTACAGTGACAGTTCTTATGATGCTTAAGTTTTAAAGTTCTACCAGATTTTTGGAAAATATCTCTTAGACCAAATAAAATATAATGTGTATTTCAGGTTACATGGAATTTTAAAATAGGGATGGTAGGTTGGAAAAAGTTTATTTTTAAATGGAGTTAACATGAAAACAATATGGTCAAAAAGGGAAATAAAAAAAAAATCCTTAAAAAACTTTAGGGTCAGTGATGAAAAATTAGGCAAGTACAGGCTGAAACACACACATTATATTATTTAAGGCTTTAAAATTGTTGAAAATCTGATAGAAATGTCCTAAAATTTGAACACTTTTCCCATCCATTTTTTTTTTTTTTTGCATAAATTTTGCTTTTTGTGCACTTGTTTCCTAAAATACTTAGTGGAATGTTCAGGAGCAGTTTGATCTGAGTTTACACTGTTTGCATATGGCATTTGTCAGAAACTTTTGTTCAATATTTAAGGACATTTACCATACTGCATACTGCAAAGTGGCATTATTCCATTAAAAATTTAAGTTGAGTTACATTTGTTGTCCTCTACATCTTAACTAACTCTTGTCCTGCTGAATAAATAAAGAGGCCACACCCATTTCTAACTTTCAGCCAATCAGATTACTTGATCAAGGTTGTTAATATAGATTCACAAACTTAATGGCAAACAGTGCAGATCCAGATCAGTTGGCTTCTTCAGAAGCCAAATGATCTGGATCTACACTGTTTGCAAAGGCAGGATATATCCGGGTTCAGCAGGACAAGGGTTAAGATGCTTACTATTTCTTTCAGATTTTGTATAAATATCTTCAAAGGCTTTAAAATAATGGAAAAGGACATACATTCCTCATGAAAAAAGGGCATAAGTCTATTAAAAGTGTACAAAGAGTTATGGTCTTGTTCGCTGCACATTGGCCTGTGATGGTTAATACTTCTTCCGGTTTCCATGAAAATATTTAAATTGTTTGCTCCCACATATCTGCTCTAGCTAATTATGTTATGTCATGAGCCCTGAGCTGTGGAAAATGAGTAAAGAGACTAAAGACTTGCCCTTTGGGAGCGTGAAATCCCTAGGACTGCCAGACATGTCAGCCAAAAGTTTGTTTGGTCTGGTAATAGGAATTGCAAGTACAGTTAAATCATTTGCCTGACTATGATCAGACAGACTGGAAAGTGGTCATTGTGAACAATAAAAATTACCATTTGTTTTAAAACTGGTCAGTACTAAATTCCTAGACTGGTTCATTTCCTGCTGCTGTCTAACAAGACAAGCGGAACAAAGTTTTCTACTGCGAAACAACCTCATCTTCCTGCAAAGAAAGGAGTCAAATTATATAAAGTTTTCTGACATATACAACAATCACCAGAAGAATTCTTAAAGATGCAAAATTCAAGATAAGGCACTTTTTTTTTTTTCAACCAAAAGCACTGAAAATTTCTTTATTTCTTCACAAGAACAAATGTTGTGAATACTCATTAGAAGCACCTAATGAGTACCCATAACATGTGTTTTCATAGAGAAGTAAGAAAATAGAGAGAATATTTATTCTTTTACTGTTAATATCATAAAAAATTTCATCAGTGTAATGAAAGCATCATAGATAAGGCGCTTTTTTCATCCGAAAAATGCTGATAACGTTCTTATTTCTCAATGAAAACATATGTTTTGGGTACTCATTTGAAGGGTGAGGTGCTTTTAATGAGTACCCACAACATATGTATTCATCGAGAAATAAGAAAAATATTATGTGGATACCCCCTCTTATCTGTAGCTATGAAGCATTTTTTTTTTTTCAAGAGTGTGAAGCACACGTGAAAATTTGAATGTTTTCATTACACGAGATGAAAATTTTTAGAGTATTCACTGAAAAAGAGTAAATCTTCTTTTTATTTTACTGTTTACATGCCAATGTGTTCTTCTGACGTCATAACTAATGTCACCAAACAAAATAGGATGTCATGGCACTGACGTTAATTGCTTTTAAAACATGCAAAAAAGCTAAAGGGACAAAAACAAAAAGTTACGACAAATTAAAATAATCTTGTTACCAAAATGTTCCTTACATTCTAACTAAGGAAATGCATACCAACACCTGATAGATTTGCTCAGAAACAGAGAAGAGAGGAGAAAAAAAACGAAGTGGAATCTGCATCTGTTAGGGAAACAATGAAGACAACCGAAGTAATTTAAAACGAGTAGTGAAAATAACAGCTGACTTGTTACTTTTCACTTGTAAAAATATTCTTTCCCTTGTGAAAATATCATTTCTAGTCATTTGGGATACACTGATTTCACCCTTTCAATAAAATAAAATATTTATCTTATCTCATAGGTCTAGATAAGAGTGGGTATCAGGTAAATAGTTTTCTTATTTCTCGACGAAAACATATGTTGTGGGTACTCATTGGAAGCACCTCACCAAGGCCCTTCTAATGAGTACCCACAGCATATATTTTCGTCCAGAAATAAGAAAAATATAGGTACTCTTTGGATGAAAAAAGCGCCTTATCAAGACAAGATTTGAAATATTTTTTTTCTTATTTTTCCTAGAAAATAGGATTTGAAGTATCAGATCCCATTTTCTAGGAAAAGTGGGAAAAACATCATCAGTTTGTTGCCTACTGAATTTGCCCATAGCATGGTGAGTGTTGATACAGTTATCTCTAATGGCTATTACTTTATACTTAAACAGCACTGCCTTTTTTTCATTGCTTATGGTCGAACAGTCTTAATTTGGAAGCATCTTCTTTTTGCTTTTTGAATAATATTTTTGTACTAGCTAAAATGATCTATTTAAATGTGCTAATATAGCACGACAATTAATCAAGGAAATGATTTATTCCACTCAAACAGCATAATAATTAAGTATTTAATAACTGAGATCTGAGGTGCATTTGAATTGACCTGTCACTGTGCAATCAAATTTCTGAGCTGGTTCGCACAATTAGATGGGCTACTTACAATTTTGAAGCATTACTGATTCTGTCTTTTTCTCTGTGACCTAGCTGAAACAAATGTGTCATTTTGCACATGACATAGCAAGGAATATCCATGACTGTAAAAGTCACTTGTCCATGCACATCTTGAAAATGGTTGCCACTATTAAATGCTTTGCGTGTTGGGTAAGCAGAAAACATTTTGAAATAGTCTTTCTTATTTTTCCCAGAAGTCAGACTTTGATATTTCATGAAAATTGCTTCCTTTAAGGAGACAATCTGCATGAAACATCAAAGCCGATTTTCTGAGAAAAATATCATCAATTTCTCATCTGCTGAATCAGTCTGCCAGAGAGTGGTAGTGGTTAAAAAGTTATGATGTTTGAAAATGTCCATCACAGCGTAACATAGAAACTGCATATCTACCTTACCCAGAGTCTGACAGAGACTATGGACAAATACACCATGTCATCAAATAATCAAGAAATTGAACTTGAAAAAGTAGATAGTGAAAAAGATTTGGGAGTAAAAACAGACCAAAACCTTACCTTTAGAGACCATATAAACTCCAAAGTAAACATAGGTAACAAGAATCTCGGTATAATCTTTAGGACATTTACATTCATTCATGAAGAAATATTTTTAAACTTATATAAATTAATTGTTCGGCCCCATGTCGAATATGCTACTCCAATCTGGTCACCCTTATGCAAATAAAAGCACCGCAAGCATAATACCCCTCCATAGCAATTATTTGTTTATGTATTAAAGTTAAAGTTGCAAAAATGTCTGGAAAGAAAATGACGCAGGGACAGATAACAATCCTAAACCAGATCTTGATAATATCAATGGACAGATAACAATCCTAAAGCAGATCTTGATAATATCAATGCATATAGCAAGTTTGGTTAAAAGGCCTTGTTATGTACTCAAGTTATCATCCAGAAATGAAAATATGGACGTGTCTCGGGCAGATAACTCCGTAAAAATTTGATGAAATTTGCCCATTAGCAATTCCAAATCTGATCTCCTTAGTGTCAATACATATAGCAAGTTTGATTAAAATCCCTTGTTATTTACTAAAGTTATCATCCAGAAACGAAAATATGGGCGTGTCTTGGGCAGATAACTCCGTAAAAATTTGACGAAATTTCCCCATTATCAATCCCAAACCAGATCTCCTTAATGTCAATGCATATAGCAAGTTTGATGAAAATCCTTTGTTATTAAGTTATCATCCGAAAACAAAAATATGGGTGTGTCTCGGGCAGATAACTCCATAAAAATTTAACAAAATTTACCCATTAGCAATCCCAAACCAGATCTCCTTAATGTCAATGCATATAGCATGTTTGGTGAAAATCCCTTGTTATTTACTCAAGCTATAGTCCGGAAACGAAAATATGGGCATGTCTCAGGCAGATAACTCCGTCAAAAATTGACGAAATTTGCCCATTAGCAATCCCAAACCAGATTTCCTTAATGTCAATGCATATAGCAAGTTTGGTGAAAATCCCTTGTTATTTACTCGTTATAGTCCGATAACGAAAATATGGGCGTGTCTCGGGCAGATAACTCCGTTAAAAATTGACGAAATTTGTCCATTAGCAATCCCAAACCAGATCTCCACAATATCAATGCACATACCAAGTTTGGTGAAAATCCATTGACGTTTACTCAAGTTATCATCCGGAAATGAAAAACGGACAGACCGACGGCAGACGACAGATGGACGGACTAAAGGATGACCAACGTGACACCATAATACCCCACCACTATTGTGTGGCGGGGTATAAAAAGATAAAATTACTATCAAGAATATCCAGTGGTGTGCGACGAGGTTTGCAGCTTCGTGCAAAAACCTATCCTACCCAGAAAGGCTGCTTAAACTAGGACTCCGACCCTTGAATACAGGAGAGAGAGCAGATCTTATCCGAGTATACAAAATCTTAAATAGATATAGTGGATATAGAGAAACTCTTCACAAGGTCCCAATATACAGCTACAAGAGGCCATTCCTTTAAGTTACATAAAAGATTTAGACTGAACGTTCGTGCAAACATTTTTAGTAATAGAGTTATTAACATATGGAATAATCTCCCAGATAATATAGTAAATACACCCCCTGTGAATGCCTTTAAAAACTGACTCTATAATCATTGGCACGGGCACCCCTACAAGTCTGAACCAGCATGTTACCAGTCAAGCCACCCTACCAGAGAATATAGTCAGAATCTTCATGATGCACCTTTTTTAGAAGCTAATAGCTTGGTATGACGTCTAGGATAGTGAGTTCATAGTGAGTTCACAAAAAAAAAAAAAAAAAAAAAAACAACTAGGACTGCAGAAATATAGTCATGAAAGAGCAAACAGGGTTTTCCCTCAGTTTTGTGGTCTGGGAGTCCTGTGGACTCCCACCTCAGTTATTTGAGGGTCCAACAGAAAAAATAAGAGTTCACAAATAAAATGATGCATGAAAATGTGTAGAGTGTCTTACTTGATGAGCAGAATTTGTTACTGGGATAGAAATTAAAAAGTGAAAAATTTTGGCATAGTGGCCTTTAGCATAGGCATATTTCTAACTTCAAAATAAGGGCCTTTCAAAGGTAAGAGCAAGACAGAAAGGAAAAGAGCTGGGAATAGTAACTATGACTCATATTGAACAAGTGTCCAGCGTTCATAGTATACCACTCTTTTCACCATTAGACAGAGAAAAAAAATGTATTTACCCATTGATTCTGTCAGATCAGATTCTTTATCTTTCTTGACAGCTGCCTCTGATTCTAAAGGCTGTATGTTACTGTTGAAGTTGGTCTGACTTGGCTTTTTCACAAAAAACGCTTGATGTCAAACTGTTTTGCCATTATGGATGATAATAAACATGTACAATGGGTTTTTCGCCGACTCATTACAGTGCACCGTGTTAAAAATAGACCAGCTATAAATAAAAGAAAATACTGGATTCAGGGCTCGGGAAAACCGGAAAAATAGCCGGTCTGGACCGAAATTAAGAATTCTGGACCAATTTTAAACACCCCAAAACGCTAATAAATCGGTCCAACATTTCCCAAACCAACCAATTTTCACAAATCAATGATGTCTAAAAAATCACAAACGGTCAAGTCTTTCCAAACTGACAACGTCCGCGCACCTTTTAAATGCGATATTATGGTAGTTAAAAGGCTCTAAACGGTCATTTGACATGTATATTGGAGAGACAGCTGAATAACGGCAACCTACCCGCAGCACAAATTAATTACGTCATAATCCAAACATTGTCAAAAAATCAACACTTCACTGACCTTTGTGTGGTAAACAAGCGATTAACACGAATAGTCTGATAATTAATCCGTTTGTGTGACACGTGTGAATACACTGAGACTGCAAAACATCCAGGTGCAGTCGGCGTGTCCAAAAGATCAAAGGTCGCTTTACTGAGAGTGATAAAAGAATGCACCGCTTGAACGCACCCGTTTTCTTCCTCTTCTTTTTTGTTTTGATCAACACGGTTTGTCGGTCCCAGATTCGATAAATGAATTCCCAATCCGTGTACGTCCTGATCAGATGTCGCATACAACGGCGTCTGATCTGGGTATAATTGATTGCTTCTTTTTTTTTTTTTTTTTTTTTTGTTGATTGCCGTAACACGCGAGTATAATTCAAGGTAGATTTCACAGTAAAAATAAGTAATGCACCACTTGCGCTAGGCAAGATTGGTCAGTGCTTACAATTTAAGCAGTCTGATTAAATCTTGAAACACTGAAAACTGCAAAACTGCCCGTGGCGCAGGCCTTTTTTATTAGACCTAATTAGGTCCATGAAAGTCGTTTCGTTCCGTCTCTCCTGTTTCCCGCCGTCTTCGCGCTTATACAAGACGGGAATCAGTTGTTTATAAATAGTTTAGGAAAACCCTGCGGAGGTGGAAATAACAACAAAACGTTTTTTTGTTTTTTTTTCTTTCTTTTTACATACCTGACTGTATTTATTGATGACGCCAGCTTTGATCATGCTCGTTGTACCTGGACTTCCGTCATATAACGGAGCTGAGGTGTATTATTTAAAGAAGTTATAGGACTGCCAATTGTCATTAGTTTTCGTGACAGGTGATATACATATATTTTATTTTTTTTGGAAATGGGCTCATTGATGACGTCATCGTCATCGCCTGGACCGATTCAGATTTCAAAATTTCCAGAGCCCTGACTGGATTCCCACCCAGTACGTAGCTAGTAAAATTAATGTATGCAATGAAAAAACGGTAACCAGTCGTTTTCAATCGGCTGTTCTCGTAAGTTACAATTATAGCTCGGATGCTTACGAAAGGGAACTCTGACACAATTACAGAGGTTGCAGATCACAAAACGATATGGATTTTATCCTTGTTCTATAAAAAGATTATGAAAGCCATGCGAAAGTGAAAGAACGTCGGTAGAAAAAATGTATCAAAATCACTGAAGAACAGATTAAAATAATGATCTTTGGTTGTTTGTTTTCACACTAACACAATTTTGCGAGTCCAGGTGGACGCACATTTTTCTTTTGTGCGTCCGAGACACGTTTTTGAGAGTCTCAGACGCAATATCCTGCGTCCGGGAAAACCCTGAGCAAAGTTATGTTATGCAAGTGATCAAAATTTTAAATGGTATAGATAATGACATTATTCTCATTTACAACTCGTTATATGAGGAACTTTTGAAAAATTATTCAAGATGTTAAAATGTTGGAGAAAATATACAGAGCTCCAGCTAAGGGACAACTGTAGTGTTTAGCTACAGGATCCCCTCATTTGTTTCCAGGGAGTGAAAAGGTTCAGGAGTGAAATAGTCCCTATTCTTGTGATGTACTGGATTGTCTTGCTTATACCTAGGTCGGGTATGAAACCCACAGACCGGAACCCCGTGACCGAGACCCGGCACCGTGACCAAAATTTCTATCCTGGATTGCAATACTAATATGTTTTTAACTTTGTTCATTTTGGGTTTATATTATGAAGTATTTAATATACATTATCCAACAAAAAGGAAATTTAGATCGGACTTGTAGTTATTTTTTAAACTCCGATTTACCGTTTCAAGGGGTATGAAACCCACAGACCAGCCATTCTCCGGTTTCTTGAAGTTTTTTCTATAATGTTCAATAAACAATCAATTTCTTTGTTGCACAGGTCTTTCAAATACAAAAATAAATTATATATGGCTAGCTTAAGCTATAACAGAAACGTTAAGGTGTTGAATTTTACGATTTTCATATATTTATTATGTTTCTAAAAATAGAACAGGTAGAAAATTTGATAATAACCACAATGTCCCTAATGTACAGAAATGTACTGAATGGTAAATACTCATACAAATGCATAATAGGCTAATTGTGTTATTTACAGAAATATAATGTTAGAAAATACGAACTAGGTTAAATTAAATAATAATAATAATAATGATAATAATAAGAATAATAATTATTATTATTAGCATCAGCTATAATGTTACGTTTGGCATGTAATACGAACAAAGAAATAGAAAAGCCTGCGCATGTGTGGGGTTAGGCTGACAACAAAGATATGGATCAACATGGGCATTCGCGCCAGTATGTTGTTTGCTACAATAAATAGATTTAGCTAAAAAATAGACAATCCTGCGCATCTGTGGTTTGGGCTGACAACAAAGATATGGACCAGCATGCGCATTCGCGCACTGTGATGGACCTTTGTTGTTTGCTGCACTAAATAGGTTTAGCCAAGAAATAGACAAGCCTGCGCATCTGTGGAGTTGGGCTGATAACAAAGATACGGATCAGCAGATTTCTCCAGCTTTAGAATTTTATTTTGACTTGAGCATGGTACAACTCATCGCCATACAAACACCTTTACAATGTGCATGAAATAATACATACAAGAGAGTGTCTTATAAACATACATGTATGAAAAACTATAAGGAAAAGCCCTGAAGCTTTCTCACTGTATAAATTCTATTACAGAAATAACAAAGATTCTAAAGAATGATCAACCAAAAACAGCAGCAGCAGTAGCAGTGCTAGTAGTAGTAATGATAATAGTAGTAGGAGTAGTAGAAACAGTAGTAGTAAGTAATAGTAGTAGTACTAGTAGTGGTAGTAGTAGTTGTAGTAACAGCAGCAGCAGCAGTAGTAGTAGTAGTATGCCAGTGCAGTTGTTGGAAAAAAGGAAGTATGGTATATTAATACAACTACTATAACTAATATGTTTTTCATATATATATATAATAAAAATAGTAATAATGAAGATAAAAAAAATAAGTGCGCGAATGCACATGCTTATCCATAACTTTGTTATCTGCCCAACCCCACAGATGCTTGTCTATTTCTTAGCTGACCCTATTTATTGCAGCAAACAACAAATGTCCATATCAGAGTGTGCGAATGTGCATGCTGATCCGTATCTTTGTTATAAGCCCAACACAACAGATATGCAGGCTTGTCTATTTATAAGCTAAACATATTTACTTCATCAAACAACCAAGGTCCATATCACAGTGCGCGAATGCGCATGCTGATCCATCTTTGTTATCAGCCCAAACCACAGATGTGCAGGATTGTCTATTCCTTAGCAATTTTATTTATTGTAGCAAACAACAAAGGTCTCTATCACAGTGCGCGAATGTGCATGCTGATCCATCTTTGTTATCAGCCCAAACCACAGATGTGCAGGATTGTCTAGTCTTTAGCTAAATTTATTTATTGTAACAAACAACAAAGGTCTATATCACAGTGCGCGAATGTGCATGCTGATCCATCTTTGTTATCAGCCCAACCACAGATGAGCAGGATTGTCTATTTCTTAGCTAAATCTGTTTATTGTAGCAAACAACAAAGGTCCATATCACAGTGCGCGAATGCACATATTGATCCGTATCTTTATCAGCCTAGCCCTACACATGCACAGGCTTTTCTATTTCTTTGTTCTTATTACATACCAAAGTAACATTATAGATGGTGCTGATAATAATAATAATAATTATTATTATTATTGTTATTATTATTTAATTCAACCTAATTCGTATTTTCTAACATTATATTTCTGTATATAACACAATTAGCCTATTATGCATTTGTATGCACTGCCTGCATGGTTGTTTACCATTCGGTACATTTCTGTACATTAGGGACATTGTGGATATTATTAAATTTTCTATCTATTCTATTTTTAGAAACATAATAAATATATGAAAATTGTAAAATTCAACACTTTAACTTCTCTGTTATAGCTTCAGCTAACCATATATAATTTATTTTTGTATTTGAAACCCTGTGCAACAAAGAAATTGATGGTTTAATGAGCATTATAGAAAAAAACTTCAAGAAACCGGAGAATGGCTGGTCTGTGGGTTTCATACCCCTTGAAACGGTAAATCGGAGTTTAAAAAATAACTACAAGTCCGATCTAAATTTCCTTTTTGTTGGATAATGTATATTTAATAACTCATAATATAAACCCAAAATGAACAAAGTTAAAAACATATTAGTCTTGTAATCCAGGATAGAAATTTTGGTCACGGTGCCGGGTCTCGGTCATGGGGTTCCGGTCTGTGGGTTTCATACCCGACCTTATACCTAGTCTCCCCTAATTGATACAAGACGAATGTGTACATCTAGAGGCAAAACATCCTGAAACTGGTAAAATAGCCTAAATGGATAACGTCTGGATGTTGTAAATTTGAATACCGACTTTAAACAAGTTTCTAAGGCAATTTATGCCTAATTTTAAAGCAAAAATTAAATCAAACGCGAAAAACCACTCTTAATAAAAGTGATCAAACGCTGTTTTAAAAATGTAACGAAACGTCCCAGCGCGAAACGTCGAGCCGTCTTTTTCCAGCTGACGGACGCACATCGTTAGTGACAGTAGCCTAAACTCATGGGTTTTGACGCACTTAAGCATTATTTGACATGTCATTAAATTCACAGACAACTCCCAGTACATTTGTTTTGTGTAAGACAATCATGGACTTCTAGAACATTATTTAATATCATTAATAGCATTTCAACCATATATCATACTTGTAAATAAATGCATCAGGAAACACTGTAACAGACAAACATGTTTGATTCAGATGTAGCTGATACATCTTAAAAATTTTGAGCTTCAGTTCAAAGGAAAAATGTGCTTTAAGCATTTCTTTCAAAATGTTGGCCATTTAAGGTTACATGGTTGTAATTTTCCAAGAAGATTCTAGAATTTCTACTTAAACACCTGGATGTGACCCTCTTATGTTGCTCTACCCCAATAACGATGAGGCATTACAAAAGAGTTTCTGAAAGTCCAAGAATAGGAAGAAACATGTAAGCGTGTCAAATTACATGTGCGTCAAAATACATGACAGGACGATACCATGTAAACAACAAAGTGGGTGCCAAGAATGTGCTAATATATAGATGCAATTCAAGTATGATGCAAACCCGTTAAAAATGTGACAATATTAAAATATACACACCAAACATGCTGAAACAAGGAAATCGCCATACTTAGACAAGGGAACTAACTACTACAGAAATTAGGAAAACAAGTAACAGCTTTATGAATAAGGAAGTAAGTTGCACAATCTCGGGATTATCAGTGTAGATGCCGTTTAAAGACGGACGCACAGACGACGCAAGAAATATGACCAGGTCAGCTTTCCAGTGAACTTATTATATGTGTTGAATTGCAACCGAATTTCGTTTACGTTAAGAGGTCTATGTACTCTGTATATCGCCATGTTCCCATCACAATATATAGCCTGGAAACCCATAACTCCGTTCACCTAAGGTTGAGCAATCCTGCTATCATTTTTTATTGCAAGAATGGTTTTATGTGCATATATTTTATACATTTGACTAAATACCTATAAGAATATCAAGATTAAAGGAAGTAAATATCACGTCTTTAAATTCTACACTCTTCAGAATATGAAGGGGGTGTTTAGGGCATGATCTCATAACTCCGTTCACTCAAATTTCTTTGTTAGTCACAGGCAACCAGATTCATTCTATGCATATTTTATATAATGAACATTTAATTTAGAGTATAACTGTTCTAAAATTGTTGATACTATTTGTATTCATTCACATGCTTGTCACTGGTTAGTGATTTTTTGGGGGTACCCCCTAAATATTTAGCATTTTGTGATAAATTTTGATTTTTATGCATAAAATTGTAAGCGATAACTGATTTTCTTGAAAATCAACTCTAATGTTAGTTATTTCTTGTTAATTTTAATGTGGCATAAATTTAAGAAAGATTTGTTTTCATATTATTCTCTGCAGAAGGTGAACGGAGTTATGGGGGTGAACGGAATTATGAGAACATGCCATATATATGTATACCCCTGTAAACCACAGTTTTACTATATAAAAGTGGGGTTTAAGGGGGTCAAAATTATATATATTATATATAGTAAAACTGTGGTTTACAGGGGTATACATTATTTTTCTTATTTCTGTTAAAAACATAGATTGTGGATAATCATTAGAACCGCCACGTCGAGGCGGTTCTAATGGGTAGACACAATCTATGTTTTGAGCAGAAATTATGAAAAATATCAGAATTTTTTATCTGAAAATTATCATTTTTTGGGTGGTAAAATTTTCAGTACATTTGAATAGGCATGTTTTCGTAATGCACCATATAGTGACAATAAGAAGTACGTAGTAGTCTACATTGTTAGGGTAATTTTCAGAAGTTTTAAACCAGCTTTTCAATTTTTATTTTACTTCTAGCAACCATTTTTACTGCATAAATCTGCCTTAGCATAATATAATAACTAAAATCTTCCCCATTTCCCACTTCCCATTTTATATGGTGAAAATGACATGGTCTAGATAATTTATGGATAGAATATTTTTTTTTCTTGTTTCTCAAGAACAACATATGTTGTGGGTACTTATTTCATTCCCACAGTATCTGCATTGTTCTGGAGAAATGAAAAAAAAGTGTTTGTTTTTTTTTTGTTTCTTTGTTGTTTTTTTTTTTTTTTTTTTTTTGTTTTTTTTTTTTTTTTTTTTTTTTTTTTTGTTTGTTTTTTTTTTTAAGTAAAGCTATGTACAATATCCTAAATAAAAATGGTGACACACCTACTGGACAATGTTCTTGGAACAAACTTTTTAATATAACAAAAGAAGAGTGGAAAAGGATATACATGTTTCCATTTCATGTTACTAAATATACGGCAATTCAGTGGTATCAAGTTAGTATTTATCACAACATTTTAGTTACTAATAAATTGTTAAACCAAATGAAAATAAGAAATGATGCCCTCTGCACCCTTTGCCAGACAGGTAATGAAACAATTGTACATTTACTGTGGAATTGTTGTAAAACACAACAGTTCATTAATGACATAACCCATTGGTTAAATTCATATAACATACATTGTAATCTTACAGAAGAGTACTTCATTTTTGGTTTGCAAAGGGAGCATGGGGTAAATAAAATATTGCATTTTATCTTTTTATATGCAAAATACTATATTTATCTAGCTAGATGTAAAAATCAACAACTGAATATCAGAGTATTTAAAATGAAACTTCAAGTTATGTACAGAGTTCATAGACAGATTGCACTATCAAATCAAGAAGAAGAAACCTTCTTGGCAGATTGGAGCCCGTATATAGCATTAATTAATGATATTTTATAAATTGACTGTATTTATAAATACAAAAAAAAAGAACTATGAAAAAGATAACAAAATAGAATATTAAAATGATAAAAGTACAAATCATTGTGCTTATACTAACTCCCTCCCCAAACCAAATACAGAGTAACTTTTTCCTGTGTATGTTTTACTCAACATGTATAAGGCTGTCGGGTTTTTTTATAAAATGAAATCTGTAAATGGATACTTTCTATATATAGACCTTAGAAAATAATTTTAGAGACCTCAAGCACACCCCAGCCTCTTCGATTCATCAATGTCTACCTATGTTACAATAAAATTTACTTGGATATGCACAAAACAGCATAACCTACCGTACATAGAGTGTCAAGGAATGATGTTGAGGAGAGGTCTGGGCGAAGTGATTAAACTCTGAATACATCATAACATCATTTTTTTTGATAAGCCATCGAAACCCCAAGCTTTCAATGGATATACATGGGATAATAGTGCAGATCCAGATTAGACTGAAAGACCTGGGTCTGAACTGTTTTCTTCTTCTTCAAGTAACTACAATTAATTTAAACATCAAGAATCTTGGGAGTTTTTACAATGGTTTGCAGATAGTATGATAGTAGAGAAAAAGGTGTACTACCACATAATTCATAAACATAAAATAATTATTATACATATTCATGTTTTTGACAAACTCCAGACTGTCAGGGTGAAAGAGAACAAGAGGGTAGTACACATATTTGAAAGATGAAAGAAAGAAAATACTGGAGAACCCCTTTTAGATATGACCCGGGTCTGAAAGAGGAATTGTAACGGGGTAAAAAAAAAAAAAAAAAAAAAAAGAATAAAAATGTGTAGATTTAAAAAAAAAAAAAAAAAAAAAAAAAAAGTGTTTTTTTTTTTTTTTGTTTTTTTTTTTTTTGTTTTTTTTTTTTTTGCAAACTAGCTTATTTAGAGACATGGCTAAGAAGTAAACACTTAACATAGGCACGTTGACGCTTAGGACTCTGGGTAAAAAATTTCAGCAGACGACATATTGAAATATTTTGTTTTAGTTTTCCCAAAAAACAGATTTTGACATTTCATGCAAATTGTCTCCATTGGAGACAATTTGCATGAATTGTCAAGCCCTGTATTCTAGGAATAAATAAGAAAATAGCATCAATTTGTCGTCTGCTGAATTAGCCCAGAGAGAGTGATAAAGGTTAACGTAACGTCAAACAAGATTTCAGTCTATGAATTATTACATAACATTCAAATTATGTTGTTTCAGTTGTCAATAGTTTTTAACCGCAGACAGCGTGTTAGCTGTTTAACATGCTGGGTAAAACATTCAACAGAGGACATTTTGAAATAGTTTTCGTATTTTTTTCTTCTTCGGAAAACAGACTTTGACTTCCGAAAGGAAAAAAAATTGCATGAAAGGCCAAAACCTATTTTCTGAAAAAAAAAATAAAAATAATAATAAAAAATAAATAAATAAGAAAAAATATTATCAATTTGCCGTCTGCTGAATTTGTCCAGAGAGTGGTAAAGGTTAAGACATTTATGATTAGATATTACAATTTACGATTGTATGATAAGAAAATCGGCGTAGAAGTATATTCCAATATGGCGATTATATTTCAGCAGAAAATCTTGGTCTTTTGGATTCTCCTTCTAGAATATACTTGTTGTATGTATGTTTTTTGCTGTTTAATCCATTTGTATTTCCCCTTAGCAGACCCTGGACAGTTTCAGCAGCCGACACAGTGATAATAATTTTCTGTTTGCCCATAAAATGGCACTTGTCATTCCATGTAAATTGAGATAATTTGCATAAAATGTTAAATAAGCTTGTAAAGGAATGAGCCTTGAGAGCAATGGATACACAAAGAAATGAAAATAACTGAAGTGTCCAAGTTTTCTGTTCCACACTAACTAGACATCTTTCAGAAAGTCGCTTTTTTTTTTTTTTTTTTTTTTTTTTTTTTTTGTTGCTGTTGTTTTTTGTTTTTTCTTTTGGCTTGGCGCTTTACTCAGAAGAAGTAAATTTGCAAACTTTTGTCATGATTTAATGCAAAACCATTTGTCGTAACTACCTATGCACAAAAAGTTTAATTCTAAACATTGGTTTTTAAAAAAAAAAATCAAATATTTTCACTTTTTTCCACAGTAAAAATAAATGCAAATTATTCAGAAATCTGTAGGGTAGGTAATTTGGAGGCAGATTTTCGACAGGTTCCGCTTATTCATTTTATTCTGAAATTTTCACAATATTGTTGTGAAGCATCAATTATTCAAATTCAACAAAGAAAAGTAAAAACTAGTTTCTTAGAAAAAATTCCAAAAAAAAAAAAAAAAAAAAAAAAAAAATCACTTTACTCTAGAAATTGCATAGGTCAGACCAATTTTTGGCCGTTAATTTAATTTTAGGGTAAATATTTGAGAACAAAAACAAGAAACAGAAAATACAAATGGTTTCTGATAAGATGTGGTCAGTCAGAACAAAACGTTTTCATTTAGAATTAACAACATCTTTCCGAGGATTGTCGAAAGGATAGTAGAGCCTCATATAAATTTTCGAAATCCCGTAACGGGCACATTGATAAAAAGGACCACCAAAATATAAACTACATTATAGTGAAGTACAAGGAGACGTTTTCCGGCCGCCAGATGGCACTAACACCAGTAAGTGTAAAGAAGTAATCCTAGCGTCTTGGAAAAATAAGAAAACCATCACGAAAACATGCCTATATAATGCTGACCCCCTTAAACCCCACTTTTGTATGATAAAACTGGGGTTTACAGGGGTAAACATTATTTTTCTTATTTCTGCTCAAAACATAGATTGTGGGTACTCGTTAGAACCGGCCTGCTCACATTGTTAGGGTACTTTTCAGAAGTTTTAAACCAGCTTTTCAATTTTTATTTTCATCACGAAAACATGCCTATATAATTTTGACCCCCTTAAACCCCACCTTTATATAGTAAAACTGGGGTTTACAGGGGTATACGTTATTTTTTTTTATTTTTGCTCAAAAATGTAGAGTGTGGGTACGCCTTAGAACCGCCTCGCCTAACGTGTACCCGCAATCTATGTTTGAGCAGAAGTATGAAAAATATCAGAATTTTTATCTGAAAATTTTCATTTTTTGGTGGTAAAATTTTCAGTATATTTGAATAGGCTTGTTTTCATAATTCCTATTAAAACGCCGTCTGCTGATAGTTTTTTTTTTTTTTTTACGAATAATCTTGTAGGTTTTACATGTATGTCTTTCATTTTAACTTAACTCTTTCACTGCCAAAGGCGATAATAATAGTTATTTGCAAACAACGTAGATCCAGATGATGAGCCGTCTCATCAGGATCCATGCTGTTTGGGATTCAGTCTTTCAGCTTTACATATAAACTTTTTTCCTCTCGATAGTTTGCTTAGAAAAAAGGCAGTCGACAAATGTCGTCTGAAATTTGGCACCGAAAGAGTTAAAAAGCTACACGTTCTGGTACCATTGATTTTAATATTCGAGACGTGTGCAAAAACTGCCTTATGTCAAACACAAACAGCACACGCCATTCCATTGTCGTGTCTTCCAACTCATCGATCTGCATTTAAAGCTTTATCACTCTGTCAGCTAAATTGTCACGTCAAAAGTAGTGATATATGATTTAGAAAATAACACTTAACATTTCATTCAAATTGTCGTCTTGAAATGCTGTCTCATTTTCTGCTCGTAGACCATTTTAATGAAACGCCAAGTCCTTTTTTTTCTCTGAAAAAAGTAGAAAATGTTTTTAGATGTTGTCTGCTTTTTATCAATAAATAATTCTCTAATCATAAATAATTTTCCTTTGTTCAAAGTATCACATATAAAGAGACTCCACACACATGCCAAATATGCCCTATTTTTAAAGGGAGACAATTTTTGCCCTAGTTGTTGGAACCATTCAAACATGGGTGTTACTCTTAAAGGAAAGAATTTAAACTCTTTCCTTTAATAGTACGAGGGTCCTGCAAAAAGTTTTGTCACTGGGTTCGGATTACTTCAGTGCTACGTTTAATCAAACATATTTTTATTACAAACATTCAAAGTATTCCCGTTTTACTGAAACACATTTTTGTAATCTTTTTACCCAGTCGCGAAAAGCAGATAAATAGTCTTCTTTTGATATCTTTTGGAGACACGGATAAATAGCGCTGCCAAGAGAACTTCTGGACGTATACTTATTTCCAGAAAGCATTTTCTTAAGCCTTGGAAATAAAAAGAAGTCACAGGGACTCAGGTCAGGTGAATAAGGTGGATGGTTTAAAACTTTCACCTTTTCAAAAGCCAAAAAGACTTAACAACCCCACACTTATGACAGGAGGCGTTGTCATGTAAAAGGTGGACTCCTGACCACCCTTTGCTTGATCGTTTCTTATTGTAAAACTCTCTCACTTTCTTCAGTACAGAATTCTTGTAGAATCGGCCAGTGACTATATGACCAGATGGACAAGGCAGTTGAACGACTGGCCCACTTGAATTAAAGAAAATTACATACAACATCTTTTTCGAACTTATGGTTCTCTTGACAATACATGGGTGTTTTTGATCTTTTAGCTTCCATTGCTTACTATCAGTCCTTCTTTGTGGCTCAAACATGTGTACCCAGGTTTCATCACCTGTTAGCAAGTTAGAAATAACCCGAATATTACAGCCTTTGTATGTTTTCAAAAGTTCCCGGGCACATTTAAGGCGTTGTGTCATTT
The DNA here is from genome assembly GCA_964016985.1 of Anodontia alba. NCBI lineage: Eukaryota > Metazoa > Mollusca > Bivalvia > Lucinida > Lucinidae > Anodontia > Anodontia alba. The sequence continues at coordinate 39,139,031 of OZ024830.1, read as the reverse complement.
GCTCCTCAGTGAGCAAATGAGGTACCCACCTAGTGCAAACCTTTCTCAGGTCCAAACGCGTTTTCAGAATTGTTTGCACACTGCCTTCTGATATGCCAGTACAACTAGCTACATCTTTGACAGACAATCGCGCATCCTGCTCGACCACAATCTTTGCAGCAGCGATGTTAGCCTTGGTAACAGAGGCTTTAGGCCTTCCAGAACGGGTATCATCTTCAACAGAAAATTTCCCAGCTTTAAAAGCTTTAACCCACCTAAAACCTGTGCGCACTGAAATGCTCTGAGGTCCATATATACCATACAATTCATTAAATATCTGCTTTGTATCTATATTAAGCCTAATGCGGCATTTAATATAGCTACGAATTTTAGTCTTCTTGTCCATGTTCCAATGTAACAAGTCAATTGGTCAGTGTATATGACTGCACCTATTTCAGTTTGAAATAACTCGGTCAGTTGAAAGCAATTTGCAGAAATAAACGGGTATCGTTAGCTATTCAACACACCATTCAAGTGCAGTGAAGTATTTCAAAATATACCTGGGATAAAACTAAGGAAGCCTATTAGTGACAGAACATTTTGCACGACCCTCGTACCACCCAAGGATAAGGTGACAAATATTTCTATGTCAAAGTTGTTACCCCTAGAAGTGTATCCAGTCCACTTATTATAATAAGTATAATTGCATGGTGTTATCAGCCACCTTCCTAGATCTACATGTAATTTTCAGATGGCTCCTGCAAGATCCGGTTTGCTGATATGTTTGGTGATCACATGGTGTTACAACGAGCGCCTCAACGTGCGATCGTCTGGGGTTTCGCCGATACAGTCGGTGATACGGTGACCGTTCTTAAGAACGGGGTCTTAATGGGACAAGCAACAGTTGATAGATATGTCACAGGTAAGGCCATTGAGAGACCCCTCACCCCGGGGAGGGGGCAGGCACTTACTATCAAAAAGGGTAGGGGTATGCTTCCAGGAGCCCGGGACCCCTACCCTTTTCCAGACACGATTGAGATCAGTAAGATGAACGTATACCCCATTGTAGAAAAACAAAATATGCTCATTTGCTCAGTCAATTAACTAAACAAGGATTCACTTAATATATTATCAATATTAAGTATAACAAGAATCACACAAGATCAAGTTTTACTAAGGTATTTTCAAACAAAAGTTTCCTTTATGGAAAATCATTTAAATGTACCCCGAATTTGCCTCATAAGAGTCCTTATACTGCTTTCTAAGCTCGTTTGTATGGCTTTTTTCTTATTAACAGTGTCATCTTTCGGGTTATTCATATTCTCTTTATTTAAAACAATTGTAACTTTTCTTTGTTTATGGGGACAGTTTTTAGACATATTACATATCATTGGAAGTACAACTCTGAACTATCAAGCATTCTTTGATAATAATCAGGGGTGCCTAATGGTGCTATAAAATGGAACTGAAGGATTAAATGAAGCACATTTATGCAGACCAGACTTCATTTACCTCTGGCGCTTCATATAATTAACAAAAATCCATTTATGATATCCCCGTTCCAGGCTATGGTAGTTTTCCACCCCTTTCCATACAGACATGAGTCCCTTTCCAGACATATATTTACCCCCCCCCCCCTTCCCAGATTTTTTAGAATAAAACACAACCCCGTTCCAGACAGACTCTGAAAATACTGTCATGCGCCTGTCTTTCCGTCCGTACGCTCGTAATGTTTTGCTTCTTGCTTCATAACTTGCACGGGAGGTTCATCATATTTGCATAAATGTTTAAATTCATTAGATGTTACGTTTATTGGAAAAAAACAGGGGTCACAGGTCCAATACCGCCAGAATTATTTTCTTTACCGCAGGTTCCGATAAATGGATTTATTGTGCCTCTAAATGGTGCATGCGCAATGAAATCAGCTCCTCTTGCAGTATTTTCAGAATCCACTTGCTACTTTGCATAATCGTAACAAATATGTGCATGAAGAAATGTCATGCTGAAAAAGTTTTTTTTTTTTTCAGAAACAACAGCTATTTGAACTTTGACATTTTCCTGCAGTCTGTACCTTCTTCATAATGCTTTTGTTGTGCCTCTAAATGGTGCATGCGCGGTGAAATTAACTCATCTCACAGTATTAGCTGAATCCACTTGCTGCTTTGCATTATCATTACAAATATGTTTGAAATTTCATGCTGAAAAGCATTTTTTATCAAAGTAATTTTACCCCAATGCCATGTACGACAGTAATCGCCTTCAGTTGTATGCAACTTTTCAATACAACTCTGAACTATCAAGCATTCTTTGATAATAATCAGGGGTGCCTAATGGTGCTATAAAATGGAACTGAAGGATTGAATGAAGCACATTTATCCAGACCAGACTTCATTTACCTCTGGCGCTTCATATAATCAACAAAAATCCATTTATGATATCCCCGTTCCAGGCTATGGTAGTTTTCCACCCCTTTCCATACAGACATGAGTCCCTTTCCAGACAGATATATTTAACCCCCTTCCCAGATTTTTTAGAATAAAACACAACCCCGTTCCAGACAGACTCTGAAAATACTGTCATGCGCCTGTCTTTCCGTCCGTACGCCCGTAATGTTTTGCTTTTTGCTTCATAACTTGCACAGGAGGTTCATCATATTTGCATAAATGTTTAAATTCATTAGATGTTACGTTTATTGGAAAACAGGGGTCACAGGTCCAATACCGCCAGAATTATTTTCTTTACCGCAGCTTCCGATATATGGATTTATTGTGCCTCTAAATGGTACATGCGCAATGAAATCAGCTCCTCTTGCAGTATTTCCAGAATCCACTTGCTACTTTGCATAATCGTAACAAATATGTGCATGAAGAAATGTCATGCTGAAAAAGTTTTTTTTTTTTTTCAGAAACAACAGCTATTTGAACTTTGACATTTTCCTGCAGTCTGTACCTTCTTCATAATGCTTTTGTTGTGCCTCTAAATGGTGCATGCGCGGTGAAATCAACTCATCTCACAGTATTAGCTGAATCCACTTACTGCTTTGCATTATCATTACAGATATGTTTGAAATTTCATGCTGAAAAAGCAGTTTTTATCAAAGTAATTTTACCCCAATGCCATGTACGACAGTAATCGCCTTCAGTTGTATGCAACTATTCATATCAAGGTAAGCTGACGGCATACAAATGTAAAGCATTCAACAATTAACACAAACATACAAACTGAAGCCAATAGACATGTCAATACATTCCTTTTCCCCGCAAAAAGCGGGAGGTATCTAGTAAGCCATGTTTTTTGACACTTCTTGTTTGTAGAAGAAGAGACCATAATGGTTTTCAGAGGCTGAAGCTACGAAGGTTAGACACAAGAATTATAGCTAGATTTTAGATACATATAATTAGAACAAACGAAGGAATTTTTAATCGACATGCACAGCTGTTCCGTCGGATCACGACCACGGATTTCAGGATTTCAAGATCAAGAGAGAGAGAGAGAGAGAGAGAGAGAGAGAGAGAGAGAGAGAGAGAGCAACGGTAGTGTACCTGACTTTCACCAACTAAAGGCTACCCAGGAAGTTGGCATTGACATTTCGTACAAATTGTTTTCAATGCATGAACTGTTTAAGATTATTTTCTGGGAAAAATAAAGAAAGAATGTCATCACTTTGTTATCCGTTGAAAAATGCCTAGAGAGTGATGAAGGTTAAGAGACATCAACAATGGGAGTTTTCACCTTATAAAGCTTATATAGATACAGTGACAAGCAATTTGAATATCTCGCGCGTGTTTGCCCAGCTAGCATTCTTTATAAATCTATAGCGGACCGTTATCAGCCCGTCAGCTACTCTGACGGGTCGATAACGTCCCGCTATAAGCATTCTTTATAAATCTATAGCGGACCGTTATCGGCCCGTCAGCTACCCTGAAGGGGCCGATAACGGCCCGCTATAGATTTATAAAGAATGCTAGCTGGGTACTTTCTTTATCAGGAGGCGTGTGGAAGTTGAAGCTACCACAAGAGGGACATCCTGGCCCATACAGTATAACCGCAAGGTCAAGCGAAGGCGAGGTCACCATTAATGACGTCATGTTTGGGGATGTGTGGATCTGTTCTGGACAGAGCAACATGCAGTTTACAATGAAACAAGTATTGTCAAACATTTTTCATATATAAATGAACCAGGCTAGGCAGACAGTCACTTCATTGCATATAGGAACGTGCATAGCAAAGACCCATATAACCCTGCGCATCGCTCCAGTTTATCAAGGTCTTTGCTACGCGTCAGTATACTGTAAATTTATAGACGTTCGCGGTGCAATTATGTTCGCGATTTTTGCTGTCCACGTAATAGCGCCAAATCAAAAATCCGCGAACATGCTACTAATATAGGATTATTAGGGAAATGAAAAACAAATCACAACATTTATACCCGCTGTCAATTTCAAAATCAGAAATTCGCGAAAATATGTCCCCTTGAAAAAGAAAACAAAACAATTACAATATACAGTCGAACCTCAATGGCTCAAACATTCACGAGACCATGAAAATTTGTTCGAGAGATGGGTTGTTCGAGCCACTGAGGTTTAATCATAGCGCCATGTCAGGAAGCAAACGACGATAATTTAGGAAATTCTTTTCGATCTTTTACACAATAATGGTATGTTCAGTGTACTCATTAGAATCGTCTCGATGAGGCGACTCTAATGAGTACACACAACATACAATTTCAAGATGAATTAAGAAAAATTCCCTAAATATTTGTTTTTGAGCAATTGGAAGAATTTCGTAGGGACTCAAAAACGAGTTCGAATTAGCCATGGTAAACGAGCCATCGGAGTTCGAGCTATTGAGACTCGACTGTACGTTACAGCATCTAATGATTCTGTTTGTGGCTTGTCGAAGATTCTGCTCAGTATGTGCATCCTGATTTGGACCATCGTTATCCACCTCTACCCAGAATACCGATTTCCATGGCTCAAAGAAATTAGCCACAAGGTGGCTGATTGAGTTAGGAATCCTCTATGCGAGCCGAAGAATATTTTTGTATTTTTACAACATTTTAACCTTGGGTGAAGATTTAGTACCAGTAAATCGATTTAACTCCCCCTCCCCACCTCCCTTCCCCCCCCCCCCCCACACACACACACACGCGGTAGGTTTTACTACTGACAGTTTTAAGGCGCTGATTCTAGTGTTGGTTGGTTGTCCTTTGTTAGGCCTTGTGCCTTCTTGCCGCGCAGATGCCTTGTTAAGGAGGAGTGTTTGATGATAATTCTGGGATATTTTTTCTTATTTCTCCATAAAAGCATTTGTTGCGGTATTCATTAGAAGTGCCTCGTCGAGACGCTTCTAATGAGTACCCACAGCATATGTTTTATGGAGAACTGGTGAAAATTATCCCAGAATTATCATCACTTCTTGCTGCGCAGAGGACTTGTTAAGGAGTATTTGGTTATAATTCTAGGAATTTTTTTCTTATTTCTCCATAAAAGCATATGTTGTGGGTACTCATTAGAAACGCCTCGACTAGGCGCTTCTAATGAGTATCCACAACATATGTTTTTTTATGGAGAACTGGTGAAAATTATCCCACAATTATCTTAAAATATTCCGCATTAACAAGTCCTCTGAGCAGCAAGTTTTATTATTATTATCATCCCCGCGCTTTTCGAAGAAAATTGTGAGACCCCCGTCCGTCCGTCTTTAATGTCACACCATTGCTCCTAGACCATTTAAGCTAGAATCTCGAAACTTTCACAGGCAATAGCCCTATGGATGAGGACTAGAGGAACGCCTTCGGAATTTTGATGTACCTTCTGTGGGGGGGGGGGGGGATTTTGATGTACCTTCTGTGGGGGGAGAAGAGGGGCAGGGCTAGTGGGGTGTGGCCCCAAAGGGTCCAAAATCCATTTTGTACAAACATAGTCCTGTTGCATATCAAATCAAAGGTAATGAAGAGTAGAATACAGTGGTGCAAAAATTTGCCCCGGTGCATATCTGGGGGCCACTAGAGATCAAACAGTAGGATTTGGGGTCCTTTTTTGATTGTCACATAACTCCTCTTAGGCCTTTTGAGCTAGAACCTTGTAACTGTCACAGGTAATAGCCCTATGGATGAGGACTAGAGAAACGCATTTGGAATTTTGATGTGCACGGAGATATGCGATGGCGATGGCGCGAGGATATGCGATGGCGCGCGCCATCGACTTACTCTAGTTATTTTTTTGTCACATTCGTTGTCTTATTGTTGTATTCAGTCGATTCTGTCTAACATTGTGATCACCTTGTTGTAAGAGAGGGAGCTGTTTCTTTGCTTTTCTTTGGTTTACGGCTTGTGTACTGTGTTTCATAGTTTGTTTGCTCTTGGTGTCATTGGTAGGTATGATCGGTGTTTGTGGTAATTACTGGACATCTTCTCTCCTTCAGTAAAACCTTGATGGCTCGAACACCTTTGGGACCATGGAAATTTATTCGAGAAACGGGCAGTTCGCGCAACTGAGGGTTGGTTAATCATGGCGCCATGTCAGGGAGCAAATGGTGATAATTTAGGGGTCTCATTTATCTTCTTTAAAATAATGGTATGTTGTGTGTACTCATTAGAATGAGGCGATTCTAATGAGTACACACAACATACAATTTCATGACAAAAAGGAAAATTTTCCTAAAAAATGTTTTCTTGAGCTTTTGGAAGAATTTCGTAGGGACTCAAAAACGGGTTTGATTTAACCGTCGTAAACGAGCCATCGGTGTTCGAGCTATTGAGGATCGACTGTATTTGTTTTTGTTATATATATATATATATATATATATATATATATATATATATATATATATATATATATATATATATATATATTGAAAGGTGAATAACAGTGTTGAGGAGATTGATAACTCGGTCAACTACCCAGACGTACGAATGTTTTTCACAAAGCTTCAGCAGTCAAACATCACTCTTGATGACGCTATTGTAGACACACCTTGGGTTAAACCTACAAAAGGTGAGTACAGTCAAACCCTGTGTTAAGCAAGCACCTATGGAAAAGGCAAAATGTGGTTGCTTTAGACAGGTGCTTGCCTAATATAGGTAAAATTCCATTTCTTTATCTTTTATGGGACTCGAAATAGTTGCCTTTTAAGACAGGCGATTGCTTAATATAGATGTCCTTTGACAGGTTTGACTGTAAATCGCAACTAAATACCAATGCGAACATCAAAGACTTAGCTCACCTGCGCATCCGAGGAGACCATTCATGGCCATGTCTGTTCGTCAACATATTCTATGATCTTCGGTCCCGACCTTTATTCTCTAAGCGGCCAAGGAGTGTCCTGACCAGACTATATGGATGTACATGCTGAACTTGGCCTTTGTTGTCCGCATATGATCTTCGGGACCTTTCCTTGCGCTGTGCATCAAATTACCAGTATGTAGGCTGAGCCTTGAGAAAATGTGTCACCGGGGCCTATCAGAGCACTAAAGATCGAGAGCGGCCAGCGAAAGTAGTTGCTGCATCACGAAAAGTAGCCCATATAATTTTGACCCCCTTAAACCCCACTTTTATATAGTAAAACTGGGGTTTACAGGGTATACATTATTTTTCTTATTATGCTAAAACATAGATTTTGGGTACTCGTTAGAACCGCCTCGCAGAGGCGGTTCTAATGAGTACACAAATCTATGGTTTGAGCAGGAATATGGAAAATATCATTTTTTTTCTTAAATTATCTTTTTTTGGTTGTGAAATTTTCAATACTTTTGAATAGGCGTGTTTTCGTAATGGTCCGTCGACACAACGGATACTGAAGTTCCTGTTCAGAAGTCCCTGATCAGGCCCCGAGGTTATAAAACTTTTTTCATGCTCAACTCAACTGAGCATGAAATTTTCTCTGCTTGTAAATATGAAAATGCCAACAATAGTTGGCATTTCCATATCTATTAGCAGAGAAATTTTCGTGCTCAGCTGTTTAGCATGAAAGAATTGGCTATTGTTGGTAATTTGAGATTTATTAGCAGGACAAATTTCATGCTCGGCTGAGCTGAGCATGAAAAAGTTTTATAAGTTCGGGGCCTGGAACCTCACTGTCGGCAGCAGATTCCATTTATATTCCGGTTATCTAAGGCTACTTGGGTCGATGTGTTATTATATGTCGGCCCAACTATATTTTAACATTTATTATCGGACCAATGTCGATCAGTTATAGGGTTCAATTTTTATTGATTGTTGTCTTACAATCGAACTGACAAGCTTTGTTTATAAGTTTTGTTTACGATGATAAATTATAATGACTAAAGCTACAGTTTCACAAGCAATAAATACTTGTATTTTAGTTGTATGTACATATTTTGAAGTTTTTATTAGCTGTGGTCAACCCATGTATATGGACTGAAGATCTTGTTCATAAAATGGACCCATATTTGAAAGGGAATTCGTACAAACTTAATTATTTAGGAAAACCCATCTGATCAGCGAATTAGATTAGTAGTTGGAAACTGTATTATAAACCTTTCCGTGTAACCCTTGTCCTGCTGAACCCGGATATACTCTGTCTTTGCAAACAGTGTAGGTCCAGATCAGTTGGCTTCTGAAGAAGGCAACTGATCTGGATCTGCACTGTTTGTCGTTCAGGATTAGAATTTATATCCACAATCTTGAAAATAACAATTAGAAATGAGCGTGGCATATCAATTTATTCAGCAGGAAAGGGGTATTAATACAAAGAAATTCTAAAAAGAACGACAATTGTGAGCAATTAACAACTCAAAAAACTGAAAGCAGCCGAAGTGCCAAGTATTCTGGGCCAGAGTAGCTAGTTTCGGCCAGTTAGGTCTCATAAGTTGCCTTCGTATGTTTTCAAAAAAAAAGTCTGGAAATGGGTCCCGTGATCACAAAGGGCCAGAAAATACATCACAAAAACATACCTGTATAATTTTGACCCCCTTAAACCCCTCTTTTAGTTAGCAAAAACTGAGGTTTATAGGGGTATACATTAGTTTTCTTATTTCTGCTCAAAAGATAGATTGTGGGTAATCGTTAGAACTGCCTCGGCGAGGCGGTTCTAACGAGTACCCACAATCTATATTTTGGGCAGAAATATGAAAAATATCAGAATTTTTATCTGAAAACTTTCAGTTTTTGATGGTGACCTTTTCAATATATTTGAATAGGCGTGTTTTCGTAAAGTAAACTTATTATAGTGAAGTGCACGGAGACGTTTTACGGCCGCTACTACAACACTAAGATAAATACTGAAAGAAATGAGCCTTGAGAGCATTGAAAACACTTGCAAAACTGAAAACAACTGAAGTGTCAAGTTTTCTGCGCCAGACTAGCTCGTTTCGGCAAATTAGGCCTCGTCAGTGACCCTCGTATAAGTTTTCCAAAATTCAGAAATGATCACAAAGAATCAGTAAATATCAACACGCTATAGTGAAGTACGGGAAGAAGTTTTACGGCCGCTACACGGCATTATGATAAATACATTCTTAAAGAAATGACCATTGAAAGCAATAAATACACTCATAAAACTGAAAATCGCTGAAAAGTCAAAATTTCTGAGCTAGCATACATGCCATATATCATACTGTGAGATAAAATCTCACAGAATTTTGCCCATCTGGAAGGCAGTTCCCATAAAAGAAAATCAGATCTCGCAGAATTTTCAAACCACATTACAACAGATTTTATGAAGAAATAAACATAAATCACGCACTGTTGTGGTTTTCACAAGTTTCTTGCATGACAAAAAAGTCTTTAGACTATATTGGGGGAGCTCAAAAGTGATATTTAAAAAAATCTCAAAGAATTTTGTCAAATCTCCCTTAAAATTTTGCCTTATCTGACAGATTTTAGTCCACAGCTTATGGCATGTATGAGCTAGACTAGCGGGTTTTGGCAACATATTTTAAAGCTTATATAGGAATACTATATAAGTTAAAACAATTACTGAAGGACCATTTTGTCTGTTTTAGGTCTGATCGATCGGTTTTCAGCCCTGTGTTTCATGTTTGGAAGAAACATCTATGAACAGTATAAATATCCTATTGGCCTGATAGAGTCCAACTGGGGTGGAACCAAGATAGAAGTCTGGAGTTCACCCGAGGCCAGGGCTGCCTGTACAACCCATCGAAAAAGGTGAATTTCTATTTTTGAGCAGCAACGTAAAAAGTGTACCTTCTCACATGTGCGCCCAACGAAGACTCAGATCAGCCTGCGCATCCGCGTAGTCTGATTAGTGTCTTGCTTGTCCTAATGGAAAACTTTGCATCATTGGCTATCCAAAATACGTCCAGTGAAGTTTCTGATCATACTGTATGAATGAATGTCCTAATTAACCCATTTAAGCCTAGCGTCCCATAATTAGGACCTTTGCAAACAGTGTAGACCCAGATCAGACGCCGCAGAACGCGGCGTCTGATCAGGGTCTACACTGTTTGCATTAAGTACGGGAATGTCTATGATAAGTGATAATCATAAAACAAACAAGACACCCCTTAAATTGGAAATGAACCGGTCCAAAGAGATATGGTAGAAGCGTCCATTCGGCATAAATGGGTTAAGGTACGTTTTCTGAGGTTGGGGCTCAAATGGCCGCATGACTTTTAACCCTTGTCACTTCTAATTTTCAGCCAATTAGATGGCTTTATCCGGATTGCCGCTATAAATTCACATAATTAATGACAAACAGTGCGGATTCAGCCAGCTGATCTGGATCTACACTGTTTACTAAGGTAGGGTATATCCGGGTTCAGCAGGACCAGGGTTAACCCAATTATGGTTGTTACCTTTTATTTGCACGACAGTGAGTTGGACCTCATACTGAATGACGGTTTCTTCCCCAATCTCTATCAGGAGGTTGGCACTTTACTTTCGATATCTGTTATCCGGCCCATCGTGGCCCTTCTTGTGATCTTCTTCTCTGGTTTTAGATCTTTACTGAGATCCCTTCATTGTCTTATCACGATGTTTTTACAGGCATTAGTATGATGCTTCATCGATAAGGTAGACCTCTGTGCGGACAAAAATATATTTGTGATTCGGAGCTGCATCAGAATTAAGGGCAAGGAATCCTATCGGGCTGATATCTGTCCTAAACAGATTTAAGCAGAATGCAAGCTGAGGTTAATGTCAGCTTGAAGATACGATTTTCAACAATGTAAATGATGTCAGACACACCTCTTTTGCGAATACTGAAGTGAAGGTCCAAGCATTTCGTAGGCGAACGGACTCCAACAAGACTGCTAAGGACACGGCATGTCTACGTGTGCGAAATGACTTGTATCCAGCCTACTCCTTTATTTACCACTTGGGAGAAATTTCATTCCTTTTTGAGTAGATCCTTTTTCATTCGTATAAATTTACATTCGCACAGAAATACAAGTCATGTGGTTCATATCAGTAACATATATATATATATACAAAAGGGAGATGAAAGTCAAATGACTTACTGTCGCAACGCTTTATCGATGAGGATATTATGAACGCTTCCGTCCGTCCGTCCTTCCCGCTATCTCCTATCTCCTCCTAAACCACTGGGCGGAATTTAATAAAACTTGCTACATGACTTCCCTGCGTGGTAAGGATGTGGGAGAGCAATATTATTTTCCCGTCCATCCATCTGTCCGTCACGCTGTCTCCTCTTTAACCATTGACCAAACTTGCGGCATGGCTTCCCACGTAAGGGTGTGCGAGAGCAACATTATTTTTCCGTCCGTCCGTCCGTCACTCCTTCAGCAACATTAACACCGAGGGTGGAAATTTTGTAATGGGATGCCAACGACTGCACAATCTAATTTAAATCTGTGTCTCAAATTGCCCTTCTGTGAGGTAGACCAGATTTGCGTGAATTTCGTACTCTGATCCATTTTCAGAAGGAAGACAAAACAAGAAAGTGAGTAAACTTTTATTACTTCCTGTTTCTTTTCAAATCAATCCATGTCTAAAAAAATCTACTCTAAAAAATAAGAATTTGCTTCTAAGGGGGGACATTTCCCCATTTAAAGTAGACCCCTTTTTAGAAGAGAGACAAAAAAAATTGACAGATGCCTCTCATGAACTTGATAATGTATCCAGCTCCTTTTTAAAAATGTATGCCCCACCCCCATCCCGCCTCCCACTGTGTCGCTAAACATTGTATACCTATATGCCTCAATATACATGTATTTCAGAGTATACGAGGATACGAATATTTTGTAAACAGGCAACGATGATCCCTATCAGACTGTTTAGTTTCCCGGGCAGTTTGCGCCTCTGATACTTATATCTGTATTTGCTGTAAAGAACGATTTCTTATGACCTTGTTCATATCCTATACTTTCATCTTTTTTCCAGATGGGTACTCCCGAGTACTTCAGGTGTTCTTTGGAACTCTATGATCCATCCATTCCTTAATATGACCATTTATGGCGCTATATGGTATCAAGGTAAGTAGATTATGATTCTCTCTATAACCACCGTATCGTCCCAGCTGACACTGTGACATGACGTTTATACAAAGCATTTTTACTCAAATACGATGTGCTACAGTGATTTACTTTTCATATGTTATTCTGTTCTTGTTTTGCGATTTTTCTTCTGTTTTTTTTCACACAAACAATTTAGTGCACACTCAAAACTATTTGTTGTGTCCCGCGCGAGTGGGATAGGAATGGGTATCTGAGTTTTGATTAAATAAAGCATTTCTTTTAGGGTAGTGTTAAAAAGCCCACAAATAGTTTAGGATTTAGCCTACAGAACGCTAAAGCTTCATCTGTATATGCCACGGAACACAAAATGAACCACTTAACCCAGCCCATTGCCGCAATTTGGGCCTTAGACCAATAAGTCTGTGGTGTGTTCTGTATTTCCGACCAATTACAGTAACATTTTATATGTATGCCCCACAGGTGGAAGTAAAAAATTGTTAAATGTAAACTGTCACTATTTCAGCTCGTTTTCCGTAATGGTTCATGGGTAAATGAATTATTATTTTACTCTAAAAAAGGAAAAGATTTCCTGCAACTTGTCATTAATAATGTTTAAGCATTATATTAACAAGATTATTTTTATGTTAACTAGACTGAATTTACAGAAAATGTAGTTAGGAACTTAACCGTTGTCCTGCTGAATCCGACAATGCCCTGTCTTTTTGCAAACAGTGTAGATCCAGATCAGTTGGCTTTTGAAGAAGCCAGCTGATCTTGATTTGCACTGTTATCCAATCAGTATTTGAATTCGTATCAACAACCTGGATCAAGTATTCTGATTGGGTGAAAATTAGAAGTGGGCACGGCATCTATATTTATTCAGATGTCAAGGGTTAAGGTGACTGAATACAACTGGTAAAATGGCCATAATTCTTTTTCAAGGGGGATAAGTTTTGTGGCTTCTTCTTTGCTTGCGTGCATACAAAGCATCTTGGGGTAAGGGATCTACTCTAAAAGGAAATACTTTGCTTCACTTGGGGGCTGATTCTTTCTTTTTAAAATACGCTCCTATACACTAGGCAGACAAAACAATTTCGATAGAGCTGGCTTCTCTAAAAGTGTGTGCTTCACCAAGGCCGTGTTCAATAAGGCAAAACGTTCGCGGACAATCCGGAACAATTGCATTCTTTCCGTTCAGTTATAATAATTTTCGACGAACGGTAGTGAGAATCCGCGAACTCATTACGAAAACAGGCCTATTCTAAGAGACTGAAAATTTTACCACCAAAAAATGAAATTTTTCAGATAAGAAAAAAAAATCTGATATTTTTTACATTTCTGCTTAAAACATAGCCGAGGCGGTTCTTACGAGTACCCACGATCTATGTTTTTTAAGCAGAAATAAGAAAAATAATGTATACTCCTGTAAACACCAGTTTTACTATATAAAAGTAGGGTTTAAGGGATCAAAATTATACAGGCATGTTTTCGTGATGTTATCTCCGAGCTATCTTTTTGCACAACTAAACTTGCGGCATATGCCGTTATTTACATATGCTCATTTGTAACTCATATATGGAAATGTTTACTGCTTTTTTTTATATAAACAATCCCTTATAAAATTTATATAATTAATTAATATCTAACATCAAATCTCATCTCATCAACGGGAATAACTTCTACTCTCAAATTTTAGGTCAGTGGAGACAGGTTTACAATAACTGTTCAGAAGTTGCTAGTTTGCGGAAAAAACGTTCGCGAGTGTTCCACTTTACTGAATGCAGGGTTGCGTGCAATAAAGCCAACCACTCGCGAGATTTTTTTTTCAAAAACTATTTTGCATCTTTTGAACGGTTATTGTAAACTTGCTTTACCTGACGTGTTATATCAAAGATTATTAACTTTATAAGGGATTCACTATACAATAGCAACCAAGTAAACAATTCCACAATTTGTTATTCGCCAGCTTGAGAACAATTTGCGGATATTCGCTACCGAAAACAGTCATATCTGAACGGAAACTTTGCTTTAGTTTGCGAGTAGCCGTGAACGTTTTGATAAACTGAACGCAGTTCTGATCGACACGCTTCTGTTTTTGTACCGAAGAGTTTGTTTTGTGATTATAGTGTTCGACTATTCGTATATTTGGAACGCGTTTCCTACATAATTTCCAAGTATTCTCTTTTGAATAGGAGAGTCGAATGCAGGGAAAGCGGATCTCTACTCTTGCCAGTTTCCTGCCATGATCTCTGACTGGAGGAAGAAGTTCCACGCAGGATCGGACGGAGAAACTTCAAATATGTTTCCGTTTGGATTCGTTCAGGTCTCTCTTTATTTATGCTGTATACAGGCTGTTGTAAAATTATACATTTTCAAAATCACTTCTGGTTTAAACAGTTTAACTCAGTTTTTGTACCATGCCCAAGTCTGCCGACTAGATACAAAGTAGCAGACGCAAGGAGTTTCTGTCTAAACATATTTAAACTTGTCGATCAAACGAACAAACGCTTCTGTTAGAATTACAAAAAACTTTAAACATTGACCCACTATTATTGCGTTACTTGTAATTGAAAAAAAAAAAGATGATTACAGATTACTTTGTGATTACTCAGAAATGTAATCGATTACATGTAATCATGATTACAGATTACAATTACCCAAAGTCCGTTCATGGGTTAGGTTATCTATATTTTTTGCCGTTTTTGTAGCCTTTACATTTTATTTTCAATTATGTTTTGAATATAAGGTTGTCTTGAACAAAACTACATCAAAGGGGCTGTCAGAACATTATCATAGTGCTGAAAAAATAATATGTATGTTTTTTCAGTGTTTATCTGCTGATGAATAAGGGCTCCCTATGCGGACCGAACAATCATACAGAGTTGAAACTGTATCAGGATGTTAGGCTCAGTTTGGCGTCTGTAAGACCAGGTTTAAGTCATTACATGTGCTGTTTACCGCTCTAAAGGGGTGTTTCTTTTGGATTTTTTTTTTTTTTTTTTTTTCCATCCAACTTTTATCTGGGAGGGCTGTGTTCTGTGATTGTGGTCTTTCAGGGGAATTGCCATATTTATTGCAAATGCAAACACTTGTTACTCATGACGCCAGAGTCTGAGCAAAATTTGGCTGGCGTGTGACAGAAGTATATTTGAAACAGTGGGATTGGAGAACAAAATAACGTGTTTTAACTCATTGTAGACTGAATGAACTCTCCCACACTATATATTGGAAGAGTCCATTTTCGAGTTTAGATATGTCAGGCTATATGATGTAGATATTCTTAAGGAAAATGGTTGAACTATTTGCAAACAGTGAAGACCCTGATCAGATGCCGCGTTCTGCGACGTCTGATATTGGTCTGCACTGTTTGCAAGTTACCCGTTTAGAGGTCTTCAGTCTTCAAAGTGTTAACATTACATATGAAAGGTAGACAAAAAAAAGAAACAAAAACATTAGATGTCATTTTGAATTACCTTTTTAGCTCGCCGGGATTATGTACTCGTACCTGGAGAGCTTATGTTGTAACCCAATCGTTGGCGTCAGCGTCTGTCGGGGTCCGCTTCGGCGTCCGCGTTAGCAAAATGTCTAAGTTTTCAAAGTGTGCATAGTTTTTTTTAAGATACTGTTTTCATATTTGGCCTACACTTACTTTAGAGTAAGACCTTTCAATAGTATACACCGCCATCCCCAAGTTAGACCCTTTATGCAGGTCAAGGTCAGTTCTTACTTTGTCATTTACACCCATGTTTAAGTTTTGTGTTTAAGTTTTGAAAAGTGTACATAATTGCTGAAGTATTCAAAATAGAGCTTTAATATTTGGCCCACACCAGCCTTAGGTTCAGACCTTTCAGTAGCATACACCGCTTTCTCAGTTTGACCTTCTGCCTAGGTCAGGGTCAGGTCATACTTTGTCATTTGAACCCACGTTCGAGTTCTGCTTTTAAGTTTTGAAAAGTGTTTGTAACTGCTGAAGTATTCAAGATACCACTTTAATATTTGGCCCACACCAATGTTAGGGTAAGATCTATTAATAGCACACACCCTTTCCTCAGTTTGACCTTCTGCCTAGATCAGGTCATACTTTGTCATTTAAAAAAAAGGTATGAGAAAAGTCCGGGAGTGCCACAATCACAAACCACAGCCCTTCCCAGACACCAAGAGGAAGAGGAAATCAACAAAACCAAACAAGCACAAATCGAACAAACGTACGAAAAGCACTAAGACCAGTCCCCTCCTCCCCAAGCGAGGCAACCGAAACGCTAAAAGGACCGAAAAACACAAGAACAAAACAACACAAGTCAAGACATAAAACAGATCGCCTCGTAGAATAAACCACAAAGCAACAAAGAGTAAAAACAAAACCCGGAAAACCGTCTTAGAACGGTCAGTAGAGTACACCACCCATGTTTGATTTCTGCGTTTAAGTTTTAAAAAGTGTTCGTAACTTCTAAAATATTCAAGATGCCGCTTTAATATTTGTCTCACACCTACCTTAGGGTAAGACATTTCAATAGTACACACTCATTTCTCAGTTTGACCTTCTGCCTAGGTCAAGGTCAGGTCATACTTTGTCATTTACAGCTGTGTTTAAGTTTTGAAAAGAAAGTGTACATGACTGCTGAAGTATGTAAGATATAGCTTTCATATTTCGTCCACACCAACCTAAGTGATTCAGCATGTAAGATATAGCTTTCATATTTTGTCTACACCAACCGAAGGGAAGATGTGTCAATGGCATATACCCCATCCCTCAGTTTGACATTCTTCCGACATCAAAGTCAGGTCATACTGTGTCATTTACAGCTATGTTTAAGTTCTGCATCTTTAATATTTAAAGATTGTTTTATCCGATCAGCCCTTTCCGGCGAGCTGCGTTGTCTTTTAACAACTTTGTTTTTTTTTTTTTATCTTCGAATACAGGGTTTACCATCTCACGCATATTCTCGTTAAACCCTGGTTATTGGGGAAAACTAAGAACACTTTCATAAATTTCTGCAGA
Organism: Anodontia alba; assembly: GCA_964016985.1. Lineage (NCBI taxonomy): Eukaryota > Metazoa > Mollusca > Bivalvia > Lucinida > Lucinidae > Anodontia > Anodontia alba. The sequence goes on along the minus strand of OZ024830.1, from coordinate 39,121,653 downwards.
TTTTGCACAGAAAGTGCTTAACGCTCAGCATGATGGGAATATATCTCAGACGATATTTTGTAATATTTTTCTTAGTTAAACCCAGAAAATGGGGGTTGACATTATACGCAAATTACCACATTAGGAACCACGCAAACTGTCTCCTTAGGAGACCATTTGCATGAAATTCTAAATAGAAAGAAAGGCAATGATCAGGAAGCGATACAATTATCTAACACCTTCTGACCAAGACACCAAAGGGAAAGAAGGGCGCACTTAATGCACAATGAAAAAAATACAAACAGAAAGCCAAAAGGACAGCTTTTTTCCCATGAATTGGCCAAACAGCTATCCAAAATAAAAAGTTTACCAGGACATACATGTAAGACATACAATGACAGAACTAGTAAAGCCTATTTTCTAGGAAAAAATAGAAAACATATTGGTTTTTCGCATAATAAATTTGCCCAGAGAGAGGCTAGTTAATATGTAAATACAATTATAATCTGTTTTTAGCTTGCCCCCTTCAGAAATGTCAATATTGTAAGTGGAGTTACCCATCTTCGTTGGGCGCAGACGGCCAAGGTTGGATTTGTCCCAAATTCAAAGATGCCAAATACATTCATGGCAGTTGCATTGGATTTACCAGACTTCGATTCACCTTCCGGCCCGTATGTATACATACATCATATATGAGCTCAGCTAGTGCATTTACATACAAAAATAATAATGTAGACGATGTTAAGGAAAAGCCACAATCACAGAACATTGCCTACCAATGACACCATGCCACAAACCAAAGAAACCATGCCACAGTCCAAAGAAACCATGCTACAAGCCAAAGAAACCATGCCACAAAGAAACCCTGACACTTACCAAATAAACTATACCACAAACCAAAGAAACCATGCCACAAACCAAATAAACCATGCCGCAAACCAAAGAAACCATGCCACAAACCAAAGAAACCATGCCACAAACCAAATAAACCATGCCACAGACCAAAGAAACCATGCCACAATCACAGAACATTGCCTACTAATAACACCATGCCACAAACCAAAGAAACCATGCCACAGACCAAAGAAACTATGCCACAAACCAAAGAAACCATGCCACCAACCAAATAAACCATGTTACAAATCAAAGAAACTATGCCAGAAACCAAATAAACCATGACACAGACCAAAGAAACCATGCCACCGACCAAAAAAAACATGCCACAAACCAAATAGACCATGCCACAAACAAGAAACCATGCCACAAACCAAAGAAACCATGCCACAGACCAAAAAAACCATGCCACAAACCAAATAAACCATGCCACAAACCAAAGAAACCAAACCTGAAACCAAAGAAATGCAAAGCAACCAGCAGCCTCTTCCTCAACGAGGTGATCACACTGCCAGACAGGATCCACTAAACAACAATAAGACGACAAACAGAACAAAATCTGAAAATGCCCAGCAGTGAGCAACCACAAGGCTACACAAAAAACAAAAAAAAAAAACAAAAAAAAAAACAACAAAAAACAATATAACCATCTCCTTAGTAACAATACTACCAGAGTATGGATTATTAGGTGAAAAATAACCACTGGACATTGCATATTGTGTGATAGAAGGGTAGCTGGCCTATTAATTTTTCGCTTAATTCAAATCATTAAATGAGTCACCACATGACAAAACCAACAAAATGCCATGTGCGCCCAGCGAAGACTCAGATTAGCCTGGACATCCGCCCAGTCTGATCGGTCTTCTCTGTCCGTTTGAGATACCTTGGGTCCTTAGATACCCATTTAGCGCACAGTAAAAACTCTGATCAGACTGGGCGGGTGCCCAGACTGATCTGTGTCTTCGCTGGGCGCACATGCCATTTTGTCGGTTTTGTCATACACTGGCTCAATTTACTATCTACGCTAAATGTTACTTGAAAAAAATATACTTCAAGATCATATAGCTGTGCTATACGATCTTGGATATTTTAAACTTTACCACTATCAGGGCAAAGTCAGAAGATAACAAAACGATATTTTTCTATTTTTTTTCCCCCAAAATAGGTTTGTCATTCCATGCAAATTGTCTCTTCCTTAAAAGACAATTTACATGAAATGTCAAAGCTTTTTTTCTGGGAAAAATAAGAGAAAAAAATCAGATTTTCGTCTCTTGCAATTTTACCCAGCATGCTAAGTATTAAAATATATTGTTATTTCCTTCCACATATTAAAGTTTGGAGAACAACTGTGATGATTTTTTTGCAATGTCTTTTTATGGAATTAAACATTTACCAGTGCCTTGGAGATGCTGGTGTCTGTGATGTTTGCCCGTCCTGAGTATCTCCATTTCTTTCTTGTCTAGCATTTTTTTTTTAAACGCACACATCATATATGAGTAAACATAATCCTTTAGATAAGTGTAAATGGTTAACCACTGAATGCGGTAATCTCAGCAGAAGCAACAGCAGATGCCATTCTAGCAGACGATTCATATGAAATTCCAAGCCTTACGTTCCTTTAAAAGTAAAAGCTAAGAATTTAAGAATCGCCTGCTGCAATTTTGAATAGCAATTTAAGGTTAATTGCTTCTGTCTGTAACATGCAGGATACTGCTAAATTATATTTACATTCTAAGTACATTTGTAAACAGGGAAAAACTATACATGTAGTTAACTTTTGAGATGTAATGTTGTTGTAACTTCAAAAAAAAAAAAAAAAAAAAGAGAGATTGACTCGGGACATCACATGATTATGATTCTCTTCAATATGATTAGACGATGGCGACGTTACGACGTCAACGACGTTGTTCCACTATTAATAGAAAAAAAAAACAACTGCGTGCAATTGTTATCTTGTTTCAATTCTAGCCGCCAAACCAGATTTTTGCGTCAAATAAGGGATGGAAAATAATTTAAATATAAGTAATAAAAGCAATTTATTTAACGTTCATTGAAGTATAAACAACATGTGTTGCAAGCAAACTGTACACGAAGCCCTTCGGGCTCACTTACTTAGCTCGTGACCCGATGTTATTCATACTTCAATGAACATTAAAACATTGCTTTTATTTCTTAATTGATTAACTGTCTGTAACGTGCAGGATACTGTTACAATTTTGAATATCTCTTTAAATGTTAACTACTTCTGTCTGTAACATGTCTGTAACATGTAGATACTGTTATCATTGTGTTTTACATGTTAAACCATTGAAGACTGGAGACCCCTAAACGGCTAACCGGCAAACAGTGGAGACCCAGATCAGACGCCGCAGAACGCGGCATCTGACCAGTGTCTCCACTGTTTGCAAATAATTCAATGATTTTTCTTTCGGAATTTAGTCTGACATACCTTAAGTCGAAAACGGACGCTTCTAATATATAGTGTGGGAGAGTTTATTCAGTTTTTAATGGGTTAATTGCTTCCGTCTATAAAATGCAGGATACATCCGAGGTATAAGCAAGATATCGCAGCACGTCTGTCTCTGGGCGCTAGAAATGTGGCCTATAGAGAAAGTGGGGTCGACTTCCAAGGTCCATTTCCAACAGGTTATCTACTCAACAGCATGAAAAGGCAACTCATAATAACATACGATAGCGGGAAAGAAATTATCCACTTGAAAAATAACAATGGATTTGAGGTAAGAAGCTATCATTCGAAATTCCTCTTGTTTGAAATTCAGGGATGAGTTAACCCATTGAAGTCTGGCGACCCCTAAAATGGTGATTAGCAAATAGTACAGACCAAGATCAGACGCCGCAGAACGCGGCGTCTGATCAGTGTCTCCACTGTTTGCTATTGGTTCATCCATTTTCTCTCAGAATATCTAAATCACATAGCCTGATATACATAAAGTCGCACTTAGAACCTTCCAATATATAGTGCGGGAGAGTTCTTTCAGTCTACAATGTGTTAAACCAACTACCTTCTGAAATGTAAAATAAGATAAGATTCGTGTATATACACAATTCTAATGCACTTGCGTATGCAACGCGACATCTGACTGGACAACGTCAAAAATTTGCGACGGTATATTCAGCGATATACTGTCGGAAATTCGGCGTCGCTTCTCATTGACTGGCGTTTGGATTTACGCAGCTCACAGTACTTGTCGCTTTATGCAAATAGTACATTTTTTCAACGTTGGATGTACCACTCACAAATGTACCATATCGAATGCGGGTGGATGAAAGAACGTGGCGTAAATCAATGCCCAAACAACATGACCTTCGCACTTGGATCTACACTAGGCAACATACAATGCACAACCAACACATGCCATAAATCAGCATTCTATCATCATAATAGATTTATGGATATGACGTATGAGAAATGCATCAAGATATGAACTGAATACTCCATCTCAAGTGTATACATAAATAACACATTGGGAAGACACTAACCAATTCTACTTCAGCTGTATCACTCTCAAAAGTATCATATGAACTCTGGGGGTAAACTAATGTCCAAATAATGTATCTTGTTGGAATTGTATACTTGATGGATACATTACACGATCCAGAGTTCCAAAACCTAGACCTAGGCATACTGTGTACATTCCCTGAAGATTGTCTCATTTGCTATCTGTTCGTTATAATGTCTTGATGGGTGCAGGACAACTCGCCCTAAAGACAACTCGCCCAAAGACAACTTCCCCCACCCCCACATAAAACTTGCCCCAAGACAACTCGCCCCATAATCATAGGACAACTCGCCCTATTTAGAAGACAAGTCGCCCCAGACCGATCATAGCACATTATGATAATAAATAGCACATAATGTGGCATAACAAAAAGACAAGAATGCATTTATTTTGTAGTACGAACTTAGTCTGCTTAATTACCAGGCCGACGGTTGAATGCGGGATGGACAGACGTCAAGCGGATGGATGCATTTAAAAATAATATAAAAAATGTTATAAACTTGCATAAAGTAAATACAATGACAAACATTTTTTTAATATTTATGCCTTTTCAAAGTCTCCAACAAAGTGACATTACTTAAATGTTCAATCTATTTTGTCGTCTTTCAATATTATCAACGAAAAGCTGAAAAAGGATCATCGTCGAGATCTGGGCTGTAAGTGGGAGAGCCTTGGGAAAACATCAAATACCCAAAGCATTACGACGACATATTTCTTCTTTTATACTAGTGCCATAAAAACAGCTTTATAATGCATCCATACATTATCCTCAGATAATAGATATCGTATAGACAGACCATCACGTTAACAAATCCGTGTAAGTAATTCGCTCGTATACTCCGATTTATACAAAGAAAAGTGGAGTTTGCAGAGTCATACATTACTTTTCCTATTTTATTTTTCTGTTAAACTAATGCCATTATCGCATTGATATGTTATCATCAGATAGACAGATAAATAAACAGATAGATAGATTTGAACAATAATCTCTTATTTCAATATACCTTAGTTCAGAGGATAATTGTCCGACACAATTAGGTATAATTAATGTAATAGTTACAACAATGGATACGGTAGCGCAATGCAGCTAGTTTGGTGCATATATATATATATATATATATATATTTTAGATTTTCTTCGGTTGTACTGAGTTGAACAGGTTTATAGGTACTTGATCGACTAGAGGAGGGGGTGAGTCGACTTTTACTTGTGGGGCGAGTTGTTATGTGGGGCGAATTGTCTTATGAATGTGGGGCGAGTTATTTTGGGGCGAGTTTTATATTGGGCGACTTGTCTTTGGGCGAGTTGTCTTTGGGGCGAGTTGTCTGTAATTCGTCTTAATATGCCTGTCGACAGTTAGGCTTTAATTAAAATATATATAAACAGAAGAATGAAACGTATTTGCAGGAAGTAATACATGTATGCAGGAAGAGCATCGCTTTATATTTGTCTATAAAGGTACTGATAATTATGCCCAATGCAGTGCCTTCTAACACCCTCAGTGTTACAAACACAATGGTGAAGTAATGTCGACATCAGGTTTTTCTTTTCATCTAATAATACTTTTCCTACATCACACAATTCAAATAAGGTTTAAACTCATAATAAGAATAAAAACTAAGTCATCCAGGAAAGGCTCCTGGTTCCTAATGCTCCCTTTGTTTACCACTTTGTTTTTCTCTCTATGCATTAACTTCACCTGAAAAATCATGTCATATTAACTACTAAAGCTAAAGTCCTCAAACGGTAGGGATTTATCGTGGCATTATTACTATTTCTTGTTGAATCTTGGCATTGAAAACGGTACAATATCTAATCCACAGGTATTTTTGCTGAAAAAATTGTGAGTAACTTTTGCAAATGCAAAAGTTTCTCACATTTTTTTTTCAGCAAAAATATTAGCGCTTTTGCCATATTTAATGATCAAAGTTTTAACAATACATTAACTAGCGACATCGCCAGTTTTGAACAACTCTTATTTCCCCTTTTGTTTTGTGGTTTTATTAGCTGTGCTGTGCCCGTTCTGCCACATCAGATTGCAATTCTGGGGCCACTTGGATTAGCACACAGATTCTGGGACACAGTAATTCTACCGTGGAACTGGATGCCTCCGGATGTTCCACTGGAACACTTCCAGCAGGCCTGAGGTAACTTGACTAGTCATTTGTCTGTATAGTTTCGGCCTTTCGGCAGCCATGCTAATAGCGCCAGATAAGCGTTTTTTTTTTCCCAACCAAAATTTGTTGATATTCTTTTCCTTTCGAAACATATGTTCAGGGCACTCAGTAGAAGCGCCTCGCCAAAGCGCTTCTAATGAGTATACACAGCATATTTTTCGAAATAAGTAATTAGCATAAACCTAGATGCCCCTCTGGAGTTATGCATTTTTTATTATATCCCAGCGGACACGCAACGTTGACAACGTCGAATTAACGTCGATGCAACGCCATGACGTTGCATCGACGTTGATGCGACGTTGTATAAACGTCATGTGCCTGCTGGGACATTACGTGATAAGTTAGATTAACTACTAGTCTGATATTAAGAGTCTGATCATCTTTTTTGTATTAAAAGATGGTCAACTTAATGGTGGCAAGTCTATTTGGTAGAATCACCAATACATACACTGGCTAAGTACTAAAAATGGGAAAAAAGACTAGACTAGCTTGTATTGTTCATTTTAATGCAGATAGATGGTTGGTTTCCATATCACTCATTTTAACGCCTAGTAGTTAGGCTAGTGATAAATATACTGCGGTATTCGCACCGTGCAATCAAACGTCGGCGTGAGAAACACCCAGCGGGCAAATGACATTTATACAACGTCGCCTCAACGTCGATGCAACGTCATGAAGTTTCAACGACGTTGAGGCGACGTTGTATAAATGTCATTTGCCCGCTGGGACATGTATCTAATATGAGATCAGTCTACACATCAGGACAGTCTGACTGAGTTTCGATCTACAGTAGAAATATGAAACAATATATATATATATATATATATATATATATATATATATATATATATATATATATATATATATATATATAAGTGAAGGCATCGAGGTTATAAAACTTTTTACGCAATTTTTTGCAGGGAGTGGGGTTGCAACTTTTGTTATCTTGTGATTTCCTGTTTTCTGGATACGAATTCTGAGTTGTCTATCTTGAACATTTCTGTATACGAAGACCCTTCTATGTATAGATGTCTACTCTAAGATGAAAGAATTTGCTCTTATGGGGAACAAGTTCTTTCCGTTTAGGGGCGAGCTTTTGCAAAAGGGAGACAGAACGATTTTGAGTTGTCTTCCTTAAACATGTCTGCATACGAAGACCCTTCTACAGGTGTCTACTCTGAGATGACAGACTTTGCTCTTACGGGAGCTTATTCTTTTCAGAATTGAGCCTTTACAGAAGGGATGCAGAACAATTTTGATTTGTCTCCCTTGAACATGTGTAATTTCCTTTTACTTATTGTCTTGGATTTCTTTTTCGATAGGTATCTGTGGAGAGAATCTCCATGTGCGTTAAAACAATGTGCCATCTATAGCAGTCTAAGTGACCTGCCAGCACCGCCCTTCATACATACAGGAGGATTTCAAACGTCCAGTGGTCGTTAGTACATAGGAAAACATCTCTGAGGAAAAGGACACTGAAAAGAAGATGAAATTAAACGAAGATATCGATAATCAACCGTATGTTCGTGGAGCATAACTGTTTTTGTTTGTTTGTTTTATTGTTCTTTTTTTGTTTGTTTGTTTTAAAGGAACAAGTCCCTTTGAAAAAAAAAATCACAACTACTGTGTTCTGCTAGTTTTCTGCATTAAGAGTAATCATTATGTTAATTATTTTTGGTTTATTTGAGATGTACGTATTTGGAAATACACACTTAATACCATCCCAGTCAGCATTCTACGTAAATCTATATCGGGCCGTCATCGGCCCGTCAGGGTAGCTGACGGGCCGATGACGGCCCGATGTAGATTTACGTAGAATGCTAGCTGGGATGGTTGTTCTTTAAAATCTGTACGTGTATAAACAGAAACAAAATGTCTTAATTTCTACAATGCATTGATAAGCACAGCCCATGTACATGTTACTTCGTTATATGCATGTGTAATATACAAGCTGACAATATGCAAGCTATGCATATGTTATGCATAAGTCGACAATGTTATAATATGTTATATACAGGCTGGCATATCTACATGTTATGCATATGTTATACACAAGCTTGCAAATCCGCACCCAGCAAGCGTTCTTTATAAATATACAGCGGGCCGTTATCGACCCGTCAGCTACCCTGACGGATCGATAATGGCCCGCTATAGATTTATGTAGAATGCTTACTGGGCATGTTGCTGGCAAATCTACATGCATATGTTATACACACGTCGAAAAACCTGGTTTACATGGGCGAGAATTCTTTGTCCCATAAAATATGGCATAGAAACTGTAATTACTGTATATGTCGTACGTATTTAGACAGAGAGGCCTGAGCAAACCGTGCAGACCAAGATCAGATGCCCCAGACCACGGCATCTGATCAGAGTCGACATAGCTTACCAAATATCCATCAATATTTTAGTATCTAAGACACAGAAACAGGTAGTAAAATAAAGTTGTTTAAATTTTATGTCGTGTATGGTGAGGAGTTAAGTTGTCTGAGTACTTAGGATAAATACGGTAATTCTTTGCGATCACGTTCCAAATCTTCAGTACAGAAAATGTGATATAGAACCTTTTGTAACATTTTCTACAACGATTCTCATTCATTGATGCACACGCTATGATAGAGTTTAATTTCCATAAGCAAATTTTCCTGATCCATATTACTTTATTACAGAAATATGGCAAAAAAAAAGTGCCATAAATTTCCATTTATATGGGCATATCTTTTACCAGAACATAATATGGCTCTACACAAAACAAGGCAAAATTACGCATGATTCAAAGACATGAAAATGAAACCAATCGAAAACAGAACTTGCTAAAAGCACCGACAGCACTGGTGGGTCGATTGTCTCTGAGTGAAGTACGCTGGGAAAATTGTCCTGAACGGGAAACCCTCTATCAACAGCACTCTGACGTTACAGCGATAAGAACAGCGCGGTAATGAATAACCATCATCTGGATTGAGTTTAACGCGCGATTTGATTGCATTGGTCCCTATCAAGTTTCTAGTTAGTTGGCCTTACGGTTTAGGAACAAACGTTCAAAATAGATTTTCAACAAGGAGGCTATGGCGACCATCATGGATTTTCCGACCGGAAGGATTTTAACTCATCTACAAGTCTATCCAATACTTCCTATCGGTTCGAGAACTGGCCTTTCCAATCAGGAGCAGAACTTCAAAATGGATTTTCAAGATGGTGGCGGATTTTAGCTATTTTTATCTACAAGTCACCCTGATGATTCTTATTTAGAGTCGAGTCAATTGACCTTTTAGTTCAGAAGAAGAAGCTCAAAGCAAATTTTCAAAATAAGTGTCTAAAAATAAATTTTCAAGTCATCTTGGATTTCTGATTGGAACAATTTTAGCTTGTTTGATGCAAGTCACCCTGATACTTCCTACCAAGTTTTGAGTCAACTGGCCTTTCGATTCAGGAGAATAAGTTAAAAAAAAGAAAGCTTTTCAAGATTGCATGACGACCATCTTGCATTTCCAATCGAAAAGATTTTAGTTAGTAATTGTAGTAATTGATCTGCAAGCAATCCTTATACCTCCTACAAAGTTTGTCAATTGGCCTTTCGGTTCAGGAGGAGAAGCTCGTTTCCTTTTTTTTAGCTCTGGCAGCCATCTTGTTCATCGGAGCAAAACCATTCTAGATAGTTTGGTGTTGACTTACCTAGTCAACATTTCCGTGAAGTTTGATTAGAATTAGCCCAGGGATGTAGGAGGAATAGTCATTTAAATAAATTGTTGACGCCGCACGACGGACATTGACCGATCACAACAGCTTTAGGAATAAACGCCTGTTGATTTTCCTTTTTGATATTCGTAGAAATAAAGATATAATTACATGTTCCGTGTCCTATATAGTTATTAAGCTTTAGGCTAAATCATCAGATTACAATTAGCAATATCTTGTTTTCTATTTTTCACAAAAACTGATATCTGAATTTTCATTAGAATTGTCTCTGTTGGCTCCGCTTCTTAACTGTGAGCGATTTAATAAACAAAAACGCTACTCATAAAAAGAAATGCTTCATTTATCCAGACTTGAGTCTAACCCCTTATTCATCACTTTATATGGTAAAAATGTGGAATCATTATGGATGGGGTGTTCAGAAATTATGAGGTTTACGTGATGTAAAGTTACCAAGAAAAGGCCACAGTAACGAAGCAGACCCTTCCCGTATTACAAAAAACAACAACAACAAAAAAAAAAAAAAAAAAAAAAAAAAAAAAAACGCCTATTCAAATATATAGAAAATTTCACCTCCAAAATCTGACACTGCAAGTCACAAGTCACCCTGAAACTGCCTACCAAGTTTGTCCATTAGCCTTTCGGTTCAGGAGAAGAAGCTCGATTCTATTTTTAGCTCTGGCAGCTATTTTGTTCATCGGAGCACAACCATTATAGCTAGTTTGGTGTTGACTCACCTAGGCAACGTTCCTGTGAAGTTTGATTGGAATTGGCCCAGGAATGTAGGATGAATAATTATTTAAAGTAAATTGTTGACGCCGCCGGACGGACGACACACGACGGACATTGACCGATCAGAACAGCTTCAGAAATAAACGTCTGTTGATTTTCCTTTTTGATATTCTTAGAAATAAAGATATAATTACATGTTCCGTATTATATATAGTTGTTAAGCATTAGGCTAAATCGTTCGATTACAATTGGCAATACTTTTTTTCTATTTTTCACAAAAAACTGATATCTGAACTTTTCATTAAAATTGTCTCTGTTGGCTCCGCTTCTTAACTGTGAGCGATTTAATAAACAAAAACGCTAACTTAAAAAAGAAATGCTTCATTTATCCAGACTTGAGTCTAACTCTTTATTCATCACTTTTATGACAAAAATGTGGAATCATTATAAGATGAATTAAAACTCATCATTTTAATTTGAAGAAAAAAATGTCTGTTTGTAATTTTCTGATTGTTTCAAAGAAATGAATGTTTCTGTGTGTGTTTGCTGGAGCCCAAAGAAGAAGTGGTGAAATTGCAAAGTTTCAATTTTTGATACCTGCCAACTGAGGGGTTGCTACATTCAGCCTCCAAAAAGTCCCTAAAAGTGCTGGTGATGGTGGTATTTTTCCTTGTTTATTTTGCTATGCTAAGCCTGGGCTTTGAATTAAAACAAAATTTAGAAGCCCAGCCATACCCTGAAACGAACCCTTAAGCACCAAAAAGGGTGGAATTACTATGGAGCTCTATGGGAAAAATAATTAGTTCACTGTACCCTTTAAGTGGGGGTCAAAATTATATAGGTGTGTTTTCGTGGTAGAGGCACCGAAAGCAGAAGACAATAACAAACTTAACCCTTAAAGCGCCAGTCACAACTATTGTCGTCTGCTTTGTCATCTGCTTGTGATTTTAAAAGTCATTTTTGCAAACAGTGTGGACCCAGATCAGGAGCAGTCTAATCAGGGTCCACACTGTTTGCTGTATGCAAAAATAGGTTTGAAAAGTCTGCAAGAATATTCAGCAGACGACATAAACAGTGCAGTTTTTCTTGGCGCTTTAAGGGTTAAAGCGGCAAATTTACAGCAACCGACGTACAAACAGAAAACTGCAGCAGAGGAATCATCTCGGAACGGACCGCATAATAAAACTAGGGGACGGATGCTTAACTAGTTTTCCTCATGCAAAATCTTCCCCTTAACCCATTGTAGATCGAATGAACACAGAGAAAAATGGTTGAACTATTTGCTGACAGTGGAGAGCCTGATCAGATCATGCACTGTTTGCAAATTACCCCTTTGGTGGTCTCCAGACTGAAATAGGTTTGATTCTGATGCCGCTCCAAATAACAGATATGGGTCCGGTCCACACAGTAACATACAATCACAAACACAGTGATGGCTCAGTGGTGATCTGAAGCCAGACAGAAGCGCCAGCCCTCTGCAACAGCTTAATACAGTAACCTCATTCAATCTGGGGCCACACTCACTGTAGTACAATTAAAGGGAGAATCAAAGTTACCAACAATAATAGGGTTAACAACTAGGCAACCATGTCCCTGTGACATGTCTAAATATCACTTCCGGGTTTTCTTTATCAGAGAACGACAAAGGAGAGACAATTTGAATTCGTTTTTAATCACATTTTTAAGACATTCAGGAAAAAATGTTTAAAATTTAAGTATACTAAAATGTAATATGCGGAATGTAAATAAGCCCTAACCCAGTCTAGAAAAACACCTGTTAAAACCGAACCAGACCCTGCTCGTTAAGCGACATGCTTATCATTGAGGTTCAACCTGAACACTTACTACTCTACGGACAGATTCAGCAGACGACAAATTGATGGTATTTTTTTCTTATTTTTCCCATAAAATAGGATCTGACACTTCATGCATTAGAAGACAATTTGCATGAAGTGTCAGATCCCATTTTCTAGGAAAAATAAGAAAAAGAAGAAATATTTGAAAATGTCATCTGCATTTTCTAGGAAAAATAAGAAAAAGAAAAAATATTTGAAAATGTCATCTGCTGAAATTTTCACCCAGCATGCAAAGTGTTAATATTGTCAGGTTATTAGTGACAATTTCAATATAGGTAAATATCGATCACTAATACTTATTTGTTTTATTATCCTGTCCTCAAGCAGGAATTTCCCCATTTAAACCCATCATAGTAGATATACGCAGTTTTACTGCAATTATCTTGTGGAACACTAAAAACTTGTCAATGAGTAAACGGTTTAAAATGAAGGTAAATAGTAACGTTTTGGGGTACTTAATAATAACGTTCTTTTATTTTCCAGCGAAGCACTTTGAGTATCTTTCAAGAGTGACTGCTTTCACTGATGAAGATATTTTGTTCAACTTTGCCTGCTTGATCACAATAAGCTTCAACAGCTCATTACGAAAACATGCCTATTCAAATATATAGAAAATTTCACCTCCAAAAACTGAAAATTTTCAGATAAAAAACTCTGATTTTTTTCATATTTCTGCTCAAAACATAGATTGTGGGTACTCGTTAGAACCTGTTAACCCCAGTTTTACTATATAAAAGTGAGGTTTAAGGGGGTCAAAATTATATAGGTATGTTTTCGTGATGTCATTAAATTCAGGACTTTCATCTTTAGATAAATATGTATATACTAATCTTATGCTGCTCTCCAGGTTTGCAATGATATCTCCTTATACACGTCCAATATATTACGAGTCCAATACAAAGGTTTGAGAGGACTTACTTTCCCGGAAACTGAAAGTACTTCCCAGTTTGCTTTCTTTATAAATCTATAACGGGCCGTTATCGGCCCGTCAGCTACCCCGAACTTCTGGGTTTTGCTCTCCATTTTGAACTTGTCATTGTCGTCGTGCAGTCTGTTTTCACTATTATCATCACTGATAGGGCACTCTGCTAGACTCTGAAAGGTCTGTCAAAATCATAGAACATAATCTACCGATGACATCAAGGGGAAGAGAAAACAAACTTTGTCGGATAACATCCGTAACACGATAACGAAACGCAATGTAACCAGTTCGCTCTTCACCAGCAAAGTGAAGGTCCCGCCAAATAATACCAAGTTCACAAACAGAACACGTAGAAAGCTCCGCAGCGACCAGCCGCAAA